>OY783232.1:57473740-58702669 GCA_963678685.1 Patella ulyssiponensis | reverse complement strand
TCTACGCTTGTTAGAACTAAGCAATATACTTGGGTGATCGATTTCCGATATAAAGTAAAATTTAATAATTAATTATGCAATGAAAAGATGGCTATGGAAACGACTAAAGCCGGACGCACACCTTGTGATGATTGTACCACCAAGTTGTGGTGTTTTTTGTTTTTTTCTGGCAGTTTTTTGTTTGGTAGTATGCGGTTTCTATTTCTAGCTTTTGTGAGTCGTCGAGGTTCAATGAGGAAGATGTCTGGCTCGCTAACCCGGAACTCCTTTGTTCGACCCCGGTGTTGTCCGGGAAATTCCACCTTGCCAGTGGTGTAGGATGACAGGAGGCCTCGCTGTCCAGTGGGCACGTTGGCGAGCACGAAAACATCCCTTGGCCATAACGCCGCTATCCGGACAAAATGTACCTCAGTATTGTATGCTGCATATCGGTCATCATTTAGCCCTTCGGTGCAGACAAGTAGGACGTTAAACCCCATTTCATTGCCTATTATGTAATCTGAATATTAATCAAAGTTTGAAGACGGGGTTGATAGATTGACAATGAGCACTGTGGATGAATTGAGTTAAGATGAAAGAGAATATTAAGAACTAACTGATACTTTCTGTGTCAGATGTTTGTATATCGTGTATAACAGTAGGTGTAGAACTTGTTGTTGTTGGCCATCTTGATTTACCACATGACAGTCTTAGAAGTGAACCTGGTGCTGGTGAAAACAAACAAAATAACTTGGCAATTATAAGTGAATGATTGATATAAAGAAGAATTTGTAGATTTACATGATTATTGTATATACATAGAGCAATCCGTTTGGTAGATCTGGAATATCGCGACCCTGTCCATGCCCAATTTAGGGGATTCAGGCCCGAAATGGTCGCCCCGATGAAATAGGCCTACATTTATAATATAAACATATTATGCTGTCGCCCAAGTAAGAGTGTGTTGGGGGGGGGAGGGGGTCATAAAACTTGGCACACACTTTGACACAACCAGAAGGATTGCACCATTGCTTTTGTTGAATGTCTTGACCTCCAGACTGCACTTTTTATGAGACTTGGTTCAGATGTGGCAGTATCATTTATTACGTTCGTGAATGTGTATAAGGACTCTACTGACTGCATTTTTTAAATACAGATTTTGTTGATGCGGTCCCTACTATTAATTTCAAATTAATTTCGATTTGTCATATTACAATTAGGAATGTAGACGTATAATGCAGCGTTTGAATTTCCCTTGTTCTAAAGTCTTACTTGATTTTATTCGCACACAGACCTCGAATCCACCTCCATTCGCTGTACCTGGTAATAAATTTAT
Source organism: Patella ulyssiponensis (assembly GCA_963678685.1). Classification (NCBI taxonomy): domain Eukaryota; kingdom Metazoa; phylum Mollusca; class Gastropoda; family Patellidae; genus Patella; species Patella ulyssiponensis. Next base: position 58,701,354 of record OY783232.1, on the reverse strand, counting down.
CTCAATACCACCGTCAGTGTTTATTGATAACATTGATGTATGAATACATGAATATATCCAGCTTCCAGACATATATAAGAATTGGAATTTATATCCGCATCCACTTGGTAAACTATTAGTGATTATTGTAACATTGGTTGGTGTTTCAGCAGATAAAGAACATGAACACCGTGTAGTGTCATCACGTGTTCTAACACCAGACAGAAAAACATTATCACCAGTAATTGTACCGTCACTACAGACTGGTATAGATGAACGATCTGTAATATCAATATAAAATGTCACGTCAAGATTTAACCAATCTGATTAAAATACAGATCTATATTTCCTTTTGTTTTATAATAATTCCGATGACCTACAGTATCTATAAATAGAATGTCACGTCAAGATTTAACCAGTCTGATTATAATACAAATCTATATGTCCTTTTGTTTTCTTTATACTTTCAATGGCCTACAATATATGAAGATCCGACCGGTTATTACGATATGTCACGTCAGAGGTCATACGTGCGGCTTTTGACTTTTGACCTCAGACCTTTGATTAACCAATCAGCATTGATTTTACTAGTGAATTACCCAAACATAATTTTATTTTTCTCTTACTATTCCAAAAACATAATTTAATTTTTCTCTTACAATTCCACAAACAAACTTTAATTTTCTTACCTTCGCAATTTAAACTCCCTGAAAAGACAAAGTGATTTAAATCTGGCATGATGAAAGTTGAAACAAGTTATTGTGCGAATAATAAATAACCTAAGTCATTGCCGTCCCTTTCCATTTATCTTACATAAATTTCTTCTATTGAAATTGTTTATTACCGAATAAATAGTATATAGGTTTTTACAAAACAATAGTTCACAATAAAGTAGTGATGGCGGAGATGTACTGTTATATAGGATATCTCTATAAGCGAGATTCTAGCGCAAAATGTACAAATTTTCCTACATTATTTAACAACATATAATTGTCATTGTTCACCAGCTCAACAGATTTAAACATTCATGTTTTTTTATTTACAATAGTATGTATTTATATATTTTTCTCTGTACATTTTTATTGTAATAACTCTCTTGCTCAATTTTTAGGCAGTGTTAGTTTACTCTAAGTTTGCAAACGTCATTCTATTTTGTAGTTCTTAAGCTACGGGACCGAGGGACAAACACCACGGGTGACCTTACGAATACCTAACTTCCTGGCCTTATGGGGAGGCAACTGCTGACCTTACCTGCTGACCGTGCGAGTATTTAATTGGTGACCTTTGACCCCATGGTTATCCCCCATCCGAGGTCCACGCTATTGTGCCTTGTAGGCCCTCAAAAAAAAGTTTGTTTTCTGGCACAGAATGACGTCAATGTCTACTTGGACCATGTATTTGGAGTAGATTATGTATGCTATATGACGGTCTGTTAACTTTACCATCCTCCTCATTTGTTATTGTTATTCTTTGTGACATTTTGGAACAGAATATTATCAATGACATTAGTCTGCCTGGCCAGACCATGTATAATAGGGTTATTTTTGTTCTATAAAAGGTGCTCTGTTTAATATATTAAAGTAGTTAAACAAATGGGTGACAACCAGAAATCTGCTAAGTAGGTATTTTGCAAGATTCTACTTTTTTAGACTAACTCACTAACAATTTCTGGAAGTAGGTTACTGGTGTCCAGTCAACTCGTACATAGATATTCACACAACTATATTTAAGTCTGTACAGAAAAAGATACGTATAAGAAATGGTGTATTGTTGCACGATCAGTAAAAACAAGGATGCTCAGAAAAGCACAAACTTCGGAAATGGTGTATTGTTGCACGATCAGCACACACTGGGGAATATTATCACAACATATTTTATACACATCATTAAATATCAGAAATTAAAAAATAAAACTAAAATCAAATATCACATTCATAAAGTTTTCGGCTAAGGAGGCATAACTCTGGAATGAATGGTCGCGATTATCTTCAAACCAAATTTGAATAAAAAATCTGTTAAAATAATAGCCTCTATCGTCTTCATGAAGTGTTCGGGAGAGGGGGCGGGCGGTCTTAAAAACGCAACTCGTTCCAAATCTTTTGATATTAATAGCCTCTATCGTCTTCATGAAGTGTTCGGGAGAGGGGGCGGGCGGTCTTAAGAACGCAACTCGTTCCAAATCTTTTGATATTTAAGATTTTCTTAGTCTGTATGGTCAATAAACTCAAGAAGTGGCCTGTGAAGGTTACTCATACTGTTTACCCTATTTCGCATAATATATCCTCTGATCGGAATGTCCGAAATCGAACTTTTCCATATAATTTAACTTCCAACTATCTTGAGGGTCAATAATTCCACAGCTTTTGTATATGGAGAAGCAGCATTTTATTTTCACTAAATTCGACCGCATCCGTAATTGTTGGGTAGTGAACATATATGTGAATAGTATTTACAACCGAATAAGAATTTTGACTTTTAGAGGTCGAACAAGCTAAACCCCTTTTTTTTTGTTCAAGCAGGGGCAATAATTATACAACAACCCACCCGTGGTCTTTTTTCAACTTTTATTATCCATATATTATGTATAGGATATTAACCTACCCGAGGTTGATATGATAGAGAACACGCGGGCGCAGCCCAAGTGTTCTCTATCATATCAATCCGAGGGAGAGTAGGTTTATATCTGACATATACAACGTTCACCCTTAAATTTAATGGACTCTTCTAAAAAAAGGCAACAGTGATTGGTTAATTGCTCGACAGCACGTGACGTGTTTGTTTATACGACGCCATTTTGTAGTAATTGAACTGAAGAAAGCTAAAACAAAATGGATAGTAAAACGAAGTCCGGCGAATAATCAATCCTTTTTAGTCATCATATTGACGATAGAATAGATGTGAATGCAACTATGATGAGGATCTATACAAAGCCTGAAGAAAATTTGGATCAAAAGGCAATCTTTTCCGATAATTCTGACAATGAACCGTGACTGAAGGTTACTTTTCGGTATGTTCAGAGAAAGATTTGACCGACTGTTTTGAGTGGATTGTAGCCGTAGCCAAAAATACTTTACAAAGGAACTCTTGGGTGATAAATACTTTCACGTCTTGGAATGTGTGGAGAAATGATTTGGGCAGAAAGAAAATTCTGAAAGATATCTTAGACATGGACTGGAGTGTGGATAACCGATTTAAATAAGCCGATAAGTACGCCGTCTATTTTGGTCCTGAATGCTACAAACTACCAAAACAATTTTTGTTTTTATTGTCAAAAGAATAAAATTTTATTTCTGTGTTCTTTGTATTATTTCGATCATCTACGTCAAGAGCGGTTGATATGAGCCGAATATATCGACCTGTAATGACGTCATCAGCGGTTGATATGAAATATCAACCTCTCAGGACGTCATCAGCGGTTGATATGAACCGAATATATCAACCTCTGATGACGTCACGAGAGGTTGTTATAAGATATAACTGCTATGGACATCAAAGAAAAAAACTACTACCAGTTGTATATCTGTATATATATTTCTCTGGAGAGAAAAACAAAACCAATGGATAAATTTGTAATAACGCATGTAAGAAGTTAACTTACCTACTATCGATATACTAGCTAATAGCCATACCAATAAATCTGATCGAAGCATATTTCTGTTCTTTATATAGGTAAATATGTTAAACAACGAGGTTAACAGTATACATTATGTAGTAATCCATGTCTTAGTTAAAATAAAACTCTAGTTTACAGCATATAGTATTCCATATATATTTCAAGTTGTAGTTTTACCTTCTTTAATCCTACCTTGATCAACAATATGAATGTTATAAACTCACTGACTGATAAAACTTCCTGGTCAGGTAAAACTATTTCTTTACTTAAAGATGCACTATGTAAGATCTAGATAAGAAAAACCCTGATAGTTCTGGTTATAATAGTTGACGAATAGATAATATTAAGGGAATATCTTGAAAATGTCAATCAAAGTACTTCATTCTGAGCGATGTTGGGAGAATAGAGGGGAATCGATCATCATGGCTACCTCGATTATCCATATTTATATTAAATCTTTAAATCAAACGTTTTACTATCAATGAGTGCAAACAATCAATGAGACCCTGGTTTAACCTTACCTAGCGCACAATTTCACTTGTAAAGATTCTCGAGGAAATCCAATGAAATGAAATGTGGTTTAACGTCCTACTCTTATGCACCTAACCTGGGCTAATGGAAGACGGGCATACGCCATACAGTGTGCTACAAGGGAAATTTTGCCCGGACAGAGGCGCTACGGCCTACTCTTATATCGAATTCTAATCACCAATGGATCTTTTACGTGCACACCAATGTGTACACGGGACCTCAATATTTCGTCCCATCCGAACGACTAGACAACTGTCCTTGTCAGGCTCTCCGTCCTGCATCACTGACATGGGGGAATCTTGAGGAACCGCTTAAAAATACTTTATTCAAGAGCTAAATTTGACCATTGCCGGTCTTCCTTTGGGCCTTAAATGTTAAATAAATTATAAATTAGACATTATTTACTTGACAAGACCATATTTTTTGTAACTGTTATAGCAAGTAAGACCAGCCCTTTATAGAAGTCATACACAATGTATCTTTCATCGTGAATTAAACTGTCGAACATTTCACTTTAAGTGACTCACAAATAACAACAAAGACGTCAAGATAGATATAACTTTATATACAGCAACACAATAACATCAATGTTAAAGTTGAATACATAGTGTAGTGTACAATAATATAGGTATATTTATTAATACTATATAAAATGATAACACAGATATCAGAAGTGAAATATGGTTTAAATTTCAATAAAGACGATCACATCACACAATGATACAGGACTATAGTTTATAATTCATGAGATGGGTACCACTGCCGGACTGGGTCCATCTGTCCACCTGTCCGTGACGGGAGGGCCTAAGCTCATTAAATAAAATGGGCCTAAGCCTATAAATAAAAAAGACAAAAGAAAAGAGGAAGATAGAAGGGGAGAAAAGAAAGAAGGAAGGAGAGGACAGGACACGGGACAGCTAGGAGAAAGAAAAGATATGAAGCTTGGAAAATGGGTTTGCGGTTGTCAATGGCGCGTACTTGTGTGGGCCTTGGTCAATGACAACGTAGTTACAACATTATAGGGACGAAAATTTATACATGTATCATGACACCGTGACGTGTTTAAATGACGTTAACTATTATATAAGCTAAATATAATTTCTCTATCACAAGCTTGTGTTTACAAGCATAGATTATGATTAACATCATTCTCTGGATTTATCCCCGGTGTACTTACATGTGCAAAAGGAGGATAGTTGCCCACGTGTTCAACAAAAGGAATTGCCATATTTGGATTGTCAAACTACCAGACAAATTCTTGTTAGCCCAGTTCATACTGTCTTTGGTACGACTACAATAATTAAATGTTAGAAACTTGGTTTATGGGTAGCTAATCTAAATATAAAGCGAAAAATAAAATCTTTATTTCATTAGAAAAATAAATATATACACGACATCACTATATACAATATGCTGACAATCTTTAAACTTTATTTTCACATGGGTATAAAATACCTACGAGTTTTACAGTGTGCAAGATGGCATAGGTTAAACACCATTTTCACAGGTTTAAACAACCAGCTTCCGGAATAATTATTTGTGCCCCCCCCCTCATTTATTAACCGCGACGTATTGATCTCCAGTAGGTCCTATTTTGGATTGTTCATAACGTGTATCATCTTCCTCCTATATTAACAACAGCCCTATTTTAAGTCTTGTCTTGTCTCCGTGTACGTCTCACGCTGTAATATAAAAATAGGTAGAAGTAAGTTGCCGACTGGCACGTTATTTTTACGTATTACACTATAAGAAAGATATAAAATGTATTTGAATCTTTACCACCCATAAATAAATACTCTAGATCTACAACGGTACCGCTAGATATTGTAAATTAGGTACATGTACATTGCATGTCACACGGGTCCGGATTTAGAATTCGTTTATTAAAGATAAAACGTTTGTTATTTGTTAATTTAAACTTACCACAGAATAATGATAATGATGACGATTATTACAATAAGTCGTCCAACAGATCCACCAATAATAAAACCTACTGGAAAATATAATTTATATCCAGTTATAGTATAAACACATAAAATGTTCTGGTCGAGCCCACATGTTTCTAAATGCTATCTGAATATATTTTAACACCTACTTGTTTTAATCAAGGGAGACACCCTATAATTAACCCAAGGATTAAAATGCAGATCCTATTTCGTTTCGTTATTATAGTTCAAATTTTCGCTTTACTTGTCTTAGTTCTGGTTTTGACCCCTCTGACTTTGTACCGTTGATTACAGATTAAACATCCATAAGTGTTGTTATTGATGTGTTTCCATTTGAATATTGTTCACAATAATAAGCAAAATAAATAAGATATGTTTACAGGACCATTTTGTTATACGAAAAACTAAGTGATGCGTTTTCTATGGCTCTCAGTATATAAATCCACATTTACTTTGAACAATATCATTATTTTCACCTGTAGATGTTAAGTTGGTGTTTTGATCAGTGACTCGTTCATCAGTGGTCGTCTGAGTTGATTTTGGCACCGCTGTATCTGGCATAATCTCTGTAGTAGTTGATGGTTTCATTCCAGTTATACTTGACACCGTTGTTTCTGACATAATCTCCATGGTAGTTGATGTATTTGACACCGTTGTTTCCGGCGTAATCTCCATAGTAGTAGTTGTAGTTGATGTACTTGACACCGTTGTTTCTGGCGTAATCTCCATAGTAGTAGTAGTAAATGATGTACTTGACACCGTTGTGTCTGGCATAATCTTCGTAGTAGTTGATGGTATCATCCCAGTCGTGTTTGTTTCATTGCAAACAAGGTGCATATTTAATTCTATTGTAACAAATAATAAACAAAGATAAATAGAATAATAGAATATAAGTAAAATCAAATGAAATGGGGGTTTAACGTCCTACTCTTCTGCTCCAAACTGAACTAATGAAGACGGGCATACGCCATACGGTGAGCTATGAGTGACATTTTGCCTGGACAGCGGCACTTCGGCCTACTATTATATCGAATTCTGTCCATGTGTACACGGGTCCGCGTTTTTTCGTCCCATCCGAACGATTAGACAGCTGTCCGTGTCAGGCCCTCCGCCCTGCATCACTGACAATTGAGAACCACGACGGAAAATCGAGATGAACTTTCTCGGCCAATACAGGGATCGAACACCCGACCTCCAGACCAGCGAGCCAGCGTCTTACCCACTTAGCCACCATGACACCCTTAATAGAACATAATAATTTCAACAATTCGCTTGCCAGTAGGCACTCTGATTAAAACACAGATCCTATTTCGTTTCGTGTATACTATATATAGTTCAAAGTATTTTAATTAGATTGGAGCGTAGGGGTCTTTAGCAGTATGAAGAAACCAGGGGACCTGGAGAAAACCCACGAGGTTGGAACCTCCCAATCTTACATGTATACCGACACATTTCTGGCCGACACGGCGAGAATTTATTGAAGTTGTTAATAGAGTTGTTAATTGTAGTTTTAGTGAAAAGACATCCGTTTAGGTTGATACGTTGTCGTCAATTCAGCTAGAACTATGAAATTCACGTACAAGATAGCATGATATTATAGGGTTTTATTCACTCAACATAATTATTGGCTCAAATGGTATCATACTTATTACAGGTGCTGATTAATATGATGTCTTATAAATAACAAGATCTCTATTGATATTTCAAAATGGTTTGAATTTATTTACTTTCCTTACCTGGTTCTGTAAAAATCTTGAAACAGAATTGAAATCCACCCGATGGCCTTTCACCGGAAACTAGTATCATCTGTAATTTATCCTGAACAGAAACATTAAACGAATACATAAGTTCAAAAACCTTACAGCTGTACCTCTCGGTGGTTGAATTATGTATAAAATAGACTTCATACTGACACCCCGCTGGTCTGTTTGCTGTGACGTTCATAGCTATGGGTCCACCAACATGGGACGAATCGTTAAAGGTCAGATCACACAGACAACCTGTACTCAGTTGGCCAGGCTGTAAACCAGATATATTGAAGTTAACTCCGTGTAGGTCTAACTGACTGCATATTGAACTACTGGAACCTGGAACTAAAATTATAGGTTATCACACATGTGATACTGTAAGGACTTAATGAGTCAGAAATATTAACGTTTTTCCTCCGACAAATCTAAAACATTTTTTTGTAGTATTAGAAAAATAAATAAAGGTGTCTTAAGTATATCAGGATAAAAAGTATTCCTTATTTAGCATAGGACGGAGGCGTAAAAGGCGTAAAATGTGACGTCACCCGTAGAACTATAACGGTCTGACCTTTTAAAGGTCGCATTTTCTCTGTGAAACAGATTGACTGTAGATGCATAATCAACATTTGAAAAAAAGGAAAGTGTCTCCGAAAAAAACAGGCGAAAACACGAGTGATCCTTACGGGTTGAATTGATGGACACCAACATTGCCCTTTAATGAAACAGAGATGTTTCTATATTTGTTTATCTAATAAAAAGTATGATACTTTGATATACGACCCCTTCTACTGGACTAGCACAGTATGCCATATCAAGTTAGTTATAGCAGATAATCCAGAAGACGTGTTTATACAGATTAAACCCCAGTTTTGGAGATAGCATTCTCTTGACATAGGAGTCTAGAAGATGTGTTTAGACAGATTAAACCCCAGTTTTGGAGATGGCTTTCTCTTGATATAGGAGTCGCTGTGCTGCGCTAATCTGTGGGTCCCGTGTATTTAGCCCAGTTGGTGCAGATTGTTAAACCCCATTTCATTTTCTCCTTATCGCTGACGGGAGTAAAATTGACCTGGTTTTTTTAAGGCAGTGTGTAATTCTATTCATACGCTGAAGAGTCAAGTCTTACTTGTTATTTATAGATCACACAATACCTGCATATTTCACATAACGAATATGATAATGTTACGCACGTTATATATTGTGACACATTAAAATGTAAATAATTATTTACCTTGACAATTTTCTTGTCCTGAAAAAGGTGAAATAAACATTAACATACTAAAATGTGCAATATTTGTGTACTAAAATACATAGATCCAACATCATTTATGTTCCATGTCCTAAAGCCTTATATAAATATTAAGTGAAGAAACAGACATGCTGTTAACCCGTGGACACCAATGTGGTCGTATAGAGCTTAACCCAAAGCTAATCATAATAAAACCATAGAACCAAACAATTCAAAACTTTATATTACACATATTACGATGACGTACTAACCTTGAATAACCCTCATATAACAAAACGTACTAACCTTCAATAACCCTCATATGTCCAACTAACACCATTACAAACACACCAAATGAATACATAACTATGCAGGTAGGGCTACTGTTTTCTTATCCATAGACATATTCACCTTGATTCATCCACCTACAAATTCATATTTTATATATTCTATTGTAAAAATGAAGAGTAGACATATAGACGGCTTTTTAGAAGTACGAAGTGACCTGTATGATACATAATATTATAATTAAACAGGCATGTCTTAAAGGAGAACGTTGCAGTAACAAAATCATCATGTTGACATAACTTACGTGACATATCTTTGCAAGTTTTCTGCATGAACTGGCCTAATGACCACGCCCCTTCACACGTAAATAACACTATACAATATTAAATAACCCGTAATATGAATCTACTCACTTATGATCTCCACTCATTCGTAAAATATCAAAACTTGAATCCTCTCTTGATCACCAATATGAATGTTGTAACTTGAGGATGTTAAACTTCCGGGTCAGGTAAAACTATTTCTTTATTTAAAGATGCACTAGATAAAGAGCTGACAGTCCTCGCTATTATAGTTAAACACCGGATCTTGAAGATTTCAGTAAACTTACTTCATTCTGAGCGATGTTAGGGTTGTTTGGAGAATAGCCAAGTCTCGATCGTCACAGCTACCTATGTTACGATAGTAAACAAAGTCTCGATTAGCTGTTAATCTACAGTTTGATTCTTGTATCAATGCGTGATTCGAATTCAGTCCGAAATAGCTTAACTTTGCCAAAAATAATTATATTATGTAATATGTTGTTATCGGTTTATTTTTTGTTTGCAATCACCAGAAATTCGGATTCTACGCCCTCGATAACATAGTATTCGTCATATCTCATTATGTTTGGTCGTAAAGAATAAAAATACATATTTGCAACGCCATTTTGGCCACCATATTGGATTACCACCACATTGGATTGTTATTGATCATTTTCAATATCATATTCAGACTTGCAGACCACGAATATCCACATGTGAATCTGGGAAAGACATTCTAAACAAATTTGTTAGTGGTGGAATGACCAAAAAACCCTGATGTTTTTGATAATGTAGGGTTTTTTAACACCGTACCAAAGGAATCGACTATTACCCCCCTCCTCCCTCTATTTTTAGATATTTAAAACTAAAACAGAATGTTGACTGTAATTACATATTGGGCGTTTCTTTAAATATGTACGTCTCTTTATCTACGAGTTTATGCATGCACGATTGTAACTTTATTCTTTTGTATTTTCATCCGTTTTAAGGAATTTTTTTTAAATCGTACAATATTTGAATTACCCAAAACAATAAAGAAACCATGGTAGATATAGCTTTATATACAGTAACACAAGAACACAGTAAATATTATAGTTAGGTCCATAATATAGAAGTATAGTTAACAATAATATAGGCACATTTAAAATAAAAAATATAATATAAAATGATCGTATTGCCTATATAGTTGTTCACTGATCGTTATCTAGCCGAAAAGCTTTTTTTTTCATGTCAAATTATGATCTTTATTGATATTTTGTGAACCTTTGGGGCACTTACTTGGTCTGGAGGGAACTTACTTGGTCTCATGGGGTGGAGAGGGGTGGGGTAGGTAGGAGTATCCAAGCATTTCGGATTATGTAGACACCAGATTGAAACTTTCAGCAGGGCGACAAACATACTTATACATTTTAACCCTATAAAACCTAAGTTTTAGGTGTTGTTAATTTAAATATAAAATATAACATAAAATCTGTATTTCATTAGAAAAGTAAATATATACACGACATCACTATACACAATATGCCGACAATCTTTAAACTTTATTTTCACAGGGGTTTAAAAATATCTACTTGTCTTACTATGACTATGTACAAGATGTTTTACGTCTTAACCGTCCTTATCAAACGTTGAAACAACCAACTTGCATATTAATTTCCACTTGGTCCAATTTTAAATTGTTACCCTGCTTCATTATTGATCTTTTTTTCTTTCTTTAAAACAGCATATTGATCCCCCCGCTAGGTCCTATTTTAAATTGTTTAATCACTATTGACCTTCTTCCCGCCTTTAGTAACAACCGTGTAATTATTTTCCTTTGGTCCAGTCTTACATTTCGCATTCGTTGTTTTATTCGCGTTCGATTTGTTAACCTGGGCGTATTCTGCCAAAACCGGAAGTTGTGCTTTTAGTTTATCGTTAATGACAGCATCTGAACTAATATAAAGATCATTTTTCGTTGCTAGGTTTATTCATATAATTATCAATACTGGTATATGGATCTTTCTACTGATGAACGAATTCATTATTCTGTTTTGGTGACTGAGTTATCTCCCCTGATCTGTTATCTGTGTGCGCTCAGGTATGGATGAGGATCAACCTCTACAGCTTCTGGACTGTCATAAATATTGTCCCCGTTCTTCTTACGTATTACCCTATAATATACAAATAAGTTGAAGAGAGTTGCCTCGAATGATAAAACGTGTAGTTGTCAAACTATACACGAATTAAAGTGAAGTAGCTTGTTGTCTAGTAAAATCAAAAGTCACAATCGAAGCTGGAGCACGGCTGTGTAGGGAAAGCAAGTTTAATACAATGAGATAAGGCCTTTTAAAATACTCATTTAACGTAAAACTAAAACTTTTCACAATCACTGTGTCATTGATGCTGTAAGAACAGCAACTTTAGACTAGTATTACAACAAGCCTCTGTATTTGCATCTTCGTGATTATGTTCGACATATTTTTATCCTGATATCGGACGTTGATAAACAATATTCTACTCGAATAAATGCCACCGAATAATTCTGTCAATGGATTTGTCTCTAGTCACCGTTTAATATCGAAGACACGTCTTTCATTATTCAATGTGTTAAAATGATGAAACTAAGAAGTAAGTAAGTTAGCGTCGCCATCAGAACTTTGATTATAAATCATTGGGATATAGAGTTGATACTAACCAGGTTACTATGGTGATGATATAAATTACAAGGAATATAGAGATGATACTAACCATATTACTATGATAATGATGACGATTATCACAACCAATCCTCCTACAGATCCACCAATTATAGCAGACACTGGAATATAATATAACAATTGTCAATTTATATAAAAACCTTTTCAACAATACCAAGGTAACGATGTAATTGGTGTAAGGTAACAAACTCCCTTAATACAAGTTTACAGCAACTGCCAGAATATCACCATAAATCTTCATGGCTATTTTAATTACCTAAGGCAGACGTGATATCAGTTCTTCTAGAGATGATTATCATACCCTGCCCCGTGTACTTAGAACTAAGAAATATACTTGGGTGCTCGTTTTCCGATATAAAGTAAAATTTAATAATTAATTATGCAATGAAAAGATGGCTATGGAAATGACTATAAACCTAAAGCCGGAAACACACCTTGTGATGATTGTACCACCAAGTTGTGGTGTTTTTTGTTTTTTTCTGGCAGTTTTTTGTTTGGTAGTATGCGGTTTCTATTTCTCGCTTTTGTGAGCCGTCGAGGTTCAATGAGGAAGATGTCTGGCTCGCTAACCCGGAGCTCCTTTGTTCGACCCCGGTGTTGTCCGGGACATTCCACCTTGCCAGTGGTGTAGGATGACAGGAGGCCTCGCTGTCCAGTGTGCACGTTGGCGAGCACGAAAACATCCCTTGGCCATAACGCCGCTATCCGGACAAAATGTACCCCAGTATTGAATGCTACATATCCGCCATCATTTAGCCCTTCAGTGCAGACGAGTTGGACGTTAAACCCCATTTCATTGTCCATTATGTAATTTGAATATTGATCAAAGTTTGAAGACCGGGTTGATAGATTGACTGTGAGCACTGTGGATGGATTGAGATAAGATGAAAGAGAATATTAAGAACTAACTGATACTTTCTGTGTCCGATGTTTGTATAACAGTAGGTGTATAACCTGTTGTGGATGTTTGTATATCTGTAGGTTTATAACTTGTTGTTGTTGACCATCTTGATTTACCACATGACAGTCTTAGAAGTGAACCTGGTGCTGGTGAAAACAAACAAAATAACTTGGCAATTATAAGTGAATGATTGGTATAAAGAACAATTTGTAGATTTACATGATTATTGTATATACATAGAGCAATCCGTTTGGTAGATCTGGAATATCGCGACCCTGTCCATGCCCAATTATGGGGATTCAGGCCCGAAATGGTCGCCCCGATGAAATAGGCCTACATTTATAATGTAAACGTATTATGCTGTCGCCCAAGTAAGAGTGTGTTGGGGGGGGGGGGGGAGGGGGTCATAAACTTGGCACACACATTGACACAACCAGAAGGATTACACCATTGCTTTTGTTGAATGTCTTGACCTCCAGACTGCACTTTTTATGAGACTTGGTTCAGATGTGGCAGTATCATTTATTACGTTCGTGAATGTGTATAAGGACTCTACCGACTGCATTTTTTAAATACAGATTTTGTTGATGCGGTCCCTACTATTAATTTCAAATTAATTTCGATTTGTCATATTACAATTAGGAATGTAGACGTATAATGCAGCGTTTGAATTTCTCTTGTTCTAAAGTCTTACTTGATTTTATTCGCACACAGACCTCGAATCCACCTCCATTCGCTGTACCTGGTAATAGATTTATCTCGATACCACCGTCAGTGTTTATTGATAACATTGATGTATGAATACATGAATATATCCAGCTTCCAGACATATATAAGAATTGGAATTTATATTGGCATCCATTCGGTCGTCTATATTGGGTTATTGTAACATTGGTTGGTGTTCCAGTAGATAAAGAACATGAACATTTTGTTGTATTATCTCTTGCTCTAACACCAGACAGATATAAAAAATCACCAGTCATAGATCCATCACTACATACTGGTATAGATGAACGATCTGTAATATCAATATAAAATGTCACGTCAAGATTTAACCAATCTGATTAGAATACAAATCTATATTTCCTTTTGTTTTCTTTATACTTTCAATGGCCTGCAATATATAAAGATCAGACCGGTTGTTACGATAGGTCACGTCAGAGGTCATACGAGCGGCTTTTGACCATATGACCTCAGACCTTTGATTAACCAATCAGCATTGATTTTACTAGTGGATTACCCATAAATAATTTTATTTTTCTCTTACAATTCTACAAACATACTTTAATTTTCTTACCTATGCAATTTAAACTACCTGAAAAGACAAAGTGATTTAAATCTCACATGATCGAAGTTGAAACAAGTTATTGTGCGAATAATTAATAACCTAAGTCATTGCCATTCCTTTCTGTATATTATACATAAATTTCTTCTATTGAAATTGTTTATTACCGAATAAATGCAAAACAATAGTTCACAATAAAGTAGTAATGGCGGAGATGTACAGTTATGTAGGATATCTGTATAAGCAAGATTTTAGCGCAAAATGTACAAATTTTCCTAAATTATTGAACAACATATAATTGTCATTATTCACCAGTTCAATGTATTTAAACATTCAAACCTGGGCTAATGGAAGAGATACGCCATACATTGTGCTATGAGGGAAATTTGGCCCGGGCAAATTCTTAAATCGAATTAAAAGTGTCGATGGATCATTTACGTGCACGCCAATGTGTACACGGGACCTCGGTTTTTCGTCCCATCCGAACGACTAGACAGCTGTCCTTGTCAGGCCCTCCGTTCTGCATCACTGACAAGGGGAAACCACGACGGAAAATTGAGATGAACTTTCGGCCAATGC
The DNA here is from genome assembly GCA_963678685.1 of Patella ulyssiponensis. NCBI lineage: Eukaryota > Metazoa > Mollusca > Gastropoda > Patellidae > Patella > Patella ulyssiponensis. The sequence goes on along the minus strand of OY783232.1, from coordinate 58,686,255 downwards.
AGGGATCGTAAACCCGACTTAAACAAATGAGTGACAACCAGAATGAGATTAAAGTAGGTATTTTGCAAGATTCTACTTTCTTAGACTAACTCACTAACAATTTCAGGAAGTAGGTAACTGGTGTCCAGTCATCTCGTACACAGATATTCACACAACTGTATTTAAGTCTGTACAGAAAAAATACCTACGAATGAGAAATGGTGTATTGTTGCACGATCAGCACAAACTGAGGAATATTATCACAACATATTTATACACATCATTAAATATCAGATATTAAAAAATAAAATCAAATATCACATTCATAAAGTTTTCGGCTAAGGAAGCATAACTCTGGAATGAATGGTCGCGATTATCCGCAAAGCTTTTCCTCTCATGTACCCAATACTTCAAACAAAATTTGAATAAAAATCTGTTAAAATAATAGCCTCTATCGTCTTCACAAAGACTTCGGGAGAGGGGCGGGGGGTCTCAAGAACGCGACTCGTTCCAAATCATTTGATATTTAAGATATTCTTAGTCTATATGGTCAACAAACTCAAGAAGTTGCCTATGGAGGTTCCTCAAACTGAGTACCCTATTTCGCTTATATCCTCTGAACGGAATGTCCGAAATCGACCTTTTCCATATAATTTAACTTCCATCTAACATCTTGAGGGTCAACAATTCTTAGGGAGAAGAAGCATTTTATTTTCACAAAATTTGACCTGATCCGTAATTGTTTTGTAATGAACATATGTGTGAATAGTATTTACAACCGAATAAGAATTTTGACCTTTAGAGGTCCAACAAGCTAAACTTGTTTTTTTTGTGCAAGCAGGGGCAATAATACAACAACCCACCCGTGGTCATTTTTCAACTTTTATTATCCATATATTATCTGTATTTGTATTTTTAATGATTCTGGAGAGAAAAACATAAACCAATGGATAAATTTTTAATAACACTTGTAAGAAGTTAACTTACCTACTATCGATATACTAGCTAATATTAGTACTAGTAAATGTGATGGACTCATATTTCTATTCCTTATATAGGTAAATATTTTAAACAACGAGGTTAACAGTATATACTAGCTAATAGCCATACCAATAAATCTGATGGGCTCATATTTCTATTACTTATACAGGTAAATATTTTAAACAACGAGATTAACAGTATACATTATGTAGTAATCCATGTCTTAGTTAAAATAAAACTCTAGTTTACAGCATATAGTATTCCATATATTTCTTAGTCAAAATAAATTTCAAGTTGTAGATTTATATTCTTCAATCCTACCTTGATCAACAATATGAATGTTGTATACACAATGACTGATAAAACTTCCTGGTCAGGTAAAAGTATTTCTTTACTTAAAGATGCACTATCTATGATTTTGATAAAGAATAACCCCCGATAGTTCTGGTTATAATAGTTGACGAATAGATAATATTAAGGGAATATCTTGAAAATGTCAATAAAAGTACTTCATTCTGAACGATGTTGGGAGAATAGAGTGGAATCGATCGTCATGGCTACCTTTGTTACGATAGACAGTCGAGTCTCGATTATCCATTTTTATATTAAATCTTTAAATCAAACTTTTACTATCAATGAATACAAACAATCAGCCAGACCCTGGTTTAACCTTACCTAGTGCACAATTTCACTTGTAAAGATTCTCGAGGAAATCCAATGAAATGAAATGGGGTTTAACGTCCTACTGTTCTGCTCCTAAACTGGGCTAATGGAAGACGGGCATACGCCATACAGTGTGCTATGAGGGAAATTTTGCCCGGACAGCGGCGCTACGGCCTACTCTTATATCGAATTCTAACTGCCAATGGATCTTTTACGTGCACGCCAATGTGTACACGGGACCTCGTTATTACGTTCCATCCGAACAACAAGACAGCTGTCCTTGTCAGGCTCGCCGCCCTGCTTCACTGACAAGGAGGAATCTTGAGGAACCGCTTAAAATACATTATGCAAGAGCTAAATTTGCCCATTGCCGGTCTTCCTTTGGGCCTTAAATGTTAAATAAATTATAAATTAGACATTATTTACTTGACAAGACCATATTTTTTTGTAACTTTTATAGCATGCTTCTTCTACAAAATGAAAACAAGTATGGCGATTATGTACGGTGGTATTCTTTTTTATTAAATTATTTCTGTAGTTTTGTAACCGGAGTTCAGCTTTAAGTGACTTACAAATAACAACAAAGACGTCAAAATAGATATAGCTTTATATACAGCAACACAATAACATCAATGTTAAAGTTGAATACATAGTGTAGTGTACAATAATATAGGTATATTTATAAATACTATATAAAATGATAACACTATCAGAAGTGAAATATGGTTTAAATTTCAATAAAGATGACCACATCACACAATGAAATAGGACAGTAGTTGATAATTCATTAGCTGGATACCAGTGCCGGACTGGGTCCACCTGTCCACCTGTCCGTGACATAAGGGCCTGAAGCTCATTAAAAAAAAGTGGGCCTAAGCCTATAAATAAAACAGAAAAAAAAAGAGGAAGAAAGGAGGGGGAGAAAAGAAAGAATGAAGGAGAGGACCGGACAGAGGACAGGAGAAAGAAAAGATAGGAAGCTTGGAAAATGGGTTTGCGGTTGTCAATGGCGCGTACTTGTGTGGGCCTTGGTCAATGACATGTAACGTAGTTACAACATTATACTGAACCACGATACTTTTATAGGGACGAAAAGACAACGTGAAAATATATACACGTATCATGACACCGTGACGTGTTTAAATGACGTTGCATGAATTTGTATCTTTTGGAGAAAGCTCTCTGATTACTCTAAACCAAAACGCGTCATTACGCAACTGAACCCCAAACTGTAAATAGATATAGGACATTGACTGAACCATGGTACATGTAATTTTGCTAGAATGCATGAATTTTTACCATTACACTATCCCATGTCGCGGTACCAAAAAAAAACTTGGTCTGTGACACTACGGCGTCATTAAATAGATGAATTATGAACTACTCGACGTTGTGTATACGACCCGTGACACTAGGGTGACAGTTATCCAATCAGGACGGTCACGTTGTGCATATGAACAATTAACTCTGGAACACTTTTTACGTTAACTATGTTTTTATATATTTATAATATACATAATACAACGTTTATATACAGGAAACTACACACACACAGTTATAACATTAAATATAAGTTCTCTATCCCCAGCTTGTGTTTACAAGCATAGATTACGATTAACACCATTCTCACTCCCCCACTATTCGCTGGACAAGTTTACTGACGGAAACCCCACAATGGCTCTCCTACGACTAAACGGGGAGGTCTAATCCAAGTGGTGTCTAAATGAAGTCCGAGTGATATGTATTTCCCAGCCTCTCAATGATGTCTGTTCTCAGCCTCTCAGTCTAGGAGGCTGTGGGTATGATGTTCCCCTCTCGGACCGCTCTATGATGTCTGAAGGGAAAGTTAACCCACTCTCATATAAAGATGATATGTGCACTAGTCATGTATTGAGCCCCTGGAAATTGGCAAGGTACTTCTTTTATCGGATTGGTCAACTGCACAGACGCTACCCTGGATTTAAACCCGGTGTACTTACATGTGCAAAAGGAGGATAGTTGCCCACGTGTTCAACAAAAGGAATTGCCATATTTGGATTTTCAAACTAACAGACAAATTCTTGTTAGCCCAGTTCATACTGTCTTTGGTACGACTACAATAATTAAATGTTAGAAACTTGGTTTATGGGTAGCTAATCTAAATATAAAGCGAAAAATAAAATCTTTATTTCATTAGAAAAATAAATATATACACGACATCATTATATACAATTTATGCTGACAATCTTTAAACTTTATTTTCACATGGGTATAAAATACCTACATGTTTTACAGTGTGCAAGATGGCATAGGTTAAACATCATTTTCACAGGTTTAAACAACCAGCTTCCGGAATAATTATTTGTGCCACCCTCATTTATTAACCGCGACGTATTGATCTCCACTAGGTCCTATTTTAAATTGTTCATAACGTGTATCATCTTCCTCCTATATTAAAAACAGCCCTTTTTTAAGCCTTGTCTTTTCTCCGTGTACGTCGCACGCTGTAATATACAAATAAGTAGAAGTAAGTTGCCGACTGGCAAGTTATTCTTACGTATTACACTATAAGAAATATATAAAATTTATTTGAATCTTTACCACCGATACATAAATACTCTAGATCTACAACGGTACCGCTAGATATTGTAAATTAGGTACATTGAATCTCACTCGGGTCCGGATTCAGAATTCATTTATTAAAGATATAAACGTTTTTAATTGTTAATTTAAACTTACCACAGAATTATGATAAAGATGACGATTATTACAGTTAATCCTCCAACAGATCCACCAATAATAAAACGTACTGTAAAATGTAATTTATATCAAATTATAGTATAAACACATAAAATGTTCTGGCCGAGCCCACACGTTTCTAAATGCTATCTGAATATATTTTACACCTACTTGTTTTAATCAAGGGAAACACCTTATAATTAACCCAAGGATTCAAACGCAGATCCTATTTCGTTTCGTTATTATAGTTCAAAATTTCGTTTTACTTGTCTTTATAGACTAGGATCTGGCAGATTTGTTATCCTTAATGTGATCTGGGTGATGTGTCGGATTAGCCAATGAAATGACACGTTACGGCGAGTTACTGTCCTTTTGATGCACGGAACCTTGGGTAATCCCCTAGAAACGTCAACGCTGATTGACTAATCAATGTCTGACGTCATAAGGTTAAACGACCTGACGTGAAATCCCAGTATAACTGGTCAGATCTTCATGTAGTGTAGGCCATCGAAAGTATAAAAAAACGAAACGAAAGATACATCTGTATTATAATCAGATTCGATTGTTGTATGAAAATACAGTGATCCATCTAGCGATATAGTCTTACACCACAGCTATTTTAACAGCATAGGATTTTGACAGGGAACAAGTTTTCTAGGTTTGTATTTTAAAACACTGGGTGTTTTCACCAATTTGTATTCAAAGAGGAAAAATGATTAGAAAACAGTTTTTGTATGGGGACAGAGGCTTTATTTATCAAAATCTGAAGGCTGTAGATTTGGTTATAACAGTATTATGAATATAAACCTACATTTACTTTGAACACTATCACTATTTTCATCTGTAGATGTTAAGTTGGTGTTTTGATCAGTGACTCGTTCATCAGTGGTCGTCGGAGTTGATTTTGGCACCGCTGTATCTGGCATAATCTCTGTAGTAGTTGATGGTTTCATTCCAGTTATACTTGACACCGTTGTTTCTGACATAATCTCCATAGTAGTTGATGTATTTGACACCGTTGTTTCTGGCGGAATCTCCATAGTAGTAGTAGTAGTTGATGTACTTGACACCGTTGTTTATGGCGTAATCTCCGTAGTAGTTGACGGTATCATTCCAGTTGTGTTTGTTTCATTGCAAACAAGGTGCATATTTAATTCTATCGTAACAAATAATAAACAGATATAAAATAGAATAATAGAATATAAATATAAATTAAATGAAATGAGGTTTAACGTCCTACTGTTCTGCTCCGAACTGAACTAATGAAGACGGGCATACGCCATACAGTAGGCTATGAGTGACATTTTGCCTGGACAGCGGCACTTCGGCCTACTATTATATCGAATTCTGTCAATGTGTACACGGGTCCTCGTTTTTTCGTCCTATCCGAACGATTAGACAGCTGTCCTTGTCAGGCCCTCCGTCCTGCATCACTGACAATTGAGAACCACTACGGAAAATCGAGATGAACTTTCTCGGCCAATACAGGGATCGAACACCCGACCTCCAGACCAGCGAGCCAGCGTCTTACCCACCTAGCCACCGTGATACCCTTAATAGAACATAATAATAGAATATATGAATGTCATGGGTGACTCTATCTATAATGATTGATGTCGTGCATTTCGAAAGATAACATTTCTCACCCTGTCTATTTTCCTGATGCCTCTTCTCAACAATATAGTATATAAATCCCCCGAACCTCCAAATCTGAGAGAGAAAGGGGGTTTAACGTCCTCTCGACACAAACTAGACCATTTCGGGACTAACACGTATGGTTCAATCTTATTTCAACAATTCGCTTGTGAGTAGGCACTCTGATTAAAACACAGATCCTATTTCGTTTCGTTTTTATAGTTCAAAGTATTTTAATTAAATTGGAGGGTACGGGTCTCTAGCAGTATGAAGAAACCGGGGGACCTGGAAATTAAACACAGATCCTATTTCGTTTCGTGTATATAGTTCAAAATATTTTAATTAGATTGGCGCGTACGGGTCTTTAGCAGTATGAAGAAACCGGGGGACCTGGAGAAAACCCACGAGGTTGGAACCTCCCAATCTTACATGTATACCAACACATTTCTGGCCGACACGGTGAGAATTTATTGAAGTTGTTAATAGAGTTGTCACGATATATGTTAGATAGTTTAAGGGAAAATATATCTATGTAGTTTGATAAGGTGTTGTCAATTCAGCTAGAACTATGAGATTCACGTACAAGGTAGCATGATATTATAGGGTTTTGTTCACTCAACATAATTATTGGCCTAAATGGTATCATACTTATTACAAATATTGAATAATATGATGTCTTATAATCAACGAGGTCTCTATTGAATTTATTTACTTTACTTACCTGGTTCTGTGTAAATATTGAAACAGAATTGAAATCCACCAGATGACCTTTCACCGGAAACTAATATCATCTGTAATTTATCCTGAACAGAAACATTAAACGTATACATAAGTTCAAAAACCTTACAGCTGTACCTCTCGGTGGTTGAATTATGTATAAAATAGACTTCATACTGACATCCTGCTGGAACATTTGCTGTGGCGTTGATAGTTATGGGTCCACCAACATGGGAGAAATCGTTAAAGGTCAGATCACACAGACAACCTGTACTCTGTTGGCCAGGCTGTAAACCAGATATATTGAAGTTAATTCCGTGTAGGTCTAACTGACTGCATATAGAACTACTGGGACCTGGAACTAAAATTATAGATTATGATTCTAAAGAGGTATAAAGCCACGCCCTCATTAAAGGAGAATATTGGTGTCTACCAATATTACATATGTAACAGAACTGGAAAACACATTCCAAATATAATTTCAACATCTGTGATACTTTAAATCACACTGATCAGCAGTGAATATTCGCTTGGCCGCTGCAGCCACTGATAAGGACATAATGAGTCACAAATATTAACTTTTTACCTCCGACAAATTAAATTCTAAAACATTTTTTTGAAGTATTAGAAATATAAAAAAAGGTGTCTGAAGTATATAAGGATAAAAAGTATTACTTATTTAGCATAAATAGATCGAAAATAGTACGCGGAGGCGTAAAATGGGTAAAATAATATAATTCTGCCCGTACCAGTTTATGTTACTACGTTCGATGTAAACAGCACACGCGTGGCCATCAATTTTTTCAGTTTGTTTGCTTTTGAAACATTTGGATTATTTTCCCGTTGAACTGAACACCGTTTATGATTGATTAAGGAATCTTGATATTGTGTTTTTAAACTATATCGACCGAGTTTTCAAAAAGATGCGCGATATCGCAGAGAATCCAAATTATGATGTGACGTCACCTGTAGAACTATAACGATCTTGGGCAGAGATTAATGACGTCTGTCGCATTTTCTCTGTGAAACAGATTGAATGTAGATGTATAATCAACATTTGAAAAAAAGGAAAGTGTCTCCGAAAACACAGGGGAAAACACAAGTGATCCTTACGGGTTGAATTGATGGGCACCAACATTGCCCTTTAATGAAACAGAAATTTTTCTATATTTGTTTATCTAATAAAAAGTATGACACTTTGATATACGACTCCTTCTATTGGACTAGCACAGTATGCCATATCAAGTTAGTTATAGCAGATAATCCAGAAGATGTGTTTAGACAGATTAAACCCCAGTTTTGGAGATGGCTTTCTCTTGATATAGGAGTCGCTGTGATGCGCTAATCTGTGGGTCCCGTGTATTTAGCCCAGTTCGCGCAGATTGTTAAACCCCATTTCATTTTATTATTATCGCTGACGGGAGTAAAATTGACCTGGTTTTTTTAAGGCAGTGTGTAATTCTATTCATACGCTGAAATGTCAAGTCTTACTTGTTATTTATAGAACACACAATACCTGCACATTTCACATAACGAATATGATAATGTTACGCACGTTATATATTGTGACACATTAAAATGTAAATAATTATTTACCTTGACAATTTTCTTGTCCTGAAAAGGTGAAAGTGAACATTAACATACTAAAATGTGCAATATTTGTGTACTAAAATACATAGATCATACATCATTTATGTTCCATGTCCTAAAGCCTATTATAAATATTAGGTGAAGAAACAGACATGCTGTAAACCCGTGGACACCAATGTGGTCGTATAGAGCTTAACCCAAAGCTAATCATAATACAACCATAGAATCAAACAATTCAAAACTTTATATTACACGTATTACGATGACGTACTAACCTTGAATAACCCTCATATAACGATGACGTACTAACCTTCAATAACCCTTATATGTCCAACTAACACCATTACAAACACACCAAATGAATACATAACTATACAGGTAGGGCTACTGTTTTCTTATCCATAGACATATTTACCTTGATTCATCTACCTATAAATTCACATTTTATTCTATTGTGAAATTGAAGAGTAGAAATATAGACGGTTGTTTAGAAGTACGAAGTGACCTCTATGATATATGTTATAATTAAACAGGCATGTCTTAAAGGAGAACGTTGCAGTAACAAAATCATCATGTTGACATAACTTACATGACATATCTTTGCTAGTTTTCTGCATGAACTGGTCTAACGACCACGCCCCTTCACACGTAAATAACACTATACAATATTAAATAACCCGTAATATGAATGTACTCACTCATGATCTCCACTCATTCGTAAAATATCAAAACTTGAACATCTCTTGATCAACAATATGAATGTTGTAACTTGAGGGTGTTAAACTTCCGGGTCAGGTAAAACTATTTCTTTACTTAAAGATACACTACCTTGATCAACAATATGAATGGTCTACCTTGACGGTGTAAATCTTTCTGGTCAAGTAAGACTATTTCTTTACTTAAAGATGCACTATGTAAGATCTAGATAAAGAGCTAACAGTTCTCGCTATAATAATCAAACATTAGATCTCGAAGATTGCAGAAAACTAACTTCATTCTGAGCGATGTTAGGGCTGTTTGAGGAATAGTAAAGTAAAAAATACATATTTCCAACGCCATTTCGTCCACCATATTGGATTGCCACCATATTGGATTGTCACGGATTATTTTCAATATCATATTCGGACTCAGACCACGAAAACCCACATATGAATCTGTGAAGGGCAGTCTAAACAAACTTGGTTGTGGTGAAATGAAAGAATAACTGATGTTTTGGCTAATTTACTGGTAACCCATATTCGGGGGTGTTAGGGAAGTTGGGGGGGGGGGGTCAATTTTTTTTTATATTATTATGATTAATTGTTATACCTCTCAACAAGTTTTTGACACCGTACCAAAGGAATCGACTATTAGCCCCCACCCTCCCTACTTTTAGATGTTTAAAACTAAATGAGGATGTTGATTATAATTACATATTGGGTGTTTCTTTAAATATCTACGTCTCTTTATCTCCAAGTTTATGCATGCATGATTGTAACTTTATTCTTTTGTATTTTCATCTCTTTTACTATCAGTGGTTTAATCTTACATATTACACAATTTCAGCTCTAAAAAGTTGAAAGGAATTTTTTCTAAATCGTACAATATTTAAATTACCCAAAACAATAAAGAAACCATGGTAGATATAGCTTTATATACAGTAACACAAGAACACAGTAAATATTATAGTTTGGTCCATAATATAGAAGTATAGTTAACAATAATATAGGCACATGTAAAATAAAAAATATAATATAAAATGATCGTATTGCCTATATAGTTGTTCACTGATTGTTATCTAGCCAAAAAGCATTTTTTTTCATGTCAAATTATGATTTTTATTGATATTTTGTGAACCTTTGGGGCACTTACTTGGTCTGGAGGGAACTTACTTGGTCTCATGGGGTGGAGAGGGGTGGGGTAGGTAGGAGTATCCAAGCATTTCGGATTATGTAGACACCAGATTGAAACTTTCAGCCGGGCGACAAACATACTTATACATTTTAACCCTATAAAACCTAAGTTTTAGGTGTTGTTAATTTAAATATAAAATATAACATAAAATCTGTATTTCATTAGAAAAGTAAATATATACACGACATCACTATACACAATATGCTGACAATCTTTAAACTTTATTTTCACAGAGGTTTAAATATATCTACTTAACAACAGCATATTGATGCCCCCCCCCCCAGGTCCTATTTTAAATTGTTTAATCACTATTGACCTTCTTCCCGCCTTTAGTAACAACGGTGTAATTATTTCCCTTTGGTCCAGTCTTACATTTCGCATTCGTTGTTTTATTCGTGTTCGATTTCTTAACCTGGGCGTATTCTGCCAAAACTGGAAGTTGAGCTTTTAGTTTATCGTTAATGACATCATCAGAACTAATATACAGACCATTTTCCGTTGCTAGGTTTAATTATATCAATACCAAGACTGGTATATGGATCATTCTCCAGATGAACCAATTCATTATTCTGTTTTGGTGACTAAGTTATCTCCCCTGATCTGTTATCTGTGTGCGCTCTGGTATGGATGAGGATCAACCTCTACAGCTTCTGGACTGTCATAAATATTGTCCTCGTTCTTCTTACGTATTACACTATAATATACAAATAAGTTGAAGTGAGTTGCCTCGAATGATAAAACGTGTAGTTGTCAAACTATACACGAATTAAAGTGAAGTAACTTGTTGTCTAGTAACATCAAAAGTCACAATCGAAGCTGGAGCACGGCTGTGTAGGGGAAATAACTAAAACTTTTCACGATCACTGTGTCATTGATGCTGAAAAACAGCAACTTTAGACTAGTATTACAACAAGCCTCTGTATTCGCGTCTTCGTGATTATGTTTGACATATTTTTAACATGATCTCGGACGTTGATAAACAATATTCTACTCGAATAAATGCCACCGAATAATTCTGTCATTGGATTTGTCTCTAGTCACCGCTAAATATCGAAGACACGTCTTTCATTATTCAATGTGTTAAAATGATGAAACCAAGAAGTAAGTTAGCGTCGCTATCAGAACTTTGATTATAAATCATCGGGGTATAGTATAGAGTTGATACTAACCAGGGGCGGTATTTATAAAAATTCTAAGAGTTGGAACCAACGCTTAACTGTCAAAAATTACTCCAAACTTTGTAGATTTATAAAACATTTTACTTTAAGAATTACTCCTAACTATGACACATATTTAGGAGTTCTCCTGTAGCACTCCTAACTTGTTAAAAGTACTCTTAACTTGGTTAACATGGCCGTCCGTGTACGCCACCTAAGAGAGTTTAAAACAAGAAGAGATTTATTTGTGGAGTACAACAATGACGAGTTGATAAGGAGATATCGAATGGACATGGGTGGGATTCTTTTTGTGACAGATTTAGTTCGGCATCTACTTACGAGTCCTACTAAACGAAATTTCCCATAATTACATCGCTAAGAGTTTGGTTAGGACCCAAGTCTTACATTTAGTTAAAAGTAACTCTAAGACCCTTTATAAATATTTGTAAAGAGTAACTTTTAACTAAATGTTGTTTTAGGAAGTCTTACAGTAAAAGTTATGAAAACTCTAAGAATTTTTATAAATACGGCCCCAGGTCACCATGGTAATGATATAAATTACATGGAGTATAGAGATGATACTAACCAGGTTACCATGGTAATGATATAAATTACAGGGAATATAGAGATGATACTAACCAGGTTACCATGGTAATGATATAAATTACAGGGAATATAGAGATGATACTAACCATATTACTATGATAATGATGACGATTATCACAACCAATCCTCCAACAGATCCACCAATTATAGCAAACACTGGAAAATGTAACAGTTATAAAACTTCTTCAATAAGTTCAAAGATCATAAGACTTAACAACGATTTATTATTTCAAAAATATCATTTAATACAAGTATACATCAACTGCCAGAATATCGCCGTAAATCTTCAGGGATATTTTAATTACCTAAGGAAGACGTAATATCAGGTCTTTTAGAGATGGTTATCATACCCTGCTTCGTGTACTTATATCTAACTACGCTTTTTGGAAAAATTTGGGTGGTGGTCTTGTTCTAAAATAAAGATGGACTTACTCGAGTTATCATTCTTCGATGGTGGTGTTGTCTGTTGCTCAGATTCACTCCTAAATGTTATTGTTGTTGTTTGGTTAGATTGATCACCAGATGTCGCTATTATTAATGAGAAGGGAATAGATCCGTGTCAATATTTTATCTTTATCAAGTATCCAATAACACAATCAAAGTAAAATTTAATAATTATTCAAAAGTTGGCTATGGAAAATGAATAGAAACCTAAAGCTGGACTCATATCTTCCACTGACTTTACAACCATTGAAAAGGTGGCAATGGAAAGTCAACAGAAATAACCATAAAACCGGACACACATCTTGTGCTGATTTCTGGTGTTATTTGGTTGTTTCTGGCATTCGTTTGTCTGGTAGTATGTGGTTTCTATTTCTATCTTTTGTAAACCGCCGTGGCTCAGTGAGGACTGTGTCTGGCTCGCTAACGCGAGGGTCGCTTTTTCGACCCCGTGTGTCCGAGAAAGGTCATGTTTTCCTCTTGTCAGTGGTGTAGGAAAACAGGAGGCGTTGCAAAGGACAACGTGTATTCGTTCGGATGAGACAAAAACCGCGGTCAAGTTTGTACATTGGTGAGCACGAAAAAGAACTCTTGGCGGTTGGAATTCGGCAAAATGTACCTCAGTATTGAATGTTGCATATCCGCCATCATTTAGCCCTTCGGTGCAGACGAGTAGGACGTTAAACCCAATTTCATTGCCCATTATGTAATCTGAATATTGATCAAAGTTTGAAGACTGGGTTGATAGATTGACAATGAGCACTGTGGATGGATTGAGATAAGATGAAAGAGAATATTAAGAACTAACTGATATTTTCTGTGGTAGATGTTTGTATAACAGTAGGTTTATAACTTGTTGTTGTTGGCCATCTTGATTTACCACATGACAATGTTAAAGGTGATAAGGGTGCTGAAAAGAAAACAAAATCAATTTGAAAGAGAATGATTAATTTAAAACACAATTTGTATATTCGCGTGCTTACTATATACAGAGCAGTCCTATCAGAAGAACTGGAATTTCTAGACCCTGTTCGTGCTCAACGTAGGGTTTCAGATGGTCGAACTATTTCAATATGTCTACATTCGTAATGTAAACGAATTATAGGTGTGGGGTGAGGTCGACTTGAAAGTTGGCACATTTGTGCTCCTGCCCGACGGACCACATCTATTTCATTTGTTGCATGCCCGATTTCCAGTCTGTACTTTTTATTAGACGTTGCAATATCAGATGTTGCAATATCATTTATTTCGTAGAACTAATTTTCGTGAATATTTGTAAGCACTCTACGGGCTGCATTTATTTGAAATACAGACGTTGTTTAAACGCCCCCTGTTATTTATTTCAAACAGAGGATGGAGACAGACTATTACTTTAGGGTTGCCATATTACAGCTAGTGCAGCCATTTAATATTTAACAGAATACTGTTTTTATGGGAAACAATCACAATCAGCCTATATCTTGTTATGATTTTGTTTAATCCTTTACCTTTATTGTTATTGTTATTTAATCTTTGTATATGGTTTCACCATGCAACTTCTATATATTCATCATAAGTTTACCAAATAAAATTGTCTGCGATATCACCTCGGTGGAAGCGGACGTTAAATAAAGCTATTTCACACACACACACCAAATGTCATTGTGTCTGATAACGATAAGAGGATACTTGTCGAAACGCCGTACTTTTAGAATAAACCAGTGATTGTTTCTCATAAATACCGCGTTCTGTTAATGTGTTTCGCAGTCGCTAAATGCCATTTAAATATCATTTTAAATGTCATTCAAACACGGAAGTAGTCGTATAATGCAGCCCGTCGTGGGCTTTTTCCGCTTTAGACGGTGGCGAATGGTGACTACAACATTTCAATATACGGAGATATGAAAATCCCGGATTCGTCCCTGAATATATAATTATATTATTACCTGATTTTACCTCCAGACAGACCTCGAATCCACCTCCATTCTCTAAACCTGGTAATAAATTTATCTCAATACCACCGTCAGTGTTTATTGATATCATTGATGTCTGACTACATGAATAAACCCTGCTTCCAGTCATATACATGAATTGGAATTTATATTCGCATCCATGTGGTGCCCCAGTATCGTTTATTGTAACATTGGTTGGTGTTACAGTAGATAAAGAACATGAACATTGTGTTTCATTATCTCCTACTCCAAAACCAGACAGATAAACAATATTACCAGTCGTAGAACTATCACTACATACTGGTATAGAAGTAACTGTAATATAAGATATAAAATGTCACATCAAGATTTACCAGTCACTGGGTACTGATGTGGAATATATCCAGATTTATTTTATAATCCATCGCTAATGATAAAGCATTAACTATTAAAATAGACTATAATCAAAAACTTAAAATGTCACGTTAAGATGTATTGCGGTTGTTGGTAACTCAGGCCAGATAAACTGAGTATCAGACCGTAAGACAATAACAAAAAAAACTAAAATGTGTTATTTCAATGTTTGTTGATATATACGTTACCTTGATCAGATGTAATAAATACCTTATAAGATTTAGAAAAACAATAAAAATGGATTAAGTTGAAAGTTCAGTAAAATTACTCCATTCTGAGCGGGGTTACCGTCGTTTAAAGAACAGTGTAGTCTTGATTGTCATTGCTACCTTTGCAATACACAAAGTCTCGGTTATCCATTTATAAATTAAGTCATTAAGTGCCAATCGTATTTAAATCTGCTGTGATTCAAAAATATATTCGATTATCTAGGGAGTTGATTATGGTCTTGGTATGTAGATAAATGAGGTCAAACGACAGATCGTCATTAGGAAGATTCAGCTATTGCATAATGCATCTTTAATAATCGATTTGCCTTTGTTATTATTTTACAACATAATCTGCAACCCTTCTGTTAATGATAGAGCCTTATGGTGACAAGTTGTGTTTGGTATAATGTATTAACACATCGTTCGGATGAGGATGTTGAACTGAGAGCAACTTTCCGCTTTGACGAACTATTTGTTTAATTTGACATCACTGAAAGATAATTTTGTGCAACCAATCAGGCACACTTTATCGGGTGACTTTGAAACGGATATCACATGTTCAATCGGTAAATATAACAAAAACATGTTCTTACCATTTGGAAAGCAATTATAACTATCTGAAAAGACAAAACAGACATTTGTGACTTAAATCGTTAATAAACAAATTACAACCAATTTATTGGACAATCAAATCTTTTGCATTTACTAGTCTCAAAACGACGCCCAGTGTTGATTGAAGATTTGGATGATAAGCTTACTGGTGACTTTTGAAACGATGATTTGAACCTCCGACATTTTTCAAAGCGATATAATTCTTCATCGCACCACGTTAACACTGGTATTAATTCTTGTCGGGAATCGTTGAAAAACAATGACCTTAAACTGCGTGTTTAAATTAAGCCGCTAGGGTGTCCACAAATATACGCCCGAATAGGTAAATATATAGTGCAATGACTGACAACAGAACATGAGCACAGATACTTACTGCAGAATTTGCCTCACTACCAAATGATCCCATTGCTCTCGCTTTAAAATGATTCTGAAATGTGACCCGCTTCCACGAAACGAGGCGCTTGTCGCACAACTTCATTTTGTAAGACATGCACAAAAGCATATAAACTGTATGCCCTCTTGTTGCTGTGAATGAACCGAACTCAATTCCGGATGATACAACAAATTAAGAATGAATTGTATTTTTGGAAAGCTTGGGCTGTGGATAATTCAATATGCTGCCAGCTCGATTTTGTAAAAAATAACCAAGAGCCTTGACTTTGTTTTGTTGGGGCGGGTCACAAATGAGCGAACGAATGCGAGGGCGACGCACAACACTTTCACCCTCTATTTTCAAAATGAGCTTACACAAAATGGACTGAGAAATCATGCACCATCTATGGCAGCGGAAGTTAAACCTTGCGAACGAACAACATTAGATTTTTAATAGTTTAAGTCTGTTGAAAGGGGGTAGGGCACTAGTTATATGATGCATGCATTTTATATAGATGGATGAAAGAAAATGAATGCTTATCTCAGGTTATTGTGTAAAATGTAATTATTTTTATCCCTCGGTCTGGTGAATTATTGTCTGATGTCGATTTAACCCGCTACTTCGTTGCAAATGAACGGTCATGAACAACATTAATTGCTTGTCTGTTAAAAGGGGATAGGGCACTAGTGAAAATGAATTCTGGTCTCAGGTTATCGTGTAAAATGTAATTATTTTTATCTACAGGTCTGATGAATTATTGTCAGACATGTCAATTTAAAGTCCTATTTTTCTGCTAATCAAAACCGTCAGATTTGGGAAATGAAGTAATAACAAAGTAACTCTATCATAAGATATATTAAAAAAAACTTTAACTTACCTACAATGGCTATACCAGATATTACAAGAAATTAACTTACCTACTACCGATATACTAACTATTAGCCATACCAATAAATCTGATCGAAGCATGTTTTTAATTTCATATAGGTACATATTTTAAACAACGAGATTAACAGTTTACAGCATGTACTATTCCATATCTTAATCCAAATAAATCTCAAGTTGTAGATTCATCCTCTTGAATCCTCCTTTGATAAACAATATGGATGTTATAACTTGACGGTGTTTATACACATTGACTGGTAAAACTTCCTGGTTAACTATACCCTTACTTAAAGATACATTATGTAAGATGAAGACAAAGATCTAACAGTCCCAACTATAATAGTTAAACAATTCATTATGAAAAACGAATATATTGAAAATGTCCGTAGGATGGTCTTGCGTAATTGTTTGTGTGTGGTGCGGAATACAAGAATAGCCAAGAATCCTAAAATATGCGAGTACCGATCGTATGATTTAAAATGAAACCGACCGGGCCAATTTTAAAATGACAGCTACCCAACGACCAATTCTTACATCAAATTCCACCTACCTATCAAAGGTTCTTTTACGCCCACGACAACCTGCATACGCAACCGAGAAAGAAAACATTTTAAAACACTGTTTTAACATTATTATTTTACCTTATTAAAGTAACGATGCATAAATTGTATTTTTGTCGGATTATATCAAATTTCTCACGGTTTAATCCACGTTAAAAGATATTCAAAATACACCATTTTAAAGCCAGACCGATCGCACTACATTTTAGGTGCAGCGGGTTCAGTGAGTAAGACGCTGGCTAGCTAACTAGGTGTTGGCCGACGATCTTCGTTTCGATTTTCCGGCATGGTGTCCCCATGTTAGTGGTCTGAAAAACCAAGGTGTATGTAAAATAAACTTTGACAGTTGGAATTCAATACCAAACTAAGCAATAATAAGAGTAGACAATACTGGCACTGTTTGGGCAAAATGTGCCTTATAGCAGGACACTGTATGTTTTCATTAGCCCACTCAGTGCGGAACACTAATAGTAAGTGTGGGACATTAAACGGCTACTGTTTATAGATACATTATGTAATATTTAGATCAAGAGTTGACAAGTTCTGACAAGCTATGACCGATTGTCCAGTAACATTGTCATGATAATAAACGAAGTCTCGATTATCAAACTTTTCATTGAGTGACTTTCATCGCATCATTAATCCATGATATAGTTCGGATGGTCTAATCTATTCAATATCTAAGCCATCCAATGGTCTAATCCATTCAATGTCTAAGCCATGGTCTAATCCATTCAATATTTAAGCCACTCGATGGTCTTGAGATTTGTTTTGGGGTTTGTCATGTGAATAAATATCTAAGAACTAAATGACATCATCATTAGTATATGAATTATAATTAATATAACAGATTTAAATTATTATACATAATGCATATTTAAACCTACAAGAGAAGTTGTAATATGATTACATATTGGGTCACGTGTTTCTATAAATATGTACGTCTCCTTATCTCCAAGTGTATGCATGGATAGATGTAATACTATTCGTTTGTGACCATTTTATTCAATTTGCATATTTTCGTTTTTCCTGTTGTATGTTCAGTCGTTTTAATATCATTGAATACAATCAGCCAGGCCTTGGTTTAATCTTACACTTAGACAATGTGTAAGTTGTAAGGAATTTTTTAAACCATGGATTATTTGACTTATAAAAACAATAAAGACACCATGATAGATATAGCTTTATATATAGTAACACAGTAATATTATAGTTAGGTACATAATATAGGAGTCTAGTTTACAATAATATAGGCACATGTAAAAAATATAATATAAAATGACACGACATAAAGAAATGAAGATGGCACATCATATAGAATTATAGAATTTATGTAGCGGATTTAGAAGATGGAGCGGTGTGGTGTGGAGGGGGTCAAAATCACACCATGATATAGAATTATTGATTATAGAATTTCTGCAGCGGAATTAGAAGCTTGGGCGGTGCGATGGGGGCGGTGAGACGTCAAAATCTAGGGGCACCATCCACAATCCCAACCCATAATGAATGTCAAAACAATACTGGCTATACCACTGATCGTCCCGATAGAACATCGATCGTATTGCTTATATTAGCTGTTCACCTATTGTTATCTAGCCGGAGAGCAGTTTTTGTTCAAGTTAACAAATTAAGATTGTAATTAATTTTTGTGAACCATTGGGGCGCTTACTTGGTCTCATGGGGTGGAGTGGGTGGGGTGGGTAGGAGTATCCAAGCATCACGGATTAAGTGGACACCAGATTGAAACTTTCAACAGGGCGACAAACGTAATTATAACAATATTGAACCATAGTGCGATACGACCACGTATAAATATACACGCCTCGTGTTGTATGAATTTGTAGCTTTTCAAGAATGGTCCCTAGGCCAAAACACGTCATTATATACCAGAAACTAAAATCGTAAAAGCCATTGAGTGAACCATAGTAGTTTTGTTAGAATGTCCCGCTTCATGGATTTTTACGTTTTAAACAAAACATGATTTAGTTATAGGATAATAAACTGATATTCATAATAAGCTTATAAAACGTAAGTTTTAAGTGTAGTTAATTTAAATATAAAATATAACATAAGATCTATATTTCATTAGAAAAGTAAATATATACACGACATCACTATGCACAATATGCCGACAATCCTTAAACATTATTTTTACAAAGAGTATAAAATATCTACTCGTCTCACTATGCACGAGATGGTGTACGTTAAACTTCCTTTTCAAACGTTTAAACAATCAACTTGCCGGTTAATTATTTGTGCTCCTTCCCGCTTTCTTAACAACTGCATATTGATTTCCACTAGGTCCAATTTTAAACTGTTCCCCTGCTTCATTATTGATCTTTATTTTTTTCTTGCACTGGACCCTATTTTAAATTGTTCATCACGTGTATCATTATTGATCGTCTTTCCGCCTTTATTCACAACAGCATAATTATCTCCCTTTAGTCCGCGGTTTGGTTCGCTTTGGATTTGTTTACCTGGGCGTATTCTGCCACAACTGGAAGTTTTACTTTTACTTTATCGTTAATCACACCATCTGAACTAATATAAAGATCATTTTTCGTTGCAAGGTTTAATTAATTATATCATTACCAATACTAGTATATGTAACATTCTCCTGATGGACAAATTCATTATTCTGTTTAGGTTGGTGAGTTATCTCCCCTGATCTGTTATCTGTGTGCGCTCTGGTATGGATGAGGATCAACCTCTACAGCTTCTGGACTGTCATAAATATTGTCCCCGTTCTTCTTACGTATTACACTATAATATACAAATAAGTTGAAGTAAGTTGCCTCGAATTATAAAACGTGTATGTTAAACTATACACGAATTAAAGTGAAGTAAGTTGTTGTCTAGTAAAATCAAAAGTCACAATCGAAGCTGGAGTACGACTGTGTAGGGGAAAGAAAGTTTAATACAATGAGATAAGGCCTTTTACAATACTCATTTAACGTATAACTAAAACTTTTCACTATCACTGTGTCATTGATGCTGAAAAACAGCAACTTTAGACTAGTATTACAACAAGCCTCTGTATTCGCGTCTTCGTGATTATGTTCGACATATTTTTAACCTGATCTCGGACGTTGATAAACAATATTCTACTCGAATAAATGCCACCGAATAATTCTGTCATTGGATTTGTCTCTAGACACCGTTTAATATCGAAGACACGTCCTTCATTATTCAATGTGTTAAAATGATGAAACTAAGAAGTAAGTTAGCGTTGCTATCAGAACTTTGATTATAAATCATCGGGGTATAGTATAGAGTTGATACTAACCAGGTCAACATGGTAATGATATAAATTACTGGGAATATAGAGTTGATAATAACCAGGTTACCATCGTGATGATATAAATTACACGGAGTATAGAGTTGATACTAACCATATTACTATGATAATGATGACGATTATCACAACCAATCCTCCTACAGATCCACCAATTATAGCAGACACTGGAATATATAACATTTATCAAACTTCTTCAATAAGTTCCAAGATCATAAAATATACTAACCATTTATTCTTTCAAAACGATAATTTCTAGTTTAAATGGTGGAAGGTAACAATCTCCCTTATTATAACAATTAGTTTGCAGCAACTGTCAGAATATCACCATAAATCTTCATGGCTATTTAATTGCCTAAGGAAGACGTGATATCAGGTCTTTAAGACATGGTTATCATACCCTGCTTCGTGTTCTTATATCTTCGTGTGTTATATATCAAGAAATATAATTGGACGGTCTCGTTGCTATATAAACATGATGGACTTACTCGAGTTATCGTTCTTAGCTGTTGGTATTTTCAGTTGGTCAGAATTTGGTGTTGTTGGTTGCTTAGACGTTGGTTGATTCGATTCATCCCCGGATGTTGCTATTATTAATGAGAATATTTTATCTTCGTCAAGTATCCAATAACATACTCAAAGTAAAATTTAATAATTAATTATGCATTGACAAGATGGCTATATAAATGACTCTAAACCTAAAGTCGTTCGCACATCTTGTGATGATTTTACCACCAAGTTGTGGTGTTATTTGGTTGTTTCTGGCATTCGTTTGTCTGGTAGTATGCGGGTTCTGTTTCTCGCTTTTGTGAGCCGCCGTGGCTCAGTGAGGAAGAAGTTTGGCTCGCTAACCCGAGGGTCGCTTGTTCGCCCCCATTGTTGGCCGAGAAAGTTCATTGCAATTTTACGGCATGGTTTCTCATTGTCAGTGGTGTAGGAGGGCAGGAGGCGTTGCAATGGATAACGTATATTCGTTCGGATGAGACAAAGTCCGATGTCCAGTGTGTACGTTGGTGTGTACAAAAAGAACCCTTGGCGGTTGGAATTTGAACAAAAGAGTAGGACATAGCGCCGCTGTCCGAGGAAAATGCACCTCAGTATTGTATGGCCCTTCGATGCAGAAAGTAGGACGTTAAACTCCATCAAAACAGGATATTAAGAACTAACTAACTTGTTGTTGTTGGCCATCTTGATTTACCACATGACAGTGTTACAGATGCACCCGGTGCTGGTGAAAAGAAAACAACAACAATAACTTTACTGATTGATTTAAATAACAATATGTATATTTATGTGATTATTGTATATACACAGAGCAATCCGTTTGGAAGATCTGGAATTTCGCGTCCCTGTCCATGCCCAATTTAGGGGATTCAGACCCGAAATGGTCGACCGGATGAAATATAATGTAAACGTATTATGCTGTCGCCCAAGTAAGTGTGTGTGTGTGTGTCGGGTGGGGTGGGGTGGGGGTCATAAAACTTGGCACATACACATCAACCCTACCAGAAGGATCACACCATTGCTTTTGTTGAATGCCTGACCTTCAGGCTGCACTTTTTATGAGACTTGGTTCAGATGTGGCAGTATCATTCATTACGTAGACTGAACGTTCGTGAATGTATATAAGCACTCTACCGGCTGCATTTTTTAAATACAGATTTTGTTGATGCGGTCCCTACTATTAATTTCAAATTAATTTTGGGTTGCCATATTACAGTCAGTGCAACAATTTCATATTTCATTCAATTAGGAATGTAGACGTATAATGCAGCGTTTGAATTTCCCTTGTTCTAAAGTCTTACTTGATTTTATTTGCACACAGACTGCGAATCCACGTCCATTCGCTGTACCTGGTAATAGATTTATCTCAATACTGCCGTCAGTGTTTATTGATATCATTGATGTCTGAGTACATGAATAAACCCTGCTTCCAGTCATATATATGAATTGGAATGTATACCCACATCCGTGTGGTGGGATATTATTGGTAATTGTAATATTGGTTGATGTTCTAGTAGATAAGGAACATGAACATTGTGTAGTATCATCACGTGTTCTAACACCAGACAGATAAACAATGTCACCAGTCATAGATTCTTCACTACAGACTGGTACAGAAGGGACTGTAATATAAATTTTAAAATGTCACGTGAATATTTAACCAATCTGATTAAAATACAGATTTATATTTCTTTTGTTTTCTTTATGATTTCAATGGCCTACAATATATAAAGATCCGACCGGTTATTACGATAGGTCACGTCAGAGGTCATGCGAGCGACTTTTGACCCTATGACCTCAGAACTTTGATTAACCAATCAGCATTGATTTTACTAGTGGATTACCCAAACATAATTTTATTTTTCTCTTACTAAACATTATTTAATTTTCTTACCTTTGCAATTTGAACTACCTGAAAAGACAAAAGTGAATTAAATCTGACATGGTAGAATTTAAAACAAGGTACGGGACGAATAATTAATAACCTTACCCCTTTCCATCTATTATACATAAATTTCTTATACATAAATTTCTTCTATTGAAATTGTTTATTACCGAATAAATAGTATATGGGTCTTTACAATACAATAGTTCACAATAAAGTAGTGATGGCGGAGATGTACAGTTATAATAGGATATCTCTATAAGCGAGACTTTAGCGCAAATTATACAAAAGTAGTGATGGCGGAGATGTACAGTCATGTAGGATATCTCTATAAGCGAGATTTTAGCACAAAATGTACAAATTTTCATAAATTATTTAACAATATACAATTTTTATTATTCACCAGTTTAATAGATTTAAACATTCATGTTTTTTTATTTACCATAGTATGTATTTATATATTTTTTTCTCGTAAATTTGAATGCACAACCTTATTTATTGTAATAACTCCCTGTCTCAATTTTAGGCAATAAATATATAGGATGTTTTAAATAAAAAATATAATTTAAAATCTTTCATTCCAACTTTTATAAAGAAACACCAACTCCTTATTAAAGATATCCTATTTTGCAGTTTTTAAACTACGGGACCGGGGAACTAACTGCTGACCTTACCTGCTGACCGTACCGTACGAGTATTTAATTGGTGACCTTTGACATGGTTATCCCTTATCCGAGGTCCACGCTATTGTGCCTTGTAGGCCCTAAAAAGTTTGTTTTCTGGTACAGAATGACGTCAATGCCTATTTGTATTTGGAGCAGATTATGTATGTTACCTCAGAATAAATTATTCACCTAACCTGGGCTAATGGAAGACGGGCATACGCCATACAGTGTGCTATGAGGGAGATTTTGCCCGGGCAACGGCGCTACGGCCTACTCGTAAATCGAATTCCAACTGCCAAGGGATCTTTTACGTGCACGCCAATTTGTACACGGGACCTCGGTTTTTCGTCCCATCCGAACGACTAGACAGCTGTCCTTGTCAGGCCCTCCTTACTGCATCACTGACAAGAGGAAACCACACCGGACAATTGAGATGAACTTCTCGGCCAATGCAGGGATCGAACACCCGATCTCCAGCCTAGCGAGCCAGCGCCTTCCCCACTTAGCCACCGTGATTCCCCTTCCTGGCCAGACCATGTGTAATAGGGTTATTTTACTTCCATGAAAGGTGCTCGGTTTAATATATTAAAGTGGTTAAACAAATGCTTGACAACAAGAAATCTGCTAATTAAGTAGGTATTTTGCAAGATTCTGCTTTCTTAGACTAACTCACTAACAATTTCTGGAAGTAGGTTACTGGTGTCCAGTCATCTCGTACACAGATATTCACACAACTGTATTTAAGTCTGTACAGGAAAAGATACCTACCTATAAGAAATGGTGTATTGTTGCACGATCAGCACAAACTGGGGAATATTATCACAACATATTTATACACATCATTAAATATCAGAAATTAAAAAATAAAATCAAATATCACATTCATAAAGTTTTCGGCTAAGGAGGCATAATTCTGGAATTAATGGTCGCGATTATCCGCAAAGTTCTTACTCTCATGTACCCAATACTTCAAACAAAATTTGAATAAAAATCTGTTAAAATAATAGCCTCTATCGTCTTCACAAAGACTTCGGGAGAGGGGCGGGGGATCTCAAGAACGGGACTCATTCCAAATCATTTGATATTTAAGATATTCTTAGTCTATATGGTCAACAAACTCAAGAAGTTGCCTATGGAGGTTCCTCAAACTGAGTACCCTATTTCGCATATATCCTCTGAACGGAATGTCCGAAATCGATCTTTTCCATATAATTTAACTTCCATCTAATATCTTGAGGGTCAACAATTCTTTGGGAGAAGAAGCATTTTATTTTCACAAAATTTGACCTGATCCGTAATTGTTTTGTAATGAACATATATGCGAATAGTATTTACAACTGAATAAGGATTTTGACCTTTAGAGGTCCAACAAGCTAAACACCTTTTTTGTTCAAGCAGGGGCAATAATTATACAACAACCCACCCGTGGTCATTTTTCAACTTTTATTATCCACTTTTATTATCTATATATACATTTTTAATGATTCTGGAGAGAAAAACAAAACAAATGGATAAATTTGTAATAACACATGTAAGAAGTTAACTTACCTACTACCGATATACTAGATATTATCAGTACTAGTAAATATGATGGAATCATGTTTTTAATCCTTATATAGGTAAATATTTTAAACAACGAGATTAACAGTATACATTATGTAGTAATCCATGTCTTAGTTTAAATAAAACTCTAGTTTACAGCATATAGATTTTAATTCTTCAATCCTGCCTTGATCAACAATATGAATGTTGTACACACACTGACTGATAAAACTTCCTGGTCAGGTAAAACCATTTCTTTACTTAAAGATGCACTATGTATGATTTAGATAAAGAATAACTCCTGATAGTTCTGGTTATAATAGTTGACGACTTGATAATATAAAGGGAATATCTTGAAAATTTCAATAATAGTGCTTCATTCTGAGCGATGTTGGGAGAATAGAGGGGAATCGATCGTCATGGCTACCTCGATTATCCATTTTTATATTAATTCTTTAAATCAAACGTTTTACTAAATGAGTGCAAACAATCAGTCAGACCTAGTTTTAACCTTTAGTACACAATTTCACTTGTAAAGATTCTTCATGAAATGAAATGGGGTTTAGCATCCTACTGTTCTGCTCGTAAACTAGACTAATGAAGACGGGCATACGCCATACAGTTTGCTATGAGGGAAATTTTGCCCGGACAGCGGCGCTACGGCCTACTCTTATATCGAATTCTAACTGCCAATGGATCGTTTACGTGCACGCCAATGTGTACACGGGACCTCAGTATTTCGTCCCATCCGAACGACTAGACAGCTGTCCTCGTCAGGCTCTCCGTCCTGCATCTCTGACTAAGGGGGAATCTTGAGGAACCGCTTAAAATACATTATGCAAGACCTAAATTTGCCCAATGCCGGTCTTCCTTTGGGCCTTAAATGTTAAATAAATTATAAATTAGACATTATTTACTTGACAAGACCATATTGTTTTGTAACTGTTATAGCAAGTAAGACCAGTCCTCTATCTAAGTCATACACAATATATCTTTAATCGTGAATTAAACAGTCGAACATTTCACTTTAAGTGACTCAAAAATAACAATAAAGACGTCATGATATATTATAACTTTATATACAGTAACAAGCGAACACCTGAATACATAGTATAGTGTACAGTAATATAGGTATATTTATTAATACTATATAAAATGATATCACAGATATCAGAAGTGAAATGTGGTTTTAATTTCAATAAAGATGACCATATCACACAATGATACAGGACTATAGTTTATAATTCATTGGCTGAATACCAGATTGAAACTTTCATCAAGATGACAAACAACGTAATTACAACATTATATTGATCCACAGTACTTTGCTATGGACGATAAGACAACGTAAACATTTATACAGATCTCATGACCTTGCGTGAATTTTTAGCTTTTGGAGAATTACTCTAAGCCAAATTACTCTAAGTCATATCTACTGCACAGTCTCTCAACGATGTCTGTTCCCAGCCTCTCGGTCTATGAGGCTGAGTATGATGTTCTCCTCTCGGCCTGCTCTATGATATCGGAATGGAAAGTTACCCGCTCTCATAGAAAGATGATACGTGCATGAGTCTTGTATTGAGCCCCGGGAAATTGACCAGGTACTTCTTTTATCGGATTGGTCAGCTCCACAGACGCTACCCTGGATTTAAACCCGGTGTACTTACATGTACAAAAGGAGGATAGTTGCCGACGTGTTTAACACAAGGAATTGCCATATTTGGATTGTAAGACTAACAGACAAATTCGTGTTAGTCCAGTTCATGCTGTCTTTGGCACTAGCTAACGACTTCAAAACATTAATCAGCACATATTTTACAGAACTAAATACTAAGCTAATTAAATGTTAGAAGCTCGGTTTATGGGTAGCTAATCTAAATATAAAGTAAAACATAAAATCTATATTTTATTAGAAAAGTAAATATATACACGACATCACTATACACAATATGCTGACAATCTTTAATCTTTATTTTCACAAAGGTATAAAAATCCCTACACGTTTCACAGGTTACAAGATGACACAGGTTTACCATCATTTTCACAGGTTTAAACAATCAGCCCCCAGAATAATCATTTGTGCCTCCCACCATACCATCCTTTATTAACTGCGACGTATGGATCTCCACGAGGTCTTTGTTCAAATCCAGTCCCACCTTCACCATTGTACTTCTTTCCCTCTTGAGTAACAACAGCGTATTGATCTCCACCGGGCCCAATTTTAAATTTTTCATTACGTGTATCATTATTGATTATCTTCCGGCCTTTATTAACAACAGCATATTGATCTACACTACTCTTGTTTTTCATCCGTTTATGTCTAACACTGTAATATACAAATAAGTAGAAGTAAGTTGCTGACTAGCAAGTTATTCGTACGTATAACACTAAATATAACATATAAAATTTATTTGAACCTTTACCATCCGTAAATACCTATTCTAGAACGGTACCGTTTAGTACTGTAACTGGTTAAATTGTATCGCTTTCAGATCCTCACATAAAAAAATCAAGATATTTACTTTTGTTTTATGTAATTTACACTCACCACAGAATTATAATAATGATGACCAGTACTACAGCTAGTCCTCCAACAGATCCACCAATAATATAACTTACTGCAAAATATAAACAATAATAACAACACCTACCGTAAAATATAATTTATCACCAATAATAACATCTACCGTAAAATATGATATATAACCAATTGTAACCACTACTGTAAAATGAAATTTATATCCAATTGTACTGTAAACGCCTAACATATTTTAATAGAATTGCTTAACCCGAGATGTTGTCATCTAAGACTACACGAGACTAAAGGCTATATGAGCAAATTTTAACACCTACTCGTACTTGTTTTCAACAAGGGAAACGCCCCAAAATTACCCCATATATTTCTTGTACTACGTCTCGTAAGCAGGCAACTTGATGGACCTGATTGTTGTCAATCTGATTCAAACACAGATCCTATTTCGTTTCGTTTTCATAGTTCAAAATATTGATTTACTTGTCTTTACTACACTAGGATCTGGAAGAGTTGTTAGCATTGACGTGATCTGGATGATGTGATGGAGTAGACAATAAAACAATCTGTTAGGACGAGTTATTGGCCTGTTGGTGCACGGAGCCGTGGGTCAACCTCTAGAAACGTCAACGCTGATTGATTAACCAATGTCTGACGTCATGGGGTCAAACGACCTGACGTTAAATCCCACCATAACTTGCCAAATGTTCATGTAATGTAGGAGAACGCTAGATCGAAGACGGTCCTACGCATTTTGACACATATGACGTCATATATAGGCTGTGGGTTAGGGTAAGGGCTAGGACCTGTACATTTCGTTAAAGTCTCGAGATGTAAACAGGGCTAGCCCTAACCCTAACCCTGGGCCAAGCCTAAACCTTACCCTAAACCACAATCTACATATGGCGTCATAATATGCGTAGGACCGTCTCTGATCTAGCGTTCTCCTGTAATGTAGGCCATTGAAAGTATAAAAAACGAAATATAGATCTGTATTTTCATCAGATTGGATTGTTGTATGAAAATACAGTGATCTATCTAGCGATATAGTCTTACACCACAGCTATTTTAACAGCATAGGATTTCGACAGGGAACAAATTATCTAGGTTTGTATTTTAAAACACTGGGTGTTTTCACCACTTTGTATTCAAAGAGGAAATTGATTAGAAAACAGTTTGTTTTATGGCGACAGAGATTAGAAAATAGTTTATTAAAATCTGAAGGCTGTAGATGTGGTTATAACAGTATTATGAATATAAACCTACATTTACTTTGAACAGTATCATTATTTTCATCTGTAGATGTTGAGTCTGTGGTTTGATCTGTGACCCTTTCATCAGTGGTTGTCTGGGTTGATTTGGACATCGCCCTATCTGGCATAATTTCTGTAGTAACTGATGATGTATCTGGCTTAATCTTCGTAGTAGTAGCTGGTGTATTTGACACCGTTAAAGCTGGCGTAATCTCCGTAGTAGTAGTTGATGTATTTGACACCGTTGTATCTGACATAATCTCCATAGTAGTTGATGTATTTGACACAGTTGTATCTGGCGTAATCTTCGTAGTTGGTGTACTGACACCGTTGTTTCTGGCATAATCTCCGTTGTAGTAGTTGATGGTATCATTCCAGTTGTATTTGTTTCATTGCAAACAAGGTGCATATTTAATTCTATTGTAACAAATTATAAACAAATATAGAATACAATGATAGAAAAAATATAGAATACAATGATAGAAAAAATATAGAATACAATGATAGAATACAATGATAGAATATACTGATAGAATATAATGATAGAATACATGAATGTCATGGGTAACTCTCGCTGCAGTGATTGATGTCGTGTATTGCGAAAGATACTATCTCTTGCTATTTTCCCGATGTCGCTTCTCAGAAATTTATTGTAGTATATAGACCCCCCA
Source organism: Patella ulyssiponensis (assembly GCA_963678685.1). Classification (NCBI taxonomy): domain Eukaryota; kingdom Metazoa; phylum Mollusca; class Gastropoda; family Patellidae; genus Patella; species Patella ulyssiponensis. The sequence goes on along the minus strand of OY783232.1, from coordinate 58,656,567 downwards.
ACCCACCCCTTAAGCTACCCCGTACACTGACACATTTCTGAGTGGACGGTGACATTTTATTGGAGAGATAAACAACAACATATAGTTGTCAAAATATTATGTTAGATAATTTTAGGGAAAAGATATCCTTGTAGTTTTATAAGTTGTCGTAAGTTCAGCTAGAACTATGAGATTCACGTACAAGGTAGCATGATATTATAGAGTTTTGTTCACCCACGATGATTATTGGCTCAAATGGTATCATACTTATTTCAGGTGTTGATTAATATGGTGCCTTAAAATCAACGAGGTCTCTATTGAGGTTTTAAAATATTTGAATTTATTTAGTTTCCTTACCTGGTTCCGTGGAAATCTTGAAACAGAATTGAAATCCACCAGATGGCATTTCACCGGAAACTAGTATCATCTGTAAGTTATCCTGAACGGAAACATTAAACGTATATATAAGTTCAAAAACCTTACAGCTGTACCTCTCGGTGGTTGAATTATGTATAAAATAGACTTCATACTGACACCCTGCTGGAACATTTGCTGTGGCGTTGATAGTTATGGGTCCACCAACATGGGAGGAATCGTTAAAGGTCAGATCACACAGACAACCTATACTCTGTTGGCCAGGCTGTAAACCAGATATATTGAAGTTAATTCCGTGTAGGTCTAACTGACTGCATATAGAACTACTGGGACCTGGAACTAAAATTATAGATTATGATTCTAAAGAGGTATAAAGCCACGCCCTCATTAAAGGAGAATATTGGTGTCTACCAATATTACATATGTAACAGAACTGGAAAACATCTGTGATACTGTAAATCACACTGATCAGCAGTGAATATTCGCTTGGCCGCTACAATCACTGATAAGGACATAATGATTCACAAATATTAACTTTTTTCCTCCCACAAACTAAATTCTAAAACATTTTTTTGAAGTATTAAAAAAATAAAGGTGTCTGAAGTATATAAGGATAAAAAGTATTACCTATTTAGCATAAATAGATACAGAAAATAGTACGCGGAGGAGTAAAATGGGTAAAATAATACAATTCTGCCCGTACCAATGCATATTACTACGTTCGATGTAAACAGCACACGTGTGGCTATCAATTTTTTTCAGTTTGTTTGCTTTTGAAACATTTGGATTATTTCCCCGTTGAACTGAACACCGTTTATGATTGATCAAGGATTTTTGATATTGTGTTTTTAAACTATATCGGCCGGGTTTTCAACCAAAAAGATGCGCGATATCGCAGAGAATCTAAATTATGATGTGACGTCACCTGTCGAACCATAACGATCTTGGGCAGAGATAGAAGACGTCTGTCGCATTTTCTCTGTGAAACAGATTGACTGTAGATGTATAATCAACATTTGAAAAAAAGGAAAGTGTCTCCGAAAACAACACGGGAAAACACGAGTGATCATACGGGTTGAATTGATGGGCACCAACATTGCCCTTTAATGAAATAGAAATGTTTCTATATTTGTTTATCTAATAAAAAGTACGATACTTTGATATACGACTCCTTCTTTTGGACTAGCACAGTATGCCATATCAAGTTAGTTATAGCTGATAATCCAGAAGGTGTGATTAGACAGATTAAACCCCAGTTTTGGAGATGGCGTTCTCTTGATATAGGAGTCGCTGTGATGCGCTAATCCGTGGGTCCCGTGTATTTAGCCCAGTTGATGCAGATTGTTAAAACCTATTTCATTTTGTTATTATCGCTGACGGGAGTAAAATTGACCTGGTTTTTTAAAGTTCCAATAGCATTTTTTTAAGTTATATTTTTAAAATGTATTAAAATAAGGCCCTAAAATAGATTGAACCTATAAACAGTCCTACCTTGTTAAGGAATAATCCTATTAATCCTATAATTCACTATTGCCAGTTGAGAAATTTGAGGAATTTCAAGATGGCCGTCCATGGAGAGGAATGGGAAAACAAGGGAGGTAATTGAGTAACTATTTTCCTCAATCAGCCTGCGTCAGCCTTTCTAATGCCCAAAAAATTTTGCCCATGATCGTATAATAGTGAGTTGACAACCTTTTGAGCAAAAGACATAGAAATAATTATGTTTTGACTTTCTTAGAAAATATGAAATTGGAACTTTAAGGCAGTGTGTAATTCTATTCATACGCTGAAGAGTCAAGTCTTACTTGTTATTTATAGAACACACAATACCTGCATATTTCACATTACGAATATGATAATGTTACGCACGTTATATATTGTGACACATTAAAATGTAAATAATTATTTACCTGGACAATTTTCTTGTCCTGAAAAAGGTGAAAGTGAACATTAACATACTAAAATGTGCAATATTTGTGTTATAAAATACATAGATCAAACGTTATTTATGTTGGATGTTCTAAAGCCTAATATAAATATAATATATTAAGTGAAGAAACAGACATGCTGTAAACCCGTGGACACCAATGTGGTCGTATAGAGCTTAACCCAAAGCTAATCATAATAAAACCATAGAACCAAACAATTCAAAACTTTATATTACACATATTACGATGACGTACTAACCTTGAATAACCCTCATATAACAAAACGTACTAACCTTCAATAACCCTCATATGTCCAACTAACACCATTACAAACACACCAAATGAATACATAACTATACAGGTAGGGCTACTGTTTTCTTATCGATAGACATATTCACCTTGATTCATCTACCTATAAATTCACATTTTATTCTATTGTGAAATTGAAGAGTAGAAATATAGACGGTTGTTTAGAAGTACGAAGTGACCTCTATGATATATGTTATAATTAAACAGGCATGTCTTAAAGGAGAACGTTGCAGTAACAAAATCATAAAGTTGACATAACTTACGTGACATATCTTTGCAAGTTTTCTGCATGAACTGGTCTAACGACCACGCCCCTTCACACGTAAATAACACTATACAATATTAAATAACCCGTAATATGAATGTACTCACTCATGATCTCCACTCATTCGTAAAATATCAAAACTTGAATCCTCTCTTGATCACCAATATGAATGGTGTAACTTGAGGGTGTTAAACTTCCGGGTCAAGTTAGAGTATTTCTTTATTTAAAGATGCATTATGTAAGATCTAGATAAAGAGCTGACAGTTCTCGCTATTATAGTTAAACACTAGATCCTGAAAATTTCAGTCGAACTACTTTATTCTGGGCGATGTTAGGGCTGTTTGGAGAATAGCCAAGTCTCGATCGTCATTGCTACCTATATTACGATAGTAAACAAAGTCTCGATTAGCTGTTAATCTACAGTTTGATTCTTGTATCAATGCGTGATTTGAATTAGCTTAACTTTGCCAAAATAATTATATTATGTAATACGTTGTTATCGGTTTCTTTTTTGTTTGAAATCCCCACAAATTCGGTTTTTACGCCCTCAAAAACATAGTATTTATTATATTACAATACCATGTTTGGTCGTAAAGTAAAAACTACGTATTGGCAACGCCATTTTGGCCACCATATTGGATTACCGCCTTATTGGATTGACGAGGGTCATTTTCAATATCATATTCAGACTCGCAGAACACCGAAATCAACATATGAATCCGTGAAAGGCAGTCTTAACAAAATTGTTAGTGATGAAATGACAGAAAAACTGATGTTTTGCTTATTTAGGTGTACCCCATATTCAGAGGTGCATGGGGTTTCGGGGAGTCGGAGGTCCAATTTTTAATATCATTATTAATTTTCATGCCTCTCCTCGAGTTTTTAACCCCGTACCAAAGGAATCGACTATTAGCCCCCCCCCCCCCATTCCTACTTTTAGATATTTAAAAATAAGAGAGGATGTTGATTATAATTTCATATTGGGTGTTTCTATAAATATGTACGTCTCTTTATCTCCAAGTTTATGCATGCATGATTGTAACTTTATTGTGTTGTACATGTATGTTGATCTGTTTTACTATCAGTGGGTTAATCTTACATATTACACGATTTCATCTGTAAGGAATTTTTAAACCGTGGAATATTTGACTTATAAATAACAATAAAATGATAGATATAGCTTTAATATAGTAACATAAGCACACAGTAAACATTATAGTTAGGTACATATAGGAGTCTAGTTTACAATAATATAGGCACATATAAAAAAGATAATATGAAATGACACGACATAAAGAAATGAACTGTGGGTTAATGTCCTACTTTTAATGAAGATGACATATCACACAATGATATAGAATTATAGTTTATAGAATTTATGATACGGATTTAGAAGATTGAGCGGTGTGGTGTGGAGGGGGGTGTCAAAATCTAGGGACGCCATCCACAATAGTACCCCACGAATGGATGCCAAAACAATACTGGCTATACCACTGAGCGTCCCACTAGAACATAGATCGTATTGCTTATATAGTTGTTCGTCGATCGTTATCTCGCCGGAAAGCAGTTATTTGTCAAGTTAACATAAAGTTCATGTCTTATTATTATGATTGTTATAGATTTTTGTGAACCTTTGGGGCGCTTACTTGGTCTGGAGGGAGCTTACTTGGTCTCATGGGGTGGAGTTGGTGGGGTAGGTAGGAATATCCAAGCATTTCAGATTAGGTGGATACCAGATTGAAACTTTCAGCAGGGCGACAAACGTAATTATAACAATATTGAACCATAGTGCGATACGACCAGGTAAAAATGTATACACGCCTAATGTTGTATGAATTTGTAGCTTTTGAAGAATGGTCCCTAGACCAAAACACTTCATTACGTAACAGAAACCAAAATCGTATAGGCCAATGACTGAACCATGGTAGTTTTGCTAGAATGTCTCGCTTCATGGATTTTTACGTTTTAAACAAAACATGATTTAGTTATAAGATAATAAACTGACATACATAATAAGCTTATAAAACCTAAGTTTTAGGTGTAGTTAATTTAAATATAAAATATAACATAAGATCTATATTTCATTAGAAAAGTAAATATATATACACGACATCTCTATACAAAATATGCTGACAATCTTTAAACTTTATTTTCACAGGGGTTTAAAAACATCTACTTAACAACAGCATATGGATGCCCACCCTAGGTCCTAATTTAAATTGTTTAATCACTATATTGACCTTCTTCCCACCTTTAGTAACAACAGTGTAATTATTTCCCTTTGATCCAGTCTTGCATTTCGCATTCGTTCTTTTATTCGTGTTCGATTTGTTAACCTGGGCGTATTCTGCCAAAACCGGAAGTTGTGCGTTTAGTTTATCGTTAATGACATCATCAGAACTAATATACAGACTATTTTCCGTTGCTAGGTTTAATTATATCATTACCAATAATGGTATATGGATCATTCTTCAGATGAACCAATTCATTATTCTGTTTTGGTGACTAAGTTATCTCCCCTGATCTGCTATCTGTGTGCGCTCTGGTATGGATGAGGATCAACCTCTACAGCTTCTGGACTGTCATAAATATTGTCCCCGTTCTTCTTACGTATTACACTATAATATACAAATAAGTTGAAGTGAGTTGCCTCGAATGATAAAACGTGTAGTTGTCGAACTATACACGAATTAAAGTGAAGTAACTTGTTGTCTAGTAAAATCAAAAGTCATAATCGAAGCTGGAGCACGGCTGTGTAGGGAAAAGAAAGTTTAATACAATGAGATAAGGCCTTTTAAAATACTCATTTAACGTAAAACTAAAACTGTTCACAATCACTGTGTTATTGATGCTGAAAAAAACAGCAACTTTAGACTAGTATTACAACAATCCTCTGTATTTGCGTCTTCGTGATTTTGTTTGACATATTTTTAACCTGATCTCGGACGTTGATAAACAATATTCTACTCGTATAAATGCCACCGAATAATTCTGTCATTGGATTTGTCTCTAGGCACCATTTAATATCGAAGACACGTCTTTCATTATTATATGTGTTAAAAATGTGAAAATAATAAGTACCGGTAAGTTATATAGCGTCGCTATTAGAACTTTGATTATAAATCATTGGGATGAAGAGTTGATACTAACCAGGTTACCATGGTAATTGCATAAATAACAGGAACTATAGAGACGATACTAACCAGGTTACCATGGTTATGATATAAATTACAGGGAATATAGAGATGATACTAACCATATTACTATGATAATGATGACGATTATCACCACCAATCCTCCTACAGATCCGCCAATTATAGCAGACACTGAAATATATAACAGTTGTCAATTTATATAAAAACCTTTTCAACAAGGTAACGATGTAATTGGTGTAAGGTAACAAACCCCTTTAATACAAGTTTACAGCAACCGCCAGAATATCACCATAAATCTTTATGGCTATTTTAATTACCTAAGGAAGACGTGGTGGTTATTATACCCTGCTTCGTGTACTTATATCTAACTACGCTTTTTAAAAATTGAGAAATACATTGGTGGGGGGGAGTCTCTTTCCGATATAAAGTGGACTTACTCGCTTGTTAGAACTGAAGAAATATACTTGGGTGGTCTCGTTCCTATATAAAGTGGACTTACTCAAGTTATCATTCGTCGATGTTGGTGTTGCTGGTTTGCCAGACTTTGGGGTTGTTGGTTGGTTAGATTCATCACCGGATGTCGCTATCATTAATGAGAAGGGAATAGATCCATGTCAATATTTCATTTTCACCCAATAACATACTTAAAGTAAAATTTAATAATTATGCATTGAAATGATGGCTATATAAATGACTATAAACCTAAAGTCGTCCGCACTTCTTGTGATGATTTTACCACCAAGTTGTGATGTTATTTGGTTGTCTCTGGCGTTAGTTTGTCTGGTAGTATGGGGCTTCTATTTCTCGCTTTTGTGAACCGTCGAGGTTCAATGAGGAAGATGTCTGGCTCGCTAACCCGGAGCTCCTTTGTTCGACCCCTGTGTTGTCCGGGAAATTCCACCTTGCCAGTGGTGTAGGATGACAGGAGGCCTCGCTGTCCAGTGTCCACATTGGTGAGCACGAAAATATCCCTTGGCCATAACGCCGCTATCCGGACAAAATGTGCATCTGTATTGTATGCTGCACATCCGCCATCATTTAGCCCTGCAGTGCAGACGAGTAGGACGTTACACCCCATTTCATTGCCATTATGCAATTTGAATATTAACCAAAGTTTGAAGACGGGGTTAATAGATTGACAATGAGCACTGTGGATGGATTGAGATAAGATGAAAGAGAATATTAAGAACTAACTGATACTTTCTGCGGTAGATGTTTGTACGTCAGGTTTAGAGCTTGTTGTTGTTGACCATCTTGATTTACCACATGACAGGGTTAAAGATGACGAGGACGCTGAAATCGATTTGAAAGAGAATGATTGATTTAAAAGACAATTCGTATATTCGCGTGATTTCTATATACAGAGCAGTCCAATCAGAAGATCTGAAATTTCTCGACCCTGTTCAGATGGTCGAACTATTTCAATATGTCTACATTCGTAATGTAAACGCATTATAGGTGTGGGGTGAGGTCGATTTGAAAGTTGGCACGACGGACCACATCCAGTCTGTATTTTGAGACTAAGTTCAGATGTTGCAATATCATTTATTTCGTAGACCTAATTGTCGTGAACGTTTGTAAGCACTCTACTGGCTGCAATTTTATATTTAACTAGTGCAGTAAGTGCAGCCATTTTATATTTAACAGAACGCTGTTTTTATGGGAAACAATCACAATCAGCCTATATCTTGTTTTGATTTTGTTTAATCCTTTACCTTTATTGTTATTGTTATTTAATCTTTGTACATGGTTTCACCAAGCAACTTCTATATATTCATCATAAGTTTACCAAATGGCATTGTGCTTGATAACGGTAAGAGGATATTTGTTGAAATGTCGTACTTTTAGAATAAACCAGTGATTGTTTCTCATAAATACCGTGTTCTGTTAATGTGTTTACCAGTCGCTAAATTCCGCTTAAATATCATTTCATATGTCATTCAAACACGGATGTAGTCGTATAATGCAGCCGATCGTGAACTTTTCCCGCTTTAGGCGGTGGCGAATGGTTACTATAAACATTTCAATATACGGTGATATGAAAATCCTGGATTCCTCCTTGAATGTATAATTATATTATTACCTGTTTGTATTTGCACACAGACCCCGAATCCACCTCCATTCTCTGAATCTGGTAATAAATTTATCTCGATACCGCCATCAGTGTTAATGGATAGCATTGATGTCTGAGTACATGGATAATTCCAGCTTCCAGTCATATATATGAATTGGAATTTATATTGGCATCCATGTGGTATCTGAGTGGTGGTTATTGTAACATTGGTTTGTGTTCTAGTAGATAAAGAACATGAACATTCTGTAGTATCATCTCCTGCTCTAACACCAGACAGATATACACTGTTACTGGTCGTAGAATTATCACTACATACTGGTATAACATTGTCTGTAATATAAGATATAAAATGTCACGTCAAGATTTATTACCAGTTACTGGGTACTGATGTGGAATATATCTAGATTTATATTATAATTCATCGCCAATGATAAACCATTTACTATTAAAATAGACTATAATGGAAAACTTAAAATGTCACGTTAAGATGTATTCGGATAAGGATGTTGAACTGAGAGCAACTTTCCACTTTGACGAACTATTTGTTTGATTTGACATCACTAAAAGATATTTTTGCGCAACCAATCAGTGCACTTTATCGGGTCACTTCATGTTTTGGTGACATTGTTACCGATATCACATGTTCAATTCTTAAATATAACAAAAACATGTTCTTACCATTTGGAAAGCAATTAAAACTATCTGAAAAGACAAAACAGATCTTTGTGACTTAAATCGTTTATAAACAAATTACAACCAAGTTATTGGACAATCAAAAGTTTTACATTTACTAGTCTCAAAATGACTTTTGAAACGAGGATTTGAACCTCGGACCTTTTCCAAAGATTTAATTCTTCATCGCATCACGTTAACACTGGTATTAATTATCGTCGGAAATCGTTGCAAAACAATGACCTTAAACTGCGTGTTTAAATCTAGCCCCTAGGGTATCCACAAATATACGCCCGGATTGGTAAATATATAGTGTAATGACTGACAACGGAACATCCGCACAGATACTTACGGCAGAATTTGCCTCACTACCAAATGGTCCCATTGCTCTCGCTTTTAGCTGATTCTTAAATGAGCGAACGAATACAAGAGCGACACACAACACTTTCACCCCCTCTATCTATTCAAAATGAGCTTACACAAAATGGGTAACTTGACTGTCTGAGATATCACCATCTATTGAAGTGGAGATTAAATCTTACTAAAGAACAACATTATCTTTTTAATAATTTGTCTGTTGAAAGGGGGTTGGGCACTAGTTCTATAATGCATCCATTTTATGTAGACGGATGAAAGAAAATGAATGCTTATCTCAGGTTATCGTGTAAAATGTAATTATTTTAATCCCCCGGTCTGGTGAATTATTGTCAGACATGTCGATTTAACCCCCTAATTCGTTGCAATTGAACGTTCAGATTTGGGAAATCGAGTAATCACAAATTAACTCTATCATAAGATATATAAAACACTCATAAAACTTTAGCTTACCTGCTAGCGATATACTAGATAACATCAGTATTAGTAAATCTGTTGGAAACATATTTCTAGGTTAATAGTTTCTAGTATATAACAATCCATTTGTTAATCAAAATAAATCTTCTTCAATCCTCCGTTAATCAACAATATGAATGTTATAAATTGACGGTGTATATATACACTGACTGGTTAAACTTCCCGGTCAGGTAAAACTATTTCTGTACTTAAAGATGCACTACCTTGATCAACAATATGAATGGTCTACCTTGACGGTGTAAAACTTTCTGGTCAGGTAAAACTATTTCTGTACTTAAAGATGCACTATGTAAGATCTAGATAAAGAACGGACTGTTCTCACTATATTAGTTATATACTAGATAATGAACAAAGGAATATACTGAAACTTGTGTGTGTGTGGTGTGGTACGCCGGAACCTTTTATTAACGTGTAATAAAATATAATATAATTTCACAGAATCCTAAAATAGGCGAGTAGCGATCCTATAATATAAACTGATACCAATGGGGTTAATGAAGATGGGCATAGATCATACAGTGTGGCATATTTTTACCGTGACAGCGGCGCTACGAACTACTCTTACATCAAATTCCACCCACACGTCAAGGGTTCTTTTAGGTTCACGCCAACCTGCATAGGCTACCTCGGTTTGTCCCCATAACTAACCATTCCAAGGTTAATTTATTCCCACCCTATTTTGTAATTAGTTGAAAAAGCAACCGAGTAAGAAAACATTTTAAAGTACTGTTTTAACTTTATTAGTTTACCTTATTAAAGTAGCGATGCATAATTTGCATTTTTGTCGGATTATATCAAATTTCTCACAGTTTAATTCACGCGAAAAGGTACTGAAAATACATCATTTTAAAGCGAGGCCGGTTGCACTCAACTCTATGTGCAGTGGGCTCACTGAGTAAGACGCTGGCTAGCTAACCAGGTGTTGGCCGACGAACTTCGTTTGGGTTTTCCGGCATGGTGTCCCCGTGTTAGTGGTGTGACAAAGCACAGTCTCTAGTCTTGCGGATGTGACGAAAAACCAAGGCGTATGTAAGAGAATCCTTGACAGTTGGAATTCGATATAAAAGTAGGCGATTGTTCCGCTGTGCGGCCAGAACTTGCCTCATAGCACACTGTACGTATTCCAATTTGAATTAGAAATAAGAAAAGACAATGACGTATGTCTGTTTCCATTAGCCCAGTCGGTGCAGAACAGAATAGTAAGTACTGGTTGGTTGGGAACCCTTGTATCTGTATTATTCATTGATACAAGAAGTAAATTAACGGCTACTGTTTAATGGGTAAAATTTCCAGTCAACGTATTTGAGCCAAGTTTTCACAAGCAATAGCCGATTGTCCAGTAACATTGTCATGATAATCAACCAAGTCTCGATTATCAGTCTTTTCATTGAGTAACCTCCATCTCATCGTTAATCCATGATATGGTTCGGATGGTCTAATCCATTCAATACCTAAGCCATCCGATGGTCTAATCCATTCAATGTCTTAGCCATCCAATGGTCTAATCCATTCAATATCTAAGCCATGGTCTAATCCATTCAATATCTAAGTCATCCGATGGTCTAATCCATTCAATATTTAAACCATCCGATGGTCTTGAGATTTCTTTTGGGGTTTGTCATGAGAATAAATGTCTAAGAGCTAAATTACATTATAATTGATATATAAATTATAATTAATATAACATTTGAAGCCAGACAGAAGACCAACATTACGCAGATTTAATTTAACATAATGCATATTTAAAACTTGAAGAGAAGTTGTAATATGATTACATATTGGGTCACGTGTTTCTATAAATATGTACGTCTCTTTATCTATGTGTTTATGCATGGATAGATGTAATACTATTCTTTTGTGACCATTTTGTTCAATTTGCATATTTTCTTTTTTTCCTGTTGTATGTTCAGTCGTTTTAATATAAGTGAATACAATCAGCAAGGCCTTGGTTTAATCTTACACTTAGACAATGGGTAAGTTGTAAGGAATTTTTTAACGTCCACTCGACACAAACTAGGTCATTTTGGCACTAACATATGGTTTCGATTTTATTTCAATAATTCGCATGCACGTAGGGGTCTTTAGCAGTGGGAGGAAACCGGAGTGCCCGGAGGAAACCTACGAGGTTGAGAAGGCGCCCCTATCTCCATGCCACATACGCTCACACCAGGGATCGAAACCAGGTAAACTATTAGTACATTGTATGTTATAAAGTACACTAAACCCTACCAGAATCAGTTGAGAAACCTTTCGTAGAAATACTTGGGGGGTTGATTACAATATCGCAGCTAACTAATGTCTCATCAGGTTCAAACCTGGACTAACGTTGTCATAGAACTAAATCTAGAACATTGGAATTGACAACTTTCGAGCAAAAAATACGTTGCGAAGACGATGGACAGCCCGAATCACTGCCGAAAATCATAAGTTATAACTGCAAAGAGGGTGTAATTCCAAGCGATGTAGGTCGTAAGCATGACTTGGCTTACACTGGATGTGAAAACTGGATGTATCTTAAGTAAACTCCAAAACAGTGATAATTTATTCCTCTGAAGATGCGGGCGATATTTTCTATTTTGGATCTCATAAATTGGCTCTGGAAACATCAGATGTGTTCTGTTTCATTGACATTTCTATATAAATAATAAGAAGCCGATTTTCTATATTTTTGTTTTCAGGTCACGGTGGCTAAGTGGATAAGGCGCTGGTTCGCTAGCCTGGAGATCGGGTGTTCGATCCTTGCATTGGCCGAGAAAGTTCATCTCGATTTACCGGCGCGATTTCCCCTTGTCATTGATGCAGGAGGGCCTGACAAGGACAACTGCTTAGTCGTTCGGATGGGACGAAAAACCGAGGTCCCGTATACACATTGGAGAGCACGTAAAAGATCCCTTGGCAGTTGGAATTCGATATAAATAAGAGCAGCGGCATTACGGCCTACTCGTATATTGAATTCCAACTGCCAAGGGAACCTTAAAGTAGCCATGTCTCTAACTCAATATTATCCAAAATCTTTAATATTGAAAACACGAATTATTTGCCAATTTCAATCAACATTGATGCTGTGATCTTATCCGGAAAATGTGGGCTTCTGATATACAATATTCAAGACAAAATAAACATTTTACCATTGGTACACGAATCGTGTACCATAATGCGTTTCAGCCCCAGTTCTAGCAAGAGACTCGAGGAACGAGGCTAGAAACATTGCACCAAATCAAACGGCGTATGTAGACTGGAATAGCCGGACGATAGAAATTTGCATTCGATTGAGACTGTCGGCTTACTTCGCCGAACATAACTGATTTGAAATTAGAGTAAAAACGGAAACCATTAAATGTAAATCAGTTTATATACATTGATACTACAGTCTTATATGCGTTGCGACCCACTTGTGTCAATTTCTAGGTGCCATATTAATGTTAGCTATTTAGCTCCTTTAAATTGCACGCTAATGTGTACAGGGAATCTCGGTTTTTCGTACCACACGAGGGACTATACGTTGTCCCTTGTCAGACCCCCTGTCTTGCACCACTGACAAGGGAGAACCACGCCGGAAAGGCCCAATGAACTTTCTCGGCCAACGCAGGGATCAAACATTGAATCCCCAGGTAAGCAAGCTAACGTCTTACTCACTGAGCTACCGTGGCTCCAGCTATAGATGAACGATGATATTTAGTTTCAGTTTGGGGGAAGACGTGTTCTTTTATACAAATTATACAGTGGTTCGTGGTTTCGAGCAGTTTTCCGAGCGCAGTTACAATTAAATTGGATAGTGACGTCACAACGAGCAAGACGTAATGCCGTCAAAATGACGTTACGACGTTACAATAAGGTCGGAGGAAAAAAATGTCGGCATTTTTGAACGCGCGAGTATCGATTTCCTATAGGTCGGTAATACATTTATTTGCACTAAGATCAACCGTTTCGGAGATATCGGCGATATTCTGGTCCACTGGCCGCCATCTTGAATTTATGTTAATTATGCAAATTTCCCCAAGACCGATAATGGCCGCTTTTGTTATTGGAGTACTAGAGACCATACCGGAACAGTTCCCAAAGAAATGATTTCTGTTGCAATTTTTTCTAGGTGCATTTTTATCTTTACCCGCCTATTGGTTTAATCTTACATAATGCACAATTTCAGATGTAAAAAGTTGTAAGGAATTTTTAAATATTTGAATATCAAATAACAACCAAGTAAACATGTTAGATATAGCTTTATATACAGCAACACAAGAACACAGTAATATTAAGATAGAGAGAGAGAGAGATGGGGTTAACGTCCACTCGACTCAAACTAGGTCATTTTGGGACTAACACATGGTTCAATATTTTTCAATACTTCGCTTGCGCGCATGGGTCATTAGTAGTGGGGAAAACCGGAGGACCCGGAAAGAGTAGTTTAAATACAGAGTAAAACATAAAAATCTATATTTCGTTAGAAAAGTAAATCTATATTCGACATTACTACACATGTACAAGCTAGCACTCGTTAAACTGCCTTTTCGCGTGTTTAAACAACCACCTTGCCGGTTAATTATTTGTGCCCCCTCCCCCTTTAGTAACCACCGCGTATTGATCTCCACTAGGTCCTAGTTTAAATTCAGTCCCACCTTCACCATTGTTCTTCTTTCCCTATTTAGTAACAACAGCGTACTGATCTCCACTAGGCCCTTTTTTAAATTGTTCATTACGGTTATCATTATTGACCATCTTCCCACCTTTATTAGCAACAGCATAATTATCTCCCTTTGGTCCAGTCTTACATTTCCCATTAACAGAACACAGTTTTTATGGGTTACAATCACTAGTTTTATTCTAAAAGCACGACGTTTCGACAAGTATCGTCTTATCGTTATCAAGCACATTTGTTAACTTGGGCGTATTCCGCCACAACCGGTAGTTGTGCTTTTGAACTATTGTCAACAAGCACGTCATCAGTGACATCATCAGAACTAATATAAAGATCATTTTCTAGATATTCCATCTCCTGGTTACCGTTGCTAGGTTTAATTATATCATTATCAATACCGGTATCTGGATCTTTCTCCTGATGAACCAATTCATTATTCTGTTTAGGCTGGTCAGTTATTTCCCCTGATCTGTAATCTGGAATGTTCTGGTAGGTAAAACTTCTGGACTTTCATAATTCTTGTCTTTTCTCCGTGTACGTATTACACTGTAACATACAAAAATAGTTTAAGTGAGTTGACTTGACTGATAAAGCAATTAGGTACTTTAAGTAATATAAAGACATTAAGTGTGTAAGTTTTTGTCTAGTAAAATCCAAAGAAGCTTCAGATAGATTTACTTTAAGTAAACTCTTGTTGATCATAATCAGAGCCTCTTTAAGATTTTGTAGCAACGCGGGTGTTTTCATGGCCCTTATTATTAACATTATTGGACGTTGTAACTCATGGCGTCAACCGACAGACTACCGCCATTGAAGAGATGACCTGTCAAGATCGTTCGTGCTATTCCTATGACGTGTTATTTTTTTGTTTTCATTTTCAGTGCAGCATGTACCGGAACTGTGCAGCGCCACAGTAGACGCTTACGGCTAGTCCCCAGATCTATTCACTTGATTTGGTATTTGTTTATTTTTTGCAATGTCTATATTCTGTCTTGTCCGCAGGTCTATGTTTTAGATTTTTGTTTTGTGTGTACTGCGGTCCTCTAATAGAACTCGATTCACAATTAAAATAATATTTCACTTTTAGCTGACAATCAGCGTGCCCTTGATGCTGGAAGCAGCACGACTGAACTTCTATCTGATATCATGGAATATCACATTCTGTGGTTGACATCAGGAACATTAAAAAATAACAATTCTAATCGGAATTCATAGGATGTTGTTTTCATTTAACATTTAAAACCGACGGAACACCTTATAACATTACGCCAAGGACTCAACAATCTCTACCGGATACCAAAATGTGTTTATTATTTGTTGTATAAATTTTAATAATGATGAAACCAATCAGTAAGTTGGTGCAGGTAATTAGAACATTGATAATCCTACATGTTATAAATATACTAACTACTATGATATAAATTACAAGGAATATAGAGTTGATGCTAACCTGGTTACCATGGTAATAATATAAATTACAGGGAATATAGAGAGATGATACTAACCATGTTACTATGATAATGATGACGATTATCACAAACAATCCCCCTACAGATCCACCAATTATGGCAGACACTGGAATATATAAATTCTCAAAAATAATACAGAACACAACATTAATTGAACTAACTTCTACAATATATCTGAACGAATTCCACATGCTATAAGTATAGAGATGGTACTAACTACTATGATATAAATTACAAGATCCACCAATTATAACAGTAACTGGAATATATAACATTCGTAAAACTTCTTCAACAAGTTCCAATATCATAAGATAGAATAACAAACTCCTTTAATACAAGTTTACAACATATAAAGATGGACTTACTAGAGTTATCATTCTTAGATGGTGATGTTGTCTGTTGCTCAGATGTTATTGTTGTTGGTTGCTTAGATTCATCACCAGATGTCGCTATTATTAATGAGAAGGAAATAGATTCATATCTATATTTTATCTTGATCAAGTATCCAATAACACGATCAAAGTAAAATTTAAACAATTATTCAGCGTCCGGCTAATTTGATTCTTTTAAAGTTGGCTATGGAAAATGAATAGAAACCTAAAGTCAGACTCACATCTTCCAGTGACTTTAAAACAAAGTAGTGGTGTTATTGTTATTGTTTCTTATATGGTTTTATATGGTTGCTGTTTCTGATGTCAATAATTTGCTCAGTGAGTAAGACGTTAGCTCACTAACCTGGGGTCCCCCGAGATATTTCTTTCCGATGTGGTCCCCCTTATTAGTGGTGTACTACAGGGAGTCTGGCAAGGTACAACGTATATTTGTTCGGGAGGTACGAAAAACCGAGGCCCCGTGTACTCGAACAAAAAACCCTTGGCAGTTGGAATCCGAAAAAACAGTAGGCCATAACGTCGGTTTCCGAGCAGAATTTACCGTAAATCCCCCTTCTTCAGCCCATTTGATTTCATTGCCATCATGTAATTTGAATATTAATCAAAGTTTGAAGACGGGGTTGATAGATTGACAATGAGCACTGTGGGTGGATTGAGATACGATGAAAGAGAATATTAAGAACTGACTGATATTTTCTGTGGTAGATGTTTCTATATCAGGTTTAAAGCCTGTTGTTGTTGACCATCTTGATTTACCACATGACAGGGTTACAGATGTATCTGGTTCTGGTGAAAATAAAACAAAACAACTTGGCAATAAGAAGAAAATCATTAATTTGTATATTTGCGTATCAACAGAGAGTCAAATTTCTCACCCTGTCTATGCTCATTTTAGGGGTTCAGGCCCGAAATGGTCCACATCCATAATGTAAACGTATTATGGGTGTGCGGTGGGGTCGACTTGAAACTTGGCACGTTTATTGCCCCTGCCCGAAGGGCGACACCTATTGTTTTTGTTGCATGTTCGACTTTCACTCAGTACTTTTTATGAGACTGAGTTCAGATGTAGCAGTATCATTCATTTCGTATACCGAACGTTCGTGAAGGTTTTCATTACAACTCATTAATATGGAGATTTTAAAATCCTGGATTTCCGCCTGAATATGTTATTACCTGATTTTAATTCCAGGCAGACCGCGAAACCACCACTAATGTTTAAACTTGATAATAAATTTATCTCAATACCACCGTCAGTGTTTATTGATATCATTGATGTCTGACTACATGAATAATTCCTGCTGCCAGTCAAATACATGAATTGTAATTTATATTGGTATCTTAGTGATTATTGCAATATCGGTTGGTGATCCAGTAGATAAAGAACATGAACATTGTGTAATATCATCTCCTACTCCAACACCAGACAGATAAACAATATTACTTGTCGTAGAATTATCACTACATACAGGTATAGATGAACGATCTGTAATATAAGATATAAAATGTCACATCAAGATTTACCAGTCACTGGGTACTGATGTGGAATATATCTAGATTTATTTTATAATCCATCGCTAATGATAAAGCATTAACTTTTAAAATAGACTATAATCAAAAATTTCAAATGTCACGTTAAGATGTATTACGAATGTTTATCAGGCACACATTATCGGGTCACGTCGTGTTTTGGTGACTTTGTTACTGATATCACAAGTTTAATTCTTAAATAATGTTCTAAAAACATGTTCTTACCACGTGGTGGGCAATTAAAACTATCTGAAAAAACAAAAACAGATCTCTGTGACTTAATTCGTTCAAAAACAAATTACAACGAAATTATTGGACAATCAAATCTTTTGCATTTACTAGTCTAATGACGACGCAGTATTGTTCCCAGTCTTTATTGAAAATTTGGATGATAAGCTGACTGGTGACTTTTGAAACGAGGATTTTAACCTCCTACTGCTCTGTTTCGACTTGACTGGTGACTTTTGACTCTGTGACTATATGCTATCCAGCAGCATCGCTTTTCCATTGAAGCCTATACGGCAAGTTATATTATCGCAGTGAAAAGTCGAGAAAGGACGAAATCGAGCGCCAGAGTGCCAGGAAACAGGACGAGATTAGTTTTACCCAAATCAACACATATCTACCCAAATACACAATCATTCATTTATTAATTATCATTGTTTTAACGTTCCAGCTTGGGATAGACCATGTTCAATGAATCTACGAATATCAATAGGCTTCTTCTTCTGACCTTAAACAGTGCGTATAGATTTAAAGTCAATTGGAAATTACCTTTAGCCTCGAGAGCGTCCACGAGATTTTTCAGAGGGATCAAGGACCATAACATCGGCAGTAATTATCGTCGCATGACCCTAAACACTGTGTAGAATTTCAAATTCAATTTGATTCTAACTTTTCCCACGCAAAGCGTCCACGACATTGTTTCAAAGTGATCAAGGACCATAACCCTGACAGTAATTATCGTCGGAAATCGTTGAAAATCAATGACCTTCAACACTGTGTTCCAATTTGGTCTTTAGAGGGTCTACAAGCAATAGGCGTCTTCGTCGCATGACAATAACCACTGCATAAAATTTAAAGCCAATAGGATATTAACTTTTCTCCCAAGATGATTTTAAAATGAGCGAAAGAGGTTATCGTGTAAAGGTAATTATTTTTATCTCCAGTTCTGATTAATTATTGTCAGATATGGCCATTTAACGTCCTACTTTCTGCTCGTGAAAACGGTCACATTGGGAAATCACGTTATGACAAATTAACTCGAAGATATACAAAAAAACATTAACTTACCTACTACCGATATACCAGATATTACAAGACACGCATGAGAAATTAACTTACCTACTATCGATATACTAGCTAATATTATCAATATTAGTAAATCTGATGGAATCATATTGCTGTTACTTATATATGTAAGTATTTTAAACAACGTCTATATCAGGAGGTTAACAGTTTACAGCATGTAGTAATCCAAAATAAATCTCAGGTTGTAGATTCATCCTCTTCAATCCTCCTTTGATCAACAATATGAATGTTATAACGTGACGGTGTATGTATACACATGATAAACAATATGAATGTTATAATTTGACGGTGTTTATACACCTTGACTGGTAAAGCTTCCTGGTTAACTATACACTTACTTAAAGATACAATATGTAAGATGTAGACAAAGATCTAACAGTCCCAACTATAATAGTTAAACACTAGATAATGAAAAAGGGATATATTGAAAATTTCATATTGTGTCTCATCCGTGGGTTTGTCTTGTGTAAATATGTGTCTATATATTGTGTCCTGTCCGTGGGTTTGTCTTGTGTAAGTATTTATCTATATATTGTGTCCTGTCCGTGGGTTTGTCTTATGTAAGTATTTGTCTATATATTTTGTCCCGTCCTTGGGTTTGTCTTGTGTAAGTGTTTGTATACTGTGTCCGGTCCATATGTTTGTCTTGTGTAAGTGTTTATTTACATATTGTGTCCTGTCCGTAGGTTTGTCTTGTGTAAGTGTTTGCGTGCGGTGTGGTCCTCATGCACTTATTATTAACGTGTAACAAAGAAGATGTCAATGGTAATATAATATCATTTCACAGAATCGTGAAATAGGCGATCCTATAATATAAACTGAAACCGACGGGGCTAATGAAGATTGACGTAGATCATGCAGTGTTTGCTTTGTGGCATATTTTCCCATGACAGCGGCGAAACGACCTACTCTTACATCAAATTCCACCTACCTATCAAGGGTTCTTTTACGTTCACGTCAACCTGCATACGCTACCTCGGTTTTACGTTCCATCCGATGGACTAATAATATAAGAGGCCATTCTTAATATTATACCATTAGTATAGGTGAGTGATGGTTCCATAATTTTAAGGAGTATTACCTCTTCGACTACAATTAATTTAAAGGAGTATTACCTCTTTGACTACAATTAATTTAAAGGAGTATTACCTCTTTGACTACAATAAATTTAAAGGAGGGAGTATTATCGCTTAATCTGATGTCTATATCTGGTAGTGATGAGACAAACGGCCCGCCCTTGACATTTGGAATTCGATATAAAAGTAGGCGATTGTTCCGCTGTGCGGCCAAAATTTGTCTCATAACACACTGTACGTATTCCATTTTGAATTAAAAATAAGACAAGACAGTGACGTATGTCTGTTTTCATTAGCCCAGTCGGTGCGGAACAGAATAGTAAGTGCAGGGGGGCGTTAAACCCCATTGGTTAGGCTAAATTTACTGATTGGTTGGGAACCCTTGTATTTGTATTATCCATTGATACACGAGGTAGATTGACAGCTACTGTTTAAACATAAATTATGTAAGATGTGTATAAAGAACTGAGAATTGTTGATACATTAGTTTAAAAATATACAATGCAAAATAAAAATATTGAAAATTCCAGTCAATTTAATTTATTTTGAGCCAAGTTATGGGTGTTAGAAGTTCTGACAAGTAATAGCCGATTGTCCAGTAACATTGTTATGATAATAAACCAAGTCTCGATTATCAATCTTTTCATCGAGTGACTTTCATCTCATCGTTAATCAATGATATGGCTCGAATGGTCTAATCCATTCAATATTTAAGCCATCCAATGGTCTAATCCATTCAATATCCAAGCCATCCGATGGTGTAATCCATTCAATATCGAAGCCATCAGATTATCTAGAGATTAGATTATTGACATGTCATGTACATAAATGTCTACGCGATAAATGATATCATCACTAATATATAAAATAATAAATAATATACATTTAACATTTGACGCCAGACAAAAAGGACATACAGATTGAACTTGTAAAACTACAAGAGAAGTTGTAATATGATTTCATATTGGGTGTTTCTTTAAATATGTGCGTCTCTTTATCTACGGGTTTATGCATGCATGATTGTAACTTTATTCTTTTCTGAACAATTTTATTCAATTTTTAATGTTTTCTTTTTTCTTTTGTATTGTCATCCGTTTTACTATGAATGAATAAAATCAGCTAGGCTTTCGTTTAATCTTACATTTTACACAATGTCAGCTGTAAAGAATCGTGGGGTACGCCTAAAGCTTAAATTAAACCGTGGAATATTTGATTACTAATAACAACAAAGACGTCATGATAGATATAGCTTTATATACGGCAACACAAGAACACAGTTATATTTAGATCGAGAGAGAAACTAGGTAATTTCGCGTGGTTCAATTTAATTTCAATACTTCGCTTGCGCGTGTGGGTCTTTAGTAGTCTGAGGAAACCGGAGGACCAGGAAAAGGTAGTTTAATATGGAAGACCAAACAGCTCTTTATTCAGTGTTCTTAGTTCTAAATTCATAGTCCTTAATTCTTACTTCTTCATTTGTTGTCGTATTTCGACATTTGTACACTAAAATTAACATTTGTATCTTAAAATCAATTAACATTTGTATCTTAAAATCAATTAGCATTTGTATCTTAAAATCAATATTTGTTTCACAAATCAACATTTGTTTCACAAATCAGACATTTGTCATATCAGATTTTTAAATTGTATTTTATAAGATATTTAATTTTTATAGAAAATCAAATAATTAGTCTATATTTACATTTCATCAGAAAAATACAACGAAAAACAAATATCGAACAACAAATTTCAAAATACAAATCTCCAAATACATTTCTTCAAAAACATTTCTCCAAAAACATTTCTTCAAAAACATTTCTTCAAAAACATTTCTCCAAATACATTTCTCCAAAAACATTTCTCGAAATTCATCTATCCGGCGGTATCCGGAACATTAGACATGAACCTGGCATACAATAAGTCACCATACAATAAAGAAGAATCGAGCAAGCATACAACAAGTAAAATCGTACAATGACCGTGACTTTAATGAAATCGCGTGCGTGTTATGTTTCTATATATAAATATATTGGTTGATATGATATCGCATTAAATGAAATAAATTGAAAGTCGACATATCTCGTTGGATCAATGAAAGAGGACTTTATCTCTTCTAAATTATGTATATGTCAGAAAATATGTATATATGTCAGAAAATATTTTACAGTTGTTAAAATGTATTTGGATCTTCTTAATGGTGTGCAACCCGATATCTTGTATTTCGTGTTATGGCCGGTATTTTGACGTTAAATACCCTCCCCACCCCTCATTTGTTAGTGCCAGTCAATTGTTTTTCTTTTTGCAAGTTATGTAAATATAAATTTACATTTTGTAGCAAGCATAAAAACATACTTTCCTGTAGTATATGAACAAATATCGAAAATTTCTTATTAAGATCGTTTTTAAGATTTAAATCCCCGCCACCTCCCCTCACTTAATAAATGAAATGAAAGGAAACGGAGTTTAACGTCCTACTATTCTGCTCCGAACTGGGCCGACGAAGACGGGTATAGGCTATACAGTGTGTTCTCAGGAAAATTTTATATCGAATACCAATTGTCAAGGGAAACTGTACGTGCACGCCAATGCATACACGGGGCCTCGGTTTTTCGTACCATCCGAACGACTACACAGCTGTCCTTGTAAGGACCTCGCTCCTGCATCACTGACAAGGGAAAATAACGCCGGAAAATCTGTATGAACTTATTCCCAGGCACATTCTCGAAAACATGATTTAGAACAAGTGAAACATTATTTCGTTTGAGCAAAGAAGGGGGGTTTGGATGGTCTAATGAATAGCACTTACGGGCTGTACCATAAGGTCTGTCATTGAGTCAACTGGCGTGGTTTCGATGTACGTGTCGAGGAGTAGGGATACCTGTCCAATCTCGTGGGTTTTCTCAGGGGCCTCCGGTTTCCTCCCACTGATAAAGACCCTACGCGCAAGCTAATTATGAAAATAAAATTGAACCATGTGTTAGTTCCGAAATGACCTAGTTGTGTCGAGTGGTTGTTAAACTCCATTTTTCCCTTTGTCGCCATCAGACAAAGCCTAATTTCTGAAAATAGACTTCTTTCAATTTATTTTCGTTATCGAAGGCCCGGTTCGATTAGCCGTTCTACACACGTGGTTTCACTAGAGAAATTTAAAATGAAATGGGTTTTAACATCCTATATATACTGTTCTGCTCCTAAACTGGGCTAATGAAGGCGGATATACGACATACAGTGTGCTATGGGGGCAATTTTGCCCGGGCAGCGGCGCTACGGCCTACTCTTAAATAAAAATTCCAACTGACAAGGGATTGTTTAACTAGAGTCGCGGTCACCGAGCGATTGCTCTTATTGGGGGATCGTATCACAAACGTCGCAGTCACCGAGCGATTGTTCTTATTGTACATGTACTTATACTCGATTCCCATTATTGTATGGTGACTTATTGAAATGTTTTTGGAGAAATATTTTTGAAGAAATGGTTTTGAAGAAATGGTTTTGGAGAAATGTTTTGAAAGATTTGTATTTGGAGATTTGTATTTTGAAATTTGTTGTTCGATATTTGTTTTTTGTTGTATTTTTCTTATGAAATGTAAATATAGACTAATTTTTTGATTTTCTAAAAAAAAAAAAATATCTTATATTAAAATACATTTTACAGATCTGATATGACAAATGTCTGATTTGTGAAACAAATATTGATTTTAAGATACAAATGTTAATTTTAGTGTACAAATGTCGAAATACGACAACAAATGAAGAAGTAAGAATTAAGGACTATGAATTTAGAACTAAGAACATTGAATAAAGAGCTGTTTGGTCTTCCATAGTTTAAAACATAAAGTAAAATATAAAATCTATATTCCATTAGAAAAGTAAATATATACTCGACATTCGTTAAACTTCCTTTTCATGTGTTTAAACAACCAACATGCCGGTTAATTATTTGTGCGCCCTCCCCCTTTATTAACAACAGCATATTGATCTCCACTAGGTCCTAATTTAAATTCAGTCCCACCTTCACCATTGTTCTTCTTTCCCTCTTTAGTAACAACAGCGTACTGATCTCCACTAGGCCCTATTTTAATTTGTTCATTACGGTTATCATTATTGATCATCTTCCCGCCTTTATTAACAACAGCGTAATTATCTCCCTTTGGTCCAGTCTTACATTTCCCATTCGTGGTTTTGTTCGCGTTAGATTTGTTAACTTGGGCGTATTCTGCCACAACCGGACGTTGTGCTTTTGGTTTATCGTCAACCACCACGTCATCAATGACATCATTAGAACTAATATAAAGATCATTTTCTAGATATTCCATCTCTTGGTTATCGTTGCATGGTTTAATTATATCATTATCAATAATGGTATATGGATCATTCTCCTGATGTACCAATTCATTATTGTGTTTAGGTTGGTGAGTTATTTCCCTTGATCTGTTATCTGGAATGTTCTGATAAGGATGAACATCAGTCTCTGCAGCTTCTGGACTTCCATAATTCTTGTCTTTTCTCCGTTTACGTATAACGCTGTAATATACACATATGTTTAATATCGATATTAATAAAGAATTGTGTCTTCGTGTGGTAAAACCAGAAGAAGCTCAAAGGAGCATAAAGCTTAAAAACGATTCAAACATTTGCTATGCGTAATTGCCGAAACAAATTCGAAGCATCAGTCAGACGTTTACCTTGGCTGTAGCATTGTAGTGAGATAAGCTCTTTTAAAATAGATAATTTACCAGGTTACCATGACAATGATATAAATTACAAGATATATAGAGATGATACTAACCAGATTACCATGGTAATAATAATGATGATTATCACAACCAATCCTCCTACAGATCCACCAATTATAGCAGACACTGGAATATATAACATTTATATATAAAACTTCTTCAACAATAACAAATAGTATCAGATATAATAACAATTTATTCTTTCATAATTTCTAGTATACTACATAACTATCTTAATCCGACGATTCATCTGTTTTCGTGACTTCATCCAACTGTGAACATTCTATACTGACTCGGGGTACAGCTTCACATGGACCATGATTCTGAAGTTAAGGCTATATAACAGAGTTGACTGTATGATTTATGCCTGTTATATCGGTAACAATAACACTCGGGACTTGTGTTTATAAATATAGAGATTCTTTAATTTAAATATTATATAAATTACATCTGCGTATGTAACAATGGTGAATGGTAGCAAACTCCTTTAATACAAGAGTATAACACAAATATTGAATTGATGTTCTCAATGTCTGGCAGAACAAAAGTACCTCGGTGGCTATGTCAACTCCCTATGGAAAACTTGATGTCAAGTCTTTTAGACATGATTATCATACACTGCTTCGTGTACTTATATCTAACTACGCTTTTAAAAAATCAAGAAATACATTTGGGTGGTCTCGTTCCTATATATAAAAACAAGTCTTACGCGAGTTATCATTCTTTGATGTTGGTGTTGCTGGATTGTCCGATTCCCTAGCTGATGTCGGTTTGCCAGAGTTTGGTGTTGTTGGTTGCTTGGATGTTAGTTGCTTATATTCATCCCCGGTTGGCGCTATTAAGTAATGAGAATGGAATAGATCCATGTCAAAATTGTATCATCAAATAACATACCCAAAGTAAGCTATAGACAATTTGTGTCAGACTAATTTGATTAGTTAAAAATTGGCCATGGAAAATGAATTTAAAGCCGGCGTGTCAATGATTTTACTACGAAGTATAGTAGTATTATTTGGGTACATGTTTTTGTTTGGTAGTATGTGCTCACTGTTTCTGGGGCCCGGATAATACACGATAAAGAATAAATAAAATAAATGTTAGATACACAATTTTTAAAAATTTGTTTACCGCTTGGGATCGAAGGGGCTCAGTGAGAAAGTCGTTGGCTAGCTTACCGGCAGGTACCGTGTTTGATCCCGATGTTTCCGACGTGCCTCCCCCATAACCGTGGTGTAGGACAGTTTGCATGGTCGGAATGCCACTGCCCGGGCAAATTTTTCTCAAAGCAGACTGTATGGCAATGGGTCGCTCCTCATTAGCCTAGCTGGTGCAGAACAGTGAGACGTTAAACCCCATTTCATTGACCTTATGATATCTAATTGATGTGATATAACAGAACACAGTTTTTATGGGTTACAATCACTAGTTTTTATTCTAAAAGCACGACGTTTCGACAAGTATCCTCTTATCGTTATCAACCAAGGTTTGAAGACCGGGTTGAACGATTGACAATGGGTACTGTTCGCGGATGCAATGGGATAAGAAGTGAAGGGATAAACTAACTTATACTTTCTGTGGAAGATGTTTCCATATCAGGTTTAGAACTTGTTATTGACCATCTTGATTTTCCACATGACAATGTGAGAGATGATGATGCTGAATAGGAAAGAAAAAGTTGGCTTATGTAAGAGCTAAATCTGCCCATTGCAGATCTTTCGTTTGGCCTCAAATGTTATATAAATTATTAATTTGACATTAATTAACTTATTCAGACCAGAATCAACTTCCAAGATCATCGGTTGTTTTGATTTCAATGGCTTTAAACAAGATAGCCATTTAATACTCTATTTATGAAATGGATAATCGAGATTTGTTTATTATCGTAATCTATACTACTGTCGTCTCTTTATCTGTTTGCCTGTTTGTCTGTTCAGGGTTGGCAGCCACACTAGGAATGTCCGAGACTGAAAGTTGGTGTCTTGAGGTAACCCGACGGGGGGGGGGGGGTAACATAGGCTTGGTGGCGTTGGCCTATCGCTTCCGGTTTCAGAGTTATACTACTTTCAACGGGTCAAGTATACAATATCATTATTACCTGATTTTATTTGCAAACAGATTGCGAATCCCCTTGTTGCATTTTCATCATCACGACATAAATTGATCTTGACGATCTCGTCAGTCTGGATTCGGATCAATTGGACATTTACCGATCTACACGTATATTCCGATTTGCCTGTTGTAGCAAATAAGAATTGTAATTTATTATAGCATCCATGTGGTATCTGATTACTGGTTATTGTAACATTGGTTGGTGATCCAGTAGATAAAGAACATGAACATTTTGTAGTATCATCTGCTTCTCTAACACCAGACAGATAAACAATATTACTTGTCGTAAAATCATCACTACATACTGGTATAGAAGTAACTGTAATATAAGATATAAAATGTCACGTCATAGAAATAGCGCTACATACTTATGTGGAATGTATCCAAATTTATTTATAATTCATAGGCAATGATAAACCATTGACCAAGGACATGGACTAATAAAAAATTTAAAAAGCGAGGTCAAGATATCTTTTACAATTTATTAAGATTGGTTTTTAATATTAAAACATAAGGTTAATACCGACAGACAGTTTTACTAGACATAGCCATTTAATCACTGAGTAACAGACCGATACATTTCGTCACAGAATAACTAAGCGTTACATTTCATCATAGCGTAACAGATCGTTTCAATAGGCTGTGGTCATAGAAAATAGTAAACTAAAATTGGCTATATCATCACTTGTCGATATTTAGTATCTTTATCAGATGCATGTTCTGCTCCGATCGGTCTAATAAAGACGGGCATACGCCATAAAGTGTGCTATGCGGGAAATTTTGCCCGTACATCGGCACGGCCTACTCTTATATCGAATACCTATACTGTCAAGGGTCATTTTCCTGCATTTCTAGGTGTAGATGTGACCTCGGTTTTTTGTAATTCGTCCAATCCGAACGATATACGCTGTTCCTTGCCAGGCCATAGTCGTGCATCACTGACAAGAGGGAAAATCAGAACGAAAATCCCAACATCGGATCGAACACGGTACCTCCATGTTAGGAAGCTATAAGGTCTTGCTCGCTGAACCACCGTGGCAAATCAGATGTACCTGAATATCTGTAATACATAATACTCGATTTGTATTTTGCATTCCGTAACCCTTCTGTTATCGACATGCCTTGAAAACCACGTGGTATGCCTAAGCCCATTTTTATGTACCCGTTTTCGTGGCGTGTTCACCGGTTAGCCTACATGGGAACGAACCCATTCCATTTGCATAAGACGGAGTTTATCGCAGACGAAAACGCGCACATAGAAAACTAGCCGTAGATTATTGAATCTAATTAAGCTATTTGCATACCGGCAGTGTATAAGGATGTCGGTTTGATTGCCAAGACCAACTAGCTTATTCGGTGAAATTTACAGCCAACCAGAACAATTGTCAGGTAAAATGGCGAGTCACATTATGTTCGAGTTTAAAAGTATAAAGACATAATATACATCACAAGTTCGATTTTTTAAACATAATACAATATAATTTTCTTACCGTGTTCATTGCAATTGAAACTACCTGAAAGACAAAAGGAATTGAAATCTGACATGGTCGAATTTAAAACAAGTCATTGAAGGAATAGAATAACTAATAAGCCCATGCCTTTCGAATGAAATACAATACCAAGTCCGTATTAATTATTGAAATAAAATTAAACCATATGTTAGTCCCGAAATGACCTAGTTTAAGTCGATTCAATAAGTTTGTTCAATGACATTAGTTTGAACCTTGAGTGACATTTAGTGATTAAGCACATTACAAAACACAACACATTTTGTTTAAATGAAAACCTATCACTGGTAAGTTTATAAACCGGTGATTGTTCTCCATATAAATTGTGCTGTGTTACTGTGACGGCGGGGTCAGACTATTATGTTTACTACCGCTTTTCAGTAAGTAATTGACTGAAAATATAAAAACGAAGTTCTCTTTTTGGATTTTTCTATGTGTTAACTTTCAGCAAATTTGTCAATTAAAGTCAAACTATTTGCAACGCAGGTTATTCAATTAATAAATAAAATTAAAATCAAATATCACAGCTCATGAAGTTTTCGGCAAAGGGGGCATAAGTCAGGATTGTAAGGTCGCTGAAATCCGATTAAAGATCTGTGGTCTATGGAGGTTACCCAAACTTTGTACATATTTCACTATTTGCGAAACGGGGTGAGGTGAGCATATTTTTTTTTTACGAAATTCGAACTCATCCGTGATATTTGTGGATGTTATTTAATACCGAATTTAAATTGTAACCCCCAACGGGTCCACAAACAAACGTTACGGTCCGATATGCGCCAATATCGAGAGAAACAGAGATTTGTGGGCTCTATAAATAATATATTGTAGGTTTCATCATAACGGTCAACAAAATCGGGTAAAATTATTGTGACCTGCATAATGCCAAATACTACCATTCTAGTATTGTTTTCATCCTAAGGTCTGACCTTTTTCAAATTTCAATAACCTGCATATATTAAAACAAAACCAAATGGACGGCTTTGGCAAATTAATTGTATCATAAGACACACATAAGAAGTTAACTTACCTACTATGGATATACTAGATATTATCAGTATTAGTAAATCTGTTGGAATCATATTTCTATTTTTTGTATAGGTAGGTATTTAAAACAAAGTCTATATCACGAGGTTAACAGTTTACAGTATGTAATATTCCATGTGCTTATATAACTTTTCTAAGTGAAAATAAACGTCTATTTGTAGATCTATCCTCTTACTAGAATGTCAAAACTTGAATACTCCCTTGATCAACAATATGAATGTTATAATGTGACGTTGTTAAACTTCCTGGTTAGGTAAAAGTGATTCTTTCATTAATTCTATTTACATAATGTATTATACTAGTAGATATAAATACACCGATCATGACTCAAACTAATATGATACAATATGACAAAAATTCCCCTTTTCTTGCTTACCTTATTGTTTGATTTTCATTTTGATTGAAGTCTGTACAGTGTGCTTTGGAGTATATTTTACATGACAGGCCTGCTACGACCTACTTTTTAGATAAATAGTTGGATGTTCCTGCTAGAATCGCTCAAACATAGATAATGTAAAATGAATATATTGACAATTTCATTCTAATTACTTCGGGAGGTTGGGATGGCCTAGTGGTCTTAGAGTGTCGCGCTTCGACCTCTAGCCGGCCGGTCACCTCTGGCTTGCGGCTGTGGTTTCGATCCCTGGTGTGAGCGTATGTGACATGGAGATAGGGGCGCCTTCTCAACCTCGTGGGTTTCCTCCGGGCACTCCGGTTTTCTCCCACTGCTAAAGACCCCTACGCGTAAGCGAATTATTGAAATAAAATTAAAACCATATGTTAGTCCCGAAATGACCTTGTTTGTGTCGAGTGGACGTTAAACCCCATTTCTCTCTCTATCTCCAATTACTTCATTCTGAGCCACGTTATGGATGTTTGAAGATACAGTGTAGATTATATATTCATTATCTTAGCCTCGATTGACAAATTTATCGTTAATTTTTTAAATCTGGCTGATGTTTAATTAAATCCATTTTAATATCGGTCATCGTATGTTTTAGAGAGATGATTATAGACTCGGCATGTCAATAAATATCTCAGTGATAATTTATATAACTTTGAAAACCATCAAAAGACCTGCAATAGACAAAATTACCTCTTACATAACTCATTTTTAATATCCGTGCATGTGGTTTTAATTTACATCTCCGCTCCAATTCTCCCTGCATTGTCACAAAACTACAAACTTACAGATGTGGGACTTGAATGAGGTTTTTTTAAAAAAAATTACCAAATCTTTCATATTTATAACGAATCGTGTCCTGTTTATGACGAAGCATCCTGTTTAAGTTTTTTAAAACTTAATTACAAGTGAATATTGTAAGATAATTTGCAGATGTGTACAAGTCTATCAAATATCGTACACCTGATTCAGGAAGACAGGTCAGGTATATTTATAGATTTGTCGTCAAATAAAAACTGTATCTCAGGAGAATAAGAGGGAGGGGAGAGGGAGAGGGTAACGTCCACTCGATACAAAGTAGGTCACTTCGGGACTAACGCATGGGTCAATTTTATTTCAATAATTCGCTTCCAGGTAGGGGTCTTTAGCTGTCTGAGAAAACGGGTGTAACATTATTGTAAGTGATAACAGAATCAGTTTCGTACATATATGGTTTATTTACATCGGGGAACAGAATATCAAACAGATACATAAATAGGCCTACACCAACATTACATCTAAATACATGTATATCAAATCCACCATTCCGCCCCTCTGCCAAGGCAGCGGTTGAACTCAGGCGAGTCCATACGCCTGTCTGTGCGTCTCTCTCTCTGCTCTCCGTCTTCTTGAGACAGCCAGACCCTTCCATGGTGAACTTCCAAGCTCCACTCATTTGTCTCAACAACCACAGCTAATTTATACTAAACTTAGATGTCGTATAAAGTTAATCAAAGCATGCATATACATATTATTGATATTTAATATATCATATAAAGAACTACACAATGAATCAGCTGTCATTGATAGATTTTATACTATAAGCACGGCCAGTGGTAGGTCAGCGTATTGACTAATTTGAACTTACTCACTCCGTAACACCGGAGGACACGGAGAGAACCCACGAGGGTAGACGGGCGACCCTACTACCTGTCACATACAACCGAGGAATTTAAACCACGCCAGTTGACTCAATGGCAGACCTTATGATAAAACGTGTACGCGCTGACCACCCCCCTCCCCGGTAGAATAAGAGATTAGTTAAAAGTTTGAATAATAAAATACACAGTTTCCGTAATAAATTTGGGAATTGGTTGGAACAATTATAATTTATGAGTTCATCTTTGTGAGGGGGTGGAACGGCGGAATGGTCTAACACATGGGGTTTAGACAGAGGCGGATTGGGCCATGGGGCGATCACCCGAAGGGCCGGTCCGACAAAAAATAATTTTGTTTAATTCGTCTAAAATAACCTTTTTCTGCCGAACATTATATGGGGGAGGGGGTATTGGACCGGCCATGAAGCGATGATGATCATGTTGTACGTGGCTGGTGGCTTTAACGGGCCGCCACGCCATCACTGGAGTCTGGAATGGGCTGGTATAATAGACTTTCTGGGTCGGGCGTGCTGGGTGTGGGCCAGAATTCTCCTGCAATGGGGATTTCGAATTTCATCCGAAAATTTCATCGGATTCACCCGACACTGTCGCCCGCAAATTTACTAATTATTAAGTCACCTGCACCTTGTTTGTGGGGATACGCCAGAATCCAAAATTCAAAAAGCAGCTTTTATGGATTTCACTTTCGTCACTCTGTACCAATGTGTCTCGTGGCCTTCCATCACAGGAGGAATCAACTAGCGCTCCCGGCAACAAAAAAGGGACATTTTTCATTGAAAATATTCCTACTTAATCAATATTCCTAAGTCCTAACTGGTTAATCAAACTAGTCCCATTTTTTAACCAGTTAAATTGTCTTGACTCTTGACGATACAATGATAATACGTTAATTAATAATATCACGATATGATAATTTCACAGGTTGATGGTTGTAAATTACTTGCAGGTCGGGGTTTTGGACTAAGTTAATCGATTTATGAAATATATTATTTGACAGAGATTATAATCAGATATGCCACCAAATCGTATATTTGGGATTCATATTTCAAAAATTTCCTGGGGGGGAGAACCCCGGACCCCCCCCCCCCCACACACACCGTCTGGGCTCCGCGGTCAGTGAAAGGGGCCGATACGACACGGGAGCCCGGGCCGGTTCCCGGCCCCAATCCGCCCGTGGGTTTAGATCTCAAGGTCTGTCATTAAGTCACGTGACGGGGTTTCGGTTGCCAGTATAGACATGGCAAGGTGTAGGGTCGCTTGGCCATTGGGTTTTCCACGGGTCCTCCGATTTCCATTTGCTGTTAACAAGCGAATTATTGAAATAATATCGAGCTATATGTTAGTCCCAATATGACCCTCTTTGTGTCGACAGGTGTGAGCGTATGTGGCATGGAGATAGGGGCGCCTTCTACACCTCGTGGGTTTCCTCCGGGCACTCCGGTTTCCTCCCAGTGCTACAGACCCCTACGCGCAAGCGAATTATTGTCCCAAAATGACCTAGTTTGTGTCGAGTGGACGTTAAACCCCATTTCTCTCTCTCTCTCTCTCCTTCCCTCCCTCCCTCTCTCTATCTCACTCCGGTTTCATGAGCGATACAGAATGAATTGTGTTCCTATCTGTCAAGCACAGACCTGGACATTCTTAAATTAAATGACATAAACATCCAGCCATACAAGGTATCTTTATAAATAAACTGGTCGATTGTGACTACATTCACCTGTACTCGGATATCCAGTCAATCTATTATTGTACTGTGTCGTTATTGAAGAATGTAGGTCAGGTTAACAGAGTTTGTAATTGTGTGTGATTAGTCTGTTTTTATAAAATCTACAAGATGTTGACGAGGATTTTGTTTGTGATTTTATCATACATCACAGGTAAATAGTTTTATTTATTTATATATTAACACGGGTGTGTACAGGTGTGCCCAGGTGAGTCCA
Organism: Patella ulyssiponensis; assembly: GCA_963678685.1. NCBI lineage: Eukaryota > Metazoa > Mollusca > Gastropoda > Patellidae > Patella > Patella ulyssiponensis. The sequence goes on along the minus strand of OY783232.1, from coordinate 58,623,146 downwards.
GGTGAAACAAATATACTCGCCATTTCTTGTCGAATGAATCGAGTAAGACCATCTTCAAACTACGATATTGTTTAAAAGAACAATAAACAGGTACTTGTGAATATTTTCCTGCGAAAAAGCATGTATTTTGGATGTCTGATATTTGATACGATTCCATATCATGTATATAAGACAGTGTTTATATCCCAACAAAAGCGCTAGAAACGATAAATGGGCCCTAAATTGGATATAATTGTGACATTCATAATCAATGTGTCATGTCCATATTTATTTGTCGTTTACCTCTAAATACAAATTACCCCCCCCCCCCCCATTATTTTAAAAACATGGTCGATCGCATTCTATAAATGTCTATCCCTGAAACGTTAAACTTTCTGGGGCACTAAGAAGCAAAGATGGCTATCCTGATGCGCAGGTATTTGATTAAAGTGTTAAAAACATCGTAGAGAAAGTAGGGCGATGACAAGTCAACCGTGACCGATAATGGCTTCTCTCAGGTATGCGTCATGCGTCATATTATAACTTAGATATAACATTTAGTAATAGACCTACGACAGTTATATGAGTGCACTATTATAAACTGTCAATATAAAATTAATACAAAGTAAGAATTCTGTCAAATTGATAAAATGCTTTTAGACATTCATTATTATTATCGTATTATGGTGCAACTAGCTTTTAATACTTTTGCCTTAAATATTAAAAATAGAAATTAAGGAATACATCTCCAGTTTCTAATGAAATGACCCCCCCCCCCCAACAAACACACCCAAACACAATACAACTGTATGATAAATGAAAACAAATTAAATGAAATTGGGTTTAACGTCCTAGTGTTCGGCTCCGACTGGGCTAATGAAGACGGGCATACGTCATACAGTTTGCTATGAGGGACATTTTGCCCGGACAGCGGCACTACGGCCTACATATATATCGAATTCCAACTGCCAAGAGAAAGAGAGAGAGAAATGGGGTTTAACGTCCACTCGACACAAACTAGGTCATTTTGGGACTAACATGGTTTCAATTTTTATTTCAATAATTCACATGCACGTAGGGGTCTTTAGCTGTAGGAGGAAACCGGAGTGCACGGAGGAAACCCACGAGGTCGAGAAAGCGCCCCTATCTCCATGCCACATACGCTCACACCCGGGATCGAAATCACAGCCGCAAGCCAGAGGTGACCGGCCAGCAACAGGTCGAAGCGCGGCACTCTAGACCACTACGCCATCCCAACCCCCCAACTGCCAAGAGATCCAAACGACTATACAAATGTCCTCAGACCCTCCGTACTGCACCACTGACAAGGGGAAACCACACCGAAGTTAGACAGGCGATCCTACTCCTTGTCATGTTCAATCGTAGAATCGGGGGGTTGGGATGGCCTAGTGGTCTAGAGTGCCGCGCTTCGACCTGTTGCTGGCCGGTCACCTCTGGCTTGCGGCTGTGGTTTCGAGCCCTGGTGTGAGCGTATGTGGCATGGAGATAGGGGCGCCTTCTCAACCTCGTGGGTGTCCTCCGGGCACTCCGGTTTCCTCCCACTGCTAAAGACCCCTACGCGCAAGCGAATTATTGAAATAAAATTGAAACCATATGTTAGTCCAAAAATGACCTAGTTTGTGTCGAGTGGACGTTAAACCCCATTTCTCTCTCCACTTGAGGACAGACACTAAGCTAGTTCATAGACATTTTAAGTCTTAAATATACGATTTTAGTCAAGAACATCAAGTACATTTCGAGAATTTGAAGAAAGTAAATATTCTGCTTTCATTAAATAAAATTGAAAAACTTTGATTAGTCTTTCAATGTGTAACAGAAGTAGGACTCCATTACAGAACAGTATGGATATGGCGGTCATTTAGGGACGAGATCTGTTCTTGAAGTAGTTATTTTTCTGTGTGCAGAATGGTGTATAGATATGCAATTAGATTTATTACTCTGTAACAATGACATGCACCTGATTGGTGACGCCCTAGGCTAACTGTTTGATTGTACACATGACAGTTTAGTATACATGTATATGGAATACAATTACAGCTTATACTGATGTCAAGGTACAAACCTGGTGTCATATTATAATCCTGTTAGTAATTTATAGCCACTCAACTTTTCAGATAAACTTTGTGCAAGCGGTGTAAATAAACTATAATATAATGTAGGGTTCTCTCGTTTTTATGATGAAGAATAGAGCAGCTTAGTCGTAACTTCTATAATAAATGAAATAAAATGGGGTTTAACGTCCTATTGTTCTCATCTGACTTGGCAAAAGAAGACGCCTACTCTTATATCGAAAATTCTATATATTCCCTTAATTCTATATATTTCTTCATTAGCCCAGTCGGAGCTGAACGGTAGGACGTTAAAGGAGGAATGTCTTTAGGTCAATGTCATCCACAGTCTTCGACATTGCGATCACGACACATTAATTGTCAGTTTGAATCAACATTGATGTTGTCATCTCACATCAAAAGATGGGACAAAATGAAAATGTTGAATTTGCACACAAATTGTGCGCCAGAATGCTTTTTGAGCAACTAGTTTTTTTAATGAAACGACACGATGAACGAGGATAAACCTATCCGACAAGAGAATACTACATGTACTATTGGTGTAGACTGAAGGACAAGACCCCAAAGGGTGAACCCTCCCCCCCCCCCCCCCAAAGATTGCCATTCAATTTGGATTGTTGGTGCTTTTCGTCGAACCTAACTGATTCGAAATTACAGTAAAAACAGAAACGATTGAATGTAAATCAATTTAAATACATTCATATTACATCATTATATGTGTTGATACCCATTTGTGTCCATTTTTAGAGATTTAACTGCTTTAAACCCAATTTCATTTGATATGTTTCTGCACTCCTGTTATCTTATTTTATACATGGATACGTTATATTTATTCGCTATTGCAGAATACACTGTATCGTGAAACTTTCTAGTATGACGCATGGTGGATCGACGAACCAATAACATGACATTAAAATGCAGACATGTAAAACATTTGTCGCTTTATCTTAAAACAAATATTAAAATCTAATGAAGTGGGGTTAAACGTCCCAACTTTATGCACCAACCGGGACAGTGGCCTATGAGGAGAATTTCGCCCAGGCAGCGATAAATAATAGGTGGGAATTCCGCTGACCGGGGCATAACTTCCCGCCATACATGTAGAACACAATGTTGGGTATGCCCGCCACCATTGGGACGATTGGTGCAGTAACGTAGAATGAAATGCGGTTAACATCCTAATGAAGACGGCCATACGCCGTGCTGTGTGCTATGAAGGAAATATCGAATTCCAACGGTAAAAGGATCTTTTACGTGCACACCAATGTGTACATAGTACCGTAGAACAGTAGGAAGCTGTTACACCAAAACAATTCGGACTCAGATCAATTCAATATTTGTTTTCTAATGTTTAATATTAAACACATTATTAATTATGATGCATTCTGTGTATTTTTATTATATTCAGAGAAATGTGTTATCATTTCCGTGCGCTAAATTTGATAATTTATTTCAAATGTTTTATCAATTTTGTGCGTTAAATATGATAATTACATGGTGTGTTATCTATTCTGTGTGCCAAAAATGATTATCTAATTCAGATGTTTTGTCTATTCAGTGTGCTAAATTTGATTATTTATTTCAGGTGTGCTATCTCTTCAGTGTGCTAAATACGATAATCTATTCGCCAGACAACCGACATATATCTCATGTGCCTTTGAATGTTGTGGTATTGGTAGTAATAGACATTGTTGTATACCGTAAGTATATTACCTACATACTTATTGTATATTAGTTTATATAGACTATTTGAAATATTAAGCGGGATGGATGGCCGAATGGTTAGCACGTGGTTTCAAATTCACGGTTGTACGTGACAAGGGGTAGGGTCGCCTGTCCAACCTCATGGGTTTTCTCCGGGTACTCCGGTTTCCTTCCTCTGCTAAAGACCCCCACGCGCAAGCGAATTAACGAAATGGAATTAAGCCATATGTTAGTCCCGAAATGACCTAATTTGAACCCCATTTCTCTCTCTGTTTGAAACATGAAACTATAAATTGTACATCGAAAATATTAGTGTCTATTCCGTGCATTGAGGAGCTGCGGTTTGTCAGTATAACTTTCTCCGTGTTGGCCGATAAAATTATACTGGAGGGAAATGAAGTAGAGTTTAACGTCCTATTCTTCTGCTCCGAACTGGGCTGATGAAGTCGGACATACGCCATACAGTGTGCTTTGGGGAAATTTTGCCCGGACAGCGGCACTACGGCCTACTCTTATATCGAATTCCAATTCTCGAGGACGTATATATATAATAGTTTTGCTGGTGATATAAGGGTGGGGCTTTGTTATTATTTTGTATTAAACTATTTCAGAGGGTATATAATAGTATAATTATTATATTTTAAGAGCGTATATAATTAATAATAGTATTGTTATTATATTTCAGAGCGTATATAATAGTATTGTTATTATGTTTCAGGGCGTATATAATAGTATTGTTGGTGTTGGGAGGGTTAGCGTTATTAGGTGGTACAGCTGTTTTATTATATTGTGTATGGAAGAGAACTGGATCCACGCATGTCGTCCATTATTCTTCTGGTTCAGGTTAGATTCCATTACTGATTTTAGTTTTCATACTTCCTTTTGAAAATCTCATACGCCCTTTTGAAGCCCTTGGCCCTGTTTCACGAAATTTTTATTAAATGAAAATCCAAATTTTACTAATTTGATTGCATCATATTAGGCTGATTTTAGTACTTAGCCAATCATAATTGACGTATCTACTCAAATTTGGATTTTATCTTTAGTTAAGATTTGGAGAAACAGGGCCTTGGATCCCTGTTCACGAATGCTTAAACTGACGGATTTTAATAAAGCATCCTTTAAATATGCTAACTGCTGAAATCTGTACTTGGGTTTTATCCAATGGAAAGGCCTCATCCTTACAATATTTAAGTTTAAGTTTTCACCCCCCCCCCCCCCACGATGATTTTGACATAACCATTAAGGTTGGAATGTTCTAGGCAGAAGTATTTTGTATTCCTCAATATGCCTTAATTTCCTTCCTTACCCGATTACAAAGTCTAAAAATATCCTTCCTCACACCAAAGTAGGAACATCTTTCCTCATTCACAGATGAAATATTTTTTCATAAAGTGACGACATTATCCTTCTTCATGCCCCGCCCACCCGCAAATCCGCGCGAGGAAAACAATATACGTTGTCACAATCAAAGAATAAAGACAATTTGGGTTATTTTATGTCATGTACTTTTTCTTCCATACGACACTCAGGCTGTCTGTTTACAGTTAGCTGGGGGGTGGGATGGCCTAGTGGTCTAGAGTGCCGCGCTTCGACCTCTAGCTGGCCGGTCACCTCTGGCTTGCGGCTGTGATTTCGATCCCTGGTGTGAGCGTATGTGGCATGGAGATGGGGGCGCCTTCTCAACCTCGTGGGTTTCCTCCGGGCACTCCGGTTTCCTCCCACTGCTAAAGACCCCTACGCGCAAGCGAATTATTGAAATAAAATTGAAACCATATGTTAGTCCCAAATGGACCTAGTTTGTGTCGAGTGGACGCTAAACCCCATTTCTCTCGCTCTACAGTTAACCCCCGCCCCCACACACTAAGCACACTGACCGACATTTTAAGTCTTGAATCGAAAACATTAAGCATACCGCGAGAATTTTGGATATTATTGATTCTGCTTCCATTAAATGAAATTGAAAAGTTTTATTTGGTCTTTGAGTGTTTGACAGATGTAAACCGGAGTAAAAACCGCGTAACAAAATAGCATTCCAATGTTTGGATAATATGGCGGTCATTCAGGGCAGAGATATATTCTCGATGTATGAAGTAGATATATCTTTGTGTGCACAATGGTTTTCTTCCCCACTCTGTCTGTGCCTTTTGTTTCCTCCATATTTATTGGCGAAATTGAATATTATATACACCTTGTTATAGACTAAATATATTAATAGATTTAACATCAAAGTCAACTGAGAAATAATTAGTAGTCTGAATCCATTTCACTTGTGTTCTTCTTTGGATTTATCTCCCCTTGCTTTGTATTTTCAGGAAAATATCCACCATACCGACACTGAGGTTACATCAGTTTCAAACATCATTGAACCATGATGACTAAACTATGGTGCTGTTCATCCGTGTCCAAACTTTCACCTTTCACACTCTTTTGATTTTATGATTTACGGTAGAATTTAATTGTAGTAGAACAATTGGATTAAAATGCAGATCCTATTTCGTTTCGTTTTTTTTATAGTTCAAAATTGCAATTTATTTGCGTTCATTATCAGAATCCGAGTGGAAGAGTTGTTTTAAATTAACCAGTGTTCTTGTTGGTGGGAGGATTAGCCAATCAAATGGTGTTTTCAGTCCGGTTCTTGCACGAGGAATATTCGCCTCTATAGAAAACAGGTCAAAGCATGAGTATCCTGCACACCCACTTAAACCACAGACGTTGCTTGGTTAATGGAATAACTAAGGTCATAGGGTCAAAAGTCGCTCGCATGATCCCTGACATAGCCTTCCACAACATGCGACCAGATCTTAATGTAGTGGAGTCCATTGAAAGTATATTTTTAAAAAAAAAAAACGAAACGAAAAGTGGATTTGTATTTTAATCGGATAAGTACAAGAAGGAATAAGCCACGACAGCATAATCTGAACAAAATACTACGAATTGGTGAATCTCAAACAACAATTTCCACTCGAGGGAGAATTATTTGTAGAAATAACGAGATTATTTTAAACACGTGTATATAATCATTTTTAATACTTTTTAAATTTAATACGAATATTCTCGATCATAATATGTATTTTTTTATGTAATAATTGATATCCAATATAAAGCTTAAAATACAAATATAACGTTACCCATTGATACTCGCGTACTTTTATTTCAAATATTGTGCATTATTAATAGTAGTAGAAGTATTAAAGGATATCATTGAAATGCACGTGCGCGATAATTTGTCTGTATTAAAGTTGTGTGATATTCGACAGCAAGCCAGTAGTTATCATCAGAACCAGTAATGACAATGATAAAAAAACTCAATTTACCTTAAGTGATATAACTTTAAACTTAAAAAGATGCGTTATGTAAAATTTAGAAAAGGAGCTGGTCTTTCTCGCTACAATAGCTAAAATAGATAATAAAAGAAAATGTGTTGAAAATATCAGTCAAATTACATAATTCTGAGAATTTTAAGAACATCGTAGTCTTGATTGGCATTGTTAGAATCTTGATTATCCATATTTAAATTTAATTTAAATTCGTTGAAAACCACAACCATCCGATTGTCCAACGGTAACAATGACAAACTTAGCTCAGAATGAAGTAATATGACTAAAATTATCAATATATTCCCTTTTCAATATTTTTATTTTTAACTATAGCTAGAACTGTGAGCCCTTTCACTAAAGCTATTATAATGCATCCTTAAGTCAGTATCCGAAAGGATTTTTTGTACATATACATAATGAGATGTAAGAAATATTATATTATAAGCTTTTATACTCTTTTTATCTTAATAAAATATAATAAAATATTATAATATCATGTAACGTCTTACCTTTCTGTTTGGAGCCACGGTGACTCAGTGAGCAAGACGCTGACTCGCTAATCTAGAGACCGAGTCTTCGATCCCATTGTTGTCAGTGTTGCTTGACAGCTGTCTAGTCGTTCGGATGGGACGAAAATCCGAGGCCTGTATATCAAAGATCTCTCGCATTTGGAATTCGATATAAGAGTAGGTCGAAGCGCAACTGTCCGAGCAAAACTTCCCTCTTAGCACACCGTATGGCCTGTTTTCATCAGCTCAGTCGGAGCAGAACAATAGGATGTTAACCCCCCTTTCATTTCACCTTTCTGCAGTGTGTTACGAGGACAATATTTGCCTATACAGCGGCGTTTAGGTTTATTGGGAGGAATTGGCGAATGGTTAAACGCGTGCGCGTTGCATCATAAGGTCTGTCATTGAGTCAAATGGCGTGGTTTAGATTCCCCGGTTGTACGTGACAAGAAGTAGAGTCACCTGTCCGACCTTGTGTGTCTTCTACGGGTCCTCTAGGGTTCTTCCATTGCTAAAAACCCCTACAAGCAAGCGAATTATTAAAATAAATTAAAACAAATAGTGTATGTCAAGTGGACGTAACCCTCCTCACTATCTCTCTCTCTCACTCTCCCTCTCTCTCTCTCTCTCTCTCTCTCTCTCTCTCTCTCTCTCACACACACACACACACACCCACTTCTCCCTCTAATGTTTCTGCAAGTCACTATTTACATTCTTAGAATGATAAAGCGGCCAAATCGTTCAGCATTATTTTATTAGTGAAGAGTGGCGATGGCTAAGTTACGTTTACCTCTTTTAATAACGGATCTTGGTGGACTCTTGATTCTTAAGATGTTTTTATTATAAACAAACCACTGATTGGTTTCAAAAACAATCTCCTAAAGATAACTTTCCTTGCGTATTATCTCCCTTTGACCATCCTGACAAGACGTTACATGTGATAATGAACTCTGTTTATTCGGATATGGCTGTCGTTGGTGTGTTATCAATGGCTACAGTTTAATATTCATAGCTTAGATGTAAAGTAGAAAGATGCTAATCATGATGTCACAATGTGTGCTCTTTATTTTTTCACAACTCAAGCATGTCGCGGTGGCTCGGTGAGCTCGGGGTCTTCCTGGTAATTTTTCGGCATGGTTTACCTTGTCAGTGGTGATTGACAGTGCTTCATAAATAGAAACTCGTGCTTCCAGACATGGATGGGAAACCGGAACAGTGTGAACGCAAAGTTCCCCTAATATACTGCGTTTTCAATTCAGTAATTCGCTTGCGCCTAGGGTCTTTATCATCGGCAGGAAATCGGAGAAGTCGGAGAAAACCGCACAATTAACAGTGTGAATTCAATGGATACTGAATTGATGAACCCAATAATGATTCAGACATTGAAATCATCATTTTAAATTCTTACATTTGCATTTATAAAGGAGCACTTGTTTAAAGGATCGTGTTGAATAGGTATAATGATGTAAAGAACAGTGTAATTATACAGTAGGTGATATATAACCATCTTAATATTGACAGAATAAACAGGACATATTTACACATATCAAACAATCACCGTCAGATGTTACACGTGACCGATGTTTATTCAACATTTAACAACACACTACTTGAGATGCAAAGCAATTCATATGTAAAGTCGTTTCTTTCTTTCTTTCTTCACTATCTCGCCTTTCTGAAATACTCCTAGAAACTTTTAAGCTTTTAAATGCATTTGATCTGGGTGGTCGGTGGTCTAAACTAAACTTACTAAGACAATCTACTCGCCATCTTGTTAAACTCGAGCAATATCAATGAGACTTTCAATATAGACCTACATATTTTTCATCATCTATATTCCTACATAATGTAAGATACATTATGGGAGATTAGATAACGAGTTGGCAGTTCGCACTATAATAGTTACAAAATACATAATGTAAAGGTAATTTGCTGAAAATTTCAGTCAAATTGATCCACTATGAACCGAGAAATAAGCGAATGAAAGTTCCACCTAGCCTCGATCATCATTACTAAAGTTGTTACGACAAAAATCATTGTCTCAATTATTCATTTAATAGTTAAATCGTGAAAGGAAGTTGTGCTGCAAATCGGATCATAATCCAACAAACATCGCATACTAGCGACGCGACCGAGAGTTGATTATGGTCTGGATAAGTTAATTAATGTCCAATTAATAATTTAATGACATTTCAGGCCTAAAGAGAGACCTACAATAGGTAGATTTAGCGGTTGCATAATGTATTTTAATAAAAAAAAATTTGTTTATTTACAGTTTAATATCTTTACAACACCGACCTCCAGGTTAGCGAGCCAACGTCTTACTCCTCCGCCCAACCCCTCTCCCTTTCACGTTCTGATGTAACCAAAATCCGAATTCATATAAACACGCCGTCGTGCTCTTAAAGCAACTCTAGACATGTGGAATCCGGGTAAAATTGCCCTTATAGCAAGCACAATGTATGGCGAATGTCCATCTTGATTAGCCCAGTCGTAACAGAACAGTAGGACGTTAAACTGAAATGAAATAAAATGGCGTTTAACGTCCTACTGTTCTGCACCTGACCTGGGCTAATGGAAGACGGGCATACGCCATACAGTGTGCTATGAGGGACATTTTGCCCGGGCAGCGGTGCTACGGCCTACTCTTATATCGAATTCCAACTGTCAAGGGATCTTTTACGTGTACTCCAATTTGTACACGGGACCTCGGTTTTTCGTCCCATCCGAACGACTAGGCAGCTGTCCTTGTCAGGCCCTCCTTCTGCATCACTGACAAGGGGAAATCACGCCGGAGAATCGGGGTGAACTTTTTCGGCCAATGCAGGGATCGGACACCCCACCTCCAGGCTAGCAAACCAGCGCCTTATCAACTTAGCCACCGTGACCCCCCAGGACTTTAAACTATATCCCGTTACGTTCGTTCGTTACTGGGAGTTTAACGTCCACTTCCACCTTAGGTGATATCGTAGACTCGATGTAATAGAATGTCGAAGGGTCAGAATCAAAGGCCAGATAAATGGCGGTAGCTACTTTTATTAATTTTGTTAAACCTTATTTCATTTCTCCTGTGTACCCCTGACTGTAATGTCTATTTAATGTGTTTACTATTACTTTATGAAATTCATCTGATACCAAGTAGAGACCTCTTTCTGTTGTCGTATTGTACCTGTAGACAGTAGGATGATATTCAGTAGAGTTGTCTCTAGTAGGTAAATATTATCATCTAGTATAGAGTTTCATTTACACATGTTTGTACATATTATATATATACACCCATATATACTACTTATATCATATATATATAACACACCCCAAGATTAATGTCCCGCTTAGCTTTCTCTTATGGAAATGGGGGGAAATGGGTAACTTTCTACGCTTCTGTACTTTCTGTTGTTGACATTTTGTGTCGTTAAAACTTTTTATCTTGGACAGACAAAAAATAAATTGAGCAATCCCTGCTAATGGTAACTGCAGGGGTGGTGGGGGGGGGGGCTGCACCACACATAATTACATGAAACAAATATACGTACAAGACACAATACGCAGAAATCAAAAACAAACACACATATCAGAATAAGTGAATGGATCCGGGGGCTAGCCGTGACCGTCATATGTACAGTTCATTGTGTTGCTGTAGCAGTAGTATATAGTAATAGTGGCAGAATAGCAGAAGGAGAAATAAAAGTAGCGGCAACCGGTGGTTTAATATCTCCTTCAACGGTAGTCATTGCTTTCGTTCGTCGGACTAAACGGTAGTTATTGCTTTCGTTTCGTTCGTCGGAATCAGCGGTAGTCATTGCTTTCGTTCGTCGGACTGAACGGTAGTGATCGTTTCGTTCGTCGGACTGATCGGTAGTGATCGTTTCGTTCGTCGGACTGAACGGTAGTTATTGTTTTCCTTTCGTTCGTCAGACTGAACGGTAGTGATTGCTTTCGTTCGTCTGTCTGAACGGTAGTGATTGCTTTCGTGTCGTTTGTCGGACTAGACGGTAGTGGTTGCTTTCGTTTGTTGGTCTAAACGGTAGTGATTGCTTTCGTTTCGTTCGTCGGACTCAGCGGTAGTTATTGCTTTCGTTTCGTCGGACTGAACGGTACTGATTGCTTTCGTTCGTCGGACTAAACGGTAGTAATTGCCTTCGTTCGTCGGACTAAACGCCAATGAATGCTTTCGTGTCGTTTGTCGGACTAAACGGTTGTGAAATACCTTGCTCTATGACGTTAAACCCAATTTCATTCTAGCAAGGGTCAACGTATAGTCGTTTGACGATCCAGTGTACGCATCGGCGTTCACCTAAAAGATCCCTTGACAGTTGGATTGCGATGTTAAAGTAGGCCATAGTGCCGCTGTCTTGACAAAATTCCCCTTTTAGCATATTGCCCGTCTTTATTGGCCCAGTCGGTGCAGAAGAGTAGGACGTTAAACCCCATTTCATTCTTATATTGATGTAATAAAATATCAAAGAGTCAAATTTAGGGGCCAGACAAAAGTCTGTAGCTATTTTTACTGTTTTTGTTAGTTTTATAGTATGTTATATATAGTATGTTGTACATGAAAAGATATATGATACACCCTTTTAACATTATATATTCCAAGTTTAATATATAATTGTGGACCTGAATGGATTTAGAGAGCAGGTATTTCAATACATATTAGTTTCATTAGAGCAGTGACGTGTACTTACCTTACACATTAATACAATAATAAAAACATGCATCAAAAACCCCATTGCGTTTATAAATTTCAATTTAAAATAAATAACGAGTCAAAAAAATCATATTTTGTTAAAAATTGAAAATACTAGAAACCCCATACAGAGCTGCTTAATGAAATGTTTAAATCGCACGTGAAATATTATTTTAAGACATGGATTTCTTGGTATTATTATGTAAATTTGTGTATATGGTTCGAACATTGATCAACATCCAAGCCTGTAAAATGGGTGATATATTAATACTGTAAGGACAAGAGAGAAATTCATATAATAATCAGTGACCTAGGCTATTACACTGATAAGTCACCTCCCCCGTGACCATGACCTCTTAGAGGAAAATTAAAGTGGAACTCAGGCTATTTCATACTGATGACCCCCCCCCCCCTCCCATAATCATCACCCCACCCCCCGTCACGACTAAAGGTAGACGAAACTTTTTTTTAAACTTAAACATGCATTATGCAAGCGCAAAATCTGCCTATTGCAGGTCTTTCTTTAGGCCTAAAATGTTATAAAAACTATTAATTAGACATTAATTAACCTATTCAGACCATAATCAACTCTCGATGTCGAGGCTAGCATGAGATTTTTGTTGGATTGTAGTTCGATTCGTTGAAATATTTTCCTTCGTGATTTACCAATGCAAATGGATAACCGAGATTGCTGGTTTTGTCTTACCGACTTTAGTAATGATGACCGAGGCTAAGCGGAAATTTCATTCGCTCAGTTCTAAGTTAATAGGGAATCAATTTGACTGAAATTTTCGGCAAATTGCCTTTACATTAGCTAGTTTTTATCTATTATAGTGTGAACTACCAAGTCGTTATCTAATCTCCCATAATGTATCTTTAATTGGACAAAGGAAGATGAGGGGGGTTGAAGACCACAGTGTGTGTAAGAAAAGCTTATGACAGTATCAAAAATATTACATGTAGACACCTTGGACAATCTGTTTGAAACGCAGATCCTATTTCGTTTCGTGTTTTACAGTTCAAAATTTGATTTCACTTGTCGTTATCTACACTGGAATATGGAGGAGTTGATATATAACCCGCGTTGTTGATTTCACAGTCAAGGTCGCTTGTAATCTTATGACGCGACCTCTCGCTATAATCTATCAGATCTTCGTGTAGTGTAGGCCATCGAAAGTATAAAAAGCGAAATGATATATAGATCTGTAATTTTTGCAGGGTGCACCTTGACCGGAAGCCCCGTCGACGTTGAGACCGAAGGCTTCATCCCGTTAAGCCTATTGGTTAATCCGACAGTGCTAATATTACTTGAGAACAATCTATCCAGGCTACTCTTCTTCAAACTGCAATTGCCAACGGATCTTTAACGTCCAGTGCCCAAGTATACGTAGTCTCGGTCACACAGGACCCCTTATCCTTCAACGTATTAGATGATAAAGACTAAATTGTACCCACAGTTTTCGCTACCATCTGAAGTAAAGGACATACTTTAGGAACGGCTGGTTGTGTGTGTGTGTGGGGGGGGGGGTATTAGGTATTATTCTATTATTAGGTTAATCTGAAGGGATAATACTAATCTCTGATGATTATGTTACTGTTCTTTCTGTTGGTTATTCAACTTCAGTTCATTAGTCCATGAATACTATGTCTAATTAGGGTCACGGTGATTAACCCCTTGAACCTGGAATTATCAATAGTTAGTAAATAAGCATTTATTGTGCCAATATTTCAGTATAATAGGGGTTAATGAAGCAATGTTATGTAATAGAGTTGAGTCTATCTTATAATATCACATGGTGTGGTTAATTATATTTGACGTATCTTAAAACATCGTCAATAATATCAATGATCAATACACGATAGAAACGGCCATATTTTCATCGGAGTTGTGAAGGCAACCCTGGCGCCATCTTCTCAGCAGTTCAGATAAAGTTTGTGTGAAATTGCTTTATTTTACGTCCGCTTCCACCGAGGTGATATCGCAGATAATGTATTACTTTATCCCTATTTGTACGAAGAGGTAACGTCTCTGGGATACTGAGGATTGGGTGGCCGAGTTGTTTGACGCGTGCGTGTTATATAATAAGGTCTGTCATTGAGTCACATAGCGTGGTTTCGATTCCCTAAATACCTCTACAGGTGCGTGAACGTTAAACCCAATCTTTGCGCGCGCTCTCTCTCGCTCCCATTAGCCAAGCCGGAGCAGAACATAATGTTTTGTCAATTCCCGTGCAAGACGTCTCTCTCTCCCCCTCTCTCTCTCTCTCTCTCTCTCTCTCTCTCTCTCTCTCTCTCTCTCTCTCTCTAAAGCTCATTGGTTAGACCATTCAGTCAGTTTCATTAAATACCAATATACTTCTCTCAAAATTCTCACGGTAAACTGAATGTTTTCAACTAAAATCGTCAACGTAGGAATTAAAAATATGTCGGTCAAATAACCTCGTGTCTTTCTCAAGTTGAACTAATTGTAGACAGCGTAAGTTTAGTATGGTAGCGAGAAGAAAATAGTTTGTTACCCATTGATTTATATTAAAAGTAAAAATGGAGCGCACAACACGAATTGGGTAAAAAAAAACACACTAAAAGTCAATTACCTTTCATCACTGGCCCGAGTTCACAAAACATTGCTAGGCTTAATTAGGTTAGGAATTTTTTCAAAATTGTTTGACTTATTTTATCTAAAGTATCGCCCTATATGCAAGTTTTGTTGTTTTAATGTATCAAATACACCAATAAGAAACTATGTGCAATGTATCAAAGATATTTCTCAAGAAAAGTCATTGAAAGTTGAGTAATAATTGAAGCCTGTGAATACTTTGTGAACTCAGGGTCTGGTAATAATACAGAATAACTAATGCAGATGAATAGACTGACCTTAAGATAATAATATAAACACAGTATGATATGAATATATAATATATATAAAACAATATATTAACATTATATTAACCCAAAATATATCTATGTTATATACGCGTAATAAAAACCGAGGTCCCGTGTATACAAGAAGAGAGAGAGAGAAAGAAATGGGCTTTAACGTCCACTCGACACAAACTAGGTCATTTTGTGACTAACATATAGTTTCCATTTTATTTAGCAGTGGGGGGAAACCGGAGTGCCCGGAGGAAACCCACGAGGTTGAGAAGGCGCCCCTTTCTCCATGTCACATACGCTCACACCAGGGATCGAAACCACAGCCGCATGCCCGAGGTGACTGGCCAGCTAGAGGTCGAAGCGCGGCACTCTAGACCACTAGGCCATCCCAAACCCCCTATACAAGAAGATCTTCTGGCAGTAGGAATTCGTTGTAAGACAGTTTCCCTAATAGCAGGTCCAACGCCAGGACGAATACGGCACCTCCAGATTACAGATCCAACGTCTTACTCACTGAGCCACCATAGTTCCCTGGTATTAGGATATACATTCCTAAATATACATAAAATGAAATAGGGTTTAACGTCCTACTGTTCTGTTCCAACCGGGCTATAAGGGAGAAATGTTGCCCGGGTAGCGACACCATGACCAATCTTTTATCGAATTCCAACTGCCAAGGGATCTTTTACATGCACGCCCATGTATACACGGGACCTCATTTTTTCGTCCCATCCGAACGACTAGACAACTGTTCTCCTCAAGCCATTCTGCACCACTGACAAGTGAAAACCAGTCGGAAAATCCCGATGAATTTTCTCGGCCCATGCCGGGATTGAACACGTTCGTTCGTTCGTTACTGGGAGTTTAACGTCCACTTCCACCAGAGGTGATATCGTAGACTAATTGAACACGTAAACATACATTTGTATATAACAACTTAACCGTAATACATACAGTATAATATATATATATTATATTCATGAATATTTTGTTATACTATATTACCTCTAACCTTCGTCACGCGCCATTAAACAAGTGGACCTGTCAATAATCATGTCAATCCGTGATATACTGTTACGTGTGATCACGTGACACAATGACAACATAGCGGAGATAAGAATAAGCGATAAAGCGAAAGTCGTCGTCAGTCAGTTGAAGTTAGGGCACCCTTCACGACTACTGTACATTGTGACTCAATTAAAACCACCAGGTGAATGTGGTTATTTGTAAAGGATTATCGTATCTTGTGAAAGGGACCACAGCGGATTACATCAGGAATTATCGAATATGTGGCTTAATTAACAGATTACCTATTTAAAACGTCTTTCAAATTTAAACTGGCATTGATTATAAAAAGTTTAGACAGGCTTAACGTTTCATTTTAATCCAGTGAAAGAAGTTTTTGTGGCGTGGATAAATAGCGGATCAATTTGTACTACGGTTAATTGAAGCGGGAACCATTGTGACGAGTTAATATTATATTTATTCACAGATATCACATCATTTAGAAATCTTTAGTGCTGTATTGATTATAGACAACTAATGTCCATGTCAGTTTAATTGGAGAATAATTTTAAAATTATTCAATAATTGTTCTAAAATATGTTCAAGTCGAGATAACTCTTTTGTCGTATACCTTGACAAAGATCGATTTCAACTCGATTTTCCATACTTTTAATGTCTCACCGCAGGCATATTTAAATAAGAGAAGAATTATTTATAATTACTTTTATTTATTGTGAATTGAGAGAGTTTTATTCGAGGATTGTGTGGGTTTTTATTTTAGTGAGCTTGGTAGTGTATTGATCTCAACACGCTTGTTGAAGTCTCTCTAACTAAAGTTATTGGATTATCAACTGCTAGTCCATGTGGATACAGTGAACGGAATAATATTGAAGCATGTGGTATCATAGGAGTAATAGTATAGCGCTGTTAGTGATCATCGTAGCTGTAGCTTGTATAGGTAAGTCGTCTACTTTAGTTTTATCATAGAATTTAAAAGAGAGAGAGAGAGAGAGAGAGAGAGAGAGAGAGAGAGAGAGAGAGAGAGAGAGATTTAACACCCGCTCGACACATTTCGGGACCAACACATCGTTCAATTTTATTACAATAATTCACTTGTGCGTAGGGGTCTTTACCAGTGGGAGGAAATCGGGGTACCCGGAGAAAACCCACGAGATTTGACAGGCGACCTTACCCCTGTCACGCACAACCGGGGATCGAAACCACGCCAATTGACTCAATGACACTCCGAATTTAATATAAATATTACATCTGTCATAGCTAATCATTTCGACATTTATCATACCTGTAGCCGTGGGTTGATGTTATGTGTACAGGAAGTCTCTGTATATAAACTTACGATTAAAAGGCCTATGATGTGACTGTTCTTGATGTTTATGGTTTGGTTGTACGCTTTTTGTTTCGTTAAACAATATTTTAGTCAGAAATTAAAAGGATGCGGAAAAGACATAACCTATATGACCTCTCTCCTAGTCGTTAGTGGATGGGTAAATACAGAAGTATGTGTGAAAGTTCAAGAGCCGCGGTGCACGTAGAGGGGTACAGAGGGGCGACACGACTCTCGGCGTCCATTTCAGAGAGGTTGGAGGGGGAGGGGCATCCACTGAAGAGTAAGAGTAAAATGTTTTATTATTTTTAAACTTTCAGCCTATAATTATTATTTTCGTTGCACAAGCTCCCCACTTTATTTATTTCTCATCTACTTTGAAATATTTAAAATGTCTCTCTAACATTTCCTCGAAGGCTACTAAGGCCGTATACCTGAATCATAGGAATGGGGTGAGGTACATAATGGAGTTGGCCCCGAGTATCACCAGATCTCAGCGCCGCCGTTTGGGAGAAATGAAATGGCTATTAAATTCATAATACTGATATAAATGGAGGTAGTTCGTGACCCAAGATTATGTCTTATTGATGCTAGGCAGTTACGAAGAGATAATAATATTTACAGCTGTAAAATAGTACACGGTGAGGTGTATGCCCGTCTCCATTAGCCTAGTCAGTGCGGATAATAAAACGGAGCATTAATTAAACGCTGTTTAATTTCATTTTAGGAAAATAGGATGTTACGTATAACAACTCGTCCTCATTAGCCCAGTCGGTGGATGACGGTATAGGACGTTAATTTAACCAGTATACATATTCGTATATATGATATGTCACAGAGGTCAAGAAATATTGGATTTGATGTAGATTTATCATAAGATTGACATTTTACCTATTTGACCGATGCTTCAACCCCATACGTAATATTACGCTTACCTGTTAGTAATGGAAACCTGGTAATATAACATATATTTTGATGTAACCGTTTTGTTTATAGTAACCGCAGCATACACGTGTATAACATATAAAATAACCAAGGGCGTAAAGGGGAGGTGTGTGTGGGGGGGGGGCATCCACTTGGGTCAGCCCTTCTGTTTATGGTGATCGAAACTTACACAGATATCAATGGCGCGCAGAGTAAGATTGGGGTGGAAGCATTCATTAGGGACACTGGGCTTTATAATGCGACTGGATTATGAATAAAAAAAAATGTTCATTTCGTCTGTGTTTGACAGATGTCTTCATGTTTCACATTCTCCATCATGTCCCCGTCTAATCACAGGTGCCGTGAGACCAGGGATATCAATGATCATTAGAACATCTGATAACACTTTACATAGATAACAAATATTTGATGTGCATTTTTCCGCCTATTCTCTAATTCTTCGTCATACCGTATGTTTCACCACGCTATTTTTATTTTGTATTATGATCAATACTTCCGTTTCATTATTATAAAAAACGGATAATTCGTTTCTGTATTGGGAGAACGTCTGTCGTTCGGATGAGATAAAAAAGAAGAGGTCCAATGAATACATTGGCATGCACGGAAAAGAACTTTCTCCAGACGGTTGGAATTCGAAATTAGATTTTGTCGTATAGCGTCGCTGTTTCCCCTTGTCAATGGTGTAAAACGGAGGACCACACAACGACAATTGTCTAGTCATTCAAATGAGACTAAAAAAAAAACAAGTCCCGTGTACATAGAAGAACGCTTGACAGATGGACAAATGGTAAAATAAGAGTAGGCCGTAGCGCCACTGTCCGGACTAAATTTCCCACATAGCACACTGTATGGCGTATGTCCGTCTTCATTAGCCCAGTCGGAGCAGAACAGTAGGACGTTAAACACCATTTCAATTCTATTGTTTGGAAGATTATTCCGCGAACGGTATAGTTATAGTGGTTATATGATATGGAAATTTCAGGGGTGTAAATGTATATAATAATAATATTAAAACCGTTGTTAACAGTAAATGCTGGAGAGTTAATTTGTGTTTTAACAATGAACACGTGTTACTTCTGTTCGACTATAGCCTATAGCACGTGCTGTATTATTATCGACATCTTGATTTAATAATATTTAACACAGTTTAACGTTTATTGACAGGTGACGGGGGTTAAAATAGTAAATATACCATAATATCTGCTGGTGTCACTTAAACTATATTATTTGTACGCGAAGCCTTAATAGCCTACATCTCTAGCCTGGCGGTCGGGTACTCGATCCGTGCATTGGCCGAGAAAGTTCAACCAGCTTCGCCCTTGTCAGTGATGCAGGACAGAGGGCCTGACAACGGAATTCGATATAAAAGTAGACAGTAGCTTCGCTGCCTGGGCAAAATTCCCCTCATAGTACACTGTACGGCATATGGTCGTCTTTATTATCCTAGGGAGCGAAATGGGGTTTAACGTCTACTCCACACGAACTAGGTCATTTTGGGACTAACATATGGTTTAATTTTATTTCAATAATTCGCTTGCGCGTAGGGGTCTTTAGTAGTGGGAGGAAGCCGACCGGAGCAGGACGTTAAACTCCAGTTTCATTTCATTTCATTTAATACATCTATACGTGGTCAAAGGTCATACGGGGTAATGGCTGCCACCCACGGCCCCATCAATCCAACAGAGAGTAATGGGTTTTGACGTCCGCTTGACCCAAACTAGGTCGTTTCGGAACTAACATAATATGGGTTAATTTTATTTCATTAAGACGCTTGTGCGCAGGGGTCTTAAGCAGTGGAAGGAAACCGGAGCACGTTGAGAAATCCCACGAGGCTAGACAGACGACCCTATTCCTATCAAACACTTGATTATGTAAATAAAATGCTTCATTTTTTTCCCTTTATGACGTGATAATGTTTTATATAACCCACGGGTCGTATTGTTGAACACACGTAAAGTGACGTTTTCAAATTTAAAGAGTCCCCCCCCCCCAATCCCGAAAAAAAAACCCAGTCAACCTAACAAATACGAAGCCACAATTACCAACCGATTTTATAATAAAATAAGTAAGTATTATTGATATAAATTTAAAGAAAAACAGCAACATACATACGTATATAAAACTCTGATTCCGTAACTAGCCATTCACCTGCACTTACTAAGACTATTTACCTATGAAAGTAAAAAGATAAAACAAATGTTCTTGTATGTACAATGTCAGTTTCAAACACGGTATGGGTTTTTTTTTAGAAAAATTTCGTAAACATTAATCAAGGGAATTAGTAAGTCCCCGCATTATAATTTGTTTTAACAAAATTAATTATTGAAGATACATAATGTAAGATTTAGATAAAGAGCTGACAGTTCTTGCTATAATAGTTCGACAATAGATAATGAAAAAATGAATATATTATTTGAAATGTCATTCAAATTACTTCATTCTGAGCTATGTAAGCACTGTTTGTAGACTTGCGGAGTCCTGGTTGTCATTGCTACCGTTATTACGATAGTAAATAAAGACTCGGTTATTCATTTTTTAAATAAATTATTTACTGGCGATCTTATTTTACTCCATTGAAAATCGCGAGCATCCGATGATCTAGAGAGTTTATTATAGTCTTGTTGTTTTAATAAATGTCTAATTAATAGTTTATATAACATTTGAAGCCAAAATAGAGACCTGCAATAGGTAGATTTAGCTCTCGCATAATCTTAGTCTAATTGTATAATCCTAATCCGTATTAAAATGTGTTTAATAAAAATAATTAGAGTATTATAACATTTTTAATCGGGTTTTACTACATTCTTTTTACTCTTTTCATTTTATTACCATTTTATCTAAGGCACACCATTGCAAGAGAAATAAAAAAAACAAATATTAATTCAAGTAAATGGATACCGGGTGCTAGTCTTAAAACCCCATTGCCCGGTGCATCACTTCAAATATAAAAAAAACATTGATCAAACTGTCCGTAATTTAACTATAATATATTAGATGTTAACTTTATAATTAACAACAACTTCACATTAGATAAAAGAGTTATTTCCTGTGACATAAATGATATAAAACACAAATTTATATGGAAAACAATCACTTTATAGTTTATTTCACACTACGTTTTGAGAACGACAAGAGCAACTTGTTGAAACGTAGTGTAAAATAAACTCAGTGATTGTTTTCCTTATAAATTTGTGTTTTATATTATATGTTCAGTTACTAAATGCCGTATAAGGATTTTGTTAAGGTTTTAAAGTAGTAATACGACTAAGTCTAAGTCAGTTTTATCATAATAAATTGTGGAATTAATTTAAACAATGTAAAAGATCCATTAGTAGATATTATTTTGTTGCTAATTAATTTCATTTTAAACGTTCTATTTGAGATTCATGATATTCAATATAATTACCAATGATCATTTATAATATTCTTATTTTGTTTTAGTAAATAAATAATGTTATTGTTAGAGTAAATAAAGTATACAAAATATAATCTCCGAAAAAAACCTTCCGTGAATGTTTTGTTTATCAATTAATAAAAAATAATTGTTACTTAAATAACACATATTATGTACGTTATAATATAATCCCTGAAAAATCCACAGAACCACGAAATAACTCGTTTACCACACCTTCCAATACCCTGGAAAAAAAATAGGATCCTTTAAACGAAAATAGGAGATTAACTGAGAGATATGAATAACAACTTGGTTATAAAATGTAACAGATTGAATGTAGATATTTATAAACTGCAGGCAATAAATGGTTTCTTTATTATCTGATGTTTATAATTTATGCAATAGATTTAGTCACAGTTATTCATAACCTGGAGGCTATACAAATTCTTCATATTTATAAAAAAATATGTTGATGTCAAGAAAGTCTCTGCACAGATATCGCTAGATAACAAACAAAATATATTAGATTTTCACTTAGATTTTTACTTATGGTTTATATTGCCGATCATCAAATAAGATATTCTTTTTACTAGCAACTGATGGAGTCAGTAAGGTCTCTATATTTAAATGCGCAAGACATTCAAGAAATAAAACACTATCGTGGGATCTTATAAAACTTTGATTCAAGTGATGAGTTTTAACTATGCTGCTTGAGTTTGAATGAACAAAGGCCACAAAAAACACATTTGAAGAGTCCAGGGCAAAAAATGATAAATTTTGCCTTTTCGCGTAAAACGCAGAGGAGAGTTTTGGACGAGATTGTTTGATGCGAACAGAACAACGAGTGGGTTTAATTACAACTTCAAAATGATGTTTAACACGAACCACAATTACCAGTACAACTAACGTCAACTTTTCAGGCAAATTAAGGTGAAATAAAGGGTCCAATGGACTTGTATTTGTCCGGAAGGCCATTTCAGAAGGGCCCTGGTTCGATTTGACTCCGATCGTTTTAACCTGAAATTGATTGTTCAACCGAAAGCATATACAATTTGCTACCAGATGGCGCCATTTACTGGGGCTTCGTGAGATCGTTCTTTCCCAGGACTCTTCATTTGTATATAATCGTTCTAAAATCTTTACTCACTATTTGAAAATGAGAACTCGAAATGACAGGATGACCGTTTTCAAAGTGTTAGCTGTGTGGATCTATGAAATGAACGTGTAATTTAAAATAGATATTTATTTTGTTCAGTTCAGATATTTTGCATGCCCCTACCCCAGGTAGGAGATAGAGGACTTTGGCGGGGATATTCTAGCATCAAGGGGAGACGGTGTCAAGCAAGAAGTTTATATTGATATTACTTGGGGACGTTTAGTCATGGGATACGGTTCATTTAATCCGTCTACCCCCTGGCTATTTTAACATTAACAGTTGAAATACCAGAGAGAGAGAGAGAGAGAGAGAGAGAGAGAGAGAGAATTTTATTCAATTAACGTTTACTTAAATAATTTCTTGATCTGGTTGTATTAGTAGAAATTATATTTAACACTTACTGTCGGTCAATCGCAATTTAATTTAAACAGCATCCAATTATTTTAATAGCCAGGGTGGTTAGGGGGTAGGGAGCTTTCGGTTTGTATCCCGGTGTTGGCGGAGAAAGTGCCCCGAGAGCTTCCTTCGTGATGTATATTGTCCAGGATGTAGGGCGGGAGAGTCTGACAAGGACAATCGTCTAGTCGTTCTAATGGGAAGAAAAATTGAGGTTCGGTGTTTGGCGTGCACGTAAAAGAACCCTTAGCAATTGTCAATCAAATGCCGTCCACACATTTTATGGTGTATGCCCCTCTTAATTAGCCCAGTAAGGAGTTAAACCCCATGTCATTCTTTCATCCCTAATAATATTTACACGCACCACGTGACAGTGTTACCTGTTGATTAGTCAATACATCGTTTACCTGTCTGTCAACAAATAAAAAACGACAAGTTTTACACCTGGTTACAATACAGGTAAACTCACGAATACAGGTAGAAAATACGTATTGATTCAAGATGAGTTATACAAGGTTTTGAACGGAATACCTTGCTCAAAATTATGCATTATTTAGAGGCGTGTCGTACGAGGTTTAGAACGGTATACCTTTCTCAGAATTACGCATTGCAGCTTTGTAGAAATGCTACATTATATCACATTGGTCCAACCTCGTGGGTTTTCTCCAAGTCCTCTGGTTCCCCCCCCCCCCACTGCTAAAGACCCCTACGCGCAAACAAATTATTGAAATAAAATTGAACCATATGTTAGTCCCGAGACAGAGAGGGGTCATGTCAGGACTTACAAACCATTCTTTTATATTTTAATAATTCGCTTGCACGTTGAAGGGTATTTAGTTTGTAGCTGTGAGAGGAACTCGGAGGAATCGTCGTTAAACCCACGAAGTTAGCTTGAACAAGCGACCCTACCCCTTGTCACGTACGTGCTTATTATATATGCCACGTCATTAGACTCTTTTTGGCATACCCCCTCCCCGTATTAAAAATAAACCATCCCTATGCATCCATCAAGCATTTACTTGATTCCATTAATAATAAGCCACTTTATATCGAATAGGTTTTAATTTGTTTTTATATCTTATTCGATTTTCATGAACAAGCGACCCTACCCCTTAACTTGTCACATACGAGCTTGTTATATATGCCACGTTAGTCTTTTTGACAGCCACCCTCCCCGTATTTAAAATAAAACCATCCCTATGCATCCATCTACAGCATTTAAATTGATTCCATAAATGATCGAGAAACCAGTTTATATCGAATAGGTTTTTATTTGTTTTATTTTTTTATTTATTTTTTTTAAGTTGTTCATGATTCATTGTGTAGAAAACAAGGTTGTTTGTGATTGTTCTCTTTTATATGCCGGTTCCTATTTTAGAACAACCTCTCGTTTGATCGGACGAAAATATCTTGTCAACATTTTAAACATGTATTACTACACGCTTCATAGCGCCAACACAACATGCACTATTTTTATTCTTAGACCAAGAACAAAGGAAGGTTTTGTTTTTTGAAATGTTTCGTCTTGCAATGGGTGGTTCGTGAAACACGCCTGTTGACATCCTTTTCCCATTAGTAGACACTTACATGCCAATCTCTTAGCAAATCGAAACGTTTGAATTAAACATGCGATCTGTGGCAGAACTATTTTCTCTTGAACACAAACAGAATTAAAGCTGGATCAATAGTTACGAAATCAGCATCACGGTCTTTAAATAAAAAAAAGCGCGAGAAGGATTAATTCCGCTATTCATACCAGTTTGTGATTGTCGTAAATTCCCACGTGTATTGAAGGAGCTAATCGTTTTCCGTTAATAGCAATTATTATCAATATGGCGGACCTTGAATCAAGTAGAGATGACTTGTTTCATTCAATGTCCAATGATTACAAGATATTTCCATTTACACAATTCATCAACACAAACGCTAAGTGCCAAATCATGAAGGAGAAAGCAGATTGGAATCCACGGCTGTTCTAATGAGTTGAATAACGAGTAATCGCTAACATGTTGATAATACCAGCTTTTAGATTTAGTTGGATATTTTCTCACCAGTTTATTATAGATATGTAAATCGTTAATCTATCACCATTTGTTCACTCGTCTGAGAAGTTGATCCCAGGGTCAAGTTCTTGTGAAATTAGTAGCAATTACTAAAAATTCTCTGCGTAATAAATCTTTTATCAAGAGTCAGTAGTGTTTATATTATGTCATATCCCGCCTTTCAAATCAGTTCTTTTGAGAAATATTTTTAAACTTTCATTATAATTCATACTCCCCAAAAAACTTTTAGAGCGATTTTTCTATTATCCGATTTGAAATCATGTTTTGAGTAATTTCCTTAACGACGATAAAAGATCTTTTTGAAATTATAGTTAAGACTTTAGAAGGAAATTAATTTAAAATGACGAACAGAAAGTTTAATCGAAATTACAAACATGATTCACTAGTGGGAGGAAACGGGAGGACCGGGACAAAACCCACGGGGTTGGACAGGCGACCATACCCCCTGTCACGTACAAGCGGGGAAACGACCTTATGATGCAACGCGCACGCGTTAAACATTTGGCCGCCCAACCCTGAGAGAGAGAGAATGAGAGAGCGAGCGCGAATGAGAGAGAGAGAGAGAGAGGGAGAGGGAGAGAGAGAGAGATGATTTATCACAAATTGAATATACACGCTCGTATAGGTCATATATTTGCTGTAATAAACTACTGTTTGGTACAAAAAAAGCAATCGGGGCTGACGTGCCATAAACTATACTGTAACAAATTGAGACCACAACGTTGAGTGGAATATGTTTTAACAAATAGGGTGACATCAGAACGACACAAATATACGACTGTTGGTAAAAGCGACCACAACGTTTAGTGGAAAATGTTTTATAGAATGGGAGACACAAATATACTAAAATGAAATAAACGAAAGTTTTAAGATATCGCAATAAAAAGGTAGGTGTAACGGATATGATATGACATATTTTACCAATAAAAAGTATGACGCCATATACTACACTAGATAATGTGAAATATAAAAACAAATAATTTGACCTTGATGTTTTGATAAACATGAGAAGTCGTCATACATTCTGTTATTTAATCATTTTGTTGACAGGTTATTAACGTATATATTTATCAATAACAATGATAGCATTATACACGTAAATAAAATATATTTTAAATTGATGACAACATTAAACCTAGTCAGGCAGTAACTCGATAACCTGAGCTCAGGACATCGGATCTGCGTGCAATCCCAACGACTAGACCTTAACTCCCTTGCCTCGCCGTTAAATCTCTCTCTCCCTCTCTCTCTCTCGCTCTCCCTTTCTCTGATATATTCAAACAAGACAATTTGTTTGCGATATCACCTTCGATGACAGTTGACGTTATACCCTGCGAACTAACTATAAGTAATAATATTAAATTCAATAGATAAAATAGACAGAGTTTATCTATATGTATTTATTCGTCGAGGATATAACGACGATAAAGTCAATATTAATAATACATATCCTATATCTTTATATATTAGTCACAGATGCAACAAGTATAAATAATAGATTGACCGAATACTCTTGCATACGTTAATCAAATATATTACTTGCTGTTTTCCATAACGGGAGCCACGGTGATTCAGTGAGTAAGACGTTGGCTCGCCCACCTGGAAATCCAATGTTCAATCAATGACCGCGAAAGTCTATCGGGGTTTTCCGAGCTGGCTTTCCCTTGTCGGTGGTGCAGGACGAGAGCATGTCATGTGGGACAAACAAACGACATTCTGTGTACACATACGTTTGACAGTTGGAATTGGAAGTAAAAGTAGGCCATAGTGCTTCTGTCCGGGCTAAATTTCCATCATTTTTGTTTGTAAACAATATTTTATTTCTGATGGATTAAAACGGATCAGGGAATATAAACATATTATAAAACAACGGGGGAGATATCATATAAAATGAATAAGGTATATACACTATTTGTAACAAATGAAAACAAGGGATGCTATTTTGCAACATAATTTAAAAAATTCTCAGAAAATTAAATCAGATATTGAAACGTCTGGTCCATGAGTATGTGTTATATTCAGTTACTATAAGTAAAAGATTAAATACATTTATGAGAGATATCAACTATTTGTTCTATAAGTATATCAAACTTTTATTATTATTTAATGGCTGGAATATCTATAACTCATTAGCATATCATTAACATATAATTAGCATATTATTAACATATTACTTAAACTAATTTGTAATAATACATGTATACCCATGTTGCGCTTGGGCTTTCGTTGGTTGAGCTGAGGTGGAGGGAGGGTAGTCGAGGGCAGGGCCCATTTTAACGTGCCTACAGGCACGGACGTGCCTCGGGATGAAAAATCCGTGTTTTGAAAATCTAAAATCCGTGCTCTGAAAAAAGATGTGTATATCTTTGTGAATCTGAGTGTGTACTTGTAAAATGTGCGATCATGCAATGAGCAAGTGCGCCATCAGCAGTCATTGTGATCATCCATCACGTCATTTGACTTGGTATCAAGTCTCATTATTTTTCTTCACTTTCGCTTTCTGTTTCAGAAGTTTCGTGAGTTTTATCCGATTGTTTTGTTCATAGTTCATGAAAGCTAAGGAGCTACATTGAACTGATCACTTTCTACTCGGAAATGGTGTTTCCGGCCTTCTCTGGCGGTCGAATTTTGAAAATTTTCTCGGAGACCGTGCTTCGTCAAATAATCCTTAAAATAGGCCCTGGTCGAGGGATCTGAAGTGTCCTATGTAGATGTCTAGGCCCGATGTCTGTGAAAGTCAATGGTTCAATTCGAGGTTTGTACGTGACAGAATCACCTGGTTAACCACGTGATTGTTTTACTTCTACTCTACACGCAAGTGATTAATTGAAATGAAAATAGACCCTAATATGTTCGTCCCAATGAGGAGTGGGCGTTAAGTTCCATTAAAATATATTTTATTACAAGTAGTCTATTATTTCATTTCGACTATATTTAGAGTATTAATCAAGCAGTGAACGATGCCTTATGTAATAGGTAAATCGATCTATGTCAGGTTTTTTAGGTAAATCGATCTATGTCAGGTTTTTTATTTTATATCAGTTATTATTTAGAAATGACAAGCCTGTAATGATCTCTCTAGACCATGGAATGCCGGAAATTAAAACAATGTCGCCATTTAATGATTTGATTTATAAATGGTGAATCGAGGCTAAGTCTCGAATTACAAGCTCTTTTCTTACGATAATAAATAATATATGCCTAATCTTGTCAAAACTTAAACTGTGATAACTTCGCTCAGAATAAAGTAATTTGAATGACATTTTCATTTATCTATTTTTAAACTGTAATGAGAGAGAGGGAGAATGAAATGGGGTTTAACGTCCACTCGACACAAACTAGGTCATTTTGGGACTAACATATGTTTCAATTTTATTTCAATAATTCGCTTGCGCGTAGGGGCCTTTAGCAGTGGGGGGGGGGAACCGGAGTGCCTGGAGGAAACTCACGAGGTTGAGAAGGCGCCCCTATCTCCATGCCACATACGCTCACACCAGGGATCGAAACCACAGGTGACCGGCCAGCTAGAGGTCGAAGCGCGGCACTCTAGACCACTAGGCCTATGCCCGTCTTCATTAGGGGGTTGGGATGGCCTAGTGGTCTAGAGTGCCGCGCTTGGACCTCTAGCTGGCCGGTCACCTCTGGCTTGCGGCTGTGGTTTCGAGCCCTGGTGTGAGCGTATGTGGCATGGAGATAGGGGCGCCTTCTCAACCTCGTGGGTTTCCTCCGGGCACTCCGGTTTCCTCCCACGGCTAAAGACCCCTACGCGCAAGCGAATTATTGAAATAAAATTGAAACCATATGTTAGTCCCGAAATGACCTGGTTGTGTTGAGTGGACGTTAAACCCCATTTCTCTCTCTCTCTCTCCCGTCTTCATTAGCCCAGTCGGAGCAGAACCATGTGACGTTAAACCCCTTTCATTTTATTTCCAATGCTCATGCTGGCGTCGTTTCGACCCAACACTACTTATACGTGTCAGAGAGTAGGGTTGCCTAGTTAATTTTGTGGGTTCCCCCCCCACCTCTAGTACCCCCCCCCCCAACACACACATATACACACTGCCCAAGCGAATAATAAATAGATCTATAAGATTGGACCATGTGCCCTACTTTATTTCAAGTGAATGTTAACCCCCATTTATCTCGCTCTTGTCTCATTAATTACTATATAAATATATATACGTTTCTATGATTTACGGAAGTTGGGCCAATAAAACTCAATTCTGGTTTATTTTCTTATGAAATGAGATGAGTTTTAACTTCCTACTTTCCTTTTAGATAACGAGACGGTATTTGTAATATGGCCATAACTCCCAATTTATAATTTTGTGGGTGTCGTACGCGGGGCAGTATAGTCTTTCTAGCAGGCCTTGAGTATTATAGTATTTGCCCCGTGTACACATTGGCAGTTGGAATTCGATATAAGAGTAAGCCGTAGTGCCCTGTCCTTGATGACGTTTGCATTGTATTATGGAGTCAGCTGGCGTGGTTTCGATTCCCCGGTTGTACGTGACAAGGAATAGGGTAACCTGTCCAACCTCGTGGATTTCTCCGGGTCCTCTTGTTTCCTACGCACAAGCGAATTATTGAAATAGAATTGAACCATATGTTAGTCCCGAAATGTCCAGGTGGACGTTAACCCCCCCCCCCCCCACACACACACCCACTCTCTCTCTATGACGCACACGATCGTGTATTTTCAATTTGTGTTTAGTCGTATAATTCAATGACTCTCTCTCTCTCTCTCTCTCTCTCTCTCTCTCTCTCTCTCTCTCTCTATCTCTCTCTCTCGCTCTCTCTCCCTCTCTGTCTCTGTGTTTCCAGGACGTATTTCAGATTCTACGTCTCAGATATAGTATAAATTAATATGCATGTACAAACAGTATATTATGTGAGACTATTTAAATCGATGTTTTTATAGGATTGTGTATGGAATTCAGTGATTATAGACTACAATACAGGCTATATGTTATTGACACTTCACGCTTGATTAGAAGTATTTATTGATATCTACAGATATTATTTTGGGTTGAATTCATCTCCATATAAATACAATCCATTGTACTATAAAATATTCTAATGAATAAAACAAGTTGTCTCTCTAAAACTCGAACCTCACGCGAACACCTAGGTAACTTCCTAATAAACATAATTATTTAAGTAGTTTGTTCATACGTAAGAGTGGTAAGAGAGAGAGGGAAATGGGGTTTAACGTCCACTCGACACAAACTAGGTCATTTTGGGACTAACATATGGTTTTATTTCAATAATACGCTTGCGCGTAGGGGTCTTTAGCAGTGTGAGGAAACCGGAGTGCCCGGAGGAAACCCACGAGGTTGATCATACGTAAGAAGTTTCCTCGGTTCTCATGAAAAGGAATAGGGTCGCCGTCAATCCCCGTGAGTTTCTCTGGGTCTCCGGTCTCCCCGCACTGCTAAAGACCACTACGCACCAGCGAATTATTAGAATACAATTGGACCATTTGTTAGTCCCGGAATGACCCAGTTTTTCAGGTTGACGTTAAACCCCATATCCTTTTCTCTCTCATACGTAAAAAAAACCCCAACACTTTGTCTGGTTTGGAAGGCTCACATAGTGATTAAAATAGCATTATGCAAGAGCAAAATCTGCTTATTACAGGTCTTTCTTTAGGCCTGAAATGTTATCTAAATTATCAATTAGACATTAATTAACATATCCAGACCATAATAAACTCTCGATGTCAAGGCTAGCCTTCGATGTTGGCGGATTAAATTCATATATGCCGCTTAATGGCCGTTGATAATTAAATCAATCAAGTGGATAATCGATACTATGCTGTTTATATTAATGATTTGAGTAATGATGACCGAGGCTAAGTGAATATTTCAAACGCTTTTTTCTCGGCTAATAGTGGATCAATTTGACTGAAATTTTCAGCAAATTACCTTTACACTATCTAGTTTTTAACTATTATTGTGAGAACTGCCATCTCTTTATCTTATCTCCCATAACGTAACTTTAATATTAATAGGAATTCCACACAGCAAATGAAATATACTAATACTAGGGGTGTGTTACTGATACGTCACGCTTGATTAGGGACCAAGGTGTGTTATTGATTCCGACAGATATTATTTTCTGGGCTATATATATATACTTGTTTATATTATAAACTATTTTTTTTATGTGGTTCTAATCCGTTTTACTGACAAAGACTAAATAAATATTTTATGTTTTATTATATGGAAGCGGTGTAAATACTATTAACTTAAGTTTACTTAATATTTTCGACCGAAATCGCCAATATAGGAATTAAGATGTTGGGCAACCAGCTTCTCAAGCTAGGTTGGTTGTAGGCAGGGATGATTCGGCCCGCCCCCCCCCCCCCGTTCCTCTCACCATCTTAAAATGAGTCTGAAAATAGGCTACCCCATGCAAAGTAGTATTATCAGCATTAAGGAATTATTGTTAAGCAAATGAAATGGAATTGGATTTAACGTCCTACTGTTCTGCCCCGACTGGGATAGTGACGACGAGCATACACCACACAGTGTGCTATTGGGGATTTTTTACCCGGGCAGCGACACTACTGCCTAATCGTGCATTTCTATAAATAACGAGTAGGATATAAAGGAATCACATGTTAGTACATGTATCAAAATGGTGGTCAGTAACATTCTAGAACCATAGATGAGTTTGTACATGATACAAGATCACCGTATATTAACTAATCCTTTCAAATAAACCATGTATAGTATAGTATACGAGGTATTAACTATAACCCTGTCAATAACCCTTTATTAGTATGCGAGATACAACACCATTGTATATTAACTAATCCAGTCAATAAACCATGTATTGTATACTACGAGATAAGTAAATACAATATATATTGTATTATTGATACGATATGCTTCATTGGAGGTATAATATTAGATCGTGGGCGTATCGAACCCAATACAACTAGGAGCGGTGTAAAGGTGACCCCTAAAATTGATCGTTGAAATTTAGCTGAAAATAACAGAATCACGTAGCGAAAGAATATGGTATTTTTGTCTGAAAATTATTTCTTTTGCCACCCAACCCCCATATAACTTAAAGGGACAATAACATTCTTGCTGGCTTGGAAGCTCCAGAAAATAAATAATACCCTTATTCTAAGTACTAGATGTTTAAGTGCCCTACCTGTTGTGTAAATTATCCATTACAACCTATTTTACCTGTCCAGACGGTTCGAAAATATTTTAAAATCCAAGTCACATTTGAAAAGGTTTACGTTAGACTTTTCAAATCAATTGGTTGAATTTTTCCAATTTTTTAAAATAGGTGTGTTAAGATGAAATTTATATCATCAATTAATTGGAATATTGTAAAA
This sequence comes from Patella ulyssiponensis, assembly GCA_963678685.1. Taxonomy (NCBI): domain Eukaryota; kingdom Metazoa; phylum Mollusca; class Gastropoda; family Patellidae; genus Patella; species Patella ulyssiponensis. The sequence goes on along the minus strand of OY783232.1, from coordinate 58,590,322 downwards.
TAATACAATTTGTTGACCAGAATAAAGATTGGGACATATTATTCAGTTACAACAAGAGTGTTATTGGGGCTTTAAAAAAAATACAGTGGAATAGGTGCGAGATGGTTCTAGACTACCCGCCTGAAAGATTATATGAGAGAGAGAAAGAGAGGGAGAGAGAGAGGGGGTGTTTAACGTCCACTTGACACAAGCTAGGTCAATTACGGACTAACATAATTTCAATAATTCGCTTGCGCGTAGGGTTCTTTAGCAGTGGGGCGGGGGAATCAAACGCGGTAGGACAGGCGACCCTATTCCTTGTCACGTACAACTGGGCAATCGAAACCACGCCAATGACAGACCTTATGAAACAGCGCACACGCGCTAACCATTCGCCCCCCCCCCCGGAAAGATAATATACGCTGAATGTTTTAAATAGTGTTCTTTGTGACCCTATAAATAGCATAGTTATATACCTATATCAATAGGCAATATTTTATTACTTAAATAACAATAGTGTATACACCTTATTATTGTTTGTAACCATGATAAACAATATATATATATAGTCGGCCCTTGTTTAACTTATCTATGACTGATTAACCATAAGTCAAAGTTTAAATTCCAGAGTTGAATATTTTGAGTTGACGATATTATGCCATTGAAATATGGTGCAATAAAGGGGGGAAAGAGCTTACGTTACAAATGATTCACCAAACCTGATCCAGGTATGTCATATGTATGGAAGGGCATCAAGTTCACAATGCGATCAGTAGTAGAAAGTTTTAAATCACACGTGAAAGGGAGGGTTTTTATAGCGACATTTTAGTGGAGCAGATCCATGTAACTTTATGCATTCAAACTGAAAGACCCCCCCCCCCCGCATTCACCTTTCTAACTTGGCATTTGACAATCGACTTACTGCTGTCAACATTTGACTACCGACTGTCAATTTTTGACATTTGACCATCACCTTTCTACGTTCAACATCTGACTAGCGATATTTTACTGTCAATTTCTGACTTTTGACTGTCACCTTTCTACGGTCAACTTTGACTTTGCGACTGTGTCGGGCTCCTGATGGTCGTCCGCGGATTTTCTCCAATGAGGTATCTTCTGCAGATTTCATATAACGGAAATAAAACAGGTTCAGACGAATGATCGGCTGTGGTTTGACTTGGACGGAGGCCTGACAAGGACAGCTGCCTATACATTGGCGTGCACGTAAAAGACCCCCTGTCTGGGCAAAATTTCCCTGCATGACGTAAACCCGTCTTCATTAGCTGCCCAGTTCGGAGCAGATCAGTAGGACGTTAAAGCCCATTCATTTGATTTCTCAAGCGGAACTTTCGTATGTTCGTATATGCTCGTCTTAATTCCTGTATGAGTATGTGTATACCGGATGGATCTTGTAGTTCAACCGCCACAAGTCTACGTGCGGTTATTAAGAGTGCACATTCAAATAACAAAACAGAGACGCTTCACGGGACAAAACATCTCTCACGGTTTGAGTAAATAACGTGATTTGTTCTGCTTCTTTAAAGAAGTTGAAGACGAGACTTCAATCTATTTGACACGTGACACGCCCTTTGAAAAATGACAGTTTTCTATTTTGAACAGGTTTAAGTAAACTTCACCCTGCGATTGTAAGTCTGTGTTTTGATGTATACATATGAACCATGGTTTATAGGACGTCTTTATGCAGGTTTTAATATACCACGTTTACTTTGTCAAGACATGTATTTTCATGGATCTTATCTAATTTATTTTAAAGTGAAAAATGTGTCGCCATATTGTTATATGTTTTTGTATAGTATTATGCTATGTTTATTTAATTTTAAAATTTGGATGCAAGTAAACCAAGCCCGGAGCACTGTGATCCTTTGTTCACAATAGCGCTTTAATTCATTCTCGCTGCCGCACGTCCACACAGTTCCCCGTTTGACTCGTATCTATTTCGTTCGCCAGTTTTTATATGGTGCACCATGGGAGTATGACGATGGCTGCTCACCTGGAAGGAATTTCCAACTATCAGGGGGACCTGGGTCGGATCTAATTTATTTTAAAGTGAAAAATGTGTCGCCATATTGTTATATGTTTTTGTATAGTATTATGCTATGTTTATTTAATTTTAAAATTTGGATGCAAGTAAACCAAGCCCGGAGCACTGTGATCCTTTGTTCACAATAGCGCTTTAATTCATTCTCGCTGCCGCACGTCCACACAGTTCCCCGTTTGACTCGTATCTATTTCGTTCGCCAGTTTTTATATGGTGCACCATGGGAGTATGACGATGGCTGCTCACCTGGAAGGAATTTCCAACTATCAGGGGGACCTGGGTCGGACTAAAGCCCCCTCCCCTGATAGTTGGAAATTTAGCACACTGTATTTACACAGTTGGACGCTAAACCCCATTTCATTTCATAACAGTCAGGTACATATTTACAAATTGAAAACATTGTCAGCTGTGTTATCTCGACAGAGATGTAATAAATAATAGTTAAGGCGCTCGCTTTGCATCATAAGGCACGTCATTGGCGTGGGTTTCCATTGCCTGCCCAACCTCGTGGGTTTTCTGCAGATACTCGAGCTTCATCCCTATAATAAACACCTAAGTGCAAGCGAAGAATTTAAAACATAATAGAACCATACGTTATTCCCGAAATGAAATAGTTTGCGTTGAGTGGACGTTACCCCCCTCTCTCTCCTTCTCTCTCTATTATAAGGCATGTCATGGCATCTATGACAAGGTTTTGGGGCATTCCCCAATTGTACGTGACAAGATTTAGGTCGCCTGCCCAACCTCGTGGGTTTTCTTGTGATACTTGGGCTTCCTACCACTAATAATTAAGACTCCTACGCGCAAGAGCATTAATGAAATATAATGGAACCTTAGTCCCGAAATTACCTAGTTTGTGTCGAGTTCACGTTACCCCCCCTCTCTCTCTCTATGTGATAAGACCACTTAGTCGAGACTTGTTTATGATGATTGATTGTGTATTATAAATATACTCAAGTTTTATATTAAAGTTTATCTTAAGAGCTGTGTACTCAGTTGTTGACCCAATAATAATAATAATGGGTAAAAAAGGAAAAAAAGATAAAAATAAATGCGAAGTACTAATAATAAACAGATGTGTTTGTTGGGAGTAATCTGATAACAATGAAACATAAAATACTAATATTCAATCGTTGTTCACAGTTATATGATAACACTGAAAATAGGCGAAATAGTGGGACATATTAAAGACACATTATGAGAAATTAGATAAAGGGCTGGTCGTTCTCACTATAATAGTTGAAAACTAGATTATGTAAAGGGAATGTATTTGCGCTTAGCCGCGATCATCATTACTAAAGTCGGTGCGATAAAAAACATCGTCTCGATTATTCATTTTTTGATTTATATGAATGAATGTTGAACAGCATATCGGAACGTAATCCAATCATCACAGGCTAGCGATGACATCAAGAGTTGATTATGGTCTGGATGAGTTAATTAATGTCTAATTAATAATTTAGATAACATTTCAGGCCTAAAGAAAGACTTGCAATAAGCAGATTTAGCCCTTGCATAATGTATGTTTTATTCTCGGCTATTATAAATGAAATAGGGTTTAACGTCCTACTGTTCTGCTCCGACTGGGCTAATGAAGACGGGTGTACACCATATAGTGTGCAATGAGGGGAATTGTTCCCGGAGAGCGGCACTACGGCCTACTCTTATATCGAATTCCAACTGTCTAGGGATCATTTACGTACACTCAAATGTGTACACAGGACTCCGTTTTTCGTCCAATCGGAACGACTATACGTTGTCCATTGCAAGACCATCCACCATGCACCTTAGGGGCAATACCGGTCCACACGAAGAGCGAGCAAGGGTTGACCAGGTTAGCGAGACACTGACATACTGGAACATCTGTTTAATTGTCTCACCTTATTTGACATATAGACATGATTAATGTCAACGTGAGTAACAATAAAACAGCCAGGCATTTCCATGTACCCTGTATCATTGTAACATGCTTAAGGGCGAATCAAGCATTTTGATTGGTCGATTAGACAACGTCGATTGGACAATAACACCCCTCTGTTTTAGCAAGGCGAATAACTGCGTATAAATATTAGGGTACTTTTTTTTTTCATTTTGTGCTCAGCCATCTTCCTCAACTCAAATTTTTATTGACAAATATCTTCAAGAAATGTTCCTCGAATGACCATCACACTATTTTCAAACTTCAGCCTTTATCCAAACACATCTCTGAAATACAGAAAACAGAAGAAAATCAGTCATAAATTATTGTAACATGCTTCTGGGCGAATCAAGCATTTTGATTGGTCGATTAGACACCGTCGATTGGACAATAACACCCCTCTGTTTTAGCAAGGCGAATAACTGCGTATAAATATTAGGGTACTTTTTTTTTTCATTTTGTGCTCAGCCATCTTCCTCAACTCAAATCTTTATTGACAAATATCTTCAAGAAATGTTCCTCCAATGACAATCACACTATTTTCAAACTTCAGCCTTTATCCAAACACATCTCTGAAATACATAAAACAGAAGAAAATCAGTCATAAATTAATAAAAACCGTTTTCAGGCATCATAAATTATTCGTAACTAAGCAATGTGGACAAATTTGTTTGTGATTTTTGCACTCCGCAGTGTTTACTTTAAAGTGGAAATTTTAAGTCAAAGTTTGCTCAAATTCTAAATAACATAATCCGCCTGATAATGCGTCATTAGTCACAAGAAATTGGTTGAAAATATAGTAACTAGGGGAGATGAAATAGCAGCTGAGATGGGCCTAGAATAACGGGAAACTATACCAAAATTGACAATGATTGACAACACGTCAGAACGATATACATAGCAACCACTTGAATCCTAGGCATCAAATAGTTTTATAGGGCATTTTGAGGAATGTGTGTAAGAACTGCTCTACTCCGAACAAGAACTAGCAATAAAATTGTGTTGACAGTCTGCAAATAAAATAATAAAGGCTAAAAACTCACCCATGTTATCACAAACTGCGAAAACGAAGCCATCATTGTTGCCAAGAGTTACCCCTTTGAAGTCTCGGTTAACATGCCGTAACTAATTCATTCACGACTGGCGCTACCGGTCGAAAAGACCACACTTAGGCAAATTTACTAATCTTTTTAAAAGTCTTCAAACGTTAAAAATATTTTATTTGAAATATTCGAATAACATTTTCTTTCATAATTTATTTACCAGCGACCCAAGCATTTTAAAATTGAATTATCTTCGCTTGGATTCGACCACTAATTCGACACACCTCTGTGAAAACGACAGCCCGTTATTCAGTTACGTCACAACGTTTTCTTACGTCAAAATTGATTTTTTTTGATTTTTACGTCATCTAACCGATTTGCGGTTTGGCGAAGTTTAAAGTTTACACAATAAAATAAGTTCTTTTAAAATCCTTAAAAATAGCATGTTACAATGTCGATAAACACCTCCTGTTTCGCATTTAGAGGGGTGTTATTGTCCAATAGACATGTCCTGAGATTTTACATTAGAACCCGCGACGCTAACGCGTCTTGGGTCCTAATGATCTCAGGACATGTCTATTGGACAATAACACCCCTCTAAATGCGAAACAGGAGGTGTTTATCTCCTAAATAAAAACCGTTTTCAGGCATCGTAAATTATTCGTAACTAAGCAATGTGGACAAATTTGTTTGTGATTTTTGCACTCCGCAGTGTTTACTTTAAAGTGGAAATTTTAAGTCAAAGTTTGCTCAAATTCTAAATAACATGATCCGCCTGATAATGCGTCATTAGTCACAAGAAATTGGTTGAAAATATAGTAACTAGGGGAGATGAAATAACAGCTGAGATGGGCCTAGAATAATGGGAAACTATACCAAAATTGACAATGATTGACAACACGTCAGAACGATATACATAGCAACCACTCGAATCCTAGGCATCAAATAGTTTTATAGGGCATTATGAGGGGTGTGTGTAAGAACTGCTCTACTCCGAACAAGAACTAGCAATAAAATTGTGTTGACAGTCTGCAAATAAAATAATAAAGGCTAAAAACTCACCCATGTTATCACAAACTGCGAAAACGAAGCCATCATTGTTGCCAAGAGTTACCCCTTTGTAGTCTCGGTTAACAGGCCACGACTGGCACTACCGGTCGAAAAGACCAAACTTAGGCAAATTTACTAATCTTTTTAAAAGTCTTCAAACGTTAAAAATATTTTATTTGAAATATTCGAATAACATTTTCTTTCATAATTTATTTACCAGCGACCCAAGACTCAAGCATTTTAAAATTGAATTATCTTCGCTTGGATTCGACCACTAATTCGACACACCTCGGTGAAAACGGCAGTCCGTTATTCAGTTACGTCACAACGTTTTCTTACGTCAAAATTGATTTTTTTGATTTTTACGTCATCTAACCGATTTGCAGTTTGGCGAAGTTTAAAGTTTACACAATAAAATAAGTTCTTTTAAAATCCTTAAAAATAGCATGTTACAATGTCGATAAACACCTCCTGTTTCGCATTTAGAGGGGTGTTATTGTCCAATAGACATGTCCTGAGATTTTACATTAGAACCCGCGACGCTAACGCGTCTTGGGTCCTAATGATCTCAGGACATGTCTATTGGACAATAACACCCCTCTAAATGCGAAACAGGAGGTGTTTATCTCCTAAATGGACTCCTTGAATTGATGTTTAAATTTCAATTTGATTAAAGTCTGTGATATAGACGTCATTGTCATTGAGTGGAGTAATTAAAACTGACTAATAAATATGTTTTCTAAGCGTTTTCTTCTAACTGGACGGACTAAATGAACAAAAATACAGACAAAAAGATAAAAAAGAGAGATAAATATATATTTTATTAACGTGTCGCCATCTACATGTATACAAAAGTTTTAAAATATTAATACAAACAGTTACATAAGAATACAAAAGTAAAGGGTAGATGTCAGTCAATGGCGACTTATGAGACAGTTATATTTGATAGTGTGATAACGTGGAGAAGAAACTGGTCGAAACGTTGTCTAAATATACTAGTTACCGTTTTCATAAGTATGTATTTTTGTTGGGTTTTTTTACTCTAGCATCATAACGTTGTGGGAATACTCTTCGAAACGTCACCTAACTATTCTAGTAACGGTTTTCAGTCTGAGTGTATGTTTGTTTCATTAATTAAGTTGTATTGTCCCTTTAATCCCGGGCGGTACGTTTCCCGATTTTCAGCGAAAAGCAAAGTTTAATGTCCACTCGACACAAACTAGGTCATTTCGGGACTAAAATATGGTTTAATTTTATTTCAATATTCGCTTGCTCGTAGGGGTCTTTAGCAGTGGGAGGAAACCGGAGGACCCGGGGTTGGACAGGTTAACCTGCTCCTTGTTGCGCATTAGAGGGGAATCCAAATCACGCCACGTAGCACAATGTCAGAGCTTTAACCCCAACCTCATCCCGTTTTTGCCGATTGTGACGTTGTTTATCCTATGAAATGAGTGGTTACCGTTAGGTTTGACCGACTTCCCTTACGACTGGCACCATAATGTGGTATAACCCATAATAGTAGTAATGGTAGTAGTAGTAGTAGTAGTAGTAGTAGTTGTAGTTGTAGTAGTATTAGTGGTTACCGTTAGTTTTTATCAACTGTGCGACAGGCAGCATAATGTAGTATATTCGGGATAAACCAAACAAGCACCTACGTACGTAAACCAATTTCATAGCATTAGTTATACGTCCATCACACATGATTTTGATTCTCGATAACTACACACTAAAACTGATAAGCAATCAACCAGAGAAAAAATCCAATATGTAAAATAATCTACGATCAAATCAACGCTTTATGAAGCGCAAAAATGTCTTCATTTATTTCCAATCAGCTTTTATTTATTTTACTTTAGATAATGCGGATTAGCGTTTAGTACTGAAATTAACGTTATAATCACTCTAGGTGGTAGTCGGGTTATCTGGGTAGTCATCAGTGTCTCCCTACAACTCGTTTATAGTCTTATTAATGTAAAAATCAATGGGTTTTATTGGTAAATCGGTCGTTAGAAACTCGACAAATAGCAAAACAGATAAATGTTATCTGATCTTCTTTAACAAACCGTTAAAATATCGTACAATTTTATAAACATCGTGATTTAATAAACATCGTCGTCTGTCAGAAAAACAAAATAGTTAAACATCGTCGACAGCTAGACATCGTGATTTAATAAAAAAAAAATCGTCGCCTGTGTTAGAATAAAATAAAAGTTACACATTGTCGACAACTAAACATCGTGGTCAGTAAGAAAAATGGTTAAAATTTGTTAATTAATTCATCAATATCGTCGTCAGTCTCCGTTCAACATCATGATTATAAAAAAAAACATCATCGTGGGTGTGCAAAAAAGATGATATTATTAATATTAGACTATAATCTGAATTGGTGAGTTTGGGCGACTAAAGCATGTTACTGTATTTCCTGGTTGAAAGATGATGATAATATTAATATTACATTTTAATTGCAATTGATGAGTTTGGGAGACCAAAGCATGTAACAATTATTCCCTGGTTGAACGATGATGCTGTTATTAATATTCGATTTTAATTTAGATTTATGAGTTTAGGAGACTAAAACATCCATTAACACCAAACATTCAATTATACTCTTAATCTCTTCCGCCATTGATGATAACCAACAAATAATGTCTCGTGAAAACAATTAGTTTTTATATTATCTCTCTCGGGATTTCAAATTGTCATCGATGGCCGTCATCGTTCTCATTCTTCCCTTATTAACACGTGTATACTTCTATTTGCAAAACGAGCCGACGTTCTATTAAATCACATTATGATACATTCGGTTGATGAACAATTAAATACAAACACATGAATTGATCGATAAAAAAACTAAAACGATTCTTTAGTTCAAATATTGAAAGTCTTTCATAAACTGACATTTTATAATAGCAGAGTTATTTTTAATTTTAAACGTTGATACAAACTATCTGATGCATGATATAACTATATCCTCCATTATTATTGGTGATGTGTGTTGTGGTGCGAGAGAGAGAGAGAGAGAGAGAGAGAGAGAGAGAGAGAGAGAGAGAGAGAGAGAGAGAGAGAGGGGGGGGAGAGAGAGAGAGAGAGAGCGTTCACTCGGCTCGACACAAACAAGTTCGCTTCGGGACTAATATTTTATTTATCTTATTTTATTTGTGCGAAGGAAACCACGAGAAAACCCACGGGAATGGACAGGCGACCATACTTCCTTATTGCTGTGAGTGAAACAACCCCACTTGACCCAATGACAGACAATCTAATTGAAATTCAGATATATTTTTCGTTTCGGTTTTTATAATTTCGATGGCCTACACTACATGTAGATCTAACAAGTTATAGCGGGAGGTCACGTTCAGCCAGTTCAGATGTCAAGCACGCGACATTTGACCCTATAACCTCAGTCATTCGATTAACCAATCAGAATCGTTGTTACTTTGTTTTTATTTCTATCGCTTATAATGCCTACCCACAATTCCGCGCAAAAAGGGTCAAACCCTGGATTCGACAGACAATTTGATTGGCTGACCCCTCATTTCAAACGGAACACGAGTTAAATAACAAGTCTTTCAGATCCTAATGTAGTAAAGACAAGTAAAACGAAATTTTGAACTATAAAAACGAAAGGAAATAGGATCTGTATTTTAATCAGATTGAATGACAGACGTCATGACGTAAAGCAGAATTTGCCCCACACCGGACAACTATCGGACCCTCGTGTTAATTTCCGTTGTATTTAAATTCATGCTCCGACAAGATGTAGGTGAAAGAAGGGGTTATGTTCATGTCGGCGAAATGTAGGCGAAGGAGGAGGGGATATTCTCATGTAGACCAAAGGTGAGGTTATTTTGAAAGGAGAGGTTATTTTCATGTGGGCGAAGAAGGGGGAGTTATTTTTCATGTAGGCCTATGCGAAAGGAAAGGGTATTTTCATTAAGAATTAGGACCAAATAGTCGTAGCGGATTAGGAAATTCCTCGGAATTTTCCAGCAAGATTTACTTTGTCAGTGACGCAAGAAAGTCTTCACAACAGAAACCGTATGTTTCGATAATACGATAATCCGAGGTCAAATCGTGTACGTTAAAGAATCCTTATCAGTTGTTATTTGATGAAGGATAGGTGAAAAACTCCACTGCCAGGGACAAAGTAGCCTCATAGAACACAACATTGCTTTTGTCCGTCTTCATTAGAGGTTAGAGAGAGAGAGAGAGAGAAAGAGAGAAAGAAATGTGTTTTAACGTCCACTCGACACAAACTAGGTCATTTTGGGACTAACATACGGTTTCAATTTTATTTCAATAATTCGATTGCGCGTAGGGGTCTTTAGCAGAGGGAGGAAACCGGAGTACCCGGAGGAAACCCACGAGGTTCATTAGAGGTTAGACTCTCCCCATTTGTATATTTTAAAGTTTGAAATAACACAAACAAAGATAGTTTTAATTCAGTGAATATTAACTGCAAATTACTTTTCTGTTAAAATATAAATATAAAAATCAATAAGTTTATCTTGAAATCTAAAATTACACCCCAAAGACTTTTAGAGATCTCTGAAGAATCAAATAAAGATTTTGCTTTTAGAAACAAGACGCCACGTTATGTTCCCGGTGACGTCATTTCCTATGAATCTCGCGTTTCGAGAGTCTCGAGTCCATGAATAACGTCGCTTAGAACATAAACAAAACCTTTTATCACGCGACTAATGGAAAATGGATGTAAAAACATATCAAAACGACAAATTGTGAAATTATTTTGAAAACAGCGATAAAAGTTGGATAGTGTATGATGGAGATATGATGAAGGAAGCCTGTTGATCGAGGAGATATTAATGACAAATGGTTGTATGATTTATGAATACGCCTTTAGCGATACACGTTTACCGTGTTAACTAGCATTTTCCTTCAATGTTTTAACAGTCAATACATTATAGCTACTGATAGAACATAGAATAATAGATCCCAGACGTTAAGAGATTCTGTTTAAGGAGACCTATTGTTCGGTGCTGAAGCGGCCCCGAGCACTGAACACTTCTTTTGTTGAAGTTAATGACGCTAATGACTAAGAATGATAATCTTTGAATAGAAGAATTTGAAGGAGGCGAAGTTTAGATGAAGCTGTTTACCAAAGTTTAATCGATGAGGTTGAAGTGGAATATAAATACACGGTTTTAGGTGTATAAAACTTACGAGTAGGTTCCATAACAATATTAAAATAACAAAAACTCGCATTTCACGGAGATTTTCACCCGAAAAGAAAAACACGTTTAAAAGTTAACTCGGTTGAATTTCCATTCATTCGCAACACGCCAATAATTCTGTCCGCATTGTCGCGATTATAATAATAGTAAAATACGTGAAATAAAATCGAGTTAGTTTAACGTCCTATTATGCGACACCAGCCAGGGTAATGGGTTATGGGAGAGGTTTTACCCGGACAACTCCGCTACGTACTACTCTTATTTCGAATTCCAACTGCCAAGGGGTCTTTTATGGGCACGCTTCTTGTCCAGGCCAAGCGACTGTATGTTGTTCCTTCCCCCCCTCACTACTGTTAATTTGCTGGAAATTTGCGGGGATCTGTTACTGTCTCACTCTACGCTTGGATGGAATCCCGAACCTCCTGCTGAGTGAGACACGTGACTCCTTGGGGGGTGATATGATTAATATTTTACTTAATATTTTACCATCATGACTCCCAAGATATTCGTATTTATTAGAATAGAATGTACCCCCTCTCCCTGTCCCTCTCTCTCTTTCTTTCTCTTTCTCTCTCTCCGTCCCTCCCTCTCCCTCTGTCTCTCTCCCTCTCTCTATTAGACTAAAGTGTATTCAGCGCAACAGCTTAAAATGACAGTCTGTTACGACAACACATGTTCTCGTAATCACAAAATTACAACCCTAATCGAAACGTCACAAGGTCATAAACGATAACTGTGGCTAATATTTCGTTCGTTCATTCCTAGAGTTTTACGTCCGCTTCCGTCAAAGGTGATATCGTAGACAAGTGATTCCCTGGAAACATGCCAGAGGAAGTCACAAAATAGGCTTGATCCACCTTATAAGGGTAAGTAACGGCGCTCAAGGTGAATTGCATCCAAAGGAGACGCTTTGGGTGTAAGAAATGAAAGAATGGCTAGCGAGCGCAGTCTCGTCTGCTTTGCCTGTGGTCAATATAATTGTGTTTTGTATATAACAGACATAAATTGTATCTGTACACGTTAGACTTCATATCCGTAAATCGACGAATATTAGTAATTAGCTTCTTGGTTTGAACCCCTAGAAACATTTTTATTTAAACCTGCTTTTAACAGACTGACTTCATTAAATTATTCCATAAAATATATCACTGCATTACCGGACCCGAACATAACTAACGTACGAAAATTAAATGATAGGTATAGGGTGGATCTGTCGATCAGATTGTACCGGACGTTGTGTTTCGTGTTACGTCATATCCGGAAATTGAAAAAATTCTGAAAACATGTTAGTTTGAGAAATTACTGAGGTTCGGAAACCCCTGTAGTTTGTGAAATTTCTGACGTTCGGAAAATATTTTAGTTGGTGAAATACCGGAGGTACGTAAAATCTATTAGTTTAGGAAATTTCTGAGGTGCGAAAAACCTTTTAGTTTGTTTCATAACTGAGGTGCGAAAAACCTTTTAGTTTGTAAAATAACCGAGGTGCGGAAAACCTTTTGATTTGTGAAATTAATGTTGTTTCTAATATACTTGATTAAATTATTCCATGAAATATATTCACTGTGTTGAATTTATTGTTAATAATAAAATAAAATATCGATAACCGTTTTAAAGTACCAAATATTTTATTTATTATAATGTCACGGGTAGAAATTAAATATTGATTATCCAACAATTTAAGATTTTATTTGACATGAAGTTGTGATAAATTTACTTTCATATAAGGTTGTATATTAGAAAATGTAGTTTAGCGTCCCATTCGTCTGTACTTACTGCGCCAATGAGAGAGAGAGAGAGAGAGAGAGAGAGAGAGAGAGAGAGGTGGGGTAACGCCCACACGTAAGCCGTTTCGGGACTAACATATGGTTCAATGTTATTTCAATAATTGGTGTAGGTGTTTTGAGCAATTGGGGAAACCGGGGAACCCGAAAAAATTCCTTGATGCTGAACAGGCGAGTCTAGCGGGGAATCGAAACCACGCAAATAAACTCATTAGACCCCTACCCCCACCCGCAGTAATGAAGAAAAATATATACAAGTCACAAACTACATCCCTTCGCTTTATTTCGACAAAGAGTTGGGGAAATGAAGATAGGGAACTTTCGATCGACAGACCTTCTGGTTAGTGACTCACAGACTGACCGTGACTCCCATGATATTTACACCATGAACCTATCCATGCAAAATAAAATCTGTATATAATATGAAGCACGTGTAATATATTGATATGCTGACAAGAATAAGCTATTGTTAATAAATTATATAATTAATTTATGGGGAATTTGAGCTGACTATAAAAAGAAATTACAATATTTAAGTCAGATAATTACCAATAAAATCTTTTTGTTAATTGATGTATACTAGAATATTACATTATACGCAATTCATTCCTAAAGCACACTATATTTATAGTTCAGACAAAATATTTCGATGTTGTTTTCATTTACTGAAACAAGCTAGAAAACATGGTATATTGTCTTAAACCTTATAACGTCTGCTTTAGAAACTGTACGGGGTATTCTAAATTATTAATTAAATATGAATTAACTTCTCCAGATCATACTCAACTCTCGATGCCATCGCTAGCCAGTGATATTTACAGGGTTATAATCTGATCTCTTGTTCAACGCTCATTGGCGATTAAATAAAAAAAAATGATAATCGATACTATGTTTTTTCGTACCGGGTTTAGTAATGGTAATCGATGCTATGCCCAAATTCAATCGCCAAATTTACGGTAAAGAGTGGTTCAATTTGACAGAAATTTTCAGCAAATTCCCTTTACGTTATAATCTTGTGTATTGAGAACTTTCATGTCTTTATCTAATCTCTCGCACTTTATCTTTATTTTTTGTCGAAGTAATAAGTTAAAATGCTATATATTTAAACTACCACGGTATCAGTAGTTACACAATCTCGTATTGTTATAAAATATAGAAAACATACACAGCCTGTTTGCCTAGAACAATATCTACTCGTTCCTATGTTTAACATTAAGTTACGAGTTAAATTGTAACATATTTAGACGGGACAATAACCAATATCACGCCCAATCGTTCTGATATAAAAATGTTATGAACTCGCAATCTGTTTCCAAAACATCTTGTTATTAAATTCATGTTATTATTTATACGTTATTGCCATAAAAAGTAATAAAGACATTTAATTTGATTTGTGGATAAACGGCCAGCTTTCTATTATAAGTGAATATGTTAGAAACACGTGTTGCTGAATTCATTTATAACTAGGGAGACACAGTGACTCATTGAGTAAGACATTGGCTCGCTAACTCGGTGTTGAGTGTTGACCCAGAAATGTTATTTGGATTTTCCGGCCTGGTTACACTTGGATGTTGGACGGAGGGCCTGGCAAGGGGCAGTGTATAGTCGTTCGGATTCGCGTGTTTACGGCGTTTCCGAAAAAGTCGGTCAAATGCTAATGTAGCCGGCAATAACGCACACGTTGGCCACATCAAATATTTTCTGTTTTAGACTTTTGGTGCTTCCAGAAACCACCCCCCCCCCCCTCGCTCCAAAAAGAAAGAAAACTCGAAATAAATGTACCAAGCACCTAAAAAGTTAAATACGTTTTTAATTTTATAAATTTACACTGTACGTTGTTCAGTATAATCTGTGTGTCATCACACCACAAAAAACCCTTCAATGTTTCTCTTATAGTTCAATTTAAAAAATAAAATGCAACAGCGAGCAAAGAATAATACACCTGTTTGTGAAGCACTATCGCCTCACTTACCCGGTAAATAGATATCATAAAATTAACGTTCCTACCTCGTCCTAATATAATTTATATTAAAAATAAAATATACAAACATTAAATTGTATTCAACATTGCAAGTTGGACATGCATTAATGAACTCGTGTTTGAGTTAGAGGACGACCCCTGCTGACTGCCAGTAGATTTCATCAGAGATTAATATTAAAGTGAAGATGGTATCTAGTTTACTGGGTCTCTAGTGTATACAATCATTGCACTGTGGAGTTGAGCAAATAGATGTTTTGTTGAAGTTTGGAATAAAAAATATGAATGGAAAGGCAACAAAGAAAAATGGCGTTTAGTGCTTAACTTCTCTTAACTAAAGGAGCTTATGAAAATGGGTATCACCATGACCTTTGATTTATGAGAGAGAGAAATGGGGTTTAAATTCGACTAGACACACACTAGGTCATTTCGGGACTAACACATGGGTTTTTAGCAGTTGGAGGAAACCAGAGGACCAGGGTAAATACCACGAGGTTGGAAACCACGCCAGTTGACTAAATGACAGACTTTATGATACAGCACGCACGTGATATCCATTCGGCCATCCAACCCTTGCTGTATGGGAAATTATGCCTAGCTTTACGCTAACCACGGTTTGATCTATTTGATAAGGTCAACTTCAAGTTAGGTCAAAGGTCACGAGATGTAAACAGGGCTATAGTGCTAATCCCAACCCTACCCCTAACCCTGGACCTAGCTCTAATGTTTACCCTAACCCTAACCTACAATCTCGCCAACAATTACATGCTCTAACCCTAACTACATCTCACCGACATTGACAAAAATTGACAAATATTAACCAGATAAGTCACTTTTGTTTTCAAAGCAGTCTACTTTCTCTTAATTGGATGATAAACAAATTCTTAAAAGCTAATTAATTAAACACCGGTTATTTCGGTTTTCAATATAACAAAGTCAAAAGCCGACATTATGCCAATATCAGTAACTCCCACACGCGCAGAAAGTGAGTTTTTATTATCGGACTTTACGACCACGTTGCGTCTACTGCTAACAGCCATGTCATGTAACCGGAAATCACTCGAAGATTTCTTTAGAGCAAGAAAACGATTCAGACACCTTTCAGAATTCATTTCAAGGTTTGTCTATATGTATATTAACAGAACCCATTCACCACCAACTTCGTCTTTTCACGTGAAACATCCATTTTCAGTTACAGAATTCTCTTTAGCGCGAGATTTTATTCCTCTTCACGTGCGCGTGTTGATTCGTTTACCGTGTAACCATAACAACCAATTAGAATTACGCTTGACTTTGAATCTTTTTGTCATTAAAAGGTAAAGTGGATGTCGACCAGATTTGAAGAGCCACGAGTTTTTTCAATAAATATATGTTTGAATAATGTGTAACGGAAACAGACGTGATGTTAGTGCTGGAGAAGAAAATAAAAGCTATCTATTATTTGTAGACAAGCCGATTCAAGGGCGTTAATCGAGATGGCAGCAATTCTGACACGCTTGGAGGACACATCATTATGATGAGTAGTGCCGGTAATGTACCTATGAGCTTGGCAGACTGACGCCTAGAGTCCCCGCCCGAGGTATATTTGCCACTGTCACAAACCTTTCATACACGCACTGTAGTCAGTCATCATCCCTGGCTTTGTTCAATTATTATTAAAACACAGTTTCGTCTTCCTCTAATCGTGAGCAGTGCCAGATTAACTTTGTGGGGGCCCCGGGACATACCAACTATGTGGGGGCCCCATTGTTGTTTGTTCAAATTGTTCGTACTGGCCGCGGATCGTACAAGTATGTACTTCACCACCTTGAGTGCCCGGGGTGTTTCCCCCAGGAATTGTTTTTTTATAATTAGGATTAATTTCAATGCATCTGAGACAATTTAGGCAGCGATTTCATTGACATTTAGAATTCGTTGATCTACCAGTCCCGGGGCCCAAAATATCCCTTACTGCCCAGAGCCCCAATCCTCACCACCTGGCAGCCAAGGTACTGGTTGGCTCCGTCCGGGATAAAATATTAGTATGACCCAGAATTGTGGAGGGGGGGGCTAAATGTGGGGGGCCAGGGACATTTGTCCCACATTGCCTCCCCTAGATCCGGTTCTGATCGTGAGGCAGGGCAGGTAGCTGCAAGGGAAGTGGGAGGGGGGGGGTCATCAGTATGGAATAGCTCAAGGCCTCTCTACATCTTAATCCTTGAATGATCTATGTTAATCTGTTGGGATATTAACATCTGATATATGTACCCTGTATAAATAAGGTTGCCCGCATATTGTTATCACTGAAACACTCTGATCTAATACAGCGACAACAAACCAAGGCCCACATTAGCGTGCACAAAGATGAACCCTTGGCAGTTGAGATACTAATTAAGAGTAGACCGTTGCGATGGAACAAAAACACCGAGGCCCAGTGTGTACACATTAGCGTGCACACAGATTAAGAACCCTTGGAAGTTGAAATTCTAATTAAGAGTAGCCCATTCCGATGGCACGAAAAATTGGCGTCCCGTATTTACATTGGCGTGCACGTAAAAGAATCCTTGACAGTTGGAATTCTAAATAAGAGTTAGCAGTAGCGCCACTGTCCGGGCAAGATTTCCCTCATATCACTCTGTATGACGTTTATCCGTCTTCATTATCCCAGCCAGTGGAGAACGGTAGGGCATTAAACCATGTTTCTGTTTTTTCAATAGAAACAATCGTCCGTGCACGGTATCGTTGAAATCATGAATGCGTGGGACGAAATACCACCAATGCTCTAAAACAATGTTTTCAAATTTATGGTCCATCTGTTCGGCAATATTTCGGTTAATTCATACGCTCTTAGTAATGACACCGAAAGGTCAAAATTTATCTTGCAAGTTTGACCCTTACCAAAGGTCAGAGGTTAGATTTCAGCAATGTTTAAATTAGTGTGAAGATTAACATTGATATATGAAAGAGAGAAACAAAGATTTTAAGTTTTGTCGGTCCTGTAGATATATGTCTATAATTAACATGAAAATGTCACTTTAAACTTTAAAGACACTTTATATAGTTCACCCCAGTACTATGTATAATTAGGTTTTTCTAAATCCCCAGAAATGGTATGAAATGAAAGGGCGATAAGTGTAGGAAAACAATTTGACATCAATGTTTACAATGCTACAATACCTATTGTACTTCACTTTTTGGAACAACATTTTATTTTTCGGAACAACATATCAAATTTGGGAAAACATTTCAAATTCGGGAACGACATTTCAATTTTTGGAACAACATTTCAAATTTGGGAACAACATTTCAAATTTGGGAACAGTAGTTCAAATTTTGGGTCAACAGTTCAAATTTTATGAACAACATTTCAAATTTGGGAACATTTTCTTTTTAAATTTGAAAACAAAATATTTTTTTTTTCAAAATAGGGGAACCACATTTTGTTTCAAAATTTTGGAAACACATTTTGTGCTAAAATATTTTTTTTTCAAAATTTTTGAACAACAATATTTTTTTCTAAAATTTGGGTACAATATCTGAAATTTGGGGACAACATTTCAAATTTTGGAACAATATTTCAAATTTTGGAACAACATTTCAAATTTGGGAACAACATTTCAAATTTGGGAACAATGATTCAATTTTAAGAACAACATTTCAATTTTTGGAACAGTATTTTAATTTTTAAAACAACATTTCAAATTTGGGGACAACATTTCAACATTTTAGGTTTTGCAATGTTTTTATCTACAGTGTGCTATTTTAGGACAACATTTCAACTTTGACAATGCTCTATTTAACAATGTTCTATATTGCAAATCAGGATTTCACAATGTTCAGTTTTACAAATCTGGGATTTCACAGTGTTCTGTTTTACACAACACAATTTTACACAACACAATTTTACACAACACAATTTTACAAGTCAAGTTTTAAAATATTGTGTTTCCCCTTGTCAGCGATGCTGCAGGGCAGGGGGGCTGACAAGGACAGCTGTCTAGTCGTTCGGATGGGACGAAAAACCGAGATCCAGTGTACACATAGGTGTGCACGTAAAAGATCCCTTGGCAGCTTGAATTCGACATAAGAGTAGGTCGTAGCGCCGCTGCACGGGCAAAATTTCCCTCATTGCACACTGTATGGCGTATGCCCGTCTTCCATTAGCCAGGTTAATGTAGGTGCAGAAGAGTAGGACGTTAAAACCATTTCATTTCAATTCATTTTTTTAAAATGTTCTATTTTACATTCCAAGTCTTACAGTGTATTATAAACTTTTATCTGTAATATATGACTAACACTTGATTAGCCTCGGGTAATTTATCTCTGATACAGACCCTTTGTTAATACAAAACACGATCCATTCTACTTCTAATTCCATATCCGATAGAAGCGGAAGTAAGATCTAATGGCGACTAATCACATATTATTGACAAGTTTTGTCGATTTATGGTTTTATCTGCTGTGTTAATTATCCAGGCTTTTAATCAGTTAGTGTCTGTCACCTGACTAATATAAACATCAATACTCATTAATCCCGACTATAGATATACATATACCCATCTTGACAACCGAGTCTATCAACTTCCGGTGAGGTCTATTAGATAATCGTGTTTTATGGATGATGTATCGGTATCAATGGTGTATTTTGTAGTTTATTATATTATAGTGTCGTTTGTTTCAAAACAAATCCATTATATTTTATACTTGCTGTGTACATTGGTACGTTATCGTGTTACTGGTTACACTATTGGAACATTGCTCGTGTGTGTGAAATAGCTTTATTTAACGTCCGCTTTCACCGAGGTGATATCGCAGACAAGCATTGCTCGTATTAAGTCACCACATTATATACTCTCTGGGAACATAACGTAATGTTAGCTGCTGTTCGTCTCCATTCAAACTAGGTCATTTTGGGTTTAGCATATTCTATTTATTTTAATAATTCGTTTACGTGTAGAGTCTTTAGCAGTGAGAGGAAACCGACGGACTCGGAGAAAACTCACGAGGTTAGACAGGCGACACTACTCCTTGTCACGTACAACCATGGAATTAAAACCACGCCACTTGACTCAATGACAGACCTTATGATACCATTCGGCCATTCAACACCCTTTTGAACCCTGTGACTATGATGATATTACAGTTGGTTTGTTTGGATAAAGATTATATTTATATTGATCTAGTGTTTATTTCATTATCTGATCATGTTGCTCCGAGTTGATTTTAACATACAATAGCTGATCTGATCGGAAATGAACGGGCATAACAGACAAACAGCGTCTAAAATGTCACTTCCTGTCAACATGGTGGTCAATTAGTTAGATGTCTCAAATAACATCCAGTCGTCAAATATCATCGAGTCCTCTTGTCTTAATGAACAACACGTCTCGAGATAACTGGGGTTTAACGTCCGTTGAGTCATTTTGGGACTAACATATGGTTTCATTTTATTTCAATAATTCGCTTGCGCGTAGGGGTCTTTAGTAGTTGGAGGAAACCGGAGTGCCCCTATCTCCATGCCACATACGCTCACACCAGGGCTCGAAACCACAGCCGCAAGCCAGAGGTGATCGGCCAACTAGAGGTCGAAGCGCGGCAGTCTAGACCACTAGGGCCCCCCCCCCCCCCGGGTTGGGTAAATGAATTGTTTAACGCCTGTACTTTAGATCCTAAGGCCTGTCATTGAATCAAGTGTTCAGGTTTCGATTCTTCACTTGTAAGTGACAAGGAGTAAGACCACCAGTCCAATATCGTTGTTTTTCTCCGGGTCCTGCTAAAGACCCCTACGCGTATGCGAATTTTTAAACAATAATGGCATGACTTAGTTTGTGCCGATAGGATGTTAACCCTATTTTTCTTTCTCTTTAGTAAGGGAGGGGGGTGGGCCTAGTGGTCTAGAGTGCCGCGCTTCGACCTGTAGCTGGCCGGTCACCTCTGGCTTGCGGCTATGGTTTCGATCCCTGGTGTGAGCGTATGTGGTATGGAGATAGGGGCGCCTTCTCAACCTCGTGGGTTTCCACCGGGCACTCCGGTTTCCCCCACTGCTAAAGACCCCTACGCGCAAGCGAATTATTGAAATAAAATTAAATCATATGTTAGTCCCAAAATGACCTAGTTTGTGTCGAGTGGACTTTAAACCCCATTTCTCTCTCTTTCTCTTTAGTATCATGTTGTAAATGTTTAATTTATGATAATATAAGAGTTAGATAATAAAGTACCTGTTTGATTACGTTTGATGTTTAAATGGAATCATAGAACACAGGCATATATGATTCAATATTCAATAGTTTTGGTATTATTCTAAGATTGACACGACGCGTGATTACGGGTTAAATCTCTAATCACATTAGACTAGAGGCCCTGATAGTCAAACCATCAAGACATTGGCATCTCGATCAGCATGGCTCATCGAACCGTGCGGCTTTCGATATTTAGATCCCGGTTCCCGTCGGTTTCAGGGCTAGCCCCTAGGGGACTGACAACGAAAACGTCCCTAGTCGTTCGGATGGAACAAAAACGAGGTTTACACGTGTGAATAGTGGGTGGACGTAAAAGTACCCAAGATAGTTGGAACTAGATGTTCGGTAGGTGGAATCATTGCTGCGTGGGCAAGATTCTCTTTCTCGTCATGACACAATTGGATAGAAAACATATAATCGACGGTAGTATCGGGTTGAAGAGATGTTAAACATCAGTCCAGTCATTGTAGAAAAAACCGAGTATATTAAATGGGAGACAATCGCGTGTCAATACGAACCATTAGCTATACTATAGAATTGAAGACTTGATTTCTTTTATTATTATTGGATATTAACATTGTGACTAATTTACGGTCCTCATTCTCCGTGTTTAATGGGAGTTTACGAGTCTGGACAAATAGTAATTGATTTGGCGCGAAAAGCTATTATTTGGTGGGAGTCGGCTATCTTGAAACGAGTCGTATATTATTGTTAAAACGTCGTCTTTATTAGAATAGTATGATCTTAATAGACAACCTTTAGAATAGCAGTGTATAAATTAATAAACCTTTGTCAGTTTACCCGTCAGATTGTCGCAAGTATTAAATAATATAATTACCCGCCTTTTTCTTATAACCTCGAATGGTCCTCGGAATTATTACCCGGTTGTTTTCTTCTAACCGAGAATGGTCGGAATATAGTATATTATATTCACCTTATTGTAGAATAAATGAAGAAATAAATTGTTTCAATGGGATTTAGTAATTGAACCGGAGTATACAGGTCACAATTCGATGGAATACAATTAGTATGGAATACTGCTCGGTAATAGAATGGTGGCCTATATAAATGTAGGTTTGGGGAATACTGTCACTCGTGGGCATATTTTCAAGTAAGCAATAGATTTGGGCCTTTGGGGGGTTTGTGTGGAATTTGTCACCACAAGACTTTGGCCTAAAAATCAAGTGACCGAAATTCGACTTCGCTTACAATATTTTGTCTATCTTACATTTTATATGGGGGGTGGGTGGATGGCCGAATAAGTAGCGAGTCCGCGTTGTATTTTTTAGGTCTCTCATTGAGTCAGGTGGTGTGGTTTCGATTCCCCGGTTGTATACGTGACAAGGATTAGGGTCGCCTGTCCAACCTCGTCGGTTTTTCCCCGGTTTCCTAAAGACCTCTACGCGCAAGCGAATTGTTGGAATAAAATTGAATCATATGTTAGACCTATTTTATGTTGCGTGCACGTCAAACCCCATTTACCCCCCCCCCCCCCCAAGCCGAACAAAAATAGATTTGGCACAGTTTGATTTTTGATATGTTATATTCCAAGATGGCGGTGGTGATGACGTCATGCTTAGTTTCTGGTTTTAATTGATATCGTTTATAATCAATATTATATTATTTAATTCATGTTTTCAGTGCCTTTTCATGGTTTAGCAGTCGTGAACTATATACTATAATATTATTATATTATGTATGTTTTCGGTGCCTTGTCATGGTATACATAACACCCATGAAATATATGTTATATTGTTTGTTGTATATGTTATATGGTTTATGTTTTCAGTGCCTTGCCATGGTTTAACAGCTGTGAAATATATGGTAAACTACTGTAAATCTACTGTACCACTACATGTCAATGGTAGTGTGATATTAGAGTTAACTGATAAACCAGTGGAGAATAGATACGACGTGGGATATCTCCACTGTGCAGTTAAAATCGTCACTGATCCCAGTTCTAATATATTCCTTCATTTTCTCACACTAGACATCACAGATCATATTGAAACACCAGATAGGTATGTATCTTCTATTATTCCCGGGGGGTTAGGATGGCCTAGTGGTCTAGAGTGCCGCGCTTCCACCTCTAGCTGGCCCGTCACCCCTGGCTTGCGGCTGTGGTTTCGATCCCTGGTGTGAGCGTATGTGGCATGGAGATAGGGGCTTATTCGCAACCTCGTGGGTTTCCTCCGGGCACACCGGTTTCCTCCCACTGCTAAAAACCCCTACGCGCAAGCGAATTATTGAAATGAAAGTTGAAACCATATGTTAGTCCCAAAATGACCTGGTTTGTGTTGAGTGGACGTTAAACCCCATTTCTCTCTCTATATATATATTATTCCCTGGTTTTTATTCCTCGGTTGTATGTGACAAGGAGTAGGGTCGCCTGTCCAACCTCGTCGGGTTTCTACAGGTCCTCCGGTTTAATACCACTGCTGAAGACCCCCTACGCGCAAACAAATTATTGAAGTCACATTGAACCACTGTTTGTATTGAGTGAAGGTTACCCCCCTCTCTCTTCTATCATTCCTACAATTAAGATCGGTGTCTAATGTGGTATTTCTCGCCCTTAAAGCAGTGGACACATTAGCCGAATCATTCGGCCGAATGGTTCGTCCGAATCAATCAGCGCCGAAGTTTATTCGGCCGAATAGGTCGATTGCATCACCTCCCACGTCACATGATTAAAACATGGCGGCTTCTATGTCTTCAAACAATCACGTGACTTCGCGATATGAGTAGCGATTGGTTAATGAATTCTACATTCGGCCGAATGCTTCGGCGAAGCGGACACACCAGACGAATATAATTGAATCAACGAAAGACACGCGTTAGGCCCACGACCGGTGCCATCATCTGATCTTTCGTAGGGCGCAATATAATCTGGCAACAGTTCTGGTTAGACCATTCGTTATCCAGGGTATGGTTGCCGACTCTCATACTGTCATGGCGGCCACCATGTTATATGAATGATTGCGATCATCATACTGTCATGGTGGCCACCATATTATATGAATGGTTGCGACCATCATACTGTCATAGTGGCTACCAACGTTACATGAATGATTGCGACCATCATACTGCCATAGTTGCCACCATGTTACATGAATGATTGCGACCATCATACTGTCATAGTGGCCACCATGTTATTTGCATGATTGTGACCACGATACCGTCACGAGGACTGTCATGTCGTATAAATGATAGCCGCCATGATACATTGTCGTCTCCGTGGTAACGTTTAAGATTTGTCATGGTACTCTAGTAAACTATGCTTAGTTGTTGACATTCTTTTAAATTATCTTTTTAGGTTGCATATTTATGAGTTCAACGATGATGGGGCGAAAGTCCAGCGAACACCCAGTGATGGTGTCTATGGCGTGTACGAGAGACCATACTATGCAGGAAACACGGCGGACTTGTCTATTCGGGACTATAAATCTTCCGGCAAACAATTTAGTCTCGACTATCTGGGAAAACCAACATATATGTACCAAGGCTTCAAGATACTTCTAACATCAGTAAAAGGTTGGTTTTTATTTTATAAACAGGTGTGTTACTTGATAAGTGGTACCAGGTGTTCCCGGAACGTTTAATCATGTAACATGTGGGTCTGTCGTAGGCATATAGTACATCAACTTCCCATTCCGGGCGATAGGTGGCCGAAAGGTTTAATATAAGTTTTGGTAATGAGTCAAGGGGCGGAGTGTCGATCCCACTCCTGTACGTAAAAATGAATAGGGTCGCCTGTCCTGTACGTGACAATGAATAGGGTCGCCTGTCCAACCTCCGGGGTATCATCCGGTCCCCGCTGATTTCTCCCACTGATAACAGGCGCGGATCCAGAGGGGGGGGGGGGTCTTGGGGGTTCGGACCACCCCCCCCCCCCTCCTGCTCAGGCTTGAAAATTTGAAACATAAATGTATGCGATTTTATAGGCGATTTTTAGACCTGTAATTTTGAAATTTACCTTCCGGAAATACGCCAGAATGCACCAAATTGAATCTAATTTACCAAACCCCCCGTTAATTGGTTGAGCGCACTTAGTTAAGAAATTATCCCTGCAAAAAATCCTGGATCCGCGCCTGGATAAAGACCCTAAAACGAAATCAGATTACTGATCCATATGTTAGTCCCGACCATGTTTCTGTCGAATGAACTTTAAACCCCATTTCTTATGATAGTTTTGTCAACGATTAAATATGCGTGGGAACAATGGGCAACACCGCTGGCTGTAGACCTTAAGGTCCGTGATCTAGTCAAGGCATTGAATCGTCTATTGAAGCTTCATTGACAGACATAAGGGAGACAACTCATTTAAATCACCTAACATTTTTGATAAACAAGATCCATTTACGGTCTTGTATTTGATTGTCTTTTAAGATCACTGGTACTGTCTAAGTGATATGTATGTGCCTGTTTTGAGGATTGCATTGTCTGGCGGGTAACCTTGTTCTTACCCCATGATACAGGCACCATAAGGGTACGTCTTGTGGATAGGTCGTCGGTGTCCGGAATTAGTCGTTCTTGAACGCAACTTGACGAAGCTTGCTCGAGACCGCGGGGTTTAGTCCCCCGAAAGGAAATGACGTTCAACGCATTACTAGTCTGCGCCCTGTGAACTTTTTTTGCCAAAACCGAGAGCGAGCGCACAACTTCCAGACTAGCGAGTCCACGTCTTGCCCATTTAGCCACCGTTTCTCCTGCTCTAGAGAGAATCGAACTTGTTTCTCAATGGAATGTTTTAAAGCGTGTAACCATAAACAACCTTATTACCAGACTGGCAATATCTGTTTCCGCGAATGGTAATAGTAAGTGCAGAAATATTGCGCAACAAAATAACCAGAAGACAAACCGCCGGACAAGACACACAAACTATCCGGACATTGCGAGCAATAAACAAAGGTATGTCAATGAAAGTCAATGGATCCTGATGTCTGTAATGAAATACATAATATGTATCTATTTATTATTTTATTCAACAGATAGTCATAATGGCGGTTGTAAACCGGGCTATTTTTGGTGTTCTAAACAGTTAATCTGTATTCCGGGTGAATTGAGATGTGATGGGAATCCTAACTGTGGTCTATATGACAATACAGATGAAGATGGATGTGCTGAACTTGATGAAACTGTAACGTCTTTACTTAGCGACTGTAAGTTCACGTTATATTATTTCGTATGACTAGAACTTCATGTAACGTTATGTTTGGTGAATATAAGTTCATATAACGTTATTTTGAGTGATTATAACTTCATATAACGTTATTTTTTGAGTGTTTGTAACTTCATATAACGTTATTTTGAGTGATTGTAACTTCATATAACGTTATTTTGAGCGAATAAGGTCATATAACGTTATGTTTGGCGAATGTAACGTCTTTACTAAGTGACTGTAGGTTCATGTAATATTATTTCGATGAAACTGTAACATCTTTATTAAGGTTCATACTGAGCGCCATAGAAAACGCACCACGTTTTTCGTTTAACAAAATGATCCTGTAAACATTTATTTTGATTCTTATTGTGAACAATATTCAAATGGGAGAGAGAGAGAGAGAGAAATGGGGTTTAACGTCCACTCGACACAACTAGGTCATTTCGGGACTAACATATGGTTTAATTTTATTTCAATAATTCGCTTGCGCGTAGGGGTCTTTAGCAGTGGGAGGAAACCCACGAGGTTGAGAAGGCGCCCCTATCTCCATGCCACATACGCTCACACCAGGGCTCGAAACCACAGCCGCAAGCCAGAGGTGACCGGCCAGCTAGAGGTCGAAGCGCGGCACTCTAGACCACTAGGCCACCCCAACCCCCCATTCAAATGGGAACACATCAATAACAACACAATTGTACACATGACTGTAGGTTCATATAAAGTTATTTTGATGATAATGTAACAATTTTAATTAAAATCTTTGAGTTGTCCTCCAGTTTGTACCACTGTTATCAAAGTTTATTGCTTTTTGTTTGTAGATTCTATAGCTCATGCTGTCATCGCTGCTGTCGTGGCTGTACTTGTGTTTCTAATTTGTGTCGCTTTGATTGGCCTATTAGTTACCAAATATAACAGGAAAAGGTAAGGTGGTTTCATTATTTTTATATACACGCTCATCCATATTAAAGATACATTGTTTTTATATTTGTGCTGGTGTATTTTAAAGATGTCCTATTTTATATATGAAAGATGTACATCATGTTCGTGTTTGCTTAATACAACTAACTTTGTTCATATATGTTCGTAGCCACGGTGGCTAAGTGGGTAAGACGTTGGCACGCTAACCTGGAGGTCGCGTGTTCGATCCCTGCAGGGATCACGTGGGTAAGACGCTGGCTCGCTAGTCGGGAGGTCGGGTGTTCGATCCCTGCATTTGCCAAAAAACATCTTACCGATTTTCCAGCGTGGTTCCCTTTTGTCTGTGATGCGGGACGAAGGGCCTGGCAAGGACATCCGTCTAGTCGTTCGGATGGTACGAAAAACCGAGGTGCCGTGTACACATTGGCGTGTACGTAAAAGATCCCCTGGCTGTTGGAATTCCATATAAGTGGCGGTAGCGCCGCTGAATTTCCCTCATAGCACACTGTATTAGCCCAGGTTAGTTGCAGAACAGTAGGTCGTTAATACAGTAGGTTTCATTTATACACGTGGCTAAGTGGGTAGGACGTTGACTCGCTGGCCTGGGGTCGCAAGGTCGATCCCTGCATTGGTCTGCAGGAAACTCACGAAGTTTGACAGGCGACACTACTCCTTATCACGTACAACGCCAAATGACTCAATGACAGATCCATGATACTGCGCACTCGCGCTAACAATTACCCCCACCCCCACCTCAGAAGACCAAGAGAAAACCCCAAAGGTTGGGAATTCGACCCTACTCTTTGTCACGCACAAACCGGGAGACAAATCAAAGTAGTCAACCTAGTTTAGATTTATACGTTTTTTGTAGGCCTATCTGTAAAGTTTTATTAATTTATACAATGATCTTTTTTTACAGATATCCATTGGCTAAAGCTCGTGCTTTATTAAGTCGTGGTGTATGTAGTGTTACAACTAACCTCGATATGGAACGACTCTATGCACCACCTTCTTACGAGCACGTGATGGCGGGAACCAGCAGCGGCGGCATGGAACCACCACCGGAATATAGCGAATTCGTCCGTACATCACATCATCGTAACGAGTACTTGACCGATAGTGAGGACGATGATTTTCACGATAATTCTAATAATGAATTTATTGATATTCACCGAAAACGAGCACCCCAACGAACGATTAGCCATACTTCCGTACATAAAGCCATGTGTCACAGTCATCCTAGTTCTGTGGAAGATCCACTACCCAGTACTTCGTCCACTTCCGCCGATACTCGTCCAAATAGTGCGTCATCCAACGGAAGTCATTCGTCCAGCTCGGGATTACGTCATACTGCCGAGGATATCGATTCAGAAGGAGATATGAAGAGCGGGGATTCAGGTATTGAAAATAGTCGCGAGAGAATCTCAAAGAGACCACAGAAGATCGCAGAGGGATCTGAGAGCGAGAATATCATCTCGAGTTAAAATCAAGTGCCGACAGTATATTCCACCATTGTGTTATTATTACCATGCCAACAGCCTTGTGATAAAAACAGCATTATCCCCATAAAATGCCTTTTATGTAATTATCTCTATAGTAAAATAATTACATTTTAATATAAGTTATGTTTGTGAGAAGAAGTGTCACCAAAAAGTCTACAGATATTTTCTAATCTTAGATTAAAATCCTATTACGTATTGTTTTTTTGCTGTGCGTTTTTTTTTACACTACACATCATAATGTAACCAATATGTCATCACCACGTTGTTCTGCCAATGAGATTTCTAGAAATTGTGTATCCTCCAATCACCATCATCGAACCCGAATAGACAATTTTGATTGGCTCGTAAAAATCACGTGTTCAGAACACAGGAATTAAATGAAAATAGGTCTGGTGTCTATATAAAAATATAAAACTCTTGAATTTAATTACATCATATTTTAGTACGACGAATTTGTTTGCGTGTGTCTGTATTATGTTTTAAACGTCTGTCCTGTATCCATGCTTCCACCACTGGTATTCAAATTTGTCATCGCCAATATAAAAAGAGCAATAAAGGGGAGTATGAAATGTCACACCGATCCGTGGCATTGATTTCATTAAAACTTGTTTTGTCTTAAAGTGTATAGAGTTATCGATGTACAGTTTACTCGATACGCTTTACTTACTTTTCTTAAACTAAAATAATTCCATATAATTAAAATCTGTTTGGAACGGACAAAACTCTACTGGTTTCCACTACATAGCAGTTAAAATGACGTAAAACAAATGCCAAGATAAGAAGATACCTTGGAGAAAGTCCACGTTCGTCTAAAGTTTCATATATTCCATTGTTACGTATGTTTTTATTAGAAATCAACGCTCTGCTCTCCCGTGTTTCAGGGTTGAATATATGACCCCCCCCCCCTTGAATCAGATTTCAGTCACCCGCGTGCTGTTAAGCAATGACCATCGATTGATATTAAAGATACATTATGTAAGATTTAGATAAAGAACTGGGCCTTGTTTCTCGAAATCTTAACTAAAGAGAAAATCCACATTTTAGTGGATATTTCAATTTTGATTGGCGAAGCACTTAAATTAATCTAATATTATCCAATCAAATTACTAAAATTTGGATTTTCGTGAAACATGTCCCAGGGCATTCTTGTTATAATAGCTCCCAAAATAAATAATGTAAAATGAAAATATTGAACATTTTATTTTGAGTACTTTATTCTGGGCCCTGTTATCACTGTTTATAGTTTTGACAAAATGTGTGCATTGTGGTAACCAAGGCACTGGTATATTGGAGACTTGGCCTCATTTTCCCATTTTTAAATGAAATTTAAGCTAGTTCAAATCTCAAGTATCCGATGCCATCGAGAGTTGATCAACACCTTGTTTTGTAAATACATTTCTAATTAATAATTTAGGTATTATTTTAGGCCTAAAGAAAGACCTGTAAAAGGCCGATTTAGCTCCTGCATAATGTATGTTTAGTGTACTATGGAAACATTAATTAATTTTTTGATACTATTCAAGGACGCGAGACCGAGTGTTGGACCAATCTATTACGCAATGTCTTGCACAAACCCATTAAAATATAAACAACCTTTAAATAATGACACTATTCAATACCTACATTGAAATAATGGTCCACAAATATCAAAGGATGACGTCACATCTGCGTTTTAATTGTGAATAATGAACGATGTGTAACCATTATTGGACTGGTGTTTCTTTTCGTAGATTGCAACCCCAACCCCCAAAATGGTGCTCGGATTTATTTTGAAATATATAGATATCAGTCTAGGTTATTTTATTTTTAAACATGCATTTTGCAAGAGCAACATCTGCCTATTGTAGGTCTTTCTTTAGGCCTGAAATGTTATAAAAACTATTCAGACCATAATCAACTCTCGATGTTGAGGCTAGCATGAGATTTTTGTTGGATTGTAGTTCGATTCGCTGAAATATTTTCCTTCGTGATTTACCACTAAAAATGGATAACCGAGACTACTGCTTTTGTCTTACCGACTTTAGTAATGGTGACCGAGGCTAAGCGGAAATTTCAATCGCTTAATTCTAAGCTAATAGTGGATCAATGTGACTGAAATTTTCAGCAAATTGCCTTTACATTAGCTAGTTTTTAACTATTGTAGTCAAAACTGCCAACTCCTTATCTAATCCCCCATTATCTATCTTTAATTGATTTTGAATCAAACTAGTGTTCCGGTGTATCTTTCATAATACCTTTGCTTAACTATTGCTATTATTCATGCTATTGTATGATTTGTATGAACTAGTGTTCATTATTGTGTTATATATTTACAAGTTTTATATTGATATCATAATTTAGTTCATATCGTTTTTTATACTAAGATCATATATACTAAGAATTTTAATAAAAGAGTTAGCCAAGCTATATTAACATCTGTGTTTTATCACGTGTTGTAGATTATAGACATGTCCCGCACTTGACGAGCTCATCCTTGGTCGGGGTTTCAATCATTGTTGGGGATCACGTGCCTAAGTGGGTAAGACGCTGGTTCGCTAGCCTGGAGGTCGGGTGTCCGATCCCTGCATTAGCCGAGAAAGTTCATCTAGATTTTCCGGCTTGGTTTCCCCTTGTCAGTGATGCAGAACAGAGGGCCTGGCAAGGACAAATGTCTAGTCGTTCGGATGGGACGAAAAACCGAGGGCCCGTGTACACATTTGCGTGCACGTAAAAGATCCCCTGGCAGTTGGAATTCGATATAAGAGTAGGTCGTAGCGCCGCTGCACTGGCGAAATTGCCCTCGTAGTACACAGTATGGGGTATGCCCGTCTTCCATTAGCCCAAGTTAGGTGCAGAAGAGTAGGACGTTAAACCCCCTTTCATTTCATTATGATAGTGACGCATGTACGACTGTAACGTCAAGGGTTATGGCCCCTTATGGTATGAAATTGCTTTTGTCTGTCCATCTCTTGTTCTATACTGATCTCGCCACACACAGAGATGTATACAGCTGTACAAATATTTATAAACTTTTCGTTTAACCTCGAAAATTTCACCAGGTCGTGGATGGGCAATCTAAGATGACCAATATCGCTTACGCAAAGCGAACACCCGGCTACCATTGATCTATGATAGACACTGAATTATGGTTCCTGTACATAAATGACCACAGCCCTATCTCTTTCTAAATACTACGACCATAAATCTTATTCTGTAACACTATTTTAGTTATTACAGATATCAGTTTAGTAAATATGGGATTTATTTACATCGTCAACAGAATATCAAACAGTTACATACACATTCCCTCTGCTCTGTCTTTTATTGTCTCGACTGCTAACTGTCATACAGTAAACTCTTGCTTATAAAGCCCCCAACAGTTAGGGAAGATGGACAGGAGTGATCATCATATATTGTATTGTTGATTTATAAATTATGGTATCTGTAACTGAAGTCACGATGTTCTGTCGCGTGTTAAACACAGATCATGTGTAGCTTGTAAAGAACATATTGAACAGATAAGATGTTTAATGAGATCGAGAGATAGGGGAAATGGGGTTGCGTGCTCTCTCTCTCTCTCTCTCTCTCTCTCTCTCTCTCTCTCTCTTCTCTCTCTCTCTCTCTCTCTCTCTCTCTCATGACATCCCACAAACTCCGGGCCCAGTAATTTTAGGATATTTCATTTTAATGCTCGCAGCATAGGAACAAAATCGATGAGATATACGAAACAGCCAATCAAGTTCATATAGTTTGCTTTTCCGAGACACACTAGAACGGTACGATGATTCATAGCTCGGACATTTCCATCTCATTATAATAAGCTGCATTTTAAACGAACAGCTGATACTTAGTTTATCCTACGAAATTGTGTTGAGGTTCATTGAAACCAAGGAAATCACGTGGCTAAGTGGGTAAGATGCTGGCTCGCTAGCCTGGAGATCTGTTGTTCGATCCCTGCACTGGCCGAGAAAGTTCATTCAGATTTTCTGGCGTGGTTTCCCCTTGTCAGTGATGGAGGGCCTGTCAAGGACAGCTGTCTAGTGGTTCGGATGAGACGAAATAACTGGGTTCCGCGTACACATTGGCGTGCACGTAAAAGATCCCTTGGCAGTTGGAATTCGATATAACAGGAGGCCGTAGCGCCACTGACCGGGCAAAAAAAAAATCCCTCACAGCACAACTGTATGGCGCATGCCTGTCTTTATTAGCCCAGGTCAGGAGCAGAACAGTATGACGTTAACCCCCGTTGGATTTCATTTTATTGAAACCACGCATACTTTTTGTCTCTTTCCATTATAAATTATTTCCCCTTCTCTTAATCTTAATGAAGTTTAGCTTGGTTGTATCCAAGCCTCTGGGCCCTGTTTCACGAAATTTTAACTTAAGATAAAATCCAATTTTAGTAGATACTTCAATTTTGATTGGCTAAGCACTAAAATCAATCTAATATTATCCAATCAAATTACTAAAATTGGGATCTTATCTTAGTTAAAATTTCGTGAAATAGTCCCCTGGTTGTTAATATTACAATCACTGTTAATACCGTTGTACGCATTGTTAGTGATTCAACTGGTCGCAAATCATAGTAACATCAAAGCATAATATACATTTTTAAAAAGTGTTTATTAAGATTACGAAAAATCGAAATTATCGGTTGTTTGCCATCTGCCAGGTGTGTTAGTTGTTTTCTTTCCGTCAGTTGCTTCCCTTTTTTCCCGCTACAAGACGAAATTTAAAGAAAACTTGATTTCTGAATAACATACATGGGGTAAGACTAATTTAAAGAAGCCAAGTCCCCCAACTCAGTGTCATTCACAGTCTTCGATATATCAAACACGATTTATTGGTTAATTTAAATCAACATTGATGTTGTCACCACACTATGAAATGAAATGGGATTTAACGTCCTACGTTTCTACTCCTACAAAGCTATTGAAGACAGGAATACGTCATGCAGTGTGCTATGAGGGGGGGGGGGAGGCATTCTCTTATATCGAATTACAACTGCAAGCCATCCGAACGACTAAACAGCTGTCCTTGCCAGATCCTCCCTTCTGCACCACTCACAAGAGGAAACCACGCCAGAAAATCACGATGAACCCTCTCGGTCAACACCAGGGGCGAACCGGCGACTTCAAAGCTGGAAAGCCAGCGTCCTACTCACTTAGCCACCACTGCTCCATAAGCCACCATTGCTCTATAACTGATTAGTAACGATTGAATGTAAATCAGTTTATATATGCGTTCATATTGCATTATTGTATGCACTGTGAACCATTCCTTAATTGGTGCCAAAGAATAGCGATTTATCTCCTTTAAAATCGTTTTTATACTAACATACAAGAAAAGTTTACAATGGGAAAACAGTCAATATACCCTGTCTCATGCACAACACTCGTCACCATAGAATAGTTAGAAGATCAACTCAAATGTTATTACAATTTGAATCCCTTGTTACTGACACTAAACTACACCCCAAGAAGGCACCACGGATCGAAACAATAAGTGCAAGTCAGAGGTGAGCGACAAGCCATAGGTCCAAGCGCGGCACTCTAGACTACTAGCCCCCCCCCCCCATAGTAATATAAATTGTTACATGTATATATACTCACAACTGCCACCCTCTTGGTCAAATCGGCTTGAAGTACACGGTCATCTTGTGGAAAACTGACATGGTCTACTATATTATCTAAATGAATATCAAAATATAAAGTAAGATATCTTTACGTCATGCATGAAAGTGAATAAATAAATATAAATAGGTAATGATTTGTTTAGCGTAACTTTTCCCTCAAAATAATGAAATATTTTACGCAGAAAAGTAAATTATTTTTGATATTATTTTAGCTTTCTATCGGATCAAACTTCCAAAGCATCGGAAGCCGCGGTGACTCGGTGAGTAAATCACTGACTAGGTAACCAGGAGGTGTCCGGTAAACTCCCGATGATGGAAGAGAGAGTCCCTCAGGTTTTCCGGCGTGGTTTCTCCTTGTCAAGGGGGCGGATCAAACTTCCAAAGCATCGGAAGCCGCGGTGACTCGGTGAGTAAATCACTGACTAGGTAACCATGAGGTGTCCGGTACGCTCCCGATGATGGAAGAGACAGTCCCTCAGGTTTTCCGGCGTGGTTTCTCCTTGTCAAGAGCGGATCACCCTTTTGGTTTATCTAATTCCAAAGCCATTACAGTTGCTTACTAGGTTCTAGGGGCTATATATGTTATGTGATGATGGATATAGCCTGTGTATTGTCTGCCGAATTTGGATAATATACTCAACGATAATCAACCATTTATTTGTAATCTGATATCCCCGTTCTTTTAGAGATGGAATTTCAATATTATTATACTTTGTTATTGATTTAAAATATCTCAAATGATGACAAGGGCCTACCATTTAGACATTTCACATGTTTGTAGTGATAACTGTAAATTACCCAATATTCTTGTTGTCTATATTGCATACTATATTCAACCTTTGAATTAATTTCAAATTGTTATTACAAAAATAATTATAAAAAAGGGTAAGCAAACAATTGTGAAATTACTCTCGTTTTGTTATAAATTCCAAAGTGTTGCTACAAGAGCTCGCCCTTTGTTTGGATAATAGTATGATATTTCACTTATACAAAGCGTAATTTTGCTTGCTTAGCTCTGGCCTGGTATATATTATTATCTTGGTAATGCCTTGGTTATTGTTTAATCAAATTTTATAAACTACGAGACTTTAATTTTAACATGCTATCTAACTTGCGTTCAGAGACATTTAATACTGCTTTAAGCACTGAGAAGGTGTTAAGTGAAAACACACGTAGCAATTACTGAAGAAACGGAAGATCCCACAGCGGACATTTGTTAAATTAAACAATAACCACACAAACAACATTTTAGAAAAAAAAAATAACAGTAAAAGTATCTCACCCTTGCAATAGAAAACGGGAACAACAATCGCCAGAATACCAACAAGCCACACAACCTGCATTGTGATAGTATAATAGCTATTTATCTTAACTTGTAATAAGTAAAATAAACGACTGTGTAGAGAAGGGAGAATAGTCGGCATTTTATATACAAACAGTTGGTAACATATTGTCTCCCACATAAGTAAAAGTAGTATGATCATTTTCAGATGTTATGTTATATTGTATATAACAAATTCCAACGTATTACATCCGTCGAAAAACATGTTCTCTTTTCAGATTGCATCATGTAGTTTTATTTAAGTTCAAATTCCATCACGTCATGACTAATAGCAGTTACTCAAACGTCCATTACCCTATATTTACGCGATCACTACGACATACACAAAAGAAACCCAAGTTTCCTCAACATATGGAACTATGGAACGCTCATATATAGAATGTATTTACTTTATTGTTACTATGGAAAAGCCATCATTTGGATTGCAACCTCAATCATACATCACTAAGTGTCGATATATGTACTATCTCCAATTATTGTATATACTACCAGATAACCCAGCGCTGACCAGGTTATTCTGAAACCGGAAGCGACAGGCCAATACCCCCTAGCCTATATTACTTCCCGGTCCAGTCAACGCCAACCAGACAATTCCGGGACTAACAAATACTTCAGATTTATTTCAATAATTCACTTGCGCGTCCAGTAGAGTGTACAAATAGGGTGCAACCACAAGTTTCGAAAGGTGATTTCATTCTTTTCACGTACAAGCGAGGAATCAACACCAATCCACTTGGCAGGTTGTAGGGTCGAAAGTACACATGTTAGCCCTTTCAATCACATCCCTATTTCAAAATATTAATTATTGCGTGTTTTACCGTGTCTTTTATATGGTTTTCGATGTCTCTGAATTTAAAGAAAATATAAAAAATTCAACATGGTAGTAATTCAAATGGCAGCCACAATGGAGTTCACAGAGACGGATTTTCATGTTAATCGACGTTTAATCCAGTCGCATTTGCCTTGTAACATGGATTTCGCGAATCCATGATGGTAGAAATTCCAAATTGCTGCAAAAATGAAATCCAAAATAGCGGAATTATAATAAATCGTAGTAAAATGGCATTTTGTCTATAAAACCGGGAGGGGGTCACGATGGCTAAGTCGGTAAGACGCTGGCTCGCTAGGTCAGAGGTCCGGTGTTTGATACATGCATTGGCCGAGAAAGTTCGTCCAGATTTTCCGGCGTGGTTTCCCCTTGTCAGTGATACAGGACGGAGGGAGCGCCTGATAAGAACAGCTGTCTAGTCGTGCGGATGGGACGAAAAACCGAGGTCCCTTGTAGACATTGGCGTGCATGTAAGACATCATTAGCCCAGTTTAGGAGCAGAACAGTAGGACGTTAAAACCCATTTCATATAACCAGCGAAAATATCGTAAGATATGACATTTACTTTTATGTGTTGTGATGTCTCTGCATTTAAAGATAAATTTTGAAAATCCAACATGGCAGCAATTCAAAATTGACTTAAAGGGCAGATTTTAAGTTAATCTTCATTTTTTCCTGATGGATAGAACTTGTAGCATGTCATTTGCGCTATTGTCGAATAAACTGAGTTCAAATGTTATCTCAAATATTAATTTCGAGAATCCATGCCGGCTGAAATGAAATCCAAAATGGAGGAATTCTATTTAATTCTTATTTGTGTCCATTGAATATGGCTTGTGAGGGCTTCGAGTTCAGTTTCAGTTAACTTAAAATGGAATGAAATTACAATCCCAAATTGCGATTTTTGTTTGTGTGGATGATTCTTGTAAAATAACGGTTTAATTCAATATTGGGTTCGAATGTTAATTTCCGATAAAACTGTTACACATCAAATTTGTGTGTAAGTTAGAAACACGAGGACAAACTATACAAAACTTAAATTTACAGTTTTTCGAAAGAAACTTCATGCCACAGAGGACCCACATAGAGTGGAGACCTCTCGCGATGCCAGGTGTTTCAATCCCCGGTCGGTATTTGGTATAATCTACAAGTTCGTGCAATTGTTACGTGTAATACGGTTTTTCGCCAGCAATGGACACTAGACAAAACACATATAATACCAGGGACGGATGGATCTTTGTTCCGACTGTAAATGATGTATTCTAGGGTGTATCCTGGTGTTTTTAGCTTATGCAAATATCTTAAATTCATCAACCAGTTTAGGGACCTCTGAAACTGTTTTCGTCCGTTTCCTTCCATCCCCGAAAAAAGAAGGGGGAGGGTAGGACCTTAAACCTCGTATATTATTTTACAAAAATTATATAATGCTTCCGTTATAGCAAATGAACAAATTTGTGTTACCTTGTGTAGAAAGATATGGTGTTGGAAATTTCCGTATTACATGGTAGACTGAAACTTATCGCTTAAACTAGTGCAAATGGTATTATTTTACAGGCAGAAAACAAATGTTTCCGTTTAATCGAAAATTCCAATAAACAATTTATATTTAGATTGAAAGGAATGTGTTACATGAGGCCGAGAATATTTCATTGTAGTTTAAATGTGTATTTTCGTAAACATTGTATGCAGATATATTATTATATGAGGTGGGTTGGATGGCCGAATGGTTAGCGTATGCGCGCTGTATCATACGGCCTGTCATTAAGTCAACTGGCCTGGTTTCGAATCCCCGGTTGTACGTGGCAAGGAGTGGGGTTGCATGTCCAGCCTCGTCGGTTTTCTCCGGGTACTCCGGTTTCCTCCCACTGCTAAAGACTCCTACGCGCAAGC
The DNA here is from genome assembly GCA_963678685.1 of Patella ulyssiponensis. Lineage (NCBI taxonomy): Eukaryota > Metazoa > Mollusca > Gastropoda > Patellidae > Patella > Patella ulyssiponensis. Next base: position 58,551,845 of record OY783232.1, on the reverse strand, counting down.
GAATTATTGAAATAAAACTGAACCATATGTTGGTCCCGAAATGACCTAGTTTGTGTCGAGTGGACGTTAAACCCCATTTCTCTCTCTCTCTCTCTCTCTCTCTCTCTCTCTCTCTCTCTCTCTCTCTCTATTATTATATGAAATCTCCGCCAGGATACAAGATGAAATTTTATGTGGAACAGTGTACTGGGACCAAATTGGTTCACTTACATCGAATTGGTTCACTTACATCAAATATCTGGTTCTAAAAATTGCATTTGTCCCATGTCAGATATGCGGAACAAACGTTTCCGTTTCATCTAAAAATTCCAAAACACAATTTATTTTTAGTTCGAGGGGAGTATGCGACAGGCCCGAAGAGATGGACTTCTGGCATCCAATATTTAAGATGAAATTAAAATTTTAAAATTGGAACAGAATGCTTTCGCAGGCCATTTGTGATACTAACGCTGTAGATTGTAATAACCGGACGCTAAAGACTTCTGACTAGTAAAACAGAAACGTTTGAATATAAATTAGTTTATATGTATTCATGCTACACTATTATATGCTTTGCGACCTATTTGTGTCCAAGAATAGGAGTTAAAGGCCCGGTCCCACTGCACTTACGGATGCAAAGAGGATGTAAAACGGGGAAAAAAACGTGCCCTCCGTTTGAAAACGCCATGTATCCGTTGTGTACTCATTGCATACGTGTTTCATACGCTCTATCAATCGAGCATCCGCGCAAAAATATTTGAGCTGCACAAAACTTTTATAACAGATGAACTTTCTGTCGTGTCCGATGTAAATGCGCGACATATACGAGCAACAAACGTCCCATGTCCGTTATCATCCGTTAAACGTCCGGTGTATCCCCTCTGCATCCTCTGGGCATCCTCGCAACTCACATCCGCACGGAAATAGAAAGGGTGTAAGCGTATGTATCTCGTATAAAAAGTTTTCAAAACGGACAAAGCGTTTGTATCTGGGATGTATCTGGTATATTGAAGGATGTCTGGAGTTTGCCTAGAGTATGTAGAGCTGTCATCCACTTCCATCCGAATTTTATCCGCTAGACTTCCGGTGAACATTCATTTAATATCCCCGCTACATACCTCCCACGTTCGTTCGTAAATTTTCATCAATTTTGTCCATTTCGGGAGCTGATGAAAACCAATGGAGCCACCCCTGAAAGTTTGCTCGTTCGCTGTGTCCTTTTTGCATACGTTTTGTGTCCAGTGGCCACTGGGAACTGGCCTTTAGCTCCTTTAAGGCCAGATCCCACTGCCCTTACCGATGCAAAGAGGGTGTAAAACGGGGGAAAAACGTGCCCTCCGTTTGAATACGCCATGCATCCGTTGTGTACTCATAACATACGTGTTTCATACGCTCTATACATCAAGCGTCCGTTCACTTTGATTTCATCCGCGCAAAGAGTTTTGAGCTGCACAAAACTTTTATAACGGATGAACTGTCTGCCGTGTACGATGTAAATTTGCGCATTATACGAGCAACAAACATTCCATGTCGGTTATCATCCGTTAATCGTCCTCTGTATCCTCTCTGCATCCTCGCAACTCACATCCGCTCCAGATGAAAACGGAAACAGGGAGGAAAGATAAGGTACATGGAACGTCTATACATCGTTAGTGGCACGGAAATAGAAAGGGTGTAAGCGTACGCATCTCGTATATAAAGTTTTCAAAATGGTCAAAGCCTTTGTATCTGGGATGTATCTGGTATCTTGAAGGATGTCTGAGGTTTGCCTAGAGTATCTAGAAGGACACCTAGCGGACAGCCGATATTTTTTATAAAAAGGGGAAGAAAATCATCTTGATCTCAGTATGAGTCGAGCAGCCGTTGTGGACAGACCTCCATGTGATAGCGGTATCGATGTAGCCGCCAGCACGTCTTTCCACTTTATGCTGACTGCGCGCTATCTTCTGGTTGTTTAAAGTCCGCTTCCACATAAGTGATATCGCAGACTGCGCGAATGCTGCATCCCTTTATATCTGCAAAGCGAACGCAATTCATACACCCCGCATGCGCAGTGAACGGTTTGCATCCGATATACATTCGCGCGGGATCCCCCTTGTTTCCGTAAGGAGTACGTGATGCATCCACTTCACCCGCTAGGCTTCCGATGAACATCCATTTAACATCCTCACTACATACTTCCCATGTTCGTTCTTTTCCGTTCTGTTTTCGCAATTTTGTCCATTTCTGGAGCGGATGAAAACGGATGGAGCCACCCCCGAAAGTTTGCTCGTCCGCTGTATCCTTTTTGCATACGTTTTGTGTCCATCGGTCACTGGGACCGGGACTTTAAGTATTTGTTTCAGAGCCAATGTGACTTAATTTGACAAAAAATCTACCGCTGTAACGCTACATGTGCTGGTCAACTTTTCAACAAATTGAAACAAATACCAATTCAAATGGATACATCACAAAACAATACAACTTAGCAATAGTTCATAAATGATGTTTTAATGGTAAGTCGTGTCGTACATGTTAAAATAAGCCCCAAATATAGCTAGTTTATTGTATTTTCTCCTGGTCGTAGACCGACCTATCACTTTATTTATCTGATAGGTGCAATTGTTGGCGCAGAGAAAATGGACGGTAGACCCCATTTAATTTCTTTGCCAAGCTTCGTCTCATTTCAAATATCCCCTATGCGAATTATTGTAAAAAAAAGTGAACCATAGTTAAGTTCCAAAATGACTTATTTAGTCTCTCTCTCTCTCTCTCTCTCTCTCTCTCTCGGTGGTGACAACGATACGTGTTCATCTCATTCGCAATCACATGTATCCATCATGTGAATAACATTCGTAGGAATATTCAATAGCCTGTCATTATTGTGAACCATATTTTTATTTCTTTTATTTTATAATAATCGTGTAGTGAATAATTGTCATTATAATAACCTTCTATAAATTTTGATATGTAACACGTCATGTACATTTAATGGCTATTATTTATAAATTCTGTATGTAGTTTTAATGTTCATCATACGTTAAACAGATCGTAAGTATTTTCAGAAATATGTTCCTGTATATTTGGATATTTCGGCTGTAAATTGCATTATTTCGTGATCAAGGGCGGTTAGTGTAATCGCTTGGCCAGTCAGTGTAAGCTGGACAGGTTTGTCCTTACAACAGAGTTCCCATGCCTTGCAATTGGCAGTACCGTAAGCTTACATACTGACGAGTATCGGCTACGTACCTAGCTTCGACTGGGCCAATGAAGACGGATATACGCATACAGTGTGCCACAGGTGAAATTTTGCCCGGGCAGTGGCGTTGAGGCTTACACTTACATCAATCTCCAACTTCCAAGGCTTCTTTTACGTGCACGCCAATATACGAATAGACAGCTAGCCTAAGCCACGACAAGGAGACACCACGCTTAGAAATCCCGATGATAGCTGGCGTTGCAAGAGTGAATGGAAATGGGCAACATGTAGTTGTTCTCATGTGATCTTTAAAATTACTCATCATTTATAGAAAAACTAACGTTAATATCGAGCAATATCTTATCCCACCCAGTACACCTGTGATGGCATTGTATATTTATTATATTGAAGCCACACATGGATTAAAATCAATGTAAAATATTATATTGAATTTCATTTCCGTTTTGCAATATGAGAAGATAGAAAGCAAATAAAATAACCTTAATAATATACCAAATGAAATAAGGTATAACGTCGTACTATTATTTTGTTCCGACTTGCATACCTAATAGATTTTGCTATAAAGGAATTGTTGCCCCGACAAAGTCGCTACTAGGATGTCGAATTCTAACTGTCAAAATTTCTTTTACGTAAAGGTCATTATGTACATAAGATTTTGAATTTGCGTTCGACCATATGTTGCAACTTGTCTACAGACCTGGGCCCTGTTTCACGAAATTTTAACTTAAGATAAAATCCAATTTTAGTAGATACTTCAATTTTGATTGGCTAAGCACTAAAATCAATCTAATATTATCCAATCAAATTACTAAAATCGGGATCTTATCTTAGTTAAAATTTCGTGAAATAGGCCCCTGACCTGCACTACTGTACCACTTACCCCGTTTCACCTATCATAATTGGCAAATGTCCTGTTATCCTATATTACTGTTGCCTGCAGCGTTCAACAATGGTGAGACGCTGGCTTCCAAAGTCTTGTGTCTTTTTGTTGTCAATGGCCTGTCTCAAAAAGATTGTGAATCACCTCGAACGTAGCCCTTGACATGCGATGGTTCTCTCGCCAATCGCTTCATCCCCAAAATTCGCCTTGATAAATAATTTCGGAGACGATATTTCATCCACGGGGATGCTAAGTCCTCCGAGCAGTCAACAGAGCTGTCAGTAATGTAAACATTTAGAGCACTTTTAATTCTGATTACGAGTTCTACCCTATACTGACATTTAATATCAAGGGTCATAACTCTGGCAGTTATTACTGTGCGTCAGTTTAAAGTCAATCGGATATTAACTTTAGCCTAGAGTGTCGGACAGGATACGGCCACATTTCACCTCTTGCTGATCGGTCACCTCTGGCTTGCGGCTGTGGTTTCGATCCCTGGTGTGAGCGTATGTGGCATGGAGATAGGGGTGCCTTCTCAGCCTCGTGGGTTTCCTCCGGGCACTCCGGTTTCCTCCCACTGCTAAAGACCCCTACGCGCAAGCGAATTATTGAAATAAAATTGAAACCATAAGTTAGTCCCAAAATGGCCAAGTTTGTATCGAGTGGACGTTAAACCCCATCTCTCTCTCTCTCTCTCTCTCTCTCTCTCACGTACAAGAACCCTTGACAGTTGGAATTTGAAATAAGATTAGACTGCTAGCGCAATCGATGCAGACAAGCAATACGTTAAACCCGTTTTGGCTTCATTTAAATCTCTTCCGAACTTTCCTCACGATTGATAATCAATGGCCAACATGTTCATCTCACCTGTCATAACATGTGACAATCACGTGTCCATTACCTAAATAAAACTCGTATGAATAATCAATAACTGTTTTACAATACATTCCACAAAATTTTTGACTTGGAATAATTTGGATAGAGGGGATATAATTTCATGTATCATAATGTCCACAGCATTGCAATAGTAAAATGATAAAAGCTGACTAATATAGTGTTCTTGGATGGGTTTAATAATATTAAGTAAAGAAACGAGAGCATCGCTATCCATACAATATACGTCCATATTCCAGTTTAGCTTCATAGGCTACGTTTTAAAATAAAAAAGGCTAGGCATTGGGTTGGTTTTGCCAAATTTACAGACTAAATTTATCAAAACGTGGATGTGACATCGCCCTTTATGGCATATACCCAAGTAAATAGTTGCTATTCTTACGATATAAGGACTAAATATGTCAAGTTCCAAGATGATCCATTCATATTCAGAATTACAGCCTGTCGACAACAAAAAAAACCCCCAAAAATGGAGCGTGGCTCTGCCCTTGGGAGCAGGAAATGGACCAATATGATCAGGTACAACCCTTTGGTGGATCTTTTTTTTATAAGACATATTTTATTCACTATGAATGAATGGGAGATTGGTGAACAGGCAAGCAGTATATACAATATATACAACCCTTACTTAGTTGAATACACCTAAAGTATTATAGTATGTAATAGTAGTAATATTAATAACATCAACAATAATAACATAAAATAGTTTAGTTATATAATAATTTAAAATCGTTTAGTTAAATAATAATTTAAAATCGTTTAGTTAAATTGAAATATGATTGAACTGTTGTAAAGATAGGGTTATTAATTTCGCTGGTGGAGTCATGCAGATCGTGGAGTAGCGTTTTGATGGTCTTATACTCATCAGGTAATGTAGAAATGGTTTGTTGTCGAAAAGTATGGATCATTCTGAATTGGAGCCAAATATGTTAATGATTGCAACCCGTAGATCATTACAGACACAATATTAACAAAAAGTGGGTGTGACACCGCCCAAGGGAGCGGACCATGTACCAAAAGCAATAGTTGCGGTCAGTGGGGTATAAGAAATAAGTGTTCTAAGTTCCAAGATAACCCATTCAAAATCGTGACCTTAAGACACAAAATATGAGCGTGGCTCTGCCCCTTGGGTCGGGATACGCACCCAGTCATTAGTTGCCGCCCTTAGGCTATGAGGAATGCATATGGCAAGTTTGAAGTTGATCCATTCAGAATTGCTGTTAGAATAGGATAAACACAAAATCAATAGTTGCAGTATCACGAAAACTTATATCATGTTCTAAGACGATCCATTAATAATTGTGGCCTGTAGGACACACACAGGCACAAAAAGTAAAAATGGGTGTGGCTCAGCCCATGGTGTCGGTAATTCACCACAAACACCAGTATCATCCTCAAAAGGAATAAGTATGCAAAATTTCAAAAGGAACGGTAAAGAATTGCGGCGACACAAAGACATACACAATATGGACGCGGCTCTGTCCCAGGGGGTCGGGCATACACCCACAATAATAGAGGTTATCGTGTGGGTATAAAGAATAAGTATGACATGTTTTCAAAACGACCCATTAAGAATTGCGGTCTTTAGGCGACACACAAAAAGAAAACAGGCGTGACTCTGTCCCTGAGAGTTGGGCATGCACCCAAAACAATGGGGGTCTCCCATAGGGTATAAGGAATAAGTATTCAAAGTTTCAAGACAATCTATTAAAGTTACATTATGGGAGATAAGATAAAGAGATGGCAGTTCTCACTATAATAGTTAAAAACTAGATAGTGTAAAGGTAATTTGCTGAAAGTTTCAGTCAAATAGATCCACTATTAACCGAGAACAAAGCGTTTGAAATATTCACATAGCCTCGGTCATCATTACTCAAATCATTAATATAAACAGCATAGTGTCGATTGTCAACTTGATTGATTTAATTATCAATGGCCATTAAGCGGCGTATAGGAATTTAATCCGCCAACATCGAAGGCTAGCCTTGACATCAAGAGTTTATTATGGTCTGGATAAGTTAATGAATGTCTAATTGATTATTTAGATAACATTTCAGGCCTAAAGAAAGACCTGTTATAAGCAGATTTTGCTCTTGCATAATGCTATTTTAAGAATTGCGCCCTCCAGGCGACCCACAGACAAACAAACCAAATCAAGGGTTTTACCATCCTTTTACCTGGGCATCTCCACCCATCTTTTATACGGAAGTCATCAAAAAAATGGATAAGCAATTAGAGATAAGATAGCAACCATTTTGCTGCAGGGCCTATAATTTATATTTGTATACCTAGCTTCATATACCCGACATTATTATCATTATCAGAAACCAATGAAAAAAATAAACAACAGGTAAGTCGGTAACTATAATCCGAGTCGATCAATACGGTCAAAGACGAGGATTATAGCATTCTATTGCCGTGTTTCAATGCGGGGGGGGGGGGATTAAGATAATAGCAATGCGAAAGCCATGTTATTAAGAAACTGGAACCCCTCCAGATCACTATGAAATGTGACCTAAACTGCGAGAGTAGAGGGTGACCTAAACTGCCAGAGTAGAGAGTGACCTTACAGCAGACGATGTTTATGAGTTTACAAACATATGGAAAGTTGTTACATACTATTGATCGGGTATGGTATATATAGACACCTATGTACCTTATATACGTATGATGATCTGGTAGATGTAATCACTCTGTGGTATATTGATCGGGTATACAGTTTGACATGGCACATATAGGGAGAGAGAAAGAAATGGGGTTTAACGTCCACTCAACACAAACTAGGTCATTTCGGGAGTAACATATGGTTTTAATTTTATTTCAAAGAGAGAGAGAGAGAAATGGGGTTTAACGTCCACTCGACACGAACTAGGTCATTTCGAACTAACATATGGTTCAATTTTTTTATTTCAATAATTCGCTTGCGCGTAGGGGTCTTTAGCAGTGGGAGGAAACCGGAGTGCCCGGAGGAAACCCACGAGGTTGAGAAGGCGCCCCTATCTCCATGCCACATACGCTCACACCAGGGATCGAAACCACAGCCGCAAGCCAGAGGTGACCGGCCAGCTAGAGGGTCGAAGCGCGGCACTCTAGACCACTAGGCCATCCCAACCCCCGGCACATATAGGCGACTATATACTATATAGATATACCTCATAAACGAGTATCTGATTTAATGGTATACTGATTCAAGTTATAATTATTAGTATGAAAAAAGACAACTTTGGCCAATAATACTAACTATAATTTTCAAAAATTGAAATCAAAAATGGGACTAACATATGATTCAATTTGATTTCAATAAACCGACAGGGTTGGACAGGCGACCCTACGCCATGTTACTCAATTATGTTGCTACTCTTTATAATATTTCTGTTGGCTTGTAATCGTTTCCTAAAAACGCTACGTTCAAATATTAAACTGCTTTAGTAGATCTAGCCTACACATAGACGATAGTGTATGTATCAAAATGGCCGACATAATACATCAAACCCCTTTCTTTCCGTTATCTTAATCATGAAACAAATACACCAGCCATGATTTGTCTCTACCATGATCACCTTATTTAATCAAATTTATTTCTACTTAATATATAAGGAAATTCTGAAGAAATATGTGTTGATACTTTCAATAATAAGAGTTACTTCCCTTCAATAGATAAATTACTGTTTCTATTAGTAACACAACCACATTCTCCGTATTTATTTTAAAGTAGCTAAGTCTTTAACTCAAAATCATCCAAAATCTTCAACATTGAAAACACGAATTATTTGTCAATTTAAATCAAAATTGATGATGTGATCTTTCCGGAAAAAGATGAGCTTCTGATATCCAATATTTAAGACAAAATAAACATTTTACCATTGGTACACGAATCGTGTACCATTATACGTTTCAGCCCAGTTGTAACAAGAGACTAGAGGGGCGAGGCTACACACCTTGGACCTAATCAAACGGCGCATGTAGACTGGAATAACTAGAGGCTAGAAATTTGCATTCGATTAACACTGCTGGCTTATTTCGCCGAACATAACTGATTTGAAATTAGAGTAACAACGGAAACCATTGGATGTAAATCAGTTTACATGTATATAAATTCATATTAGAGTATTATATGCGTTGCGACCGACTTGTGTCAATTTCTAGGTCCCAAATGTTACCGATTTAGCTCCTTTAACCTTCAGCATTGGACCAGTCTGGCGTTAAACTTCATTTCAAATCCGATCAACCGCCCGGTGTAAAGAGATCCAGAAAAGAAGGTCTGGTCAACAACGACTCAATGAGTAAGACGTTGCCCCAAGGAAGTTCATCTTACGTGGTTTCCCCTTTTTGGATAATACGAAAATCAAAATTTCCGTCATAGCACACTGTATGGCATATGTCCAAGATGGTGGAGACAACGTCGACTACCGACGAATTTGATAACATCAGACGCGTTGAGGCAAAATATTTCAGCTGATTAAGGTGCATACAAAATTACAGTGGAATCAGGTCAAAACAGCTATATCTCCATGAATGCAGGAGAGAAATAATATTTTCTCCGACAACAGAGGGGGTAGGGGGTACTAGAGGTACTTCCATGGGAAAGACACTGCGCATGCGATGAATATCCTTATATTAGGTAACTTGGAAAGAAGGTGACGTCGATTCCCACAAACATTAAAGATAGGAAATATGACACCACCACCTGAGATCAGTGGCGATTTATAATATCGAACTACCCGTGTTTCAATTTTAGACATGCTTAATCAACCAGAAAACAACCCCCCGCCCCCTCTACACACGCACACATCATTAGAAATCCCTAGCCAGAAAAAAAACCCACCCCCACGTACCCCTCCACGCAGGCACACATCGTCAGACAGCCTTTACTAGCCAGAAACTAGACCCCCTCCCAACTATTCTCTCCACACGCACACACACATTGTATATATACTATTCAAAAAAAGTAGGGGATATTTGATTTTGGGGGCATAATACTAAAATATGCAAATGACTACGAAAAAAGTCACTATAAAACCTAACAGAAGAAACATTTCCAGTTACATGTGACGCCCAAACGCACCAATAGCTACCGCATGGAATGCAGGTGATGCTTGGGATCATCATGGGGGTCCAACCCAAGATTTGCACGACTCTGACTTTGAATGTTACAGTCATTGTGGCATTGAATTCCAGGGTGGAAACATCAGTTTAATTGTTTTAGTGACCAGAAAACAAATTTTGATATGCGTCGGCTTACCCAAAATGAAAGGTTACGTGCCCTTGGCATGCTACAGATCGGCACAACACAGGTGGTTGTGGCGCGGACGATGAATGTTTCTCAGTCTGTCATAAGCAGGCTATGGTCCAGATACCGTGATACACAATCTGTACAGGACAGACCACGCTCAGGTCGACCAAGGGCGACAACTCAAGCCCAGGATCGATTTATCCGTACCTTGGCCTTGAGAAATCGTGTCATCACAGCAAATCAAATCAGCGCTCGTCTTCAAACAGACACTGGTGTGAGAGTGAATGGCCAGACGATTCGGAATCGACTGCATAGGGGTCACCTTCGCGCCCGACGTCCTCGCGTGATCCCTTGTTTGAGAGATCATCACATTCAGGCAAGACGTCGTTGGTGTACGGATCGTCAACACTGGGATAATCGACGCTGGAGCAATGTGATGTTTTCAGATGAGTCAAGGTTCACTGTTGATTTTTTGGACAGACGTAGGAGGGTGTGGCGTCGTCGAAACGAGCGCTTCCAAGACGTTAACGTCATCAGACATGATCGATTTGGGGGTGGTTCTGTTATGGTGTGGGGAGGCATCACTGTTGCTGGAAGAACGGCTTTACATGTTGTTGCAGGGCGTGTTACAGGCCAGTACTACCGGGACAACATCTTGGCAGTCCATGTTGTGCCGTTCGCACGACGTCATGGCCGCCGTTTCATCTTCCAGGATGACAACGCAAGATGTCACAGGGCCAGGATCGTTACAGGTTACCTCCAACAACAGAACATCACCACATTACCTTGGCCAGCACTGAGTCCCGACCTCTCCCCCATCGAGCATGTCTGGGACATGCTTGGACAGAAGTTACGTCAACGTCAACAACGTCCTGCCAATGTCCAAGAACTTGCTGCTACGTTGCAACAGAAATGGGACAATCTGGACCAAAATGACCTTAGACGTCTCATTAGGAGTATGCCACGTCGGATCAATGCTTGTTTGGCAAACAGAGGAGGATTTACCCGTTACTGACTTTGTTGTGATGCTGTGGTAACTTTGCTGTTTGACCCCGGGTATCATTTTACCCTTATAATGGTCAGTCTGTGCCTTACTTAGTCTAACGATCATTTGGAATAAATCGATGAATGTGAACTTCATTTCATTTTGTCATTTGTTTCTTCGTCAGTTTCATTAGGTGACTTTAATAACACTTAAAAATCAAATATCCCCTACTTTTTTTGAATAGTATATAACTAACAGTCGATTATTATCGGGGTCACGTTGGTTAAGAAGGTAAGACGCTGGCTTGCTATCCTGGAGGTCGGGTTTCGTTCCCTGCTTTGGCCGAGAAAGTTCATCCAGAATTTCCGGCGTGGTTTCCCCTTGTCAGAACGGAGTGCCTGACAAGTACAGTCGTCCAGTCATTCGGATGGGATGATAATCTGAAGTCCCGTGTAAACATTGGCGTACACGTAAAAGATCCCTTGACAGTTGGAATTCGATATAATGGGGCTGTTACACACTGACGTATAGCATCAGCGTATGCCGACGTATGAGAAATTTAGCAGACACGCTGGTGTACGTTGAATACATCACGGGTACGTTTTTAATAACTAACAAGAACGCTGAAATATGCCAAACGCGGCCCAAAATTTTGTGCATGCATAAAATTGTCAGCATATGTCGACGTATTGCTTACACGTTAGGCGTTAATTAGACGTACGCGACAAGTAAGTTATGCACGCGTTCACGCATGTTACATGTAAGTTAAAGGCAACGTACTTCTGTGGTCCTTAGAACTTGTTGAACGTATGAAATAATTATCTAATACGCTGAAGCTGAATTTAAAAATCAAGAGGACGCTCTTTTTGGACGCGAATATAACGTTCAGCGCATTAGAAGAACGATATATATGCGTCCAAAAAGAGTGTCCTCTTGATTTTTAAACTCAGCTTCGGCGTATGCCAGCGTGTCGGAACTATTATTCCATACGTCGGAATAAGCTTTCTAAAACGTTCTAGTGTGACAGGCCCATTAGAGTAGGCCGTAGTGCCGCTGTCAGGGTAAAATGTTCCTCATAGCACACTGTATGACGTAGTCAAGTCTTCATTAGCTCAGTTCTTTATTACCCCATGCGACAGAACATGACGTTAAACCTCTTTTCATTTCATATTTTTAAGAAGCATCGAGCAATCATATTTTCTATGTGGTTTTGTAGGGGTCCAAACTTGTCAGTGATCATGCATGCAGTTATCCATGGCTCCTGGTAGGCTCCCTGGTGTCCAAACATTAAGGTTTCCTGTCCCAGGGCCTAGCGTAGGAAAAGCGTATTTTGTTTGATTATCTCAATTTAAGGACTTGGGAGGCAGCTATTCTATCGTCTTGTGGTTCTTTATGTGTCCACAACTGCCAGACCTATTACTTTATAGGTTTTTGAAGCATTTACAAGACATTAAATACCTATCAAGATTAACAACCCATTTAGTATTCATCAGAAAAAATTAAAATCTGATTTACTTCTAGTTATTGCTGATGCTACATTTATTGTTCAAATTAAAAGGCTTCATATTAACTTGGTCTATCATTTTAAGGTAATCTGAAAATAACTAAACAATGGGGGCAACTATAAATAAACATTGTGTGAAGGCACAACTTTGCCATCTTGAGCATTCGCAATTTGTTTTCCAAAAAAGTCTTGGGCAATAGCTATGGAAGTAATCATTTGAAATTGCTGAAAATCAATAGACTTTCTTGTCTGAAGAAAATTATTAAGTTTCACATACATCAGATGATATTTTTAGCCTCTGGGGATTCCACAAAACTGTTCATAAAGGTCAATGGCCATACCTCTAACCAGAATTATCGGAAAACGCAAATACAATAGGCTTCGTCATCTCATGAACTTAAACACTGTGCATAAATTTCAATTGTGATAACTTTGGCCAGACCTAAACTGACAGAGAGTTGATGACGAATTCAGAATACAAACATCCGAAGCAATTTTGCTGCAAAAATGAATATACAAAGCAGCTGAGAGAAATTATTTATACCATTCAAATCTATATGGAAATAGATGTTTGAAGCGCATGCACCATACCGAAAATGGTAATTTCGAATTGCCAATATTATTGTATAGACTATGTATGTGTCCAAAGTTTAGTTGACAAAAAATAAAACTGACAAACATGGATATTATTTTTAAAGACAAACATCCTGTGGTATTTGCATCCTCAATGCTTGAACATTGATTACCACAAAGTCGTTGGTAATTTTCAATGATCTAAATTCATTTTTTACATAAAATTCCAACTACAAATTTGTAAAAGTTAAACCAAGTTGTAATGCTTTTAAGGGCGTTGAGTAGTCTAAAATGCAAATTTTAAAGCTAGCACTGTAATTTTTGTTGATAAGATATGACATTTTTTGTTATTTGGGGTGATAAACTACATATTAATCACCAAATAAATACCAATTTTATTTACCAACTATGTTCCAAACTTTGCCCAAAAGCATGATAAAAAGGGGTATTGATGACAACAAAAGTAGAATTTTCTCAGTTATGCCTGCAGATATTTTCATCAAATTTCGCATGAACAATGCTAATAGCAAGTCCCAAAAATACACTGGTCAATTTTTGGCTATAGGTTGTGGTTTGTCTTGTATCCATGGAAACGCAAAAAAACGATGCGTTTTCTTGAAAATTCTATTAGTACAAGCTCAAAAGATTTATTGATAATCCCACCAGTAGATCGAAAGTGGAGGTTATAAGCTACATTTCGACACCAAAAACGTTAAAAAATACCAACTCAAAGTATTTTAAAATTGTTGTTCATTATTTACCTTCAAACGAGATTTTGCGATTTTGGGTTAATTCTTTGAATACGTCGACAACAAGTATTAAAATACAACAATTCGGATGTAAAAGTAAATAATTACTTCACTGCACCACTCCACCGCACTCTAAATCATGTTATGCATTCAAAAAATAGTAATCTTTGACCATAAAAAAAAAATCCGTCATGTTCCTTTCGTGATAGATAAATAGACCTGGATAATCGCGTCATACAGGGAATTCCTTCTGGTCACGTGACATCTTCCACTCCCGTTGAAGCCACGTCTGTGTTGATCACGTGACTGGCGTGCACGACGTCATAATTTATTCAACACCTGATCTAGGTCGGGGAATCAGTCTCGTTTGCTATAAATAGTTTTATTCCTCCGCCTCGTATCTCCATTGTTACACATAAAACGACGCGACTTTCGAGAGTTTTCTGAGTTATTTTATAAGTGGAACAAGTTTGCAAAGACTTAATAAGATTGGCGTTGAAAAGTTAGTGCGAATCTTAGACTGCTCAACGCCCTTAAGGAGCTAAATCGCTAACATTTGGGACCTAGAAATATAATATTGTAATATGAATGTATATAGCCCGATTTACATTCAATGGTTTCCGTTTTTACTTTAATTTCGAATCAGTTATGTTCGGCGAAATAAGCCAACAGTCTAAATCGAATAAAACATTCTAGCGTCTGGTTATTCCAGTCTACATACGCCGTTTAATTTGGTGCAATGTTTCTAGCCTCGTTCTTCGAGTCTCTTGCTAGAACTGGGGCTGCAACGCATTATGGTACTATGGTACACGATTCGTGTACCAATGGTAAAATGTTTATTTTGTATTAAGTATTGGATAGCCGAAGTCGATCTTTTTCTGGTAAGATCACAGCATCAATGTTGATTTAAATTTACAAATAATTCGTGTTTTCAATGTTGAAGATTTTGGATGATATTGAGTTAGAGACTTGGCTACTTTAAGCATTACTTTTTTGAAATCTTATTCTTCAATAACTGGCATTGGTGAGGTGTCAGCCTCATTTATAGAGTGTTTGAAAGAAAGGCTAGGACATGGTTCAAATCCCAGGCCATAATCCAGAAACTTGCAGTCCAATATTCTCGAATAAACATATTTTAACACTATTTGCATCTGAGGAGCGGGTATTTTGTCCAACAGTTTTGGTCTGAAATTCGAATTGAACCATCATTAGGGTATAACAGTGATGTATTTAAAGGTTGTTTTTTTTTTAAATCGGATAAAAATTGTGACATAGAGACCTCAAACTATTTTATAGCATACTGCAAATATAAGGAGTATGTCTGCGTTAGCCATTTCTACTAGATAATAATTCAGTGACCACTGGTCCATCAATCAAATTACAGTCTTTGGATTTGACCTGTAAGTTTATGTGGAAAACATACCCAAAGTACAAAATTATAACCAAAGGGACCACTTTTTCTGATTGGTCATCATCTCTATGCCTTCATTGCATTTATTTTTAAATGAAAACCATGAGTTGCCAGGCAACGCAGCCCTCTAATTTGTTAACATGTGCAACATAAACATGAGTTTTTGTAACATTATATAAAGCTTCTAGTAAATAATTGATGAGGTTTCCAGAGATGTGATTAATAAATTAAGATTACTCACCGTTCGAGTTCCTGAATACTGAGGTATATCTGGGTAGATATCTGGTAGGTCATCTTCGGAATCTGACATACATGTATCACTATAATAGGCTAAAAGATATAACTTTTGTCAATTGGTTACTGGCAGAGGAAAACTGGCACTGGTCGACAAGCTGGATGGTTGAGACTTGCTATTGCTATATAGATCTGGATGGTTGAGAAAACTTTGGCTGGGTGTCTTAGGCAAGGTGGGGCTAGATGCTAGAGACATACTGGAGCCTGATGGTGGAGACAAACCCGAGTTGGATGGTTCCGACAAGCTGGCTACTGACGCTTTTACACAGCTATGTAGATATATGCGGACGGGACTTTTTTTATTTCATTTGCATATATTCCGAAAGTAAAATAATCGCCATTTTTTAATTTGTCCTTTATAAGATTCCCATTAAAATTCGCCAGAAAGAAAGAACATTCTTCTGCATTGATGTTTTTCAGTGTAGCCTTTCCCCCAAGACAAAATATACTGAGCGTCATAGAAAACGCATCACTTAGTTTTTCTGTAAACATATCTTATTTATTCCATGCTACGTCGCTGCACATCGTGCGTAAGAGCCAGTCGAGGACACACGCGCTACTGACATCTGTGTCGTACTTTTGGTTTTGACCCCTCTGACTTTGTACCGTTGATTACAGATTAAACATCCATAAGTGTACAAACGTTTTGTTATTCATGTGTTCCCATTTGAATATTGTTCACAATAAGAAGCAAAATCAAATAAGATATGTTTACATGATCATTTTGTTATTCGAAAAACTTAGTGATGCGTTTTCTATTGCGCACAGTATATATCCTTTGTCTGTTTCCAAAGCTGTGATAAATTGGTATCCTTTTTTATATCTAATGCAACCCCCTCCCCTTTCTAACGGTACTTGGCTATATTACTTAAACCCCGATATTTTTCTCGGTGCTGTATTTGCAATCCATATAGATTTTTCTGGTTATTTTTTTTTCTTTTTGCTTGAGGGAATTTTCTTTACTTTGGTGTGATTTCTTGAGAAGTTGTAGCTGCAATTAAATATTAGATAAAATAAAATTTCATGACGTTAACAAGTCTGTAGTTGTTAACACAGTTTTTAAGGAGTCACTGAACTGATTCGAAGAGCACGTCATAGTTCCGTGGTCCAGCCATATTGCTATCATGGTACACAGCATGATGTATGTCCGTCTTAGGAGGACCGCTTACAAACAACAGGAACTTGCCAATAACAACCCACATGGATGAGACACAAGACCTTGTATCGGTGGTGCTTTTGTGAGCATTGTACTCTTCTCTGTCTGCTTAATATTGTCTTTTGTAAGTTGAACAGAAATATCTGTTAATGTACTGTAGTTTGATAGGCATTGGGAAAACACTGTATTTGACATCATGGTTATATTTGTAGAAGCCTATGACTGGTATCACAGAAGTATCTTTCTAGTTGTGATTAGGCAGTGCAGTAAACTTTATTATTATGCATATTTAAAGATAACATACTCATGCTCAGGTGGGCCCGGCATCTTTGCCGCAAGCGGGCTTTATCACCTATTGTAGATATACCTAAATAGGCAAAATCACCATCGGGCTATACTATATACCGGAAAACACCATGTTATACTGAATACCGGAAAAGCACTTAATACTGGAAAACACACTAAATACCGCAAAACACCCTAAATAGGCAACTAACCCTAACCCCCACACACGGAGGATCAGGCTTCGGGTTACCTATTTAGGGTTTTTTCCGGTATTAAATGTGTTTTCCGGTATTTACTGTTTTTATGGTGTTTTTTGTGTTTCCCGTATATAGTATTGCCGCTCATCATCTATTAAAAGTAATACTTCTTTTGGTCCAACCTGAAACAGAAAAAAATAAATAAAATTTAACACCACAAAACATAAGTCATATCAATGGGTACCAAATAATTATTTTTGAAATTATTACAAAAATAGATTATTTCGATGCTTACAACTGTGACCTCTGCACTGTTGCATTCAAATTCATTCATTCACCCCCAGATGCCATTTCTAACCGGCCATTTCAAGTGAACTTGTAAGGGATACGACGAATCATATTATTACAGATCTCTCTCGACGTCAACAGTGTAAAATTGGGCAAGCTGTCGGATCCCGGGTTCGCTGTTCTCGTCGAAATGGGTAGGCATCAAAAACAAGCAATTGATTACAAGATCATAAATGTCAACGAAACCATCAACGACGCTATCAATCTAATTAAAATATAGATCTATATTTCGTTTCGTTTTTTATACTTTCGATGGCCTACACTCATGTAGATCTAACTAGTTATAGTGGACGCTCACGTTCTATGACGTCAGGTATCAAGCACGGGACATTTGACCCGATAACGTCAGTCATTCGATTAACCAATTAGCGATCGCCATGCTTTTCAAAATCCACTTGTGTTTTGTTATGATTTCTATCCGCTGGTGTTAGTATAGACGTCGTTGGCTGGTAATATCTACCCACAGTTCCACGCATGAAAAGGTCAAACGGTCGATTCGACAGACCATTTGATTGGCTGACCCCTCATTTCAGGCAGAACACCAGTTAAATAACAAGTCCTCCAGATCCAAGAGTAGTGAAGACAAGTAAAAACGAAATTTTGAACTATAAAAAACGAAACGAAATTGGATCTGTGTTTTAATCAGATTGCGACGCTATTGATTACTGTCAAAATAAACATCGCATTTCAAGTGATTATTTATTTCGTGTGGTTCGTCATCACCGCCTTCGTTATGGAACCGATCCTTTCTCCCTTTTTATTTCTCCTCAAACTCTGACTCAATTTTTTGCCAGGGCAATCATCGGTTCGCATCTGTCGAAAGAGAGAAATGGGATTTAACGTCCATTCGACACAAGCTAGGTCATTTTATTTCAATATTTCCCTTGGGCGGATGAGCCGAGAAGGCTCACGAAGTTAGACAGGCGATCCTACTCCTTGTCATGTTCAATCGTAGAATCGGGGGGTTGGGATGGCCTAGTGGTCTAGAGTGCCGCGTGGTATATACAATACAGGCAATGTTTTTAATTTGTATATATCATATTTTATTTTACCTTTAATCTTTTATACATACTCATATTAGACAACATAATTTATAAATAACCAAAAATAATTGTTTTTATTATTGTACATTACTGTATATATATTGCCTGTATGTCTTAACAATAACAGCAGATAAGCATGAAATGAATTTAAATTTTGTGAAACTACGAAATACTGTAAATATTATAAATATTTGTATAAATATATTATGTGAATAAACATATTACAAGATAAAAAAAAAAAAAAAGTGCCGCGCTACGACCTCTAGCTGGTCGGTCACCTCTGGCTTGCGGCTGTGGTTTCGAACCCTGGTGTGAGCGTATGTGGCATGGAGATGGGGGCGCCTTCTCAGCCGGGCACTCCGGTTTCCTGCCTACGCGCAAGCGAATTATTGAAATAAAATTGAAACCATATGTTAGTCCCAAAATGACCTAGTTTGTGTCGAGTGGACGTTAAACCCTATTTCTCTCTCTCTCAATCGTAGACTCGAAACCACGCCACTTAACCAAATGACAGACATTATGATTTCATCTTAATAGCTGTGCGGAGTTGGAAACTGGCAACCGTGATTTTTGTTTTTTTAGTGAAGTGTGGCCCCAATACTATATTCAACTTGTTCCGATCTTGCTTTGATCAAGGTTGTGCATGGTTGTGTCGGACCACGAAGATTGTGGAAAGGCTCCGAGGCAATGTGTATGTGGTGCGTGGGCCCATGTGGGTGAGTATAAGGGCACCAGAAAGACTGACGAGTAGCGCCCCATGCTCACGCGGAGGGGGTGATATAGCATAGATCTTCAAGACATGGGTCCATACTAGACCCATTTTCATTAATGAAAGTGGGACCTCTGACTACGAACAAAGGCCACTACGAGTATAGTGTGGGTACACGTACTGTCACGGATGGGCCCCCATAAGTTTTAGAATTATAGAAAACATAGCACTAGGTTTTTACATTTGCGTCCAGATAAGAAACAAAATAAAATTGATACTCCCTAAAGCAAATATTTGGCTTCTGTCATTCAATAAAGAGAACAAATAAGTAATGTACCTCACAAGGCATTGATTGCTCTTGTTTTGTTTTAAATCTAAACATTTTTTTTCAGTTTAACAATAATGTTGCTAAGCAACTGCATGCATTTGGTTTACTGTGCGTTAATTTTTAATAGTTTAAGATTGATGTTATTGAACTTTATGAAGAATAACAGAAGAGAATACTAAACCATTGACACATATCAATTTAATCAAGTCGAATTTATCTGTCCGCTAACCGAACTAGATTGTATCACTGTACTTTATAGTTGCAATTTCATATTGTTAAGTTATATTTTTAAAATGTATGGAGATAAAGCCCTGAAATAGGTTGTATCAAAAAACGATCCTACCTCGTTAAAGAATAATCCTATTAATCCTATATTTCTCTTTTGCCAGTTGAGAAATTCAAACGTTTGAAGATAGCCATTCTATGGGGGTGAATGGAAAAACAAGGGAGATAATTGTGTTATTATTTCCTGTGTCACTGATTTTAATGCCTGGGAAATAATGCCCATGGATGTATAATACTGAGCTGACAACCTTTTGAGCAAAAGACTTTTAAAAAAGTAATTATGTTTTGGCTTTCTTAGAAAGTATGAAATTCCCGCTTTAAAATCAGTGTGTCCAGTTTAAAGAAGATAAATCGCTAATATTTGGGACCTAGAAATTGACACAAATGGGACGCAACGCATATAACAATGTAATATGAATGTATATAAACAGATTTACGTTCAATCGTTTCCGTTTTAACTCTAATATCAAATCAGATATGTTTGGCGAAATGCGCCAGAAAGCTCATCGAATGGCAATCTATAGCGTCTGGTTATTCCAATCTACATATTAATTATTGTGCATGCTTTCCAAATAAGAATGGGGTTTCCGTTTGACATGACTTTTGGACTATGTCTAGCCTCGTTCTTCGAGTCCCTTGTTACAAAGGTCAAGCGAATGGCAATCTCTAACGTCTGGTTATTCCAATTTACATATTAATTATTGCACATGCTCTCCAGCTAAGAATGGAGTTACCGCTTGACATGACGTTTGGAATATGCCTAGCATTTGGTACAAGATTCGTGTACTAATGGTAAAATGTTTATTTCATCTTAAATATTGGACATCAGGAACACATCTTTTCCCGGTAAGATCAATTCATCAATGTTGTTTTAAATTGACCAATAATTCAATGTGGAAGACTTTGGATGACACTGAGTTAGAAACTTAGCTACTTTAAATTTGTATAACTTTCAGTGTCATCCAATATATCTATCACATAACTGGTAGACGGGATCATCAAAGCATATGAATATTGTACAGGACGGGATTATCATTACATACGAATATGGTATTAGATTGCTATTACATCACAGGTAGACTAGATTATCATTGCAGACGAATATTGTATTCTTTTAATGTTACATGTACTTAACAAGTAAGACGGTGTTCTCTGTTACATCATTTGTTTGTGAGCTAAAACAAAAGGAACAAATTCTAACTTGTAAAAGCGGTGAAGTGGCTAATATCATTTGTGTTGTACATGTGCATCGATTGGCTAATGAAAACTGACAGTTAACATGCGCACACACCCATTCCATAAACACGCGGTATAACAAGGGTGATTTATTTTTTAATGCCTTACAGATGTTCGATTTAATTGACTGAGTGTGAAATTAATAATTGACTTAAGACTAAACGAGTGTCAAATTCAGTAAAACGTTCAGAATGTATTGGACTAGATGTAACATGTGCGATTCAGCTTAAATTAATTTAGTACTTTACAGATGATAGTATTTAAATGATCGAGTAAGAAATCAGTAATTTATTGCACACTAAACGAATGTCAAATTAAGTAAAATTCTTAAGGGCATAATGTATCGGATACGGTGTTTGATGGGTACAGTTATAATAGTGGCATACTTTACAGATGTTCGATTTAAATGACTTGGTGTGAAATTAATAATTTCATTGCATGCTAAACTAGTGTGAGTGTCAAATTAAGTAAACATTCTATGTTCAGAATGTATCGGATACGGTGTTTGATGGATACAGTGATAATAGTGGCATACGTATCTGTTAGCATGTGCCACGACCAGTGTACGCATATACAATATCCACAGCTTCAGCATGGTGAACAGATAGCTAATGCATCGTATCTGGTTTATGGTGATCTGTATATTCTTCAGTGTGTTAAAACGTGTTTTTCAAGCTCCATATGTCAGGCATTTGACTATAACATACGTACTGGGACATGTTCGTTGTATCGTAGACAAAGTGGTGATTACGATACGGATGAGAATTCAAATTACGTGATCGCTGATGTAGCAGATTGGCCTCGTGGCTTGGCCGGAAGTTGCGTGTATCGCGCATGTCCTGTCAATGCCTTATGTTCTGCTGTTAGTTCCAGTAGGTATGTATGTGAGGTTGTCGGATGTTTGGGAACTGGAATCCAAACCAACACGTTGTCCGAAGATCCACTCGTGTTCCAAGTCGGATACGAACTGGAAGATGTTTGCGGGGAAGGTTATTATGCCAATACGACTGTTGTTTGTCAACACGATGGGAATCGGACGGCGTTTACATGTTTAAGATTGCCGAGCAGTTGCGCCGAATTACTACAATGTAACACGTCTTACAGAGATGGCGAATATTGGTTGTACCATTTTGATCAAGGAACTACAGTGAAAAGATTGAAGATTTTCTGTTATAACATGACTACATCAAATGCTAAGGAATACATCACATTGCCATATCTTAATTTTGCTTCTAGATCTTTGTATGTATACTCTAATTATTCCACGTGCACTACAGTCCTTGCTGATCCTGACACCATAGCTGACAAATGGCTTGGAGACACTGAGTATTCCAAAGTAAGACTTAGCCGAGATAAATTGCAAATCGCAAGAGGTGACGCAACATTTGCCAATTATACCTACAGGACGTATTACGGCTCGGCAGGGGATGCAAACAAATTTGTAAATACCACCTGTCCAGCCCTTGGACAGTTTCGCATTGATCTACGCAATACGAGCTTCACCGTCAATCGCACCTCGCAATGGGTACTTCAGAGGAGTCCATGGTCCTTTTTGGATAACATCACATTTTCCAGTAATAATCAAATCGTTGATGGTCTATGCGGAGGTGCTGGTACATACAATAAGCAGGGAGGGTGTAGAGGTAGAAAAGTCTTCTTCGAAATCAACGAGCATTACCAACCTGACCTAAAATCCGCAGTGATCCCAAAGTGCGTTATGAATTGAATATATGGGCGATATATGCCCCAAGCATAAATGGATGCTGTCATGTTGTGGGTTTGAATACCCTTTCCGATTAGTGTACCTATTTTCGGAACACCAAACTAGGCTCATCGTCATCAGATATATTTGTCATTCGGACGTAGTGCTGCGTCGCTCTTCAGAACATCAGATACCACTATTCTCCTCGGGTGCAGTCATATGGGGAAATAAAAATAAAACCAAGTACGAACAATCCAAACCAGACAATTGGGCTGTTCACCGTGAACAAATAGAAGTAACAGGTGTCCGGAAGAGTAAGCTTACCCTGTTTAGCGCTACACCCGTCAAAGCCGCCGCATGCTGCATCCAAATTATAAGACGTAATCTCGGTAAACAAACTTTGGAAAAATTGGTAATGGAACTGGAACACACAGGTGACAATTCTATGGAACACAGCAGTATCCCATAGAATTGTCACCAGGATATTCCAGTTCTATTACTAAATGACATTGAATCAATTTACACGGAACGCGATTTTACTGTTTAATTCGAAGTGAAAAACTGCAAATAATAATTATATAAGCGAATATTTAATGAATTAAGTCAATAAAAGACACGTCTTTAAATGGCATTTAAAATATACGTCTTCTCGTAGTTTCAGTACATGACATTTCTTCGTTTCGTTGTGCATTCCGGGTAGTTGTAATTGTTACAGCCGAATAAAACAAATAGGCTGGAGGAGTCCAGATCGTCTTGTCGCACTATCCATATTGTTTTTGGTGTTCGCCAGTCGCCGTTTTACGAGAATCACAGCCACCGTATTCCATAGCGGTGAGAGAGAGAAATAGGGTTTAACGTCAGCTCAACACAAACTAGGTCTTTTTGGGACCAACACATGGTTCAACTTTATTTCAATAATTCGCTTGCGCGTAGGGGTCATTAGCAGTGGGAGGAAACCAGAGTGTCCGGAGGTAACCCATGAGGTTGAGCCGATAAGTGACTTTTGGAATTATCGAGAAATGTCGCCTGGAATAACTAACAATTTGCAGTTCGATTGTCGTTAAGGTAATTTAATTTTTTGAGGAGTGGGTGGGGACCTTCCGCTGGAAACAAGCTAGACCAATGCAGGACCAACATATCGCTCGATTTTATATGTTACTTTATACATTACCCACCCCTTTGAGTTCCAATTTTAGAATTGTGAGATACGGGTTAAATATGTACCTTTTTAAAAGTAAATCACGCCTGGCATCCACCCTAGCCAGATGCGACACACCATAATCTACCTTGCCGAGGCATGTCTTTAACGTCAAATTATTTATAAAATCTGAGTTTCAGATCCGTCGTAATTAGCTCAGTTGTTTCCCCTTGATTTCATGATAATGGGTGTGCTCGATTGCCAGTCCGGAACGTCCCAAATTGACAGAATTGCAATTAAGTGATACGGAATTCAGTCCTGCCACAGTCGAAATGCATACTGAACTGTCTACAGTTAATTCCGCGTGAGAGGAGACAAATCTGTTTCACAGAGAATTACTTTCGAATTATCTCTGTAACAGATGACTGTCCACAACACGTGCGTTGACCGCACGTGGCGTCAGTCATTGGCTCAACGGCTCGTGCAATGTTTACATAACACCTAACTGCTTCGGGCAAAATGATGCATTGTACTCATTTTAATACCCATTTACACTAAATAGGAAATATTTTTTAACTACAAATACTTCAAACGTCTCGTCGATATCATGCTTATCAGTGATTGTAGCGGCCAAGCAAATATTCACTGCGGGATCAGTTTGAGAGGAGACATTAAGGCGATGCTCGATTGAACGTTCCGGCATTAAATTCTCTCCATTCCGAAAATAGTGTCAATCGAGTGAAAAGGAGAATTTCGGAGAACAACGCATGTGCGGATTGGATAAAAAATATCTCAACCAATCATGGCAGCTAAAACATATTTGCTACTTAAAATACGTCACGATCCCACTTACTTGACCTCAGCTGTCGGGACTAGCAGAGCTGTGACGGAACTGATTTCCGTATCATTTGATTGCCATTCTGTCGATCCGGGACGTTCCGAACTGACAATCGAGAACCCCTAAGCTAGCTGACCGACTTATTAATTCCTAAATCGACGATTTTAGTCAAAAACACTAAGTATACTTCGAGAATTTTGAGATGTATTTATTCTGCCTCCAGATAAAGGAACTGAATAGGTTTTATTTAGTAATTATGCACATGTGTATGCCAGATGTGAAAAAGAGTAAAACAACGTTACAAAACAATGTGGGGGTTGGGATGGCCTAGTGGTATAGAGTGCCGCGCTTCGACCTCTAGCTGGCCGGTCACCTCTGGCTTGCGGCTGTGGTTTTGATCCCTGGCGTGAGCGTATGTGGCATGGAGATAGGGGCGCCTTCTCAACCTCGTGGGTTTCCTCCGGGCACTCCGGTTTCCTCCCACTGCTAAAGACCCCTACGCGCAAGCGAATTATTGAAATAAAATTGAAACCATGTGTTAGTCCCAAAATGACCCAGTTTGTGTCGAGTGGACGTTAAACCCCATTTCTCTCTCTCTCTCTCTCTCTGGAGGAAATGATCGGGAAATAAACAGCAATGAATTGGAGAATCGTCTACAAAAAGACGTCACTGTCTTAATTCCTTTAAGGACTGTCTCTCAGCTGGTAGTTCCTATCCGTTCCTATATAGCTGCAATATGAAAATACCGCTCCTCCCCACCGCTGTCCTAGGGCTAATTTGGAATCCTTACCCTCTATTTGTCACTGTGATTCTTTAATCATATCTCGCCATATTTGACAAAATTTCGTAATAATTCAACACTATTTGCAAGGAGGATTTCGCAATTAATGAAACATACTCTATGCGTATGTTCGAATCTCGTAATGGCTTATAAGTTCAATCACAGAAGAAAAGTCTACTTGAAAATAGTGTTGAATTAGTATACATATGTGGCGGGAAACGTTCTCTTAGGGAACAAAGAAGGATCCAGGCTAAAAATAGTCAGTCCGGATTAGACCAGAGATGGGGAAGAGCGGTATTGACATATTGTAGCTTTATGGGAACGATCGGTGGACAGTAGCCCTTACTAAAGGAACTATCACTGTTTATAAAAAAAAAATTGCCAAGTCTAGCCAAAAATCGAAATAGTCGCCTCTCCCTCCAATATTTTATCAGGTGATTGTCGTCATGATGGGTACTTTATGGTAATCGAAAAGCTCAAAATATGTTACAGACCAAGAAATAGCATGGATTTAACAGTTCAGGCAGAAGGGAAAGAATTACTGGTCTTATCCCAATAACTAGTGAAACTGTTTGGAGTTATCTCCCTTATCTCACATGAACATATTGCAGACTTGCAAGTTTTGGTCCCAGATTTATGCGTGACTATAAGTAGGTTTGCCTGTTTAACCTATTTTTTTTTTAACCCGGCTATCCGAGTTCTTCACATTGCTTTCAAACACCTGTTCATATTTGATTTATTAGACTGGAGACAAAACAGGTACAAGATAATAAAAAAAAGATTTGGGATGAGAGGACGTACGTTTTATACCTTATATGTTCACACCTCAACCCCACCTTAATCCAAGTCAAACAATAATTTCCAAATGGAACCGCGACTTAACGTTCTTAATACAATATTAATAATTGGAAACGTAAGATAGAAATTACACAGCAAAAAGTATTTCCGAATTATAACTCAAAATAACTGATTCTTATCCAACGAAGATAAATGTTCTTGCTCTTCATTTTGTTATTGATTAGATAGAATTAAAAACATAAAATTGATCAAAATCTGAATTATATATCATTTAATCAACACAAATAAAGTATATGTTGATATGCCATTTAGGAAAGTTTATAAAGTTAGTTTTATGGACAGCATCACTATAAACCTGTAACCATAATAACTTGACTACGATATATTGGGTCTATTTATAGCCACCGCTGTCCAACTTCTAGTGGAGCGTGTGTCTGGTTGACACGTCTGAACATGGATCGCTGCTGTATTCAGTCGGCTGATCTGTCCAGGTTTGATGTCCCACTGTGAACACATTTCAGTATCTGGTTCTCCCGCTGTCTAGCGCACGGTCGAGATACCATTCTAAATTGGTCGCATTTGCGTACCGTAGGGTTTAAACGTTCTGGTCCTGCTTCTAAATTAAACTATGAAGGTAGGGTTATAACTCGTTATCAATTTCTGACGCTCTAATTAGGTACTACGTGTGGTAGTCTGCCTTTCTTTTTTCGTCGAATGTCGAACAGATTATGGTTGGTGTTGTTTTCACAAGTCTAGACTTTCTCGCTTTCTCGAGATTAAACAGTTATTCATTTGTCGTTTAATCTAAAACGAAAACCTGTTTTTTCCGGGCGATTTCGGAAACTAAAACATGACTCATTGCTTTCTATACTGCTTGCCTGATAATTTAGAGAGCCTTTCTTAGCCAATTTCTGGATCGAACACCGAATGAATCCCCTGTTTCGTGAGGCAGTGCTATTTCCTTGGGTACTGTGCAGGCTGAAGAAAAGTAGTGAAATAAAAGGGGCTTACCGTCCTACTGTTCTGCTCCTAACCTGGGCTAATGAAGACAGGCATACACCATACAGTGTGCTACGAGGGAAATTTTTCCCGGACAGCGGGCGCTACCGCCTACTCTTATATCGAATTCCAACTGCCAAGTGATCACGTGCATGCCAATGTGTACACGGGGTCTTGGTTTTTCGTCCCATCCGAACGACTAGACAGCTGTCCTGCATCACTGGCAAGGAGAAACCACACCGAAAAATATGAATGAGCGTTTGCGGCCAATGCAGGGATGGAACACACAACTTCCAGGCTAGCCAGCTTGGCACGTATAAGAGGGAAATCAAACCCCCGCCACTTGACGCAATGGCAGACTTATGTCGTTAAACCACCCAACCCCACCCCTTTTCATAGAATTATGACCTGCGTATGATCTTTTAGTAGGTTATCGAACCAGTACCGTGATCTACGATCCGCTGTGGCCCCCTTCTATAACATGGAATAAACAAAGATACGAGATAATCAACCTTTTTGTTTAGTTTTGAAGAAACAATACACGAATATGAATCACGGGTATTCTCTTTATTAAAATCTCGTCATCCATTGTGATTGTGTCGAAGCTCTTTAACCAGCGGATTTATTATCTAGTCCTTTGTTTACAAGTTATTACACGTCTACTTCAGAGTTACCCGCCTTGAATTACGTCGCCTCCGCCCAGCATGACGGACCAATCTATACACCTTTTTAAAGTAAAGACGAATAATAAAATCGTTGTTTCCTTTCATGCAGCCGAATATCTAACTCGTTTTTAATTACTAATATGTTTGCCTTTCGGGTTCTTGAAAATATTGAATTTTATGTCAACCAGCACGAAGTGTATTAAAAGAGAGTTAAGAGGCCGGACTTGATTTGTGAGATAAAAAACCCAAGAACATTTATATTTTTAATTATAGCTATCGGCCACCTGTTTCGTGCAAACAGTGACAATTGCGCGAGGGTTTCTACAAAAAGATGGAGACGTGTCTTAAAAGGAAACGGGCTTATTTGGAAAACCCTTATGTTGAAGTTTCAGCCCTGAACACACATTAAGGCGAAGTAAACGATTGCGCTTGAATTTTTTTCTGAAAACGCAGTTCAGTTAGAGGTTAGGGCGAAAGTGCGGGGGAAGCCAGAATATCAAAAGGAAAGTCGGATAACTAAAAAGATAAGCACCGGACTGTTTGGTTACGGTGTTGTATTCAAACACCTTATCAGAAGTAATTTGACTGAGAGGATGTTGTCACCGCGGCAGAATACATTACTCGTATTTAGTGGCGTCCAATCAAATACTACAAAACACTTATTGGGATGTTGATTGACTAATCAAATACAGCTTTACTTATAATGTTAGCGTGAGTGTTACAGGACTTAAATCATTAGTATCAGTGCGCTCACTATTATGCAAACGATTTCGAGATAAACAACAGATTATAATACAAATTATTTAATCGCCAAATTCTTGTAGCGGAGAACTCCAAAGTTCTTCAGGCGAAGACCCCTAAAGTTCTTCAGGCGAAGACCCCTAAAGTGATTTTAGCGAAGACCCCTAAAGTTCTTCTAGCAGAGACCTCCAAAGTGCAAATGGCTCTTTAAATATTTTAAAAATCCCTTTCGCCTACTATATTTTGTATCCAATCTAATTAAGCAAACCACAGATCATTGACTATTACATCTCACAAGAAGATGAAAAATACGACGTTTACACCACGTTTTGATTTCAACATACATTATGCAAGAGCGAAATCTTTCTATTGCAGGTCTTTATTTAGGCCTTACCAAACCATAATCAACTCTTGATGTCATCGTCAGCCTGTGATATTTGGTGGATTCGAATAAAAATTTTGATGGATGATTTAATCGTGATTTGGTTTATTATGTCAGCAAAGTTAGTAATGGCGTTCGAGACAAGCCTAAAATTAAATCGCTAACATCTCGGTTCCGTTTAAAGCAATTTGACTGGGGTTTTCAGCATATTTTCTTTCTGTTATCTATTTTGGAACTATTGTTATGAGAACTGTTAACGCTTTATCTAATTTTACCTAATATCCCTTTAATATTTAATGCTGGCTTTCCCAACAAGTGCTAACGTTAAAAATGTTGCATAATCGTCGAAAAGCTAATTGAATTACCGCAGACGGGTGTTTAATGGTATGACTAGATTAGTATCACTACTTTTGACACCTTTGCGCTAAATGATTCCATTAGCGAGCATTATCACGTGGTATTACATCATCAACATGGCGGCTGTCACCAAGGAGAATACGTATAACAGTATTAAGAAGTTAAGGAATCGATTTGAGTTAACATTGGGTGGGGGTGAGTTTGGGTGCATACTCAATTTTGATTGGCAATTTATTTTATCATTTCATGTGATCAATTTCGTTGTAAATGTGTGTGTTAGTTAGCCGTACGAATATTTGAAATGAGAGTTGATATCGACACCGAACTTCACAATAAAATTATTGGAGGCCAGTCGCCATGATTTTTGGACAGTTTGGCTTGGCATCACAGTTTTAAACAAATTACGTTCGTTGTATTTGGTTAGACATTTTGTGAACGTTTTTCTAAAATAAACTTGTGACAACTTACCTAATTATTCCGGAATGTGTTACCCAATTCGGCCACGTTCGCAGTAGACCCAGCCTCGCCTCCGATCTGATGAATGGAGAACATGACATTGGCCAGGTCATTTCGAGACTAACACGTTTCAATTGTGTTTAATTTTCACGCTTGTGCGAAGGGGTCTTTAGCAGTAGAAGGATCCCCACGAGGTTAGACAATGGAATTTACTCCGTGTTACGTACGTACGTAAAGGCTAGGGATAGGACTGATAATCTAAAGTACGCTTGTTTGACCATTCGGTCACGCAGCCCCTAAGACTCCCAGGAGACCCATTTGTAGAGAGACAATGCAATTGGCTTAAACGAATAATGTAAGTATATCCAAAGCAGAATCAAAATACGAACAAAGTGGCGGACAATATTTTGGGTAGACGGACGTTTCGGTCACAGATGCCACTAGATGCTAATTACATGTAGTTGGGGTTAAAACGTCCGCGACCGAACCATCTCACGTTGGGGCGAATTGTACCGTTGGAAGACGTTCCAGGGTCCATCGGCCCCAATTAGATATCCCTTTTGACATATGTACATACTTGTTTTTACAAATACATATCATTTACATATCATTGGAAATAAACCTATAGTTTTAATCTAAGCAGGTTTTTATGGGTCATCCTCAAGAGGCTGGTCATTCATGACATCATTACTTTTTCTCTCATCAAAACTTTCAGATCTTATCATCTTATTATCATGTAACTTCATATTATCATCTCTATTGTCATGTTTGATATGCCTCTTGCAAAAATAAATAAATAAATAAAAAAATCCACAAAATTACAATGACCACCGCGATGGGAGCTGAAGGAAACCAGTTGGTCAAGGGGCCAAAGCTGCGCAATCCTGTTCATCAGGTGTGGTTTCTCCTTGTCACGGGTGCAGGACGGAGGGCCTGGCAAGGTACAACGTATAGTCGTTCGGATGGCACGGAAAATCGAGGCCCCGTCTACACCTTGACGTGCAGAAGGGTCACGTGGCAATTTGAATTCGAAATAAGAATATCGAGTCTTCAATAGCCCAGCCCGAGCAAAACCATTCCATCTTCCTGTACAATGGCTAAATTGTGCTTCGAACATCTAAATTTACAACGTGATATTTTTGTGTAATTTTATACCTACATTTGACAAATATTTTTCAGGCATTAATGAACATTTAACTTGACAATAATATCTCAGTTTTGGTATTGAAGAAATTTCACATATCCAAATTTGAATACAGGTATCCTTTAATCTTTTGAGAGAATTCTTCTAAAAATACATTACTTATTTGTAACCACTTAACGAACGGAATATGCTATTTAAATATCTTTTATAAATATAATTAAATGTGTTTAGTGATCAGTGTCAACAAGTACTATAACATCTCTGTTACATAGTCACGTGAAATAGATACCGTAACAGTAATATAGCCTAGGGCCGCAACATCCACAGTATAGTAACGTTCTTCGCGCACGAGCAACCACTCTCTAATGTCATAAGATAGATTTAGCTAGAAAAGCCTATGTTGATAATGTAAATGATATTAGCAGATTGAAACTAAACCGTGAATTGATTCAAATTAAAACAAACTAGCTTGTAGGATCAACATTAAGTAGAACCAAAATCCGATTAAGTTCGCGAATTGCCTCGTTTTCATTGATCGCTTCGCAATCACTCGTGCTTGGCTGCTCTTTCCGATCAGAGCGCTCCCTCGAGGCTTGTTTACACAGCAGCTAAGAAGTAGTGACGTCACGGACATGAAGCACTCGTGAATAAAGGAATTTAAGCACTAGAGTTAAAACTGTTAGGCATCTTGTGAAATTAAGCATCGATTAAGTACAATCACGGCTTTCTTGAACATGAGACAGACGGCCGTGTTTTGTTAGTGGGCGACGATCTTCCCATACGTTAATTATATTGTTAAATTAGCTGGCTGTTGATAGAATAGCCATGTCGGTTAGAATACACACATTCGACAAAAACCGTTAGCTACGTCAACCATGAACAACTAAAACCAGAAACTGACCTCCAAGATGATAAATCATTGGAAATATTAAACAAATACAAATACTACAAAGTTTATCATAATTTGTATAATTCTATTCTAAAGTATGGACAGAATTAAAATATTAGAACTATTCAATAGCGACAAACAAAATCATAATATAGTCTCTGCAATTTAAAAAAACCCAGCAAGTGTAGATAGCCAGCAGTGTGAATTATCCATTTTTTCTCCTTTGTTTCAATTTGTTTTCTCTTTTTTTAAAAAAAAAAAAAAAAAATTTATTCGCAGATCAGACAACTACAAATATACATTTAAAGTCAATATTACCATCTTTACAATCAAAATGTTGATTATCTGAAGATGTTAATAAAATAAGCGAAAGTGCTTGTAATCGACAAATAATGTAGTTCTTTTTTCAAAAGCTTTTAGATTTTTGTATATAATTAAATAGATACCGATAGATTGATACATACAATCTTTAAGTGGCATTTACCTATTGGGAAACACATTAACAGAACACATTGATAATAGGAAACAATCTCTGGTTTAATTCTAAAAGCACGACGTTTCGACATGTATCCTTCTATCAGTGATTGTTTCCCATAAAGAAGGAGAGAGAGAAATGGGGTTTAACGTCCACTCAACACAACCAGGTCATTTCGGGACTAACATATGGTTTCAATTGTTTTAAAAAGATAGGCTGGCGCTGCCAGGCAGGATACGCCCACATTTTCGAGAGATGGATAGAGAACAAGCGAGGGAGAGAGAGAAATGGGGTTTAACGTCCACTCGACACAACTAGATCATTTCGGGACTAACATATGGTTTTTTTAATTTTATTTCAATAATTCCCTTGCGCGTAGGGGTCTTTAGCCGTGGGAGGAAACCGGAGTGACCCGAGGAAACCCACGAGGTTGAGAAGGCGCCCCTATCTCCATGCCACATACGCTCACACCAGGGCTCGAAACCACAGCCGCAAGCCAGAGGTGACCGGCCAGATAGAGGTCGAAGCGCGGCACTCTAGACCACTAGGCCATCCCAACCCCCCGTTTCCCATAAAAACTCTGTTCCGTTAATGTATAACACATGCCACAATTATATGGAATGTAAGTTACTTAATAAAGGATTTATTTCAGCAAAAAAAAAAGTTTATATAAAAGGTCATTATGCTGGGAAGGATATAAAAGTTAGAATACTATGAATTCGCGGGGTTTTACGTCCGCTTCCGTGTGGAGTGATATCGCAGACAAAGAATTTATAATACCAATGTTACGCGTTAATCTTGGAAAAATATTTGTATCACTCATTGAAAATTAAAGAAAAACTGTTAGACAACCATGTGTGGGTTGGGGGGTTGTTGGGTTTTTTTTTCGTTTTTTGTTTTGTTTTTTTTATTTATTTTTGGGTTATTTTTGAGGGGTGGGTTGGGATTATGTAGTTACGTATTTATATTTGTATTTATTTTTCAGTGATAAGAGTGTACAATAGCGCGTGTATAAAGGTGGAGGGGGAATTATATATTTTATACTTTTATCTATATCTGTCTCTACATGTGTTTTGGATATAGAAAAAGTTTTGCGTCGCCTGTAATAAAAATTCAAAATATACCAATTACAGCGAGAAGATCCAAGCCTTTAACAGACAATACAATATAAGAATCATTAATTTGTCACCCGCCTGTCAGTAAATCAGTAGCTTAACGTCTAATTGTAGTTTTGAAGGATTAAAGAAACATAAGATTAATATAAATGTCTAAGTGATGAATCAAAGATGAACAATGGGGATAATCTTGAACAGATCCGGTGCTCTACCATGCTTTTCATTTCCGTCGTATACATCAAAAGCCCGTTTTTCGTCTCATCCGAAGCATGGTCACCATCGGGGATATTTCTAGGCGACTTCTGTTTCCTCCCACTGCTAAAAACACCTGCCAATTAAAATTTAACTATATGCTAGATCCGAAATGGCATGGTTTGTATAGAATGGGTGTATAATCTCTCTCTCGCTTTCTCTCTCTTTCACCATATGCTAGTTCCGAAATGGCCTGGTTTGTATCGAGTGGAAGTTAGATCTCTCTCTCTCTCTGCCTCCCCACTCTCTCTCTCTCCACAAATGACCTCGAGTCAAACCGATTTCCATGTAGACCATTTGACATACATCTTTTATAATATCTATTAAGGAACATGGGGAGAGAAGATCCTCGGTTTATAATTGAAAAAAAAATGAGACTACTTTTTCTTCTTTTTTCTTTTTTGTTGCCGGGAGCATTAGATATAAGAAAACGGAGAAAATTGAAAATGAAAATAAACCTTAGCTCGGATTTCTAGTGTTAATTAATATCGAATAAAGTAAAAATAAATCAGCAACATAAATGGCTTGAATTACAGACGGGAAGAGATCAGTGTTTAATCTCACAATTCATTCATTACTCGCCTCAAGAGGGTAACTTCGATTTTTAACAAGCGGCACTTGAAGACTATGAGATGAGCCTCTCGTCTCGCAGACCTTATATTTATTCTCTGTAATGGTATTAAACTGGGCTATACATTATACACACGCGTATTGATCACCAGTTAAAGGACTGACAAACTGAATTAGAGTACATCTTTGCCCCATAATCGCCTCCAGTCCTATTGAATAACCCTCTGTGCCAATTTGCTTCCAACGTGGTCACCATTGTTAGCCAAATATCGGCTTGTAAAAGACGGCGGAAAGCATTGAAAGACAACAAACATCTCAACAGAGACGCCTTCGATTTCCAGCTATCATTGCGTTTCGTTTTCTGCTCGCTGATTCCCTATTTTTGTTTAAGCAACTGAGCTTTCCCAGCCGTTTAACAAAAGATTTCAAGTCGGGATTGAGGCGACCTAATCACCTTATTGATTGGATCGTCTAACAAGATCTATAGGCGGGCGATCGGTGATGTTCACATTAAAGGCAGTTGTAATGCTAAACTGATATCATAATAGTAGACTCTATGGGGTTTAACGTTCACTCCAAACAAACTATGTCATTTTGGAACTAATATAAAAAATGGTTAAAATTTACGTCGAAATTTCGAGAGCGTTTAAGAGTGGTAGGAAACAGACGCGACTTTATATTGGAATTACTCTTATTAAAGAAACAACAAGGTTCAGACGAAATAAAACGAATTCGTTTTGTTTATTTATTTTTCTGATTTTGTAAACTGCCGTGTAGGCTACTCTAACTTACTTTATTTATAACGTATTGATCATTTGCCACCAGGAAAGGGGGGTTAAACGTTCACTCCATACACAACTGTCATTTCAGGACTAGCATAATATGGCACACTTTAATTTCAACCATTCGCAGGGCGCCGCAAAATGAGGGTACTTTCTGCGGAGACGGGGCATGCCGCTGCGAGGGGGTTGAGGGGGGGGGGGTCCCTCAAGACAATTATCCGTCATTTCCTTGCATCTGTAGACATTCCAAGAGGTATTTGGCTGATCTTTTCGTCTAAGTAATTGTTTGGAGAGGACATATTTGGGTGTGAAAAAAAGGCACTTTCAGCAGTAAAAAAGGGCATTGTCGGGGGAGTGGCGACGCCTCTGATTCGGGTGTATTTAGTAGATTTTAGCAGAGGGACGAATCCGAACGGTCTAACGGGTGCGTTTTAGAATATAGTTGATTCGGACAATTGTTCGTGATAAAGAGTAGGGTCGCATGCCTTACTTCGTGGGTTTTCGCCAAACCGCAAAAGCCCCCCACCCCAAAGCGTTAGCTTATTATTGAAAACAACTGTGCCACGTAGTCACTCTCTCTCTTTCTCTTTCTCTCTCTTTTTCTCTCTCTCTTATTTAATATTTCACACAGACACATAATCTCGCAAAAGTCTAACAATGTGTTCTATTTTAAAGCGTGTTGTTGTTGAAATTGTGCCTTGTACATGGCTCTTTGGGTGGAAGTATAAAACAATGCGATGTTACATTAACTTTTAAAGAATAACACACTACCAAGTTTTAGTTCCCAAAGTCTTCGGGAGAAAAGCGGCATTAATTTTCACTTTTATTTGGAAATTTGTAGTACTAAGTTAGTCTTTCCTTGGAAAATTAAAAAGAATGGCAGACTACCACACGTAGTACCTAATTAGAGCGTCAGAAATTGATAACGAGTTATAACCCTACCTTCATAGTTTAATTTAGAAGCAGGACCAGAACGTTTAAACCCTACGGTACGCAAATGCGACCAATTTAGAATGGTATCTCGACCGTGCGCTAGACAGCGGGAGAACCAGATACTGAAATGTGTTCACAGTGGGACATCAAACCTGGACAGATCAGCCGACTGAATACAGCAGCGATCCATGTTCAGACGTGTCAACCAGACACACGCTCCACTATCAGTTGTACAGCGGTCGCTATAAATAGACCCAATATATCGTAGTCAAGTTATTATGGTTACAGGTTTATAGTGATGCTGTCCATAAAACTAACTTTATAAACTTCCCTAAATGACATATCAACTTATACTATATTTGTGTTGATTTAATGATATATAATTCAGATTTTGATCAATTTTATGTTTTTAATTCTATCTAATCAGTAACAAATGAAGAGCAAGAAAATTTATGTTCGTTGGATAAGAATCAGAGTTATTTCGAGTTATAATTCGGAAATATTTTTTCTGTATTTTTTATGTTCGTTGGATAAGAATCAGAGTTATTTCGAGTTATAATTTGGAAATATTTTTTCTGTATTTTTTCTATGTTACGTTTCCAATTATTAATATTGTATTAAGAACGTTAAGTCGCGGTTCCATTTGAAAAAATATTGTTTGACTTGGAATAAGATGGGTGGGGGACATATGAGGTATAAAGGCCCATTCAAGTTAGTTCTTATATAGTCTAATAGCTGTTTTGTCTCCAGAATAATAAATTTCCGGTAGAAACAAAACTAGATATCAACGTAGAATTCATTTGTATGGAGTAAATGATATAAATTTCAAATTTTGGTTAACTTTATTTTTTACATCTTGAAATTAGGGAAGTTAGGGAATATATATATTATTTCTAATGTTGCAATATGGGTTAAACAGAGTTAAATTTTTAAAATATTTCGGATGTATTATTCCTGTACTATATTTCTAGTTTTTTAAAATTATTTTTGATTTAACCATTATTCCTATGTTATGCTTCTATCCTTTAAAATTATTTTTCGATTTCTAAAAACAAAACTATTTTCGAAACCTTGCAATGATCAAAATATTTGTATAGCATTATATTAATTATGCATATACTAACATGTAGTAAGAGCAGGAGGACCGCACAATAAACAATTACACTATATAAACCCCATGGACAAGACATGTAATGTACACCCGCATTCCAAACAATAAACAAGGGGGTGGATGGCCTAATGGATAGCGCGTGCGCGTTGTATCGTAAGGTCTGCCATTCAGTCTACTGGCGTGGTTTCGATTTCAGTGATTGATAGTGAAATAGGATTTAATATCCACTGTGCAATAACCAGATTATTTTGAGATAAAAACATGATCTACAACGCACGCTTTCTAGGGTTGCCTTCTAACCTCGTGGATTTTCACCAAATTCTCCCACTGCTAAAAGACCCCTACGCGCAAGCGAATTATTGAAATACATGTAAATTGCACCATTTGTTAATCCCGATCGCTCTCTCTCTTCTCTCTCTCTCGATCAAAATGATATACCCAAAAATTACAACTCGATGTAATGAGATACGAAAATAAAACAATTATACCGCGTAACATTCACGATAAGATTTGATCTTGGAATAGAAAATACGATTAGATAATGATAGGTATAAAACTCCAGTAAAACAACCTGACATGCCTCCACATTTATTGTTATAAGTTGTGGTATTTGTGTTAGTTGACTGTTCGAGGGAAACTGGAACTGCTGTGGTGGGTTACTTCCCATGGCTAATATGTATTTCGTTCAGATAACGTACATGTCATGAACGATACAGATCGTATGGCGGGTTAAATTACTCTGAGAATAAAAGAAAAAAATATGGTAGGTCGCACTAAAGAAAAACTGCAAACCAAATTCACTTTCCTTTTAAATTTTTCAGTTTTCAAAAGAACGAAATTCAAATAATATTGACAACTTTCGGTACATAAATCAGAACAAATGCCCTAACCTCCACTCAGAAAATGTTCAGTACTCTACAAGGTTGATTTCCCCGTGTAAACAAAAATTGTATTCAAACTACTGTAGCCGCGATCTTGATATTAAGGTGAATATACTTTTAAGCAAATAGTTGATCAGCAACTTAATGGGTAGGCTATTAAACATGCATTATGCAAGAGCAAAACCCGCCTATTGCAGGTCTTTCTTTAGGCCTGAAATCTTATAAAAACTATTAATTAGACATTAATTAACTTATTCAGACCATAATCAACTTGTAGTTCGATTCGCTGAAATATTTTCCTTCGTGATTTACCACTAAAAATGGATAACTACTGCTTTTGTTCTACCGACTTGAGTAATGGTGACCGAGGCTAAGCGGAAATTTCAATCACTTAGTTCTAAGCTAATAGTGGATCAATTTGACTCAAATTTTCAGCAAATTGCCTTTACATTAGCTAGTTATTAACTATTGTAGTGAGAACTGCCAACTCGTTATCTAATCTCCCGTAATGTATCTTTAATAGGTAGGTTATTAAATTAATATAACATTCTCCACGTCTGTTAAACGTACATGACCTCGTGTGCTGCCACCTACTCAACTAAGGTTACAAATTTGGTTCCATTAAACAAAAAACGTTCATCATGATAGATTGCCATATTGCCCTTGAATTGGGGTGAATAAAATTTCTGTATGCAAATTGTTAGAAACGAAATGGGTAGGTTGACTAACATGTACATTTGAGCTCGAATAACAAGTCAGAAACGAAAAATAAATAATAAGGATGTCGTGTTATCTACTTTTTTCACGTTGTTGTTGTTGAGATTAATGTCGAGTGATATCTCAGACAAATGAAGAGCCAGTAATAGGTGATAAGGTCTCGGCTGTGCGATTAAGAAGTTTGGCCGCCTGTATCAACTTAAGGCAAAAACACCCCTTCTGAGATTCAGCATATGTTAGCACTGGTCTTCGGGTATCGGAGAAACGTTTCCTCAGTGAGTTTCCGTGTTCGATCCAGGTCTTGACCGAAAAAGTTCATCGGATTTTGCCGGCGTGGTGCTGGACGGAGGGCCTGGTAAGGACAGCTTTGTAGTAGTTCGGATGGTATGCAAAACGGAGGCCCCGTATACACACATTGGTGTGCAAGCGAAGGTTCCCTTGGACGTTGAATTTCGATGTAAGCGTAGGCCGTATCGCTGCTGCCCGGGGGGGGGGGGGATTCCCTCCGAGCACAATGTCAGACAGACAGAAATGGGGTTTAACGTCCACTCGACACAAACTAGGTCATTTTGGGACTAACATATGGTTTCAATTTTATTTCAATAATTCGCTTACGCGTAGGGGTCTTTAGCAGTGGGAGGAAACCGGAGTGTCCGGAGGAAACCCACAAGGGTGAGAAGGCGCCCCTATCTCCATGCCACATACGCTCACACCAGGGATCGAAACCACAGCCTCAAGCCAGAAGTGACCGGCCAGCTAGAGGTCCAAGCGCGGCACTCTAGACCAATAGGCCATCCCAACCCCCACCTAGCACAATGTATGACATATACCCGTCTTCGTTAGCCAAATCGGAGCAGAACAGTCCGACGTTAAACCCACAATTCATTTGTCTTCGGGGTAGGTAATAAAGGGAGATAAGCCGAATTTAACCAAGGACCATAACCTGACACCCAACCTACTTGACATACCAACCCTCAAGGCCTGTTTTCTGGTAGTAAATATGTAGCAATACACCAGTTAGTATCTAGCCTACCCACTCACCTATAACAACAAACACCTTCCGCTCACTAATTGCGGCCAACGAGATCGAGTAAGAAGATACTGCGTTTGTTTTCTGGGCGTCTGAATTCCGTCAAGTTTTTGAAGTGGCTTGTATTTAACGTTCGTTAAACTTCGTGAACTATCATGTATCATCGGGGTATAAGATAGACCAGCAAATATATATATATATATATATATATATACACTGATACATGGGGTTTAACGTCCACTCGACACAAACTATGTCATGTCGGGACTAACATATGGTTCAATTCTATTTAGCAGTAGAAGGGACCCGTAGGACCAGTAAATATATAAATGTGGTTTAACATCCACTCAGACACGAACTATGTCATTTCGGGACTAACACATGGTTCAATTCTATTTCCATCATGCGTTTGGACGTAAAGGTCTTTTTAGCAGTGGAGGGAAACCGGAGGACCAGTAAATATATACATTCACACGGATACATGGGGTTTAACATCCACTTGACAAAAACTATGTCATGTCGGGACTAACACATGGTTCAATTCTATTTCCATCATGCGTTTGGACGTAGGGGTCTTTAGCAGTGGAAGGAAACCGGAGGACCAGTAAATAGATACATTCACACGGATAAATGTGGTATAACATAAATTGACAAAAACTATTTTAATTCTGGACTAACATATTGTTCAATCGTATTTCAATAATTCACAAGGACGTGGGGGCCTTTTAACAGTAGGATGAACCTGTAGGAGCCGGAGAAGCGTCAAGAGGTTGGACAGGCGACCGTACTTCAGTTTCCATTCCCTCCATTCATTCTGGCCCAAGGAGCATAAAAAAAAACCTTTTCAGTCAACTTTATAATTAATCAAAATTGTAATTCATGGTTTGCCTAAAATATCAAAAAATTTTCCAAAAAATTTTGTATACTTGTTTGGTGTAAAATATCAAAATTGGAATTCATCGTATGCCTAAAATATAATATTTTCCAAAATGTATTGTATTTCTTTGCTGTAAAATATCAAAATTGTTATTAACCGTATGCCTAGAATATAATATTTTCATAGATTTATATTGTGCTTGATGTAAAATATCAAAATTGGAATTCACCGTATAAATATTTTAAAAAATGTATTGTACTTGTTTGGTGTAAAATATCAAAATTTAAATTCCGCGTTTGTACTTACGTGGTGTAAAATATCAAAAATGTAATTCACCGTATGTACTTGTGTGGTGTAAAATATTAACATTGTGATTCCCGGTATGCGTAAAATATAATTTTTTCAAACATTTATTGTACTTGGTTGGTGTAAAAGATTAAAACCTTATTCATCATGTGAATGAAATATAATATTTTCTGAATATATTTTCTACTGTGTTTGTGTATATCAAATTTGTAATTCGTCGTACGCTTCATATATCAAATTTTCAAAAATATATTTTGTAATTCATCGTATGCGTCACATATTAAATTTTCAAAAATGTATTTTTGACTTGATAGATGTCATATATATAGAAGACAAACATTGACACGTGTTGGATTTACTGTTAATATATTTTAAATTTGCCTACATAGGGCAGTAAAATGACTAACGTATGGTCCTGATGGAGCGCTGAACATCTATTTTCAATTGATGAGTTATTTAAAATTTACCCACATGAGGCAAAAAAAGGATCATATGTTCGTTTTGAAATGACTAACGCAAGATGCTGACGGATCGTTGAACCTCTCCTTTTAATTGATGAGATAATTTAAATTTACCTACATGAGACAATAAAAGGACTAAGGCAAGATGCTGACGGAGCGTTGAACCTCTCCTTTTAATTGATGCGATTATCGGTCAATGAGTAAATGACTATACTATAATGATACGATGGTTACAACTGTTACAACTAATAGTTAGAAAGTAAACAGGGTATGTTAATTTAAGGAAATCTCTACTCGTGGGGTCGTTACTCGCGCAAACATTGTTAATATAATCCCTTATTTACGCTCACCGTATCTAGTTACATCCCTTTAACAAGCTCATTTAATACCCCTTTTATATAATATAACAGAAAGAGAGAGAGAGGGGGAGATGGGGGGGGGGGGAAGAAGGTGTGTGTGTTATTTTAAGAAAACAACCTGTAACAAAATAAAGTGTTTTAAATCAATGACAGAAAATACAAACATAAAAGTATATGTCCGACTTTTCAAACGGTTCTCTCGATTGTTTACATTGACTAAAATTTTTTTTTTTTTTTTGTTTGCTTCTTTTTTTACCGATTTTTTCATTACTGATTTCGTGAAAAGAAATGGTACTTCAATTGCATATTATCAGGTTTATTTTGGATATTACAATTTAAAAGGAACAGACAACATTTATTTCTTTTTTGTAAACTTCATTCGTCTTTTATTTACCGGATACATGATTTATGATGATATTTTCCGTTTTTGTTTATGCTGTCTGTTCTCAGTTTTTA
The DNA here is from genome assembly GCA_963678685.1 of Patella ulyssiponensis. NCBI lineage: Eukaryota > Metazoa > Mollusca > Gastropoda > Patellidae > Patella > Patella ulyssiponensis. Next base: position 58,509,342 of record OY783232.1, on the reverse strand, counting down.
ACATACAATTTGTAATAGATAATATATAACCCAATTCTATTGGGAATTCCAATTCCAAGTTCATAAATACACGGGTGGGGGAGGGGTCCATTGGTGTTAGGATCTATTGTACTCAGTATTTTATGTTATAATTAAAGACACCACTTTCATTTTATTATTAAAGATACTACTTTCATTTTATTATTAAAGACACTACTTTCATTTTATTATTAAAGATACTACTTTCATTTTATTATTAAAGATACTACTTTCATTTTATTAATCTTGTATAGTTGACATATGTAAAATATAAATAGGTGTTTTTCGTATATCTCTTATTTATAACACGGGCAAACTACGGTGCTCAAATATTCACGTGTTTATTTTCTGTAAAAGTTACTATCAAGGTTTATATGGTAAAGATGTTCCATTCTTAATGTTAACTGTCACATTCTTAATTTATAAAAATCTAAAAGGTTTGTTAATTTTCATGGGTTTTTTTACGCTTTTTAAAGTAGGATTGTCTTGGGTTGTTTTGGGTGTAAATGGTCATATTTTTAATTCGTAAAAAAGACAAAAAAAAACCTGATTAATTTCATGTTTTACAACAAATTCTGTGTTTGCTTATTTGATGTAAATTGTCATATTTGTAACACAATATCGCAGCCAAAGGCAACTCGTCGAATAAACGAAAGTCTAAATGCAATAAATAGTAAATGTGGAAACTATGCACAGAATAACATCAAATAGTGAAGTAGTATCAACTCATTGTAAAGTCAAATTATAACTGAGGTGTGCTCACGTTTTGAGGATATTTTTGTTAAATTAATGAAACTAGTAAAGTAAATGAGCTTTCTTATATTCAAAGTAATTGTTGTATTTGTAAGGGAAAAATTTTAATGAAATTTTCTAATATATTTAATGAGATTTTCCAATATGGAATGAGGTTTCTCAATTTTATGTTATGAGGTTTTCCACTTTTTAGCTCTTATAAATAAGTTACCAGTGCAGGGTTCTGTTTATTTATAAAATTTGCCAGTGAAATATGTTTGACTGTGTTTATTTTAATATTTATTGCAGGAGAAGGACACTACGCGTAAAACATACCTGATAAGACAAACATGCGGACACGACCAACTACACGGTCACTGAAAGCAATAAACCACCAATATCAAAATCCAGTGAATACTGTCCTGTTTATAATTTATACAAGACAAAATACTTCTTTCATTTCATGATTCCATGTTTCCTTAAAGCGACAATTTCATATTTTTAAGTTATATTTTTAAAATTTATTAAAGTAAAGCCTTAAAATTGATGGTATCTATAAACAGTCCCACTTTGTTAAAGAATAATCCTATTAATCCTATAATTCACTATTGCCATTTGAGAAAAATGTCATTTCAACTTCAAATTCAAACGTTTGAAGATAGCTATTTATTGCATGGGGGTAATAGAAAAACAAAGGAGGTAATTGTGTTATTATTTCCTGTGTTAATGAGTTATAAGAGTGGGAATTGATGTCTATAATAATGAGTTGACAACCTATTGAGCAAAAGACATAGAAATAATTTTTGACTTCCTTTGAAAATATGAAATTATCGTTTTAAGTTTCCAGTAGAGTAATCACGTTTCAGTTAATCTAAACATACATTATGCAAGAGCTAAATCTACATATTACAGGTCTTTCTTTAGGCCTGAAATGTTATCTAATTTATTAATTAAACATTAATTAACTTTAACAGACCATAATCAACACTCGATATCATCGCTAGCCTGCGATATTTAATGAATTTGAATCGGTTTTGCTGCTTTACACTCATTAATGATTTAAATCATGGGTAATCGAGACTATGTGTTTATCGTACCGACTTAAGTAATGATGATCGAGGCTAGGCCTAAAATTCAGTCGCTTATATCTCGGTTTAGAGTGGATCAATTTCAGTGAAATTTACAGCAAATTCCCTTTACATTATCTAGTTGTTAACCTTTATAGTAAGAACTGCCATCTCTTTATCTAATCTCCCACAATTCCCCTTTAAAATAAATTGTTATATTTATAAGGGCAAACTACGAGTTTCAGTTTTCATAAACAGCATGTTTTCTGTAATGTTTTTGGTATTTGTACACTGTCACTTGACAAATTGTAATGTTTTTATTAGCTTTTTAAACCAGGGAAACATTCACACGTTTTTTAATTTATAAAATACTAACTACTCTTCTTGTTTATATTCAAGATTTCGGTTACTTCCAACATCTCCGGGCCCTCTGGTTTCCTTCCACTGCTAAAAAGACCCCTTCGCACAAGCGAATAATTGAAATAACATTAAACCACATGTTAGTCCAGAAATGACCTTGTTTGTGTCGAGTGGACGTTAAACCCAATTTCTCTCTCTCTCTCTCTCTCTCTCTCTCTCTCTCTCTCTCTCTCTCTTTAAAGTTACTACTAAAAGTGAAAGAGTTTCTATTTCGTGACAGCAAAATACAATGTTACTAATTCATAAAAACGAACACAATTTTAATACGACGTTTCGGCAAGTATCGTCGTACACCTATCAAGTACAAAATGGTACGTCGTGCTAATGTAAAATAGAACAATGATTCGCATTACATTATGTTCTGTTTATAACGTATTGCTCAATAATTAAGGTGTTTTGTTGTAAAAGAAATCAAAAACAAACGTGATAGACCCACAGAACAGGTGGAATAAACCTTTTATTAAAATTAAATAATGCCGTCTGCGATAATTTCAAATTTTAACAATCTTAATTTAATTCCGCTCTTTGATTGGATTCCCCCTGAAAATGGATGACCCAGCCGACTGATAAAATCAGATAGGTATCAAATTAGATTTTTTTATAAAATGATAATCTAGTAAAGAAAAGAGTTTATTATTTACCTAAAGTAAGTTTATACATTTTAATTGTAAAAAAAAACAACCTTTTTTTCGTATTAAACATTATTATATACTCGAAATAACACAACCTTATGGATTTATTACTTTTCGCTTTATAATATGCATGTATAATAAACCAAGAAATAGTAAATCCATAAAGTTGTGTTATTATGAATATCATACCTCTACTTCTAAATGTCATTCAAGGAAATTATTATATTCGTTTCAAGTTTTTAAAATATTAAGTTGTAAAGTAGAGGGGTTTTGTTTAATGTTATATCTGTCAAGTGACAAGAAGCACTTATGTCTGGATGTAAAGGGATGTTGTATAGATGTCTTGATTGTGACGGGGATGAAGGTTAGGTTGTTGTTAAGCTGGATAAAAGTGTTAAAAAGCGAGTAATAAGGTTACGGTAGGGGTGTGAAAGGCTGATTGCGGACGGTCGTGTGGTTAATGGGGATTAAACATCAATTAAATGGATCGGAGACTGTGATTAGAGCTGCGAAAACCACCCACTTTTATCTCCAATACTTTAACACGACACGGGCACCGTAATTCAATAATAATAACTTTTAACACGACACTACCTCACTTCGCAGAGGATACTTGACAAGAGCATGCGCACGAGTCGTTTAAGTATTCTATCACGTGACAAATAAGAGGCTCGTATTGTTAAGATTAACAAAGTTTCTGTGAAAGTGTCCTATGGTGAACTGATCGCGGTTAAAACCCGTGAAAAGTCGTCTACCGTCTTCAAACTCGGCGATTCGTCTCCCGATAGATTAGTGACGTTTTAGTGGAACTGCTATTAGAATCGCTTCTTTAGTGCACGTGCATTTGTACAAGATGGAACAACTCAGACCAAATATGTTTCCGTTTTTTCACGGACAGGTACCAGGCAATTTTAACGGGTAAATATATTTTGTGATTTTTTTAAAAAAAATATTTTTATATGTATTTTATCCAACTTGCAATTTTTACATGCAATTGTTATGCTGCGCTTTGGTCGTTCTTATAAATTCGTATAGTATATTTTCAATCAAATCTAACCAACCTATATTCTATTCCGAACGAACGGTTAAATTTATACAGGGGAAAAAGATATAAATGAAATTAATATCCATGAAATATGAAACTATATTATTTAAGTATAATATTCCACGGTTTAATATTTAAAGATATCATGTTGTGTAAAGTTAATTAAAAATTTTGCATTGTAATTTTTTTGGTGTTTGTTGGGTACTTGGACCAAACTAATTTAAGTTTCAGTTCACAAAATGAATACATAGCCACGCGAATCGTATGATAAATGTTTAGTTTAAAATTTCAAAATTAATGAAATGGAACTAAAGTCTTTGAACAGCACAACCTAGTAATTTTGGTTTTTAAAATTAGCTGTTTCTCGAAGAAATAAGAAAATATATTCATTTTAACAAATAGGAAAATCCAATTAGTGTATGCTCAGGGATATCTTTATTGTAAATACATGAAGTTTAATATTGGAATTCGATCTCCCCGGTCTTTATTCCAAATGATATTATGTGAATATTATACTGTAACATATTATTCATAAGGTCTGTCATTGAGTCACAATATTAATATCATTGGATGTTAATTAATGATCGGGGAAAATAAAAACCACTTTGTACTGAAAACAGTCACTAGTTGTTCACAAAGTCAGAAGATGACGCGCCTTCCCCTCTCACGACAGTGATTTTAAAACTGTGTTTTAAAGTGACCTTTTGATATACAATATCTTTTTTATTTTTAATGTTTTCACCATTTTCCGTTTATACTACTTTATATGTAAATAATAACCTAACCCTAACCCTTTAAAAATTTGGTATAAACAGCACAACAATGGTTTGTCACAAACGTCACACGACATTTTGACAAGTGTCGAGCGTAAACATTGGCGTGCACGTAAAAGAACCCTTAATAGCCGGATATCGAAATAAGAGTAGGCCGTAGCCCTATTTTCCTTCAAATTGTCCCTTTTTGTTCCCTTCCTCATTAGCCAAGTTTGGAGCAGAACAGTAGGACGTTAACCCCCATTTCATGTCATTTCCCTTTGAGTACACTGCATAGCGTATGCCCGTCCGAATTAGCACAGACGTCAAACCTCGTTCCATTTGTTACGGGACCGTCTGTTTCTCATAGAACGACATTTGGACAAGTGTTCATTTAACGTTTTCAAGAACAATTGATTTTCACAAATTTATAACTTTAACATTGGAATCTTTCTCCTCGATATTTATTGTAATTAACATGGGAGATAAAAAAAAAATATAATATATTATTGAATTTTAAGATTTCCTTTGCGTTTATTACTATATTTGTTATAAAAAGTAGTTTATATTAATAAATTATATAATGGGTTATTAATTTTGCCCGGGCCGTCTACTCGTCTTCAGTCTCCAACGGTTGAGTGGGGAGGGCGTATCTTATGTGGACGCTACTGCACTGTATAAACGGATTGGCAAGGGGTTTTTCTTCTTTGATTGGCATTCAGTAATTGAACATATTAACACAAAGCACAATTTTATGGATACATGATTACTGAGTTTAATAGTAAGCGAAGTTTCAACGAGGATACTCTCGTCTTTATGAAGCAAATGATACAGATATTTGAATAGTATGCAAATATATACAGAATATGCAACAAAAATAACAAATCAATTTACTTTATCTCTGCATCGCATTAAAAATGTTAAATTGTTGCAACTCTAATATACCTGACCTTTGATTTTACAATCTGGTTCATTAGTTTGGTTGCCACATCTCCATATTAGTATAGGGACCATCTCTGTCTAATAATTAGTCTATACTATTCGGGGCTGGAACTGAAAGAAGGAAAAACTGGTAAGGCTTTGATAGTTTTATATTTCATAGTTCAAACGTAAAAAGTTTCTATATTTCATAGTTCAAACGTGTAATCATTATTTCATTTTTATTGATATATCTGATATTTTATATTTGTTACGTTTGTAATAATATAAACTTTTTAGAAACCCGTCCAGTTGTTTCTACTCTCGGTCCCAGCCCCGTATAGTACAGAAACTGATTATTAGACAGAGATCGTCCCTATATTAATATCGATACAAATGGAAAACAATTATCACAAAGTATTATAAAATGAAAAACAAATATCACAGGTTTTTTTTAAGTAATAAATATCACAGTTTTTTTTTAAATCAAAATATAGATAACGAATATCACAGGTGTTTTTTAAAATTAAAATATAGATATGGCTGTTTTTAACGCAAATAAATATTTAAAATATAAGAATAAATAAATACATTGAATAATAATTATTAAGATGCAAACGTTTCGAAGACGATACTCTCGTCTTTATCATACAAACCCTAGTAATTGTTGTTGCATAAATAATTTCTAATGTTCAATTACCAAATGCCACTAACAAAAAATCCTGTAAAATGCTATATTTAGAGAATATATTAGAAAAATGAACACAAATTATCTTATTTATTTATTTCAAATTTGTTTGGAGATCTTACAATATGGTAGGTAAAAATCATGACTTTTATATAAACCATTTTATACGTCAGATTCGTTTGTCTTTGAATAAAACGATGACTGCTGAAACATTGATTTGAAATTAGATAGTGTAGCATAGAATTAGATATTTTAAATTACTTTGTGTAATATAAACGGTTATAGAAGCCAGGAATAGAAAAGGTACACTATTTTATATTAAGAGAGAATTCTCTTCGAAACATCGCCCAAATAAATAAGTAGCTGTTTTTCCTTAATTATGCCTTATACATGTAGTTTATTTCTCTATCCAGTAACTAAATGCCTAGATAAAAGATTAATCTACATTAAGTATTGTCTTGTTTGTGTTCATAGCATTACAATGACTGTGTTAATTAAGGTTATGAGTATTTAAATGAGTAAAAATATGGATGCGACAACTGAGTTAAATATAAAAAATGAAAAACCGTAAAGTTGTGGCACATCTTCCATGGGTGGCATTAAGAAATTGACATATTACTAATAAACACACAAATATAATATGGAGCAAATTTTCTATTTTCGTTTATGCTTCATAACGTTGCATTTTCTTCTTTGACTTAGAGTGGCATTGAGCTATTGATAACATCGTGAGACACATCAAAGACATGTCGATTTAATTGAAAGAGTTAAATTGTGTTCCATGTTATAAATTTGTGTTTATTATCTTTATGTTGTAATGTTGTAGACACAATTAAATATCATTAATTAAAGCACGTAGATTTACCCCCCCCCCCCGGCTTTATTTCATACAACGTTTCAATATTCTTACCTCTATCTTTATCAAGCAATTATGTCTTCGTTTATTTTATACAATGTTTCAGTACATTTACAGGTATACACATATTAATGTTTTACCACATTAAAGTTGTACCACTACGTGTACAACTAACAAAATATCAATTTAGATTCAATTTCATATTTTATTATTTCCGCATTAAGTTATAGATCAAACTATATTTAAAATTCCCCCTATATTTATATATTTGAAGTAAAGTGGTGAATTTTTTACCTGGACGTAATTTTTATTTATTTATATTTTTATCTACCGTAAACATAGAAATACATAATATAGTTGTAATTTAGCTACTTTAATATATGCCTACTGCTTTCGTTTTTTCTTTAATTCACTGCTGTATGCATAATTGTATTTTTTGTGTGACTATGGGTCCCATATCTACTTACTGGAATCAACTGTCTATTTATTACTTGGAAATATCATTCAAGGATATAAAATTAATTTTTATTTCAGATTTCGTTTCACACCTCAGCCTCAACCTCAGATGCTTCCCTTTAATTCGCCCGTGTTTCCTGGTGTACCGATGCCACACCCATCACTACAACAGAACATGATGAGTCCCAGGGTACCCCCGTTACCCCCACCCTTCCCAGGATTTGGTTTCAGTCAGGATGAAGTGGATATGATACTATACGGCTACACCAAGAGTAAGGCTGGCGATCAGTGTCTGGGACACGCCCTCTCTTGTCTTCGTATTGGAGATCTTACTCACGGTAAGTATTCATATTGTTTTGTTGGGTTGCTTTGTTTCTTGTTTTATTAATTGTATGTTTTTTAATAAGGGGGCGGGGGCCTTGTTTCTTAGTTTAGATTAGAAGTAAACGATTTAATAAAATATAGTAATCGATTACTTTTATGTTAATCGATTATTTCTAACCTGAAGTAAGAAACAGATCACCCCCCCCCCCCAAAAAAAAAAACCAACCCAAAAATATTATTATAATTACGCAAATGATAACGTATTGACGATCTCAATCACGTTTTCTGTTTGTTCATTCAGATGTAGAAATGATCGGTTAATATACGATAATTTATTTGTTAAAACGGCATTTAGTAACGTAACACATGCCACAAGTATATGGAATACAAGTTACCTGAAGGGTTTATTTCAGCGACGTTTCGACGACGATTCTCCCGTCTTAATTACGTGAATGATAACATATCGGACATCTCCATCACATTTTAAAATGTATTTGAATATTTTCTGGTTTTACTTTTGTATACAAATAATTGAGATAGTGTATGTGTTGTCAACTCGACACAAAAAAAGGTCACAAACTAACATAAATTATGGTTCAATTTTATTTCAATAATTCGCCAGCGCGTAGGGGTCTTTAGCAGTGGGAGGAAACCGGAGTAAACCCACGAGATTGGTAGGCGACCCTACACCTTGTAACGTACAATCGGGGATTCGAACCACGCCAGTTGACTTAATGACAAACCTTATGATACAACGCGCACGTGCTAACCATTCGAACATCCAACCTCCCTTGTAAAAGAGTATATGATATGCGTCGTTTCGGGTGCCTAACTAACGTGAAAATCCCGGTGCCAACTTATCCCGATCAATACGTGTTATCTAATGACGGCCATTTTTAAGTGGTTTAAACTAATTAAAGTTAGATTAGATGTTATCACATTTATCCTAAAAGTCTGTCTATTAACAAAGGGTTAAAGGTCAACAGTTCCCTCAGGTCATCAATAATATTATCATTTCGTTCCGTATCAATTTGTACTAATCTCTTATTTTAATCTACCACAAATGAAATCTACAAAATTTGTGAATTGAGTGAAATTTAAACGAAACGATGTAAAAAATAGAATCCGATTAGATTAAATACACTGAGCAGTTAATCTGTTATTATAGCACGAGATTATGGCTATTTAACACCAGAATGCTAAAATGTTCGAGTAGTTTAATTACTTTTGTTTACCCAGTCTTTTATTAGTAATCAAAACAAAGAGGATTTGAATTGTATCGATGACTGGTAAAACTGTTCGAGTAGTTTAATTACATTTGTTTATCCAGTCTTTTATAAGTAATCAAAACAAGCGGGATTTCTAGTATCGATGATAAGAAAGCCCATTGTGAACAAGTGAACGATGTAAAGATTTAATTAAGAGTATATTTGGTTAATAAAGGGTCTATAAAGGGTTTATTAAGGATTTGTGTAAACAGGGACTTAATCCGGTGAAGATCAACTTGTCGTCCATCAGTGAATTAAGCCATCATTTTCCACCTATAATTAAAGCAGCTTCCTGAACGTTTTATTGAAACATGAATTATATGATTATTGATTGGAATTTATATTATAATTTTTCTGCTTTAAACACAGTGTTTTTATACAAAAAATAGGTTCTCTTGAAAATATTGCATAATTATGATTTTTAAAGATATATAAAAAAGACACCTTTCCATTGCTTTAGTTTTCTTTCTGTAGTGTATATCATGTGCAATAGTAAGTTTCCACAACAATTCATATTTAATATGAAATTATGCCGGGGAAACGATGTGAAATTCGGATGTACATACTGCAGGCCAAGAACTGCTGTTCGTGTCTGGAAAGCGACGATCTTAGACAAATGGGAAGTGACGTATAACCGGGGAATCGAAACCACACCAGTTGACTCAATGACAGACCTTATAATACAACACGCACGTGCTAACCATTCAGCCACCCAACTTCCCATAGCTTTTGTAATATCAGCAACATAGGACGGAATAGTTAATGAGTATCTACAGAAATGACGGTATCTATAGATGAAACACACGTTAGAGATGGGGATGTCTATTTTCTATTGTTAAAAGACACGTTAGAGGTGCAGATTTCTATTTTCTATCGATGAAAAGGAAGTTAGAGATTGGGGTTTCTATAGATCGATTAATAAAACCACTTAAACTACCCACATCCTCAATCGATTATCATATATTGTAATACATTATCGATCGATATGTTTTAATAACAGACAAGGTTTTCAAAATTAACACAACACAGATACAAAAATATATCAGAGACGTAGAATGAAGTGGTGTTGAAGGTCCTACGGGTTTGGGGAATCACGGTGGCTAAGTGGGCAAGGCACTGGCTCGCTAGCCTGGAGGTCGGGTGTTCGATCCCTGCATTGGCCGAGAAAGTTCATCTCGATTTTCCGGCGTGGTTTCCCCTTGTCAGTGATGCAGAAGGAGGGCCTGACAAGGACAGCTGCCTAGTCGTTCGGATGGGACGAAAAACCAAGGTCCCGTGTACACATTGGAGTGCACGTAAAAGATCCCTTGGCAGTTGGAATTCGATATAAGAGTAGGCCGTAGCGCCGCTGCCCGGGCAAAATTTCCCTCATAGCACACTGTATGGCGTATGCCCGTCTTCCATTAGCCCAGGTCAGGTGCAGAAGAGTAGGACGTTAAACCCCATTTCATTTCATTTCATTTTCCTACGGGTATGAAACGTAGAACGTAATTCCTGTCAGTTTGACGGAATAAATGAAACGTCCTACGGGTCTGAGACGTAGACGGAATGAATGAAATGGAGTTGAACGCCCTACGGGTCTGATACGTTGACGGAATTCCTAACACGGACTGAATACAATGAAGTTGAACGTCCTACGGATCTGAGACGTAGACGGGATGAATAAAATGGAGTTTAACGTCCTACGGGTCTGATACGTTGACGGAATAAATGGAATGTGATTGAACGTCCTACGGGTTTGAGACGTAGACGGAATCAATGGATTGTGATTGAACGTCTTATGGGTTTGAGGCGTAGACGGAATAAATAAAATGAGATTGAAAATATTTAGAAATATTTAGTGTATGGGGCGTAATGTACAATTGTATTTCAGTAATGACCTTAGGGTTCTTTTAAGTAGTCGCAGAAACCAGGGCCCTGTTTCACGAAATTTTAACTTAAGATAAAATCCAATTTTAGTAGATACTTCAATTTTGATTGGCTAAGCACTAAAATCAATCTAATATTATCCAATCAAATTACTAAAATTGGGATCTTATCTTAGTTAAAATTTCGTGAAATAGGCCCCAGGGGATCAAGGGTAACCCATGCAGTTGAAACGATGATCTTACAATAAATGCAGCCATGATTCTAATATTTTAAGTTGTATGACGAATATATTAGACTATACAAGTATATATTTTGTTCCAGGTATTGAGAAGATATTATCAGGTGGTTCACCACCGACACCAGGTAGCAGCACCAGTAGTGTTAAATCTAGTCCTTCCGCTACAACTTCCGATATTAGTAGTCTTGATCTCCCAGAAGGTAAATTATTTTCCTCTTTAATAACAAAATACAGCATTTACATACATGTACATACTCGTATATAACATATAAATAAAATATACGTGAAGACAACAGAAATAGTTGATGAAAATAGTTAATATTTTAATCCAAATAGTTAATATTTTAATCCAAATAGTTAATATTTTAATCCAAATAGTTAATATTTTAATAAAAAACATAGTTAATATTTAAATAGAAATAGTTAATGTGATATTATTATTAAGAAAATCGTTTATATTATAATCAAAATAGTTAAAGAAAATAGTTTATATCTGAAAGAAGATAATATATTTAAGTCGAAATAGTTTACATTTAAGTCGAAATAGTTTATATTTTAGACGAAATAGTTTATATTTTAATCCAAATAGTAAAGAAAATCGTTAATATTTTAAAGAAAAAAGTTCATATTTTGGATTACAAAAAATATTAAATACATGTACATGTTAACCCTATCTAATCTTGATAGTATAGATTATTTATCGACGCATAAGTATAACTGTATATAAACTACTTAAAACAATCCATCATTTATACCCAGAAGCCAATTTCAGGAACACTGAAATTAACACACGAGTGAAGCATGCGACATTTTCATTAACTAAAATCTAAAATGTTTAGCAGGATTTTAACTGTCAACACTATTATGAATATAAATATACAAATCATTAAACAAACATTATGCAAGAGCTAAATCTGCCTATTGGAGGCCTTTCTTTAGGCCTGAAATATTATCTAAATTAATAATTGGACATTTACATGTATTAACAAAACAAAACCATAATCGGATAATGTCATCCGATACTCGAGATTTTAATTAGATTATGAACGGTTCGCCATTCAAAAAATTAATTTTAAAATGGGAAAGCGAGGCCCAGAATGAAGTAATTGGAATGAAATTTTCCATTTATTCATTTTACATTATCTATTTTTGAACTATTATAAGAAGAATGGCCAGCTCTTTATCTAAATCTTACATAATGTATTTTTAGTGTATATTATAATATACGGATATTATTTAAAGTATATTTAGGTATATATAATTCATACATGTGACACCTTTCTTAATGTTTAAACAAAATACTGTCATCTAAAAGATGTCGATCTCTCTTTTATCCACATATCATAGAATAATACAGTTAGCATGAAATCGAAAGTAGATCTATATTTTGAATATACGTAAATAAATCGTATCTAGGATAAGAAGAGAAGAATCACAATAACCTTTTGGGATTAGAATATTTAAACAAAGCGAAAAATAAAATAAAATGTTTGATTTTTTAATCTTATCGAGGCATTTGGTAAGTGGATAAAGTAATTGGGTAGACTAATAAACTTATGGAAAACAATAAATACTAGTACCGTATATTTGAAGAGAATTCTCCCAACATTATTCTGTTAATGCAGTAAGATAAATATTATGTTTATTGCGGTTACAGTAATTAATGTACAATAAAGAAAACAACAATAGGATGGGTGTTTTTTTAGTTTAAAATTGATATTTCATATTGTAGAATTATAAAACTATTTAGGATGAAATAAATAATAGAAGATACTTTATCATAATTTGTGTATAAAGCAGATTAAAGGGAGATAGATATGTTCAGAAATAATACCATTAACATATCATAAAATTAACATGAAATCGAAAGTAGATTTAATTAAAAATAGCCTATTTATGTATCTAAAAACTGATATATCCAGAAATAATACCATTAACATATCAATAAACATAATTGAGATTCTCATATGAGTATGAAACGGTTGAAAAGAAGATGCATCGAGAAATAACACAATAACCATATCAATATAATTAACATGAAATCGAAAGTAGATTTAATTAAATGTTGTATGTATACAAAGCGTCACCGGGATAAAAAGAACTCTGATAAAATAGTTTATTGGGATTAGAATCGAGCAGCAAATGACAACAAATAAAACTGGAGGGTAGCGTTTATTTACCATGGTCAATCTTTGTTCATTCTGTTCGACCAGCTTCCAACCCACATGTCAAAAACTTCAATGCAAGTTTACTTTCTTCTCCCTTTCAAGTGACAAAAAGAGTGTGATTAGACGGTGACCTCTGACCCGGAGATAAACTAACACTTGAGATTTTGTTACTTGTTACTAGTTATAAAGAGGGGATAGAGAAAGGTGTTAAGTTTCTATTTCATTAACCGGTGGTCGTATTGTGAGAGGTAATTATTGACCGGACACGTGTTGGTCGCCCACCGGTAACTTACCGTGAAGTGTGACATACGGTCAACAGAGATCGATATTACTCCTGGCAATACGCTTTAAATGATTTGAAATGGGGTTTAACGTCCTACTGTTCTGTTCCGAACTGGGCCAATGAAGACGGGCATACGCCACACAGTGTGTTATGAGGGAAATTTTGCCCGGGCAGCGGTACTATGACCTACTCTTATATCAAATTCCAACTGTCAAGAAATCTTTTACGTGCATGCGAGTGTGTACACGGAACCTCGGTTTTTCGTCCCATCCGAACGACTAGACGACTGTCCTTGGCCGGCCATCCGTCCGAAACGACTAGACGACTGTCCTTGGCCGGCCATCCGTCATGCATCACTGACAAAGAGGAATCACTGGATGAACTTTATCAGCCAATGCTAGCGAGCCAGGCTAGCGAGCCAGCGTCTTACCCAACTAACCACCGTGATCCCCGATACGCTTTAATAAAAACATAAGTAGTAATTGGAATGGAAACTATACCCACAACTAAATTTAACAGTTATGTTGTCAACTTGTAACCCGCTGTGTCTTGTTGCATACTTTCATTGTAGCCACGGTGGCTAAGTGGGTAAGACGCTGGCTTGCTAGACTGGAGGTCGCGTGTTCGATCCCTTTGTTGGTCGAGAAATTTCATCGGCACTTCATGAATGTGGTTTCCCTCTTTTCAGTGGTGCAGGGCAGAATGTGTGTGGGGGGGGATCCCGTGGCTAACTCGGTAAGGCGCTGGCTCGCTAGCCTGGAGGTCGGGTGTTCGATCCCTGCATTGGCCGAGAAAGTTCATCCAGATTGGTTTCCCCTTGTCAGTGGTGATGCAGAACGGAGGGCCTGACAAGGACAGCTGTCTAGTCGTTCGGGTGGGACAAAAAACCGAGGTCTCGTGTACACATTGACGTGTAGGTGAACGATCCATTGGGATTTAGAATTCGATATGAGAGTAGGCCATAGTGCCGCTGCCCAGGCAAAATTTCCCCCCATGGCACACTCTATGGCACATGCCCGTCATCATTAGCCCAGGCTAGGAGCAGAAGAGTAGGACGTTAAACCCCATTTCATTTTATTAATTTTCAGTAGTGTTACTTTTCATTTCATTTCTTTGGTGTCTACTAACCACGAGCAGAACAGTGGAATGTTAAACCCAATTTCATTACATTTGGTTACTTACATTCATTACATTTGGTTGCTTACTTTCATTACATTTGGTTGTTTACTTTCATTACATTTGGTTACTTACTTTCATTACATTTGGTTCCTTACTTTCATTACATTTGGTTACTTACTTCCATTACATTTGGTTACTAACAACGAGCAGAACAGTAGGATGTCAAATCCCATTTCATTACATTTGGTTAAGTATTGTTTAGCTGATGTGAAAGAATCTTTGCGGTAAATAAAAAAAGGACCTCCCCACAAAACCTCATGTTCGACTAAACGTGGAGTGCAGACGACTTGAGATTTGTAGATTGAGTAATTGGCTATTCTTTACCTTCTTTACCTTAATTATAGTTACCATGTAGTTTATTAAGATACAACCACCTGATCCTAATCAGCGGTAACATCAAAGACAACATGTGCAATATACCTGTTGAACTTATTTCGATTGTTGGCATGGGAATGTGTCAACACTTGATCTTTTCTTCACGTCACCCTATATTACATAAAACAGTGAATCATGCAACACGGTCCAGGTAAAATACATGTTAAAGGTACATGCACACCCTAGTCGAGTTGGTTGGGTGGGACACAGTGATAACCGCGCTAGGAAACTAGCCAGGAATCCTTGGTTTCACCATGGTGTTAGCTGCGAAAGGTTCTCTAGACCCTTCAGAGTAGTACCACTTTGTTATAGTACTGCAGGAAGGAAGGTCTGGCAGGAACAGGTATCTAGTCTTTCGGATGGTGTTCAACAGGATGATAAATATGTCACGTGATTGACTGAACAGACAACCCGTCAGAAAATAGTTGGGACTTTTGGTACATTTTACCCGAGCATTTCTCGTGTACTCTTGGTAGTATCAGAGCTTTCTTTATAGAAATAATAATTTCCCCAAAATTCAGAATATAAATATTTTAAAAGATGCCATTCACAGCTCTCCACCCTTTTAACACCCGCTTTTAAAGTCTAGCTATCACACTATTTCCCAATATGTCCAGACAAATAATTGTTAATTTCTCTAATACCGTGTGCATTGCAACAAGTATCCGTCTTCTTTTGTCCTGTTACAACAGTTAAGTACACCAAAGACGTAAAACCCCATTTCCCTCAATCATGCATTGCAAGAGAAGGTCAATTTAGTTTGGATACAGTTTTCGCTTTCAAATTGTCTTAATCCAGTTGTACACGGTTTTTCTCTTTCAAATTGTCCAGTTCCAGTTGTACACGGGACATTGTATTTTGGTTGGGGTTTTCTTGGTCCATACGATCGACTAGACATAAGTAGGTTGTCAATCTGATAGGCAAGTGGGAACAGAATTAAAATACCTCAACCACAAAGTTAAGGGTCATATCCATAATTTTGTCAATATTTTAAGAAATCATTTCAATTTTGGGTATGATGGTTGGAATAAGCATATCTACCTTGTCAGTCACCTTTTACAATACTTTGGATATAGAATTTGCATAACATATCTTTTGTTGACCATCACATTTTGCAATATTCTGGGTTATATTGACCACAGAAACGCCCTTGACATTAATTTTGTTGTCGAAGGGAGAGAGAGAGAGAGAGAGAGAGAGAGGAATGGGTTTAACGTCCACTCGACACAAAACAGGTCATTTCGGGAATTATTGAAATAAAATTGAAACCATATGTTAGTCATAAAATGACCTAGTTTGTGTCGAGTGGACATTAAACCCCATTTCTCTCTATTTCTCTCTTTAACTTCCCACTGTTCTGCTCATGGTTCGTAGACGCGAAAGATGAGATTCCAACGTTAGATTATACATTTATCCTACTTCATATTTATATTTGTGTATTTTTATTTATATTTTTATTGCTTCAGGGATAGCGATACACCAGACGGGATTTGCTGGCACCGTTCACTGTGGTGTATTCTGTTCTAAGACTGTTATAGCTAAAGGTACCAGGTACGGTCCATTTAAAGGTCGAGTTGTCAATACTAGTGAAGTTAAAACTAACGATGATAATTCATTTATGTGGGAGGTAAGTTATCAGTCATAATCTATGAATAGAAATGATATCGCATGTTCTTGTAGATTCTTAAAGATGCATTACAGATGCGTTTATTTCTTTATGCCTGAAATATTATATAAATTATATATATTTATTCACATGCCAACACCTTAATCAATTCTCGATGCCATTTTATGTGTCGGATTTTCACTGGGTTTAAATCCGATCTACTGTTCAACGCTCATCGATGATTAAGTCCAAATGTTTTTATCGTACCACCGTTAGTAAAGGTGATCGAGGCTAGGCCTAAAATCCAATGGCTAATATCTCGGTTCAGAGTTTATCAATTTGACTGAAATTTCTAGCAGATTACCTTTACAATATCTGGTGTGTTACTATTATAGTGCGAACTGTCAGCTTTTTATGTAATCTTTTATAACACTCCTTTAACTTGTTCGGCATTTTTACAGGTATTTCAGGAGGGTAAATTAAGTCATTTTATTGATGGTCGAGGGAGTACTGGAGGTTGGATGTCGTGTGTTAATTGTGCTCGTTACGCCCAGGAACAGAATCTGATAGCGGTACAACACGAGGGAGAGATCTATTACGAAGTTTGTAAAGACATACCCCAGGGTAGTGAGTTACTCGTGTGGTATGGCGATTGTTATTTACAGTTTATGGGCGTTCCGGTCGCCCTTAAAGAAATGGCAGATGGCGGTGCTCAGGAAGAAGCCGACAGTGAGTACATTTTAATATTTCTGTCCTATCGACAAGGCATTTTTGGCCCACAGTTCGAAACGTCTTTCTTCTTTTGGCGGCATTTAGAAATTGACATACGTAATAAACACAAAAACATATTATGGAACACAATTACTATGCATATTGTAAAAATCATCAATGAAATTTGAACAAATTGACAAAGTTATGGCTAAAT
Source organism: Patella ulyssiponensis (assembly GCA_963678685.1). Classification (NCBI taxonomy): domain Eukaryota; kingdom Metazoa; phylum Mollusca; class Gastropoda; family Patellidae; genus Patella; species Patella ulyssiponensis. Next base: position 58,491,523 of record OY783232.1, on the reverse strand, counting down.
TAATTTTTGATTTTGACAAAAACGGCACTACTAATCACAGAAAGGGGCCTCTTTTTTGTCACTAGTGCTTAACGTATTATACTAAGTCTTCGACCTTCTGTATATTACATCTAACATTTAAAAATCACCAACAAGCGCGGGTACTTTTCTTTTTGCAAACTGTAAACGGTAGATGATTATTTATATATTATTCAAACGAATCTGAAGTATCTTATGTTTTGGGTCTTATTTTAAACAAGTAATACACGATAGATAATCATTGAAATTTTGATATTCTATTATATAATCGCTAAGAATGCAATTATATCATAAACAATTATTAAATATACAATTCTAACATACAGTTTTTTGGAAATTGAAATTCGACAATGAATTGTTTATAAAAATTAAATTATACGATAAATTATTGTATAATAAATAATTTTTAAAGATAAAACCAATTTTACTGAAAGTTTCAGCAGATTCTATTTACGTTATCTATTTGATGAAATATTATAGCAACAACTGCCAAATCTTTATCTACTCCCCTATAATTTTCCTTTAAATATGATAATAGTTATTAAAATTAAAACTACGGTTGACACAATAACCGCTGAATATAGTACCGGCAGTTGATATTTCCGCAACGATAAATATAATTAAACTTTCGGATTTCTTCACCTATTCTCATATATTTGTTTTTTGTCTATTTTTATTTTGATGGATGTTCCATGTTTAGCCAGTGAGGGCTTCAGCTGTGAGAGATGTGGTAAATGTTTCGCGTATAAATATTACAGGGACAAGCATTTAAAATATACCCGGTGTGTTGATCAAGGTGATCGCAAATATCCATGTCATCTCTGTTCCAGGTAACTTCATCATTTATTTATATTTTATACTAGATTAGTTCAGGACCAACATAGGGTTCAATTTTATACTTCGTCAGTTCGGTAATAACATATGGTTCAATTTTATTTCGATAATTCGCTTGCGCGTAGGGGCCTTTGAGCAGTTGGAGGACCCGAAGAAAACCCACGAGGTTCGACAGGCGACCCTACTCCTTGTCACGTACAACCGGGGAATCGCAACTACACCTGTTGACAGTAGCGCATATGCTAACCATTCGGTCACCCAACCCTTAAGCTGAATAGCGTACCTTTTAGATTCTTCTTCTATGGGGTTTAACGTCCACTTCCATCTAGGGTGATATCGTAGACAAGACCTTGTAGATCTTAATGGTTTCAATCAATAACCTGGTTAGTGACTAATGGATATTAGTAGATGTCGTGTACGTGGTAGCATATGCTTATTAATGTTTGACCATCTAACACAACGTTCTTGCTCCCCGTTCCTGATTTTTGTAATTAATTTCAATCATTTCAGATCTTTTGAGAAACGGGACAGATTAAGAATACACATATTGCACGTACATGAAAAACATCGTCCACATAAATGTCTGGTTTGTGGCAAGAGTTTCAGTCAATCTTCCAGTCTCAATAAACACATGCGGGTAAGTAAAGTTATTCATAAACAACATCTCAATAAACACATGCTATAACCTCAATAAACACATGCTATAACCTCAATAAACACATGTAATTATAACCTCAATAAACACATGCGGGTAAGTAAAGTTATTCATAATTAGCGAGTATATGAAATAATATACAATATCTCAGTTAGCACGAATAAATTTATTGAGAGAGAGACAGAAGGAGAGAGAGAGAGGGAGGGAGAGAGGGGGGGCAAGAGAGAGAGAGATCGAGAAAGAGCGATGGGGGCAGACATACAGCGCTTACGTAATGCACTTTAAATGGTTTGAATTAATATGTAAGGAACGCTTTTCGTGTCTTGTTTGTTAAATTTAAAAAAGGAAAATATGTAGTGGATGATTCGAGGGCTTTAAATGTCCAAGAGCCCACAGTATAATGTCATTTTCACACTTAAAATTACTGCACCAAGTGACGCCACTTCATTCATGATACTGAATATTTTAAAAAGCACACTTACTCTTTCTGTGCGACGATTGAATTGAAAACTAGTTAAATATCAGCCACTGAATTAAGATAACAAAATTAACCAAACAAAAATAGAGAATATAAAGTGAAAATTGGATGCAAAAACATCTTAATGATTGTCGCACCGCTTGTTAACAATATACTTCATACATATACCATACTTGATGACGTTATGTCAACACGAGTACAGCGCGTGAGGGCCGCGTGAAATTCAAATAGGAGTCAAATTTCACGCACCTGAGTGTCTTAACGAGCCTGGTATGACCTGGGTGTATTTTTATTATCGGCTTGTAATACCTTTCCCTATTATTAACGCTTGGATCCAATTGACGATATTATCGTTATTAGGGCTTTCACAAAGGTGATGCGCTTAGACCCTCATCTTTTCTTATAGATACCGATAGAATAATATATCAACACGGTTTTCACGCAATGTCAACACAAGGCATGATTTTAGTAGTCCTAGCATATCACAACTGTGTCCCCTAACGTATTCAACTATTGTTAATACAATTTAGGAAGAAAATATTTACTGGGTGATAATGTCCTGATTTATTTCTTAGCGTTGATTTGACGGGGATGCGATTATACCGGGTGGTCCGTGGCGTTTATTTAATCCTTCAATACATGCTTTACAATAGAGCTGTTTGCATCACTTTCAAATGTAACACTTTAAAATGATACCGTGGCTAATTAAAGGATATCACACGCACGGAATGTTTCTGTATGTGTGAAGTACTCGGCATTTTTTACTCAGGTTACCATGGTACGATTTGTCAAACAAAATCTTTTCGTCTATTTTTTAAAAAAATACCGCAGACTTTTACTTCTACTAACAATTCGGACCATGGGTAAATAGGTCTTAACATGTTTAGGAAATAAAATTGTAATAAAATTTCAGGAATTTAGCCAAATCTAAAATAGAGCACCATGGATCCTACGAGGTTATAAGTGTCATTGATTTGATCGGCGGAACTGGCGCTTCATTCATTATTTGGAGTCTGCTCCAAAAGTCCGAAATATCTTAAAGTGATTCTTAAGCGAGAATTGATTAAATGTGTAAGACGCTTTATATTATGTTATTTTTGATTGATGTGCATGTTTGATAATTTCGACATCTAATATTTAAAAAATGGAATACCAAATTTGAAATGTTAAAAACATGCCGTAAATAAACAAAATATGATATATGATTTATTTAATTCTTCATTTATTAAAGACAATATTTTGACTATTGAAGGCCATCTTGAACAATAAGGTTACAAATATTCCTTTTGTTTTAGTTAGTTTTAATTTTTATGAAACTTTTAGTTAGTTTTAATTTTTATGAAACTTTTAGTTAGTTTTAATTTTTATGAAACTTTTAGGTAGTTTCAATTTATGTTGAATTTTTTAGTTGATTTTAATTCATTTGAATTTTTAGTTGATTTTAATTTATGTGAATTTTTAGTTGGTTCCAATTTATTTGCATTTAGTTAATTTCAATTTATTGGAATTTTTTATTCATTTTATTTTTTTAAAGACGGTGTTACGTCATGTAATACAATCCGGTTGTTAGAATGTCTCTAGTTGTCGTGTCCTCCCCATTCTCGCCACTCAGCCGAAAATTCAATATACATGAACTTTTCCTAAAACACTCGTTCTTTAGTTTAAAGTCCTCGAAAATAACCGACAACTTTCTTTATTTATTCTTCAAGTTGTTTTACTGTAAATAGTTAAAATACTCATCTTGTTTTCCTTGTACAGAGACAAGTTCACCGACACACGACTCGAATATTAATGCCTTTTAATTCTTAAAGATCGTCTTAGATATTCAGTTGTGTTTAATATTTCTGATTTAGTCTATTACCAATTCTGATATTTTACTGAGAAGTGGGGCTGGGATGGGGTTTTATTGAAAGGTCTGTCGTAGAGTACGTTACAAGAAGTAGGGTCGCCTGTCAAACTTCGTGGGTTTTCTCAGGGTCCTCTTACCACTACCTTTGGTGCTAAAGACCCCTAATTATGCGAATTATTGAAATAAACATGGCACCATTTTCCAGTGGACATCAATTTTAATATGTATACAATAAAATGTGTTTGTATTGTTCAAATATGTATGAGGTGGTGACTGTGGTTCTATTTTTACTTTATTAATAACAAACGGGGAGGGGGTTCGAATTAAACCATACATAGTATACAGTATACATGTATTATTTATTTATTTTCTTGTAGGTCCATAGTGGCGAACGACCATATAAATGTGTGTATTGTAATAAAGCATTTACCGCTTCCAGTATTCTCAGAACACACATCAGACAACATTCGGGTGAAAAACCATTCAAGGTACGAATAATTATACAGATAAATTTTATCAGTCGATTTAACATCTGGGGGGGGGGGCTGTACAGTGCAATAGACGTTAACGTCTTCATTAGCCTGGAAGGGACACACAAGCTGTAAGTTAGACGCCATTATATTTTATTGTATTATTTCAGGCCCTGGGTTCACAAAGCATTCTCTCAGTTAAAAAGTTACTCAACTTTCAATCACTGTTTATAGGTAATATCTTTGATCCAGAAACACAAAAATTTGCACCTAGGGTTTTTTTTATTAGGGTGTTTGATACATTAAAACAACAAGGGTGTTATGAAAGGCTATACTTTGGTTAAAATAAGGCGAACAATTTTGAGTATGAGATTGCCCTGTGAAATTGGTGCCTGATCTTTTCCCTTAAACCAAATAATCTTAGTTCCTTTTGTATTAATTCTCATCTTTTGGCTTATTTTCAGTGTAAACATTGTGGAAAAGCCTTTGCCTCACACGCGGCTCATGATAGTCACGTGAGAAGAACGCATGTGAAGGAGCGACCATGTACGTGCAACGTGTGTGGAAAATCATTCAGCCTACCATTTGAACTGAAATATCATATGACGTCACACTTACCTCAATAACTCATATAATTATAATATATATATATTTATGACGTAATATGTTTCTGTGAATTCTAAAGAACGATTATCATTAACGGTGTGGATGTCCGAGGGAATTAGGAAGTGACACGAATGGCTGTGGCTCTGATAGCAATTACTTGGTGGATACAGATGCCTATTCTTTTAGTATAATATATTATGTGACGCTCTTTTTTTTATATATATAAAAATAGAATTGGCAGCATATTGAATAGTCCACAGACTAAGCTTTCCATCAATACAATTCTTTCTAAATTTGTCGTATCATCTGAAATTGCGTTCGGCTCATTCACGAAAAAATGACATGCAGTATATGTGTTTCTGCCCTTGTACAACATAAAGTTTTGGGACAAGCGCCTGGTTTAGCGGGAGCAGGAACCTGGTGGATACTGATGATTATTCTTATAGTATGATAAATACAAAAAAACGTTCCTAGCTACGTGAATTGATGAGAAGTGGTATCAACTGTTCTAGATGGTTGTATTATATGGTACTTCAACACGAATGACTAAATGGAACTACTGACAGGTATAAGTGGACTTCGATTGCAGACTCAAAAGCTTAAGCTACAGTTGCTGTCTGTCGAAGCCGACATTGGCCACCATAAGAAGCTGAAGTTTTCCACTGGATACTGGCACCTGCAGGGGGCTATATGTACCAGTTGATACTGGCCAACAGCAGTGGCCCCGATCGAGTTTTACCGCGGGACACTGGTCATCAGCATATCCCAGGGTTACCACGAAACACTCTCCATGGACACCGGCCACCAGTAGGGGCCAAAGTTTACGACGAGACACTGGTCAGCTGTAAAAGCCAGAATTTACCACGAGACACTGGCGAGGTTTATCCCGAGACAGGGGCCGCGATATACCATGTGACACTGGCCACCAGCATACGCCGAGGTTTACCACGAGCGAATGACAACTAGACAAACCTGAAGCCGGGACACAGGCCAACAGCCGGAGCCGAGATCTACCACGGGCCACCGACCACCAGGACAAGCTGAGTTTCACCACGGGACACTGGCTACCAGCAGAAGCCGACGTTTACCACATAACACAGGCCAACAGCAGGGACCAAGAACTACCACGGAACACAGCCACAAGGAGTATAAAGGTACAATAAAACAATTAATTTCGATATAACAGTGCTTTATCATAATGGACAGGAAGATTGGAGACGCTGTAAATCTTTATTAGTTGAGATTTGATTTCGTCTCAGTTGTGAATTACAGTAGAGTTAATCTATCAAAGGTACCGTGAACTGAAATGTTTGGAGCGATTTCGGAATCGGTGCTTTCTCTGTGGTGTGTAACATGCTATCTTCGATTGGTTCATTTGATATGTGAATATGTATATATTTTGTAAAAATAATTTTATTGATTAAATTGTAAAATATGGAAGCCAAGAAAAATGTTTAATAAATTTACTGTGATAACGATCTTTAATGCCTATGCTGATATTTTTGACTGTCGTCTGCCTGTCTGTTTGTTTAGGGTTGGTGGCTACGCTAGGGCTTTCTGAAGGGTAAGCTGGGACCGGGGAGTAACATAGACTATACGTGTAGTTGGCCTACCGCTTCCGGTTTTGGAATTACTGGCAAACTGGGTTATCTGCTGGATATTTATATTGACGACAAATCTGGTTCAGTTTCAATGATTCGCTTATGCGTAGGGCCCTTAGTAGTGGGAGGACAGGCTAGGATGAACAGGCGACCCTTTTCCTTGTCACGTACAACCAGGGTATCGAAACCATGCCAGATAACTAACGACAAACCTTATAATACATTCCGCACGTGCTTACCATTCGAACATCCAACCCCCAAAGATTTTTCGGACTTATACCACAAAACTTGACTCAACGACAGCGTATGGTACAATTTCATTTGAGCGCATGGGGGTATCCCAAAGGACCAGAAGAAAAACCCACACGTTTAGAGAGAGAGACAGACAGAGAGAGAAGTGGAGATTAACGTCCAATCGACACAAACTAGATCATTTCGGGACTAACATAAAAATATGGTTCAATTTTATTTCAATAATTCGCTTGCGCGTAGGGGTCTCTAGCAGTGGGAGGAAACCGTAGTACCCAGAGAAAACCTACGAGGTTGGACAGGCGACCCTACGCCTTGCCACGTACAACCGGGGATTTGAAACCACGCCAGTTGACTCAATGGCAGGCAGTATGATACAGCGCAAAGGCTAACCATTCGCCCCCCCCCCCCGATGTCACGTACAAGTTTAGAATCTAAACCACACCATTATGATCTAAATCGAAGGTATTAGATCACTCGATTGCCAAGCCCCCTTCTGAATTTGGACAAATCCCTGAGAATTTAGCTAACCATAGAATTAGTATTCAAAAAAAAAATTGGCGTTAAAATACATGACAAAATTTTAAAAAAAAAATCAAAATATACATGATTAAGGACGGATTGTGAAGAATTTAGTTCTAATGGCTTCAAGCAAATACTGAATCAATAAACAGAAACTATCACTTGTAAGTCAACAGTGTGAATTAACAGAACTCAGATTCGTGGAGGAGAACCAGAGAGGGTAAAGATAAGGAAAGCAGTGTTTGCTATCATAAGACCGGTGTTTTTAACATGTCGTGTCAAATTTCTATGAAAAAATAATTTAAGGTATGGTAAGGGGATGTGTGAAAGGTAACGATTGGGTTGCTTGTTAATTCGCTATCGCTAGTAAAATAGATAACACAGAGTTTAGTTTACTTAATACCGACTCCAGAAACCAAACATCATTACCCCGGGGAGTGGTTATTTAACTCTGGTTGATTATTGGGATAGCAGTATTAAAACACACGCGTGTCGGATGCAAATAATAACCGCTCCCTTTGTTACACTTCACACCTTTTAATAGAGAAGAGCGAATAGCTTAATAATACACATGTACATGCGGAAAGATCTCAGAATTTGGTGATCTAAGAAATAAAATAAAGTGATGTTAAATGGTAAATCAGCACCATGGATACTTGGTGATAAGAGAATACCCTGAAAAAATGACAATAATCACAAACAATAGATAGATTTATATAATTAAAAACTAAAGTTATTTAACAAATGGTTAATTAAATTTTTAAATTGGATTTCATTTCTGCAAGTAGTTTAGAACCAGTCTGTACTGGTGGGTGTTCCAAGATTTTTTGTGAATTTTTTCATCCGCCCCCTGTATGAATCAAGAATGATTCAATATTTTTTTGTTTTGTTCAACACACAATATTATTTACTCCAATTTTGGAGGGGGTTTCTACAAATCTTAAACAATTGAGAAGTTAATAATCTTTAAGAGGCATTTAGTAACTGGAAGAGCAATAAACTATAACACATACTTATGGAATAACAGTTACTGATTTATTTGGGCGATGTTTCGAAGAGTATTCTCTCAACGTTGAGAGAATACTCTTCGAAACGTCGCCCAAATAAATCAGTAACTGTTATTCCATAAGTATGTGTTATAGTTTAATTGAGAAGTTGTTTTTCGTAAATTTTGACACAATTTAGAAGTTGTCTAGAATTATTACAATATTGAAAAGTTCTTTTTCAAGAATCTCGGCACTATACAAACTCAGGCATTACTCATATATACTCATAATACCCTATTCTCTTATTGGTCATATACCAGACAACAATTCCAAGTACTCATGTTATGTTGAAGTAGTAGGGGAGTATAAAGTAAGGGCAAGCTATACCAACCCATTATCCTCCCCCTACAAACAACAGACAGCCCTCCAGGTGTTTTAAACAAACCATCGGGGTCGTCGCCTATACACTTGATATAATACAACATCACGTTCGGTAAATGTACGATTGAATCGTCGTGGTTGGTAAGATGAAGGGGTGGTAAGAAAGGGTGTTACTATACAATAGGCTACCAGGACCTTAATACTCGGGGTCTAACCCTTAACAATATAATATAAACATCTCTAACACTTCTTATTGTTGACATATCACAGACCAAGTTCTACCATCCGCTTATCTCTTATTCAATCTATAGAAAAACAAATTAACATATCTCATATTCAAATGGTAATTACTCATCATATGTGTTAATGAGTCACAACTGTTCTTGAAGCCGCCGTGGGTCAGTAAGTAAGACGATGACTCGTTCAACACCGAAGTCCTGCACAACCGCCAACGAAAGAAGTTTTTCGGTCAACACGGGACCGCTCAAGCGAATTATTGAATTGAAATGTTAAATTGAATAATGCTTTTCTCCTAGTTTGTATCGCGTGGACATTAAACCCCATTTCTTTCTCTCGCTACAACCAAACAATTCTACATCTACTACTGGCTGGCGAAACAAGTACTGACTTGAAAAATCTACTACGTGCCAACATTTGTTAAGATAGAGAGAGAGGGGGAAGAGACAGAGAGAGAGATTCGATTGTTCGTTTGTACGTCCACTTCCACCAAGGGTGATGTCGTAAACAAGGTGGGGACGCCTTTCATTTTAGTGGTTCCACAAATACTATCTAAAGAACACATTCATCCCTCCACACCCACCCCCTGTCTTTTTAGGGAGAAAGAGAGTGTGAGGGAGAGAGGGAGAGAGAGAGAGAGAGGGCTATACACATAGCGCGATCGACACACCGTAAAGTTTATTGTAGCGAGTTATCAAGTATATATTGCATGTAAAAATTAAATGTTGGCATTGGGTAGAAATGTTTGGTTGGTGGACCGATTTCTCCCTCCCATGACATTGTCGCCGATCTAATCTCTCGTTTTCGTTAATACTATCCTTTCCCAGTTCAAACTGGCTTGACTGAAACACTGGCTGGTTTTAAATCAGGCCCGTGGTTCAATAGACCCTACATATCTCGGTCCGTTCCCTATTAAGAGAGAGTGGTAAATATTTATCCTACGGGGGAATTGATAATTTCTAATTTTTGCCCTTTAACGAACATGATTACTGACTGTGTAAACTTCTTCAATTGGTCACTTGGTCTGCCGCGTTCCCGCGTTCATCTCTTCATGATAGCAGATCGTTACAAACCCAACCATCAAATCGACGTCTGCAATGACAAGACACGTTTTGGCGCCTTCTACAATTGGATTTTAACTATGTTAACGAACGCGATCAAACTCGATTCAGCTCAGAAAACAGACCTCAGATGTTACGATTCCCGCCGAGATCGAATGCTAGACTCTTCTTCCCCTTTCTCCTTTGTTTTCAAACGGCGTAAAAATCGTTTGGAGCAAATGAAATCACATCTAATTCAATAAGACAGCGATTTATAGAAACATGTCAGTTAATGCCTTGTGGACGAGGAACGTGGTTTATATTGGTGAGTTACTCGTGTAAACAAGCAAATAATTTAAAGGGGAATATAAACTATTTATATTTTAATAATTTAAAGGGGAATATAAACTATTTTGTATTTTAATAATTTAACGGGGAATATAAACTATTGTATATTCTAATAATGTAAAGGGGAATATAAACTATTTTATATTCTAATAATTTAAAGGGGAATATTTACTATTGTATATTCTAATAATGTAAAGGGGAATATAAACTATTTTGTATTTTAATAATTTAAAGGGGAATATTTACTATTGTATATTCTAATAATGTAAAGGGGAATATAAACTATTTTATATTCTAATATATAATTTAAAGGGGATTATAAACTATTTTATATTTTAATAATTTAAAGGGGAATATACACTATTTGGTATTATAATAATTTAAAGGGGAATATAAACTATTTTATATTATAATAATTTATAAGGGAATATATTCTAATAGTTTTAAATATATACATTTTACTTGATATATACGTAATGACCTTCTTATAATATATAATAGATACATCACTTCCTGCGTACAATTGATATATTTATACTTAATTTTAGAGGGAGAGAGAGGGGGTGGGGAGAAATAGAAAGGGAGGGGGCTCTTTTTAGTTTAATGTTTTAAAATACTATCTAAGGAACACATACCCCACTCCTCTACCTGTCGATTTATAGACCTTGTATAACTATATAGCGACGCTCTAATGCATCGCGAAGCGCGGTGATTGACCAAAGCTCTTTTCTGGTAACAAAGGAGTGTAACTGAAATTGTCATCAACAAACTGTTGATTAAAAAAAAAATCAAACCATAACCGGATACACAGCCTAGAACAGTTTGTGCGTCTCACAGAAATATTTCTTTCTATGACGCGTCCATAATATCTTGTATTTGTTTTTATATGTATATAAATTTAATGATTGTGATATAGTTTGGCCTGTCTCACGCGGTTGGCGTAGTATAGCCCGGTTGGAGATGACGTGGCATATAAAATCCATTTTATTCATTTCTGCCATTCGTTAATAACATTTTAAAGTGCCTGTTCACTCATGATATTATGGACAGGTTGATTTCATTAAATTATTTAGGTATAAGGAGTAATAAAGAAGGGAGGTGAAAACATAAAATAGTTCTTATACAAAATGAAATAAAACGAAATGGGGGTTTAACTTCCTACTGTTCTGCTCCGATTGGACTAATGAAGACGGGCATACGCCAAGGAAATTTTGCCCTGGCACAGCACTATGGCCTACTCTTATATCAAATTCCAACTACTAACTGCTTTATGGCTGGACTTGTGAATTATTTACAAATTAAAACTGCTTGTAATGAAAAATCTTTTTTGCAATTTTCTGTTTACCAATTACAATGTATTTAAGTTCATCAGTATGTTGTAGTTGTTTGTTGTTTATTACAAATTGAACGTCCAATACATGTTATATGATATTATGGACAGGTTGATTAAATTAAATCATTTACACTTCATGGGTTGAAAGTTGGTAAAAACATACAATTGGTTAACGCACAAAATAAGAAGTCCTTGTATATTAAATAGTCGATTTAAATCACACTTATAAAACCGTTCTCTTTGTCACAATAAAAAACATGTTAAAACAGTCGGTCCAGCTGACAGGTGTTTGGCGTCCTTGTATATTATAAAGTCAATTTAAATCACACTTATAAAACCGCTGTCGTGAGAGTGGGTCATCTTCTCCCTTTTCATAATAAAAACATGTTATAACAGTAGTTAAAACAGTAGGTCCAGCCGACAGTATGTACAATATAACATGATAAATGGTTATTTCTTATAGCTACTATAATATCACTACAATTAGATCAAAATATAATGACAATATAATTAAACAATCAGACTGGGCAATGAGTTAATCAATGAGACGTGGCAATCAGTTAATCAATCAGTCATGCTGATCAGTTAATCAATGAAACATGACGATCAATGAGCCAGTTAATTAATCAGACAAGTCGATCAGATAATCAATCAGACATTCTGACCCGTTAATCAATTGGTCATGTCGATAGTCACGTTTTGATCACAAGGCTTAGCTTTTTTATATATATCCGACCACAAACTAAATGTATATTTTAGGCCTTACTCTAAAATAATATTGCACAACAATTGTATATTATATTTATTTATTGTATTTTATTATATTATATGTTTATATCGTACTATAAAAGTACAATTGACGTGAAGTAATACAGTACCCGTAAAGGTGTATGGTCGCCTGTCCACCTTCGTGGGTTTACTACGGGTCCTATTCCCAAATTCCTTATTGAAATAAAATTAAGCGTGACAAGGGACAACGTATTGTCGTTTGGATGGGATAAAAAAATCGAGGTTTCGTGTACACATTGACGTGCATATAAAAGAACCATTGAGATAAGAGTAGACCGTATCGGGTATGCCCGTCTTCATTAGCCCAGTCATTGAGTCTCATGAAACTTCAGATAGAAATATATAAAATATATATAAATATGTAGAAGATTCTTTACGATAATACTACAGTACAATAAAATAAATATCAAGAAGTGTTCGTGCGATTTTTTCTAATTAACTTGTGCTATTGTTTATATCAATCAATTAAACAGTTTGAAAGGTCGTTATTGATGATTGTACTGATTACATGTTTTGATTACGACGGTAATGGGACTTGAGACAAATTTTGCCACGAATAACTCGTCACTAATACGTCATCTTTAACTCGACACACGTCATGTTTAACTCGACACAAGTGAAACTTGTCAGTTCGAACATGATATAAATATTAAAGCAAAACTAAGAGTCATTATAAAATATTATTTCATCAGTTCTTCATCTGTTAGTGGTTCTCTGTTTATAATAGTTGTGTCTATTTAATAATCGCTGATCAAGATGAACAGATCGTCATCATCGCTCACAAACGAAATGCACGTGGACTTTCACCGAAAATTGCTGAAACGTCGCATTGAACGTCGATTGGAAACTATTCGAGAAAGGCGTCAACTGCTAACAGTCGAAGATGAGAAGTTAAAAAAACAGCGTCAAATTTTGAGGCGCGTGCGCACGGAAATGAATATGCGTGATGCTAATGTGTCGATGATTTATTACGAAGCAGAAAAAGAAACGGAAATCGACACGGAAAAGCCGAACAACCAAACAGCAACCAGAGTTACAAAATCTAATTCACTATCAGCTCTCTTCAAGATAGAAAGAACGGCAAGTTTTAAACGCAGCATTCAACGACGACTTACATTCAATCTGTTCCAGAAACCCAAGAAGAAAGACAGAGTTACTTCCCTTGAAGTTTTACCAGAAACTTTATACAAGAATGGCCTCAAGTGTACGTTGTGTTAATAGAAAACCAAACAAAACATTTAAAAAAAACCGTACTACCTTGTATTGAGAGAGAGAGAGAGAGAGAGAGAGAGAGAGAGAGAGAGAGAGAGAGAGAGGGAGAGAGAGATAGCGAGATAGCGAGAAAGATGGGGTCTTTAGCTGTGGGAGAAAAGCCAAACTATAAAAACTTACACAGTGCTATAATTGTTAAAATAGAAAAACACTTATTAAGACTTATACAATGTTATAATTGTGAAAATGGTAAAGCCAACTATTAAATCTGATTCATTGTTTTCGCTGTGACAATATTAAAACTAACTATGAAAACGTTTCCAGTATCACCATTGTGAAAATAACAAAGCTTATCCAATGTCTGATACCATTCCTATTTAACACGACACTGTGTTAGTGATGTCATACAGCCGTTGAAGTGCTCTAGATGTTATTTGTGAACATAGTCACGTGTATATTTATTTTTGAAATGTATGAATTTATTGTTATGCTATTTTTTTGGAATAAATAACTGTTATATTTTTATTACATAGGATACTAACCGTGTTTTTAATTATGTTCCGAAGGACGCTGACTGTACTTCAACGTCTACATGGGATCTCAGTTTTTCGTCCCATCCGAACGACTAGATAGTATTTAGGCCCTGGGCCACTGAGAAAGGAAGTCCATGCTGAAAATTCCCGCGAAACTTGCTCGGCCAAAACCGAGGCTTAAAATCGGGTTTAGAAAATGAAATGGGATGGGGTTGAGCGTGCTTCGACTGAGATAATGACGACAGACATACGTCATACAGTGTGCTATGAGGGGAAATTTACCCGGACAGCGGCACTACGACCTACTCTTATATCGAATTCCAATTGCCAAGGGATCTTTTACGTGCACGTCAATGTGTACATGGAACCTCGGTTTTTTGTATCATTCGAACGACTAGACAGCTGTTCTTGCCAGGCCCTTCGTCCTGTACCACTGACAAGGGTGAACTGCGCCGGGCAGGTCAATTTCACGTAACCGCAATTCTTTCTATTTGCAATTTCTAAACTTTCACTAGATCCCGGGGAATCAAAGTTAAGCAGTTGTCTCCACTGACATCAATAAACGGCCACAGTACACCAATTATTGTCCCATTGACTTCAATGTTATTTCAGGCTCATGTCACAAGCTATAACTCTTTCCATAATATTCGTTGAGCTAATTCCTTCACAAGGCATAAAGAACAACACCTGGCAGTCATCTCCTCCGAAGCATGTATGAGGTTCACCATGAAAATCTCAAATTAGTAAAAGTTAAAGTAGACTGGGGTCAATTTTTTACTTCCGGTTCAATGTGAGACGTCTTTCAAGCCCTTTTACCCATGTTATTCTTCCGCACAAATATCCTGTTTTTCCACCCAAACCGGCAAAATATTCAAAATTGAAAACCTTCCCAACAATTCCACATCTAAACAAAACCCCCAAAACGCCTGAAAAAGGGAGAAAAAAATAAGGGAAAATTAGGCCCTTTTTTTCTCAGAACAATCAAACATGGCAGATCATTCTTCCCAAGTCTCTTCGCTAATGCAAATTATCACTTTTGAAAATATCTATATATATATATATATATATATATATATATATATATATATATATATTAAAGTAAATAAAGTACAAGTACTTCTTTGTTTACGGTAGATAATGCATAAAAAAATAGAAAAATACGTCCAGGTAAAAAATTCTCCACTTTACTTCATTCTGACATACATTAAATTATATAAGCTAGCTGTCTGCCCTCTATAGGCGTCTTCAGATATTAATAATGTATACAAAATATTGCAAATACGATACATATATATATTCTTAGAACAATAGATTTCCATGACAATGGATTATAAATAATATTAAGTAACATATAACAAAAGGTTAAAGGTATATAATACATAACTTGACATTAAACTACATAATCTTCCTGGTATAATTAGGCAATAGAACCATACAGAAGTAAAGAGATTAAAAAAATGTCAATAGATCAATTATGTAATATGGTTGTAAACTTGTTTATATTCACTTTATTCTCTAATAAACTGACTATAGAGAAATAGAGATATACAGGGTTTAAAATCCCCTTAAATGGTGTTGAAGTAAAAAGTGTAAAAATATATATTAAGATTTTATTTAAAATTAGAATATTAACACGGTGGGAAGGGGGCAAATTAAGCATTTAAATCCGGTTTGAACCGGTCAATAAAGTGTGATTCCATATTCCTTCTTTTGATAGTATTGTCAATATTGACTTTATAAAAAGGAAAAATACTGAATTTAATATTTAAATTCTTAGCACATGTATTTAGATGTTTGGACACTTTCAAGACCGGATTAGCTTGTAAACTCTGTTGCCTATGAACTCGGATACGTGCGCGTAATTCAGTTGAGCACTCGCCTATGTAAATCTTCATACAATTATTACAAATAAGAACATAAATTAAATTTTTAGTACTACAATTCATATTATGATTAATCCTAAATGTGCAATTAGTATTCGAAAAGGTGAATTTACTATTAATTATCATATGTTGGCAACATTTACAAAGTGGGCTATGGCACTTCGAAGTAGTAAAAGTTCCATTATTAGAAGTTTGAAACTTAGCTCTAGTGAGTAACTTTTTAAGGCTAGGGGGCTGACGTTTACTATTAATTAATTCTATGCCGTGAAATTGATTATGAAGATTATCATTAGAAAGGAGAACATTCTTAGTATCATAAATATATTGAAAAAAATTATTATGTCTAGGATTATATGTCGAAATAAAGGTAATACAAGAAGAGATATTCTTTTCTTTTGGCGTTCTTAATTCTTCAGTAGTTAGGCCCCTAGCTTTATCAATACCTATATTAATAACCCCAAGTGGATAATCTTTTTTCAATAAATTGGATCTCAATTCATTAAGTCGTTGAATTCTGAGATCTTCGTTTATAATAATAGTGCATAGTTTTCTGGCAAGAGAAAAGGGTATATTATTTTTGACATGACGGGGGTGACATGATTTATATGATAAATAGTTTTTAGTATCTGTTTCTTTGGAGTAAATATCTGTAATGATTTGATTGTTAAATCTCTTAACGAGAACATCTAAAAAAGCAATTTCCTTATAACTAGTTTCAATAGTGAATTTAATATTAATATCTAAGTCATTTAAAATTTGGTGCAAATCTGCTATATGGCCGAGATTGGTTTTCCAAATGAGGAAGACGTCGTCTAAATATCTTTTAAAATTTTCTTCGATGTAGTTTCTATAGTTAATACCAAATTTGTTTTCAGTTATTGTATATAATTTTTCTTCTAAGAATCCCATAACGAGGTTGCTAAGGTCAGGTGAACACACTGAGCCCATAGCACAGCCTTTAATTTGTATAAAATTACGTTTTCCGAATTCGAAAGTATTATTCCTAAGAATAATATCGATAGCTTTTAAAATAAAGGTTTTTGAAAAACGGGGATTTCGAAGTACAGGTAATCTATCTATCCAATAACTGACTGCCTCTAGGCACAAATTATGTGAGATATTGCTATAGAGACTACAGACATCCAATGTTACAAATATTTCCCCATCGTTTATTTCCTGAGGTAGTTTATTAAGGAAGTCAATGTCATCCTTTATATATGATTTAACTCTAGGGACAAAGGGTTTTAAAAGAATATCAATTAAATAGGATAATCTATTTGTGGCACACGACGTCCCAGCTATAATTGGCCTAAAGGTAAGATCACACGGTCTATTGATCATAACATATTCGCTATTTTGTTCTATGACGCTATTTTTAATTAAATCCGATTTGTGTATTTTTGGAAGGCCATAGAATTTACTAGCTTTACAATCAAATTTGGTTAAGAACTGTTTTTCATTTTCTGTTAAACCGTGGCCTTCTTTTTCAATTAAAATATTAATTAGCGTTAAGGTCCCTTTGTCCCTATTTGAATCTATTTCAAGATAAGTACTTCTATCTTCTAAAATATTGAGGATCTTAGATTCATAAAAGTCTATATCCATTATAACTATGGCCCCGCCTTTGTCCGATTCCTTGATGATAATAGAATCATTATTCTGTAAGCTGTTAATTGCTTTATACTCGTCGTTGTTAATATTATTTCTCACATTTTTCTTCTCTGGTAGGGGTAAATCATTTAGAAAATCGATGTATTTGTCTAAAGTTTTATCCTTTCCGCGACGTGGATTATAACAACTCTTATTGCGCACTAATTCCTCTTTAGAATAGTTTAAATCCCCGAATTCTTCCCGCAATCTTAGTTTTCGACAGAAATTTTTTACATCACATTTGAGTTCACACATATTGGTTTTAGGCGTAGGTGTGAATTTCAACCCCCTTTGCAAAAGTAAAATTTCAATTTCAGTAAAATTATGGGAAGAAATATTAATAATTTTAGGATTTAATTTCTCCTTTTCGATAGATTCCGTTGATCGTTCCTCTGTTGAGATTCTTTCCTCTGATATGTTCCCTGTTGGTTCCCTCCTTGTTGATATCTCTTGTGTTTGTAGTCTCTGTTTTGATATTCCCTGTCTTGATATCTGTCCCATTGTTGATCCTCCCCTTGTTGGTATTTCCTCTGTTCGTATTTCCTCTCTTGGAATTCCCCTTGATGAAGTCCGTAGGGTGTCCGTCTCCTGCTCTGTTGATAATTCCCCTGTCGCTTGTTCGGGGGTCGTCGTGGTTTGTTGTGGCCCTGGTCTAAAAAAGGCCTATATATATAAGTTCAGGATAGACGAAAGCCCTCAACATTATTGATATTTAGTCATATACAACTGGCGATAGTTTTTTTCTTCAATGTGCATACAAGTAATATCTTATATGAAATAGTCATGGCGTCATCACAGGTTGATATATTCTGTTCATATCAACCTGTCAAGACGTCATCTTAGGTTGGTATACTGAGGCGTCTCAGGGGGGTATGGGTTCGTCCCCCGCCCCCAGAAAACTTTTGAAAATTGACAACCGCAAACCCGTTTTCCAATCATTTCAGACCAAAGCTTCCTATCTTTATTTCTCCTGTCCTATCCTCTCCTTTCTCCTCCTCTCCTTTCTTTCTCTTATCTTCTTTTCATATTTCTTTCTCTTTTCTTTATAGGCACGGACAGGTTGACAGGTGGGCCTAGCCCGGCACTGGATATATTGGGTTCATATCAACCGCTGATGACGTTGATGATCGAAATAATACACAGAACACAGAAATAAATTTTTATTCTTTTCACAATTAAAATTTGTGATGGTAAAGTTTGTAGCATTCAGCACCGAAATAGACGGCGTACTTATTGGTATATTTTGATCGGTTATCCATGTCCAAGATACCTTTCAGAATTTTCTTTTCGACCAAATTTCGATTATTTCTCCACACACTGCAAGACTGGAAAGTTGTTGTAGCCCAAAAGTTCCTTTGTGAAGTATTTTTGGGGACAGTCCACCTAACACAGTCGCCACCTTTGAACATAGCGACGAATCAAAGTGAATGCATATTTTCGTCACGATATTATTTTGAGGAACAGACTGTGGGAAATGCAGAATGGCATTATTTCAGACACTGGTTGTCAAGATAAATAGAACTGACCAGATACTGTCTGTCGCCAAATCACTAGCTTATCTGAACATAGGGGATGTCGAACGAACGTAGTGAGTGTATCAAAAAGACGCGTGGCCGACATACCATACCATACGTTTTGATTAAACTATCGATTATATGTCCCTAAAGGGACAATAACAATCTTTCTGACTTGGCAGCTCCAGAAAATAAAAAATAACCCCTTTCTAAGTACTAGATGTTTATGTGTACTACCTGTTATGTAAATTATCCATTAAATCATATTTTACTTGTCCAGAGGGTTCGAAAATATTTTTAAATCCAAGTTACATTTGAAAAGGTTTACGTTAGGCTTTTCAAACCATAATGTTGAATTCTGCCAATTGTTTAAGTTAGGTGTGTTAAAGTGAAATTTGTATCATCAGTTAATTGGAATATTGTAAAATAATACAATTTGTTGGCCAGAATAAAGATTTGGGTATATTATTCAGTTACAACAAGAGTGGTATTGAGCCTTTAAAGATACATTATGGGAGATTGTTGTAAGGAGTTAGCCATTCTTGCTATAACAGTTCAAAAATAGATGATGAAAGAAGAATATATTGGAAATTTCAGTCAAATTACTTTATTCTGAGCATTGTTATCACCACTGTAATTTTTGACAAGAAATAGTGGTTAATTCCATCTACACCTTTTCTGAATTTGGCCGATGGGTTGATTGACGGGCGTTAACTCCACCTTCATGAATCATACCGTTAGCCTATTCGGTTTGCTCAGGGAAATAAAAATAGTTTTATTGATATTATTAAGGCAGAAGACCTGTCCGCATGTTTTAGTCATCACACGGTCTCCAGGAATTGTATAATTTGTCATCATTATCTGTGTTTAGTTTATTGCTCTTTAGTTTAGATGTCATTTGTTATGGCCTCGCCCAACAGCGCCTTCGCTTCGTACTCTCTATCTTTTAGCCTCGATATAAAATTTCTGGGAGTATGACGTCAACGTAACGGTTAATCTCCGCTCACGACGCCATTTAAAATTTAATCAATCAATGAAATCTTGTTCAAATCCAAGCCGAATGCAAGCCATCCGTGGGTCTACAGAGGTGATTTTGTGCTTGTTGTGCAAATAAAGATCTAATTTATCATTTCTATGACATCTGAAGCCCAAATAAAAACTTGCAATGATCAGATTTAGCTCTTGCATAATATGTGTTTAACGCTCTTGTATAGATATAAAATATGTAATAAAGAGAGATTTCTTGTTTTATCGTATGAAATATTTCACCTAATTGATTCTCGCAGTTTCAATGGATTTCAGAATCTTGTTTCAGTATTTTTATATCCATTGTAAAATAATTAAAACTACAGTTTACCTTTTTAAAATTGTATTTAATTGTTTCTATTAGGTTGTACGGGGTTGTTTTGACCCGCTTTTGATCATGTTTCAACAATGTGTGGACATATTTTTAATCCTCAATCTGTGGAATTACACTACATAAAGGTGACTCAGAAAGACGTTTCTTAGAAAACCATGAAAGCCAAATCGTCGTCAAAAGTACAGAGGGAGGTGTGTGTGTGTGTGTGGGGGGGGCGCCAGGTAACACATGTAATAGCATGGAGCTAGTCGCTTCATCAATTAGACATCAACCAGGTTATACTGATATGGGTACGGAGGTATAGTCTTCATCATCAAGTTCGGAACTATAGTCTCCTCCATCAAGTGACTGTTGATCAGGTAGCATGTGCGATAGTACGGTGCTAGCCTCCTTCATCAAATGGGTATCGTATAGTGGAGTCAATCCCTTTATTAATGAAACATTACATCTTTCTAAATCAGCATTTTATTGGTTTAAAACTTCCCCTTACTAAATTATCATTATTTTAATTTTTCTATAATGGCGTTGAGGGGTATTTCGTTTCATTTTATATTAAACCGACTGATGTGTTGGCTTATATAGGAGAGGGTTCTGTTTTGCCATTATTAATATTCCGAGAATAGGCGAAGATACTTAATAGAATACAGCGAAAAATGCAGTGGTTATTTTTTGTATACTACACCACACTCTTGTCTTGGGGAGCAGTTGAAGGTAATATAACATCTTTTTGTCTTAGTTTTATTTATGGTGGCGGCAAAATTTGTAGGTGTAGTTTCCATTTTACAACGGCGCATGGCGGGTGAAACATTGAATTGAAGTTCTGTATACAAATTTCCGTGATAGCACAATGCATGGGGAATGTCCGACTTTAATAGTCCGGATGGAGCAAAAAGTGGGAATTTTAACCCCATGGCATTTGTTTTATATTGAGACCAGGCCCCGAGTTCACAAAGCATTCTCAGGCTTAAGTCAAGAATTTACTCAAAATTGATTGCCTTATTGTAGCTAAAATATAAAAAAGTTTTGTTGTTTTAAAATATCGTATACCCTAATAAGAAACTATATGCAAAGTTTTGTGTTTCTGGATCAAATACATGTATATCTCTTATAACCAGTGATTGAAAGTTGAGTAAATTTCAACTTAAGCCTGAGAATGCTTTGTTAACTTGAGTCCAGGTTAAACCCCTATCTTTCTGGTGTGTACTTAAAGTCCGTGACAAATTACCCCGATAGCACAATTGTTGGGAGAGATTCGGTATGGTCAGATGATATATCGACCATAAGGAACAATGGAGAGAGAGACTGAGAAATTGGGTTTAACGTCCACTCGACACAAACTAGGTCATTTCGGGACTAAAATATGGTTTTAATTTTATTTCAATAATTCGTTTGCGCCTAGGGGTCTTTAGCAGTGGGAGGAAACTGGAGTACCTAGAGAAAACCCACGAGGTTGGACACAACCGGGGATTCGAAACCGCGCCGGTTGACTCAATGACAGGCTTTATGATACAGCACGCACGTGCTAACCATTCGGCCAGAAACCCCACCCCACCCCCCACAATGTACAACCTTGGCTCCAGTGTCATGGAACAGAATATATAACATAGTGGGGCGTGAGGAACTGGCTGGTCATGGGCACCGTGGCTCCAGTGTCATGGTACAGAATATATAACATAGTCGGGCGTGAGGAACTCGCTGGTCATGGGCACCGTGGCTCAAGTATTATGGTCCCGAATATATAACGTAGTGGGGCGTGAGGAACTGGCTCACCATTTCCGATCATGACCGACAATCTACTCCAGGATTTTCCAATGTGGCCTACATTGTCAGAATTGGGGTCCGGTTCAGTAGGACGTTTAGAACCCTTTTATTCATTCATCTATAATCAATCTAATTAAAATATAGATCTATATTTCGTTTCGTCTATATTCCGTTTCGGTTTTTATAATTTCGATGGCCTACACTACATGTAGATCTAACAAGTTATAGCGGGAGGTCACGTTCAGCCAGTTCAAATGTCAAGCACGCGAAATTTGACCCTATAACCTCAGTCATTCGATTAGCCAATCAGAATCGTTGTTGCTTTGTTTTAATTTCTATCGCTGATAATGCCTATACCCACAATTCCGCGCAAAAAAGGTCAAACCCTCGATTCGACAGACAATTTGATTGGCTGACCCCTCATTTCAAGCAGAACACGAGTTAAATAAAAAGTCTTTCAGATCCTAATGTAGTAAAGACAAGTATAACGAAATTTTGAACTATAAAAACGAAACGAAATAGGATCTGTATTTTAATCAGATTAATTTCGTTTCGTTTTTTATACTTTCGATGGCCTACACTCATGTAGATCTAACTAGTTATAGTGGAAGCTCACGTTCTATGACGTCAGGTATCAAGCACGGGACATTTGACCCGATAACGTCAGTCATTCGATTAACCAATTAGCGACCGCCATGCTTTTCAAAATCTACTTTTGTTTTGTTTTGATTTCTATCCACTGGTGTTAGTATAGCCGTCATTGGCTGGTAATATCTACCCACAGTTCCACGCATGAAAAGGTCAAACGGTCGATTCGACAGACCATTTGATTGGCTGACCCCTTATTTCAGGCAGAACACGAGTTAAATAACAAGTCCTCCAGATCCAAGAGTAGTAAAGACAAGTAAAAACGAAATTTTGAACTATAAAAAACGAAACGAAATTGGACCTGTGTTTTAATCAAATTGATCTATAATAAACTAGAATTGATTTAGATTGTGTTAATTTTTTTACAGGAGATATCGAGGTATATTTTGTAGATGGAGACAGTTTATATAAATTTAACTTAGAGTCTGAAACCAAAATAAAACTATTAACTCTACAAACTTACGCTAGAGATGCATTCCTAGATTCAAGACGCAAAATATTATACTTGGCAGTTAACAATTCTGTGGAAAGTTTCAAAACTGATGGTACAAGTTTAACAGATCGTACAACATTATTCACAGATACAATTCGCCCTGGTAAATACACAGATTCCTCTAAATATATAGATACTCGGAAGATAAATACAGCGATACAAGAGCCAATTCTGCCCATTGTAGATCTTTCTTGAGGCCTTAACTTTTATATAAGTGCCGTGCTTCGACCTCTAGCTGGCTTGCGGCTGGGGTTTCGAGCCCTGGTGTGAGCGTATGTGGCATGGAGATAGGGGCGCCTTCTCAACCTCGTGGGTTTCCTCCGGGCACCCCGGTTTCCTCCCACTGCTATAGACCCTACGCGCAAGCGAATTATTGAAATAAAATTAAAAACCATATGTTAGTCCCGAAATGACCTAGTTGTGTCGAGTGGACGTTAAACCCCATTTTTCACTCTCTCTCTCTTTCGTTCGTGCCTTAGGTTTTATGTCCGCGTCCACCTACGGTGATATCGCGGACATAGACAATTATCCCTGATCCAATCTCAAGTTGTTTCATCATTCGGTATTCGCATACAACCCCTGTTATATTTGTTATTATTTACGTCTCTATATCGTACACTTTGTGATTATTTGATTCTAGTTTGTCACGTTTTACATCACGTTATGTTTGGCGTTATAATAGCCCGGCGATTGGAGCTGACGTGACATTGAACACTGTATTCATATTCCAATATGTTCATAATACACATAATATCTTAAAACAGCTGATTAGAGTTTTCTTGTCTTGGATTTTTAAAGCTGCAATTTCATATTTTTAAGTTATATTTTTAAAAGCCTTAAAATAGATGGTATCTATAAGTACCTGTTAAAGAATAATCCTATAATTCACAATTGTCAGATGTAAAATTGGCAAAAATATCATTTTCAACTATAAATTCAAACGATTGAAGATAGCTATTGGATGGGGGGAATGGGATAACAACAGGGGTAATTATGTTATTTTTTTCGATGTTTAAGTGTGGAAAATAATGCCCATGATTGTATAATAGTGAGTTGACAACCTATCGAGCAAAAGACATAGAAATAAATATGTTTTGACTTTCTTAGAAAATATGAAATTCCCGCTTTAACACTTTGCTGAATTTTTGGGATGTTGTAAAGTCCACCTAAATAAAGGCAAAAATGCATGATGTGTTAAATTACTAAATGCAATTCAAACAGTATGCTATTTTCTTAGAGGTAAAATAATTAATTGAGTGGTCTACTTTGTTATTTGCTAGTTTTACACCGGCTTCATTCAGAAGCAAACAGATCTCAAATAGGCTAGATAAATGATTTAGAAATTAAAATATACCATTATTCGCAGTCTTAAAAATGCAGTTTGTGCCACATAAACACTGGAGTTGAATATTATCATATATTTAATCCCCCGGATAAATCACGTCCCTTTAAACAACTTTACAAAATGGTTCAAATTAAGGATGAATGTTGACTAGAATTTTAGTTTTTAGTTGTTTTTTTTTTTTAGTTTTGCTTTTCAACGCCAATTATCTCAGTAACTAACTAGTTTAACAAACTGAAATTGTCAGATTACGATTTCGAATCAGATTGCTACCAACTGAAATTGTCCATCTAATACCATGTCATTTTAGGCACAACTTTTTATTGCGCCCTCCCTCCCCACCAAACCCTTTAATTCAAAAAATTGGAAACAAAAAACGCGTGATAGATTTCTTTGATTGGATACATTTGGTTATTGTGGAAACCTTATTCAGCTCATCTTATCGGTTGTATATCCAATATACCGCCGTATTAGTAGAATTCTGGATCGACTGGACGAATGAAGATGGGCATGCGTCATACAGATTGTTATGAGGTACATGTTGCCGTGACAACAATATGATTCCAACTACCAAGGGTACAAAAGAAACGGGACTTAAAAGCCCATTCTCACACAGCATATTCTCCAGATCTAGCTGACACCCTTTTCTTCCCAAAGCTCAAATCTGTCCTCAAAGATCGTAGATTCCGGATCGATGATCAGGTGCATTGCTGTCGGTTGGCTTTAGGATCACGTGGCAAACAGTTGTTTTCTGAATGGTTGAACCTGATGGAGAAACGGTGGAACCATCGAGGCCCCAGGTACACGTTGGCATATGTACGTAACATAACCATTGGCCATACCAGAACATAGTCCGTAGCGACGCTGTGTTATATTTCCTTCTTCAGTATCACAGTCGGTATATAGAAGTACGACGTTAAACCCGAAATCATTTCATTTAATTTATTTCAGATTATTTCCATTTGTATTTTCGTTTTGTTATTGTTCGTGACTACTTGTATTATACTAATTGGAACCACGTAAAGAAAGTAAAAGTAGACACCACAGCACCAACAATTGAAATAGTCAAGACATTGGATGGACAAATTAATCATATGGAATTCCACACAGACATGAACGACACTGAATGGTAAATACTGATTTATATCATGTATTCTTAAAAGGTTTGTCACTGAGTCAAGTCACATGTAGTGACATGGTTTCAACTACCCAGAGCCTGGTGGTCGGGTGTTCCATCCCTGCATTGGCCGAGAAAGTTCATCTCGATTTTTCCAGCGTGGTTTCCTGTTGTTAGTGATGCAGAACGTAGGGCGTGACAAGGACAGCTGTCTAGTCGTTCGGATGGCGTGCACGTAAAAGATCTCTTGGCAGTTGGAATTCGATATAAGAGTAGGCCGTAGCGCCGCTGCCCGGTCAAAATTTCCCTCATAGCACACTGTATGGCGTATGCCCGTCTTCCATTAGCCCAGGTTAGGTGCAGAAGAGTAGGACGTTAAACCCCATTTCATTTCAGCTGCCCCGAGGTTTTGGTCACCTGTTTCGACTTACCGCATGTGGGTATTCTCCGGAATGTCCTAGTCTGTGAACAGTTGAACGTTAAACTCCATTTTACTACTATTCCTAGTTTGTGTCGAGTTTACGTTACCCCCCCCCCCTCTCTCCCTCCCTCGTGTTTATAAGGAAGGGAGTGAATGGTTTTACGCATGCGCTTTGATCACAAGTTTTATCATTGAATCAAGTGGCATGGTTTCGACTCCCTGCTTCTACTTGACTATGGTAACAGGGTCATCTGATGGTTTTCTCTGGGGCTTCGGTAATCTTCTCAATTCGAAATACCCCTACGCACATGCGAATTATTGAAACATAGTTGAATCATATATTACTGCCGAAATGTCTTTTCTTGTGTCGAGTGGAAGTTAAACCCCATATCTGTCACTGTCTGTCTAAATTATAGATTAGTTATAATTCTAGGTTATTTACACCCAGTCTAGATCTCTTCTATACACTAGATCTAGAATGATTGGTTATAATTCTAGGTTAAATAAACCAAGTCTAGATTACTTCTATAATCTAGTTCTAGAATGATTGGTTATAATTCTAGGTTATTTACACCAAGTCTAGATCACTTCTATAATCTGGTTCTAGAATGATTGGTTATAATTCTAGGTTATTTACACCAAGTCTAGATCACTTCTATAATCTGGTCCTAGAATGATTGGTTATAATTATAGGTTAAATACACTAAGTCTCGATCACTTCTTTAATCTAGATCTAGAATGATTGGTTATGTTATATTTCTAGGTTATTTACACCAAGTCTAGATCACTTCTATAATCTGGTTCTAGAATGATTGGTTATAATTATAGGTTAAATACACTAAGTCTAGATCACTTCTATAATCTAGATCTAGAATGATTGGTTATAATGTTATATTTCTAGGTTATATGTTTTAATTAACTACGTTCGTCTGGTAAAATGTCATCTTGATGCCCGTCGATGTCTGCCTGTGATAATCTTTGAATTTGGAAGTGTGTTCTTGTTCAAGTTTTATGGTGAGTTATATATTCTTACACTTCTTCTCGAATATAAACAAACGGTTAGACTGGTGCGGTTTGGGATGTTTGAAGGAAATGAAATGAAATGGGGTTTAACGTCCTACTCTTCTGCACCTAACCTTGGCTAATCGAAGACGGGATCTAAATGTTCTGACGACTAAAACTATATAAGGACACTTCTGTACGTATATAGCAATCGCCCGGAAGTGGCATAACTCCAAAATCGGACGCGGTAGTTCAACGCCATCAGGTCTATTAGTAAATGCAGGGGGACTGCACCTCACATAATTTACATAAAAACAAATACATTGACAAGACATTATACTCAGAAACCACAAATAAACAATTTTAAAAAAGTGAATGAATCCGGGGGCTGGTGTCCACTGCCCTGCACAGTTCCGGGCCTGTAGTGGCACAGAATTCACTGAAATTTGTAAACAATCAGGAATACAACCCAAGGAAATCGTTCTGTAATGCCAGCATAAGTCATGATCTGCCATATGTTACAACAAATACGATTGTAAGCATACTGTAGTAAACTTCAGCTACACAAGTAACCACGTCGATGAAATGTATATAAAAAAAAAAGTAGTCTAAAACTAAATCAATCAAGAAACGTTTCAGTATTCAATGGAATCAAGGCATATTGAATACATTTAGGTCAGATGTTCCATTCGTCACTAAATACAAAGAAACAAATCGCAATGACGTCATAGCTTATAATTTGACAACAATTAAAAATTAAAAGGGCGATAATCAAGATAAAATAACTTTAAAACCTTAAAAACTATAAGCTTTAGCGACTAATCGGAATCATTGGGTTATGTAATTGTACAAATTATAATATGTAATACCCCACACAAGAAATGCAAAACGGGTATGATGAAGAAATCGTATCCTGTAAGTGTATTTATAGAGACATAAAAATAAGGACGATAATCCAGACAGGATTAGGTAACTACAGAAAATTTGAAATTTATATTAAATTAGATCCTTATGCAATATTTTAATCGGTTATATACATATAGGAAATGTCAAACTAGGTATATTAAACAAAGTTTCGAAATTTCTTTTTAAATGCGTAATTGTCTTTTAATAAGGAGATTTTATTCGGGAAAGAAATAGTTCTTTATTGTTACATATTGTCAAAAATCGTAATGCCTGTAAATAGAAAATACTATATAGCGTGGTATCTGGTATGTTACTATAAATTGACGGGAAATCGTCAATAAAGAAGAATTGTTTGTAGAAGAATTGTACAGACTATAATTGAAAACCAGGTCTATCAGAAACCAAGTAAAATGTTTCTGTTAAAACCTTTACAAACTGATGCTATGTATATAGATATTCAAGAAATATATGAATTGTTTGACAAGATGACACGCTAATACCTTTTACCCTCTAAACTAAACCATCCACGAAAAAGTGAATGTTTATGGTTCCAATGGCGATCATATTGGACTTATACTAATTATTGGTCGTAAGACGGTATGGCGTCACAGGAACGTCTTTTGGCTGTGTTTTCTGATTCTTTGGTAGCACTTTCCTATTTACAAGTAATACATTTATACCCTCCAAACTCAGGCAGGGTGAAGTTAGCTCGATTTTCGTCTTTCGATGTTGGTGAATATCGAAAAATGAGCTACTCGTTTTTTGATATTGGCGAATAACGAAAAACAATTAGCTCGTTTTTTGATATTGGCGAAACACGAGTAGCTCGTTTTACGATTTATGCGATTTTCGAAAAACAAG
Source organism: Patella ulyssiponensis (assembly GCA_963678685.1). Lineage (NCBI taxonomy): Eukaryota > Metazoa > Mollusca > Gastropoda > Patellidae > Patella > Patella ulyssiponensis. The sequence goes on along the minus strand of OY783232.1, from coordinate 58,462,424 downwards.
CTACTCGTTTTCCGATATTCAAACTTTAATCTCAAAAAAGCAAATTTGATGGATGTATATCTACAGAATGTCTTTAAAACACAAGGAGAAAGAGTAGTTTTTATTTGAATCCACTGATCAACCATCCTCATCCTCATTTATGATAACGTTAGTTCGTTGTAGAAAACGTAAAATGTATTTAATCAAATGTGTTTTGAAGACATTCTAAAGATATATTCATCAATCAAATTTGCTTTTTTGATATTCGCCAATATCAAAAATCAAGGAGAAAGCATTTTTTATGTGAATCCATTGCTTAAGCATCCTCTTTAATAATATCTTTAGTTCGTTTTACAAAACTGATTTAATCAAATGTGATTTGGAGACATTTTATAGATGTTAATCCCTTAAATCTGCTTTTTTGAGATTCAACCCTAAATATCGAAAACGAATAGCTCGATTTAGCTCGAATAGTGAAGTTAGCTCGATTTTCGTTTTTCCAAATTCGCCAATATCAAAAAACGAGCTAGTTGTTTTTCGTTATTCGCCAATAGCGAAAAACGAGTAGCTCATTTTCGATATTCACCATTTTGAAAAACGAAAATCGAGCTAACTTCACACAACCCCAAACTCATCCATTCCCAAGATATTGGAGTTTTTGGGGATTTGTGTTGAACTTTTCAGGACAACAGTTCCCGAAACAAAATTTTCTATTTTGATACAGTGTTTTGGGGTTGGTGGTGTTTTTTACAACTACAGTTCCACAAGATATTAGACTTAGAAAAACAAAAAACAATCAATTTTTTTTTCAAATTTCTTCTCAGTCCCCCTATATGCCTGTGTGGTACCACATTCCACAAGATTGCAATCTGATTAAAACACAGATCCAATTTCGTTTCGTTTTTTATAGTTCAAACTTTCGTTTTTTCTTGTCTTTACTACTCTTGGATCTGGAGGACTTGTTATTTAACTGGTGTTCTGACTGAAATATGGGGTCAGCTAATCAAATGGTCTGTCGAATCGACCGTTTGACCTTTTCATGCGTGGAACTGTGGGTAGATATTACCAGCCAATGACGTCTATACTAACACCAGCGGATAGAAATCAAAACAAAACAAAAGTAGATTTTAAAAAGCATGGCGGTCGCTAATTGGTTAATCGAATGACTGACGTTATCGGGTCAAATGTCCCTTGCTTGATACCTGACGTCATAGAACGTGAGCTCCCACTATAACTTGTTAGATCTACATGAGTGTAGGCCATCGAAAGTATAAAAAACGAAACGAAATATAGATCTATATTTTAATTAGATTGACAAGATTGTCGACTTAAAATAATATTCATCGAGTGTTTTGGGTCTGTGGTGTTTTAACCACAAGAATTCCACAAGAAATTGGACTACTACTGAAAAAAACTGTTATTTATAAACGAAAATATATATTTCAGGTTTGGATAGCATTGTACTATACTACTACACCGATGAGTTCACACCACATCAACTAGGGCTCTTCAATCTGAATGGCTCAAGTGTGGAACCATTTACACACAGTTTTGATCATATTTATAACTTTTATATTCTCGGTCCACGTTTATTCTGTCTTCAATCGCATCAGTAAGTGGTTCTGTATTTACAGTTTCTATTTGTCACATACAATGTCATATAGTAGTGTCCGATTTCACTACATGCCATATATAGTGCTGTATTTTACTCCATACCATATATAGTGTTCTATTTTACTCACTACCATATATAGTGTTCTATTATACTCAATACAATACTGTATATAGTGATCTATTTTACACCATACCAAATATGGTGATCTATTTTACTCAATACCATATAGTGTTTTATTTTACACCGTACCAAATATGGTGGTCTATTTTACTCAATATTTTGTGTCGAATGGACGTTTAATGGCATTCCTCTCTCTCTTTACTCAATACCATATAGTATTTTATTTTACTCAATACCATATAGTATTAGATTTTACTTCATACTATATATAGTTTTGGGGGACATTATAAGTTTCTTGCCCAAATAAGCCACCATTTTGAATTTGGATTCAGTGGGTCGAATTCTTATAAAACCTATCTTCACACCGAGGTGCGAAAGAATCTGTCACATATTTTATCCCAAACTGATCCCGCAGTGAATATTCGCTTGGCCGCTACAATAACTGATAAGCATGACATCGACGAGACTTAAGGAGTTCAGCATATATATTAACTTTTTTACTCCGACAAATTAAATTCTCAAACATGTTTTTTTTTTCTGAAGTATAAGAAAAATAAATAAAGACATTTGAAGTATTTGTAGTTAAAAAATATTTCTTATTTAGTGTAAATGGGTATTAAAATGAGTAAAATGCATCATTTTGCCCGAAGCAGTTAGGTGTTATGTAAACAATGCACTAGCCGTTTAGCCAATGACTGACGCCACGTGAAGTCAGTGGGCGTGTTGTGGACAGTCATCTGTGACAGAGATAATGCTTAAGTAATTTTCTGCGAAACAAACTGATTTTATCCCACTAAATAACCAGAAAATGCCTCATGGCGGCCATCTTGAATATTTAAATTTCCCCAAAAGGTGCCAGGGTGGCATCATCCGGATTCTTAATTTACACCTATTGAAGATATATAATACACCAAAAAAACATTAGGTGGGCTATATCTCCACGTTAAGACTTAAAATGGTATTTGGCAACTGAACAGTACTTAATACCATATATAGTGCACTATGGTACTCAATACCATATATAGTGTTCTATTGTACTTAAAGCTGAACTCTGATTTACTGCCCTACATAGTCGCCATACTTGTTTTCAATTTGCAGAACAAGCATGGCGATTGTACGGCGTACGAAGACAGAGGGATGCCACGCCCACATCCAATATACGCTTTGTCAACCACGTTGGAGTAAGCCATCTTTTTGCATCTTTTGATTTAGAGTAAAGCTTAGGCTGTATTGTTGTAGACGGAGTTCATATAATTATGTACAGGTTTACTTGATGAGACATTTTGCAATCGTCAATAATTTGTTAAACTGTTGGGGAAAATAAAGCAATCAGTGGAGACTGTGTAGAGAATAAAACCGGATGTGTACAGCTGGCTGACATGAAACAAACTGGAAGTGAGATCGGCTAACCTTTCTAGGTCATAAGTCTCCATGTCCGCCATATTTATTTCACAAATTGGAAATAAGTATGGCGGATTGAGAGCGTTAACTTTTTATATTTAATTATTTCGGTATATTTGTAACCGGATTTCAGCTTTAATTCCATATATAGTGTTCTGTTGTACTCTCGGTTGTTTTGTTTTTATAGTCAATACTACATAAAGTGTTCGACTGGTCTTACACGACCGCTTAAGATTACAACATCTGGTACTGGGTCATTTACCGTGGTTGTGAACCCAGGACTGTGGCGCCCTCCCACCTTCATTGGTTATATGTTCTGAAATAATTCCAATTAAACTTTCTTTTATCTTTCTTGTTTGAAGAACGCCTGCCCACCCTCGTTGGTTTTCTCCCAATGACGTTAAAGATCACTGCCCACAAGCGATTTTTTAAGTATAACCGAACCCTAGTTTGATAATTTACCCTTCTCTCTCTCTTTCCAACCAATTATAGACACAACATCGTGCTTATTTGGGGGCGGATCTAAAATTCAAGTGTCACCAGATTAGAAACAATATTTCAATTTATACCTTATTTTTTTTTCTCTTTTTTGTAAAGAATTTTAGTATTTGATTTGAAAACCGAAAAATCCAAAGTTATTTTAACTTTACAATCTACGACATATCTGTTATACACCATAGACGTTAATATAGGTAAGTATTGTCTTTTTTGTGGCCGTTGTCGTTGGGATGTGAAAAAACTCGATGTCCCGTGTGCATATTGGTGTGTACGTAAAAGACCCCTTGACATCTTGAATTCGATATAAGTAGTAACGATATATATATAATATTTCAAAGAGCGGGAACGATAGTAAACAAACACACTATGGGACAACGCAATCTTCATGGTCTATTTCAGGGAGCGGGAACGATAGTATGGTACGCCAAACTACTTGGCCTAACGTTAAGGTGGACAAGAAAACAAAACAATCTACGTGGTCTGACAGAGATACCGACCATGAGTCAATTCATTCTACATGGTCTGACGGATATACCGACAAACGGCCAACACGGTCTCTATTGCCACTGAAGGGTAAAAACAACAGTCTGTACCACCAAACAACGGAGGGGACACGGGTTAAAGAAGAGAACACAGAGAATAGGAAGGAAACTAGCAGTTTAAAAGGTGGGCAAGATGGCAATCGATCAGGTTCTAATGGTACTATTAAGATCTTTACTGGTGCAGTAATATCTTTACTTGATGTCGGCTCTAATGACCAGTGGCTTCCCGGTGACAAGAGAGAGAGAGAGAGAGTGAAATGGGGTTTAACGTCCACTCGAAACAAACTAGGTCATTTCGGGACTAACATATGGTTTTAATTATTTCAATAATTCGCTTGCGCGTAGGGGTCTTTAGCAGTGGGAGGAAACCGGAGTGCCCGGAGGAAACCCGCACGGTTGAGAAGGCGCCCCTATCTCCATGCAACATACGATCACACCAGGGCTCGATACCACAGCCGCAAGCCATGGTGACCGGCCAGCTAGAGGTCGAAGCGCGGCACTCTAGACCACTAGGCCATCCCACCCCCCCATGTCCGTCATAGCACACATCATGATGTATGCAAGTCTTGATGTTCAAAAATAGGACGTTAAACCCATTTCATGCATTCGTCTCTAATCAAACGGAAATGTTTTAGAATGTGTGTGTGTGGGGGGGGGGGGGGGTCACGTGGCTAACTGGCTCGCTAGCCTGCAGGTCGGGTGTTCGATCCCTGCATTGGCCGAGAAAGTTCATCTCGATTGTTTTCCCTCTTGTCAGTAGTGATGCAGAACGGAGGGCCTGGCAAGGACAGCTGTCTAGTCGTTCGGATAGGACGGAAAACCGAGGTCCCGTGTTCACATTGGCGTGCACGTAAAAAATCCCTTGACAGATGGAATTCTATATAATAGTAAGCCGTAGCACCGCTGCCCGGTCAAAATTTCCCTCATAGCACACTGTATGGTGTATGTCCGTCTTCCTTCCATTAGCCCAGGTTAGGTGCAGAAGAGTAGGACGTTAAACCCCCATTTTATTTCATTTAGAATGTGCTAATTATTTTACAGGATGGGTCGAGATATATTTTGCGGATGGCGACATTTTATATAAGTTCAATTTGAAGTCTGGAACCAAAATAAAACTGTTAACTGGAGCAGAATACGTCAAGGATATACTGGTAGATTCAAGACGGAACGCGCTATACCTGTTCGTTAACCATTCTGTGAAAAGTTTTAAAACTGATGGTACAAGTTTAACAGACGCTACAACATTATTCACATTTGACTTTGGTAAATATACATATTCATAAATCACAAATTAAATATACGTTTTATCAAATCACGTTAATAAGTCACGTGATATCTACATTTGCATACCATAGTTGATGCTCTGTGTAAGATGATATATACAAAGCGTAAACGACAAATGAGAAGTGGCAGAGCGCAAATGTAATGAGGGAAATGTCATTTGTACACACGTCAAAAACAGCATTTTCCAATGAATCATTTGTCATTTGACACATTGCATTTAGCGTTTTACATTTAACTTTGGTCTAAGAGGTATTTTGACTTTATCATTACCAGTATTAAGACTTTGTACATTGTATTTTTTACATGCAATCAATGGAAAAGACATTTTAGCAGAGCATTTAATATTGGCAGCCATACCCTTCCATAAAGGATACCCCCGATTGATTGTGGTGCATGCCCAATCCCGAGGGACAGAATCCCTCCCATTTTCGCTCTGTGTGTTTACTACAGGTCACAATTCTTAATGAATCATCGTAGTTATTTCTCATACAGAATAACGAGGCCAAAAATATGATTGTTAAAAAACAGGCTAGAAATATACCATCTTCATATTGTCAAGTGTACGTCACATGAAAACAAACCTTCGTTCAAATCAAATGGGGCGAGATTGGTGTTGTTCGAATTAAAGAACATATTGTTGTTTTGTTTCTTTTTCTGGCCTAAGTTAAGAACTTCGACAGATCGTTTAACAGCCCTGATATAACACCAAGTCTTTGAGACTAGTCGTAAGGGTTGGTTTATGGTAGTATTGTTAAATACGAGCAAATTATTCTATTATTCTATAGCCTAACCGCGGCGAATATTGCCCGGGGACAAAGCCCAATTTTCGTGTTTATCGTCAATAGGCTGCAATTCTGAATGGATTATTATTCCTTATACCATAAACACAGCAACTATTTAGCATGCCCCGACCCACACGGGCGGTGTCACGCCGACTGTTTTGTTAGTCTGTTCTTCCAGTCCCATTGCTACGGAAGCGTAATAGGGCCACATATTTTTTTTTTATTCTATTTTCAATTTTTCAAGTTAGTAACTTGAATTTTCAAGTTAGTAACTTGAATTTTCAAGTTAGTAACTTGAATTTTCAAGTTAGTAACTTGAATTTTCAAGTTAGTAACTTGAATTTTCAAGTTAGTAACTTGAATTTTCAAGATACTAACTTGAATTTTCAAGTTACTAACTTGAATTTTCAAGTTACTAACTTGAATTTTCAAGATACTAACTTGAATTTTCAAGATACTAACTTGAATTTTCAAGTTAGTAACTTGAATTTTCAAGTTAGTAACTTGAATTTTCAAGTTAGTAACTTGAATTTTCAAGTTAGTAACTTGAATTTTCAAGATACTAACTTGAATTTTCAAGTTACTAACTTGAATTTTCAAGTTACTAACTTGAATTTTCAAGATACTAACTTGAATTTTCAAGATACTAACTTGAATTTTCAAGTTAACTAACTTGAATTTTCAAGTTACTGTTATATTATAAAAAGGCGTTTTGATCTAATGATATAGTATGTCATGCAATGCTTTAGTCAATGGACGGCACGGTTATAGACCTCAATGACAAGGTCCAGGAGTAGCCTTTTCGATCACGCAGGTTTCCTCCCTGCAGCGAAATTACTCCCCGCGCATTATGGTGTCGACGTACCATAAAACACCATTTATTCATTCATTCATTCATTCATTCATTCATTTTAACAGTATTGAGCCCTATGGAAAACCTTTTTGAAGTACAAAAAAAAAAAATCAAATGACAAATCAAACGTCCCAGTTCTAAAAATAGTCTTTAGTGAAATAATACACGACATTCCCCCCCCACCCCCGCCACATGGATATCTGCCCCCCTCCTTTTTAGGACTTTTACTCCCAGGACATTTCCTGCTGAAGACATCTTAACTCCTAGGACATCGCCCCCCCGAACTTTTACTCACCAGACATCTGCCCCTGGGACATTTACCCCCCCCCCCCCAGGCCATCTACCCCCAGATTTTTACCCCCCCCCCCCCGACAATTTTCCTCTGGAACATCTGCGCCCTAGGACAAGTCTGCCCCCTCCCCGCCACCCACCCTTTAGAGAGAGAGAGAGAAATGGGGTTTAACGTCCACTGGACACACACTAGGTCATTTCGGGACTAACATATGGTTTTAATTTTATTTCGATAATTCGCTTGCGCGTAGGGGTCTTTAGCAGTGGGAGGAAACCGGAGTGCCCAGAGGAAACCCACGAGGTTGAGAAAGCGCCCCTATCCCCCTCCATGCCACATACGCTCACACCAGGGATCAAAACCACAGCCGCAAGCCAGGTGTGACCGGCCAGTTAGAGGTCGAAGCGCGGCACTCTAGACCACCCTTTAGAACCCAGGACGTGTAAAATAATGCACTGTAAAAAATTATACTTATTTTACATTGTTTCTGGGATTGCCTCGTAACACCCTTTAGAATCCTGGACCTTACGAGGTACTCCATGAAACAATGTAAAATAAATATAAATTTTTTACAGTGCATTATTTTACAGGCCAATAGTACAGAGTTAGATAGTAGAATGCGTCCATAGAAGCCGACTCTTGGGGAGAGGTTCGGGTGGCCGATAAGCTACGCCTTGGTTTGCCATCAATGATGTCGAGGGTTCGAGTCCCATTCTCTGCTATCTTAGTGACAAGGTGCAAGAGCAGCCTATCCGATCACTCAGGGGTACTCCCAGAACATAAGCAGATTATCGGCGATAACACGTAGATTGACATGATTTAGGGATCGAAACCACAGCCGCAAGCCAGAGGTGACCGGCCAGCTAGAGGTCGAAGCGCGGTACTCTAGACCACTAGGACATCCCACCCCCACCCAGCCTTTAGAACCCAGCACGTGTAAAATAATGCACTGTAAAAAAATGATACTTATTTTACATTGTTTCTTGGAGTACCTCGTAACATCCTTTAAAATCCTGGACGTTACGAGGTACTCCAAGAAACAATGTAAAATAAATATAAATTTTTTAACAGTGCATTATTTTACAGGTCAGTAGTACAGAGTTAGATAGTAGAATGCGTCCATCGCCCTATTCCTGGCATGTCGTAGAAGCCGACTCTTGGGGAGAAGGTCGGGTGGCCGATAAGCTACGCCTTGGTCTGCCATCAATGATGTCGAGGGTTCGAGTCCCATTCTCTGCTATCTTAGTGACAAGGTGCAGGAGCAGTCTATCCGATCACTTAGGGTTACTCCCAGAACATAAGCAGATTATCGGCGATAACACGTAGATTGACAAGATTTACGGTGTCGACGTGCTATAAACAACTTTCATTTATTTAGGTCAATACTGCCAGTTTATGAAGAGAAGACATGTTTTTTTTTATCAGAGCTGAGTATAAACGCAATGCGCTTTCCGCCTCAGTTAATTCTACGGAAGCGTAATAGGGTCATTAATTAATTATCTTCTAAATTTTAAAGCCTGTAAGTCAATAACCTGAAAATTCCGGGTAGTAAAATGGCATACAAGAAAGATAATACGCCCACACAGCAACCTTGACACACATATAGGCTACCAGAAATGTAACGGATATGTAACGGATAAAAGCCTGGACCAAATATACATCACAGTCGGTTATAACTTCATTAATACTCCGGGGGGGGGGGGGGGACGTTACACGATGTTCTAAGGAGGGGGGATGTCCAGGGTGTGAAAGTCCCAGGGTAGATGTCGTTGTGTCTCGGTCTATAACCGTGCCGTCCATTGCCTAAAGCAAAACGCTTATTTTATAATATAACAGTAACTTGAAAATCAGTCACTAAGATAGCAGAGAATGGGACTCGAACCCTCGACACCATTGATGGCAGACCAAGGCGTAGCTTGTCGGCCACCCGACCCACTCCGCAAGAGTCGGTGTCTACGACACGCTAGGAATAGGGCGATGGACGCATTCTACTTTCTAACTCTGTACTATTGACCTGTAAAATAATGCACTGTAAAATATTTACATTTATTTTACATTGTTTCTTGGAGTACCTCGTAACGTCCAGGGTTCTAAAGGGTGTTACGAGGTACTCCAAGAAACAATGCAAAATAAGCATATTTTTTTTTACAGTGCATTATTTTACACGTCCAGGGTTCTAAAGGTGGGGGTTGGGATGGCCTAGTAGTCTAGAGTGCCGCGCTTCGACCTCTAGATGGCCGGTCAGCTCTGGCTCGCGGCTGTGGTTTCGATCCCTAAATAATTGTAATCTACGTGTTATCGCCGATAATCTGCTTATGTTCTGGGAGTACCCCTAAGTGATCGGATAGGCTGCTCCTGCACCTTGTCACTAAGACAGCAGAGAATGGGACTCGAACCCTCGACATTATTGATGGCAGACCAAGGCGTAGCTTATCGGCCACCCGAACCTCTCCCCAAGAGTCGGCTACTACGACACGCTAGGAATAGGGCGATGGACGCATTCTACTATCTAACTCTGTACTATTGACCTGTAAAATAATGCACTGTAAAAAAATTATTTTTATTTTACATTGTTTCTTGGAGTACCTCGTAACGTCCAGGGTTCTAAAGGGTGTTACGAGGTACTCAAAGAAACAATGTAAAATAAGTATAATTATTTTACAGTGCATTATTTTACACGTCCAGAGTTCTAAAGGATGGGGGTTGGGATGGCCTAGTGGTCTAGAGTGCCGCGCTTCGACCTCTAGCTGGCCGGTCACCTCTGGCTTGCGGCTGTAGTTTCGATCACTGGTGTGAGCGTATGTGGCATGGAGGGAGATAGGGGCGCCTTCTCAACCTCGTGGGTTTCCTCCGGGCACCTCCGGTTTCCTCCCACTGCTAAAGACCCCTACGCGCAAGCGAATTATCGAAATAAAATTAAAACCATATGTTAGTCCCGAAATGACCTAATGTGTGTCCAGTGGACGTTAAACCCCATTTCTCTCTCTCTCTCTAAAGGGTGGGTGGCGGGGAGGGGTCAGACATGTCCTAGGGCGCAGATGTTCCAGAGGAAAAATGTCGGGGGGAGGGGGTAAAACTCTGGGGGTAGATGTCCTAGGGGGTTTGGGGTAAATGTCCCAGGGGCATATGTCTGGTGAGTAAAAGTCCGGGGGGAGATGTCCTAGGAGTTAAGATGTCTTCAGCAGACATGTCCTAGGGCGCAGATGTTCCAGAGGAAAAATGTCGGGGGGAGGGGGTAAAACTCTGGGGGTAGATGTCCTAGGGGGTGGGGATAAATGTCCCAGGGGCAGATGTCTGGTGAGTAAAAGTCCGGGGGGAGATGTCCTAGGAGTTAAGATGTCTTCAGCAGGAAATGTTCTGGGAGTAAAAGTCCTAAAAAGGAGGGGGTTATCCGGGGGCAGATATCCATGTGGCGGGGTGGGGGGGGGAGAATGTCGTGTATTATGTCACTAAAGACTATTTTTAGAACTGGGAACTGGGACGTTTGATTTGTCATTTAATTTTTTTTTTTGTACTTCAAAAAGGTTTTCTATAGGGCTCAATACTGTTAAAATGAATGAATGAATGAATAAATGGTGTTTTATGGTACGTCGACACCATAATTCGCGGGGAGTAATTTCGCTGCAGGGGGGAAACCTGCGTGATCGAATAGGCTACTCCCGGACCTTGTCATTGAGGTCTATAACCGTGCCGTCCATTGACTAAAGCACTGCATGACATACTATATCATTAGATCAAAACGCCTTTTTAATGACATAACAGTAACTTGAAAATTCAAGTTAGTTAACTTGAAAATTCAAGTTAGTTAACTTGAAAATTCAAGTTAGTTAACTTGAAAATTCAAGTTAGTTAACTTGAAAATTCAAGTTACTAACTTGAAAATTCAAGTTAGTATCTTGAAAATTCAAGTTAGTAACTTGAAAATTCAAGTTAGTAACTTGAAAATTCAAGTTAGTAACTTGAAAATTCAAGTTAGTAACTTGAAAATTCAAGTTAGTAACTTGAAAATTCAAGTTACTAACTTGAAAATTCAAGTTACTAACTTGAAAATTCAAGTTATTAACTTGAAAATTCAAGTTAATATCTTGAAAATTCAAGTTACTAACTTGAAAAATTGAAAATATAATAAAAAAAAATAATATGTGGCCCTATTACGCTTCCGTACATTGCAGCTATTTCATATTTCATTTTTTTCATTTTAAAATGTGCCATATCAATTAAAGCAGGAATATCGACGTATATTACAGCGCTAGCGATGATTTTCTTTCTTAAATCGTCAGACGCGATTTTTTCTGTCACAAATACTTAACATCTTGTGAAATGTCAACGGTTTATAATGAAACTAAACTGACTACAATAAATTAAAAGTAATAATGGAACTAAAACAAAATAACAGCAATAATGAAGAAATGTAAAAAAAGTAGCATATTTACATGTGTAAATAGTCAATTTAACATGCGTAAATAAGACGTTCCATGCATATTAACATACGCATTAATAGGTTAGAGGTTAGAATTATGACGTAAATTCCGCTCCTTATTATGCCGACATATTAGTTCCCACGCCGTAGAACGTCCGACTTTCCACAGTCTCTGGATATGCGCCATACAGAGGGAAATTATGCCCAAGCACTAATGTTCTTTCTTCATTAGCCCACGGCGTGGAGAGGACAGGACGTTAAATCAGAATTCATTACATTAAATTTATTTCAGTTAATGTCTAAACCGGAATTCATTACATTCACATTTTCTTTCAGATTACTACAATTTTCAATTTGTAATTGTCCATGACTACATGTACTACACCATTGCGAAACGCCTAAAGAAGGTAAAAGTAGGCACCAACACAACACCAACAATAGAAATAGTCAAGATATTTAAGAGAGAAGTCGTTCATATGGAACTTCATACGGACATGGATAATATCAAATGGTAAATACTGGTTCATATTATGTATTGCTTTAAGCAGGTGCATCGTTAGATCATAACTCGTGCGTTTTTCTCCGGGTTCCTCCCACTGCTAAAGGCCCATACACGCATGCGAATTATTGTAATAAAATTAAACCATATGTTAGTCCCGAAATGACCTAGTTTGTGTCGAGTGGACGTTAAACCCCATTTCCCCCTCTCTCTCTCTCATTAGATCATAAGGTCTGTAACTGTAACAAGTGGGAAGGTATCGACTAGCCGTTTGTGGGTTTTCTCCAGATCCGCCGGGGTTTTCCACTGCTAAAGACCCCAAGCACATGTTAATAACTGAAATGAAATTTAACTATATGTTAGTCCCAAAATATACCAGTTTGTGTCGAGTGGACGCTACCCTCGCTACCTCTCTCTCTCTCTCTCTCTCTCTCTCTCTCTCTCTCTCTCTCTCTCCTTACACAAGATTAGTTCCACACCATATTCCTGGACTAATAGTTATAATGATATAATTTTAGGCTATATTTTTTAATGGAGGGTTCTGTTATGGTAAAATGTACCCTTGATGCCCCTAGATGCGTTACTATAAACGTATTTCAACATATTTATGCTTACATATTCAGGTTTTATGGTGAGTTATCTATTCCTATACTACGTCTAGAATTATGAAATTGGTGTTTTTGTTTTAAAGTGGTTTGAAAGCTTCCTCTAAAGTGGTCTAAAGGTTAGGGTCGGATGCGATGGAATTTGATTGTAGACTTTAAATGTGACTCCGTATATCAAACTGAGTCGGAATACGCAAAATCTAGATTTGAGCTAGAGGCAAAATAAGTGAAAATATTGATTTTGATTGAGATTTTCACAAAAGTTTGTCTATTAATATAATGTCTATCGACACAAAAGATCAAAATAGCAATAAAAGATTTTAGAACACCGTTATTTGAACGTTTTGTAAGAGTACCGTATTCTTAAATCTGTCCTATTTCTTAAAATTCTCGACGAAATTAGTTTTTTTTCTTCGCTCGCAGTGGGACGACCGGTCATTCCTCTTGCATAATAATTGGCATCGTTATAAAGCGGAGAATCTGTAGATATCAAATATTATCACAATACTGTCGATGAATTGATTTTGAACAGATACAATCGAGTTTTAAACCCCCTAAAAAATTTAAACATACTCGACTTGTTGCTACTCGTTTGCTGATTGGCCCAGACACTGCGTGCGAAGCATTGTGGTTACGTGGCTGGCTCGAGCGGACGATAAATATTTGGTTTTGGCAATAATGTTTTGGGGTACATACATGCGATTCACGCTGATAAGTGGCCGAAATAAGAAATTCTGATCGTACATAGATTGCCGTTGAGTGTTGAATCAAAACCACGTGGCAGATTATATGTAAATTAATCGACAAACGACTGTGTGTCATTGAGTAATACTAATCAACTGTCACGAGTCAATGATAAAGCCGTCAACGACTCATTATTTACTGCGAATAATTAATCCTGGCGGTGATTATTTCATAACTCATATCATCTTTAAAAAAAAAATTGATAGGACTTAAATGAAAATAAACAAAGTGGCCAATAATTTTCGTTTCGGCGAGAATTTTATTGATAGCTGAATTCCGTTTACTGTCGCTTCTTCATGCGATAATACGACATACAAAGTAAGGAATGCATCTTGGATATTATTGTTTAAAATTCTCTTATCACCATGGGTCGAAAATGAGAACGATCAACGAGCCGAAATGCGACGATTCTCTGGTCTGCAATTGTTTAATAACATCAAAGCCAAATTGCACGAAAGTGAACGTAAGTATTTCCAGACTATGAAATCGACATTTCTATAGCGGCTCATATTTTGATAACGTTACGGTACCTGAAAATAATAATAAACCTATCGTACACGCAGAAGGTAACCTGCCAAAACTTAGACAGCTTAAAACAACAACATTTACGGTCAAGTGCACAACTAATCCTCAACCTGTTACCTATATTTGATAATGGAATAGTCCAAGGAAATCTAGAAAAAATCCCATAACTTAGATAGCCAGTTCAAAACAACAACAAATTGTAACATTGGTATGTTAAAGCAGATTTATCAACAAGTACAAAACAACTAATATAGTACCATTTCTTTCATTTCTTTACTGATCAAGTTTTTACCTTTATAAATAATATTTGGTAGCAGTTTAATCGAGAGATAAAATAAATAAAGCAGAACTTGATTACCCAATCAACGATCTTAACCCCGTTGATTAATTGTTAAGTAAGATACGACTAGCATAGCAATCTAAAATCTAGTTATCGGTTGTAAAGGGAGATAACTGCATATTCATTTCCATTCTCTGTGAATTATCGAATATTCGTCGCCGTAATTAAATTAATGTTTTGCTATTTGACAATATAAGGTTGTTCTTTGATTGATGATAGTGGGTAGTGTGTGATAAGTATTTGATAGAATTGGGTTAGTTTTTGCTTGTTTAGGTGATATAGGGAGGAAAAAGGAACAGCCAGACATCGGTAATCGCATTTGAAGTACGATTCCCACGGTATAACTATTTATTTTTGAGAAAAGTCAATTGATATGCACGATTCCCACGGTATAACTAATTATTTTTGAAAAAATTCAATTGATATGCACATTTTGCAGTATTATGTTGTAGTATTTGGTAGTATGTGGTGATATTGAGGTAGTACTAGGGTGGTATTGGGTAGTATTGGGTAGAATTGGGTAGTATTGGGTAGTATTTGGTAAATCGTCCCACCCTCTTTAACTTGCTTTTTCTCAAAACTTACATTTGTGAGTTGGGTGGCTTCAAATGGGCACAGCTCAGTCAATTTTTGTCCAATTCAAACAAACTATACATCAAATTGAAGGTAATGAGTTGGAGAATGTGAAAATAACAATAAGTCAATTTTCAAAATTTCCTCATAGTTTCTCAGTATGCCGTGTCGGGTCACAAATGTTCTGACCAACAAGGGGGTTGGATGGCCGAATGGTTAGCGTGCGCGCGCTGTATCATACGGCTTGCCACTCAATCGTCCGGCCTTGGTTTCGAATCCCCGGTTGTACGTGGCAAGGAGTAGGGTCGCCTGTCCAGCCTCGTGGGTTTTCTCCGGGCACTCCGGTTTCCGCCCACTGCTTAAGACCCCTACGCGCAAGCAAATCATTGAAATAGAATTAAACCAAATGTTAGTCCCGAAATGACCTAGTTTGTGTCGAGTGGACTTCCGATGGATTATATGTTGTCAAGCATGCATTAATATAACGTTTGAGAGGGTTTATACAATTTAAATCCCGATATCCACTGAATGTAAACACATACGTATATGTTTTAGGTTTGCATAGCATTGTACTAGCTATAGCCTACGGCTTTCGTTCATCAAATGGGCTGAGAATCTTCCATCTAAATAATTCAAGTATGCAACGAATTGCAATAGACGGTTTTACATATGTGGAAAACTTTTATATTCTCGGGCAGCGTTTATTCTATCGTGAACCTGGACAGTAAGTAGCACTGTTCTTTACAGCTTCTCTTTGTCATATAATATCATATTCTAGAGTTTTTACTGTTATATTTTACTTAATACCATATATAGTGTTCTTTTTTACTCACCCCCGTGCACTTTAGATTATTACCACTGGCTCTGCGTAATTTGGCGTAGTTGCCACTCCAAAGCGTGTACGCGAAAAGGAGTAGGATGCATGTCCATCCTTGTGGGGTTTCTCCGAGTTCTTCCGGCTTCCTTCCATTGTTAAAATTGAACCAAATGTTCGTACTGAGTCTTGTGCCGAGTGGTCGTTAAACACCATCTCT
The DNA here is from genome assembly GCA_963678685.1 of Patella ulyssiponensis. Classification (NCBI taxonomy): domain Eukaryota; kingdom Metazoa; phylum Mollusca; class Gastropoda; family Patellidae; genus Patella; species Patella ulyssiponensis. Next base: position 58,446,321 of record OY783232.1, on the reverse strand, counting down.
CTTTATTTTTTTTAAGAATTTCAGTATTTGATTTTAAAACAGAACAATCCAGAGTTATTATACCTTTGCAATCTCGGATCCCTTCCACTCTGATGTACGCCATAGACGTGAATGTGGGTACGTATAGTCTGTTGTTTATTAACATGATGTTATAGGTACGCATTGTTTCTTGTTGATTTACATGATGTTATAGGTACGTATTGTCTCGTGTTGATTTACACGATGTTATATTGATATGTTAAAACTGCTAATATACATCCACTTATTAAGAAGGCAAATCTGGATCCTGATCAATTAAAAAATTACAGACCCGTATGCAAATCGAAGATTTTAGAAAACTGTATTTCTAGTCAATTAACAGCATATGTTGACGAAAACTGTCTGATGGAAAAATTCCAAAGCGCGTATCGAAAGTGTCATAGTACCGAAACAGCACTTACACGAGTTCATAAAGACATACTGCTCACATTGGACAAACGCGATTGTGTTCTTTTACTTCTGCTGAATCTTTCAGCAGCGTTCGATACGGTCGATCATAGAATTTGATAAAACCGACTCTCTACCGAATTTGTCATTGTCGATTCTGCCTTGAAGCTGCTAAAATCCTATCTAACAAATCGCAGTCAATACGCAGTCATAGATGACGTCATGTGTGTCAAGGCAGAAATAATTCAAGGCGTACCACAGGGTTCTGTCTTAGGACCAATACTTTAATCTGTATACAAATCCGCTTGTTTTATGATATTTTATACAATCAGTCCAGAATAAGCCTGTTTATATTGTTCAATTTACTGTATATCTATGGTATTTCAGAGAGAGAAAACGATAGTATGGTACGTCAAACTGACGTAGAAGCCGATAATGTGACAGCATCATATCACGTGTCATCCTCTGGGAATAACAACAGCATATACCACCAAACAACAGAGTGGACACACGTTACAGAAGATAACGCATTAGATTCTAGTGATATTATTATGATCAGTTCTGGTGCAGTAATATTTATCATAGCTCTCATTGCATTTTGTATTGGTTATAAAAAATGTTTGAAAATTCGCAGAGCGCGCACTGTTCAACGGATGGTACCAAAGAGTAAATTGAAAAAGCGTAGTGTTAAAGACCAGTCAGTGTAGCCTACATAATAATATAGTGTAATTTAATGTTAGCGCATCATCAAACACCCTTTTTATCTGCAATTTATGACACTCTTTTAATCCGCAATTTTTATATTAGGAAACCGCACCACACATAGACAATTACACAGGACAAAGCTACAGAGAGCGAGAGAAATGGGGTTTACCTCCACTCGACACAAACTATGTCATTTTGGGACTAAGACATGGTTTCAATTTTATTTCAATAATTCGCTTGCGCGTAGGGGTCTTTAGCAGTGGGAGGAAACGGGAGTGCCCGGAGGAAACCCATGAGGTTGCATGAGAAGGCGTCCACTCACGCCAGGGATCGAAACCACAGCCGCACGCCAGAGATGACCGGCCAACTAGAGGTCGAAGCGCGGCACTCTAGACCACTAACTTGTCCATCCCACCCCCCCCCCACAATGCTACAGACAAGGTCCAATCTACATAAATCACAAACAACAAACATATATACATGTCCGATTGAATGAATGGATCCGAGCGTTTGACGTCAGCGTACAGTTCCAGGATTGTAGTGATAAAGAACAAAACTAACACTAAGTGCAGCAACATTAGACAAAGGGATTTTTTCCCCGAACGTTGTGGGTCTGTGATGTTGGCATGGTTTTAAATCTCTGGTTGTACGTGGCAAGGAGTAGGGTCACCTGTCCACTCTCGTGGGTTTTCTCCGGCTCCTCTGGTTTCCTCCCACTGTTAAAGACCATATGTTAGTCCCGAAATGACCTAGTTTGTGTGGAGTGGACGTTAAACCCCATTTTCTCTCTCTTTCATCTATGTTACCCAAATATTAACTTTAATCAAAAATCAAACAACTGGTCCGTATCAGATTTGTATTTTAAAATCTTTTTTTTGTTTATGATTCAATCAATAAAACTAAATGTTCCAGAAAAAGCACGAATCCCTAGGGATTATTGCAAGAACCTTTAAATGACCTCACCCTCCACCCCCTCCACGTACTGTCCAACGGATGGTACCAAACAGTAGTATAGAAAGGCCCACGGACTAGATAACGTAGTGTTAACCACAGGTTAGCATAGTGTATCGCTAGTGTAATAATGTGTTAAAGCAAATTTTAGGACACAGAGAACAAAATCAACAAACTATACTATGTTAACAAAATGTGCAATTTATGTGAGTCACAGTCTGTGATGTTGTGGTTGTGAGTCACAGTCTGTGATGTTTGAATTGTGAGTAACAGTCTGTGATGTTTGGAGTTGTGAGTAACATTCTTTGATGTTTGGGATTGTGAGTAACAGTCTGTGATGTTGGGGTTGTGTGTAACAGTCTGTGATGTTGGGGTTGTGAGTAACAGTCTGTGATGTTTGGAGTGTCTGTAACAGTCTGTGATGTTTGTAGTGTGAGTAACCAGTGATGTTGGGTTGTGAGTAACAGTCTGTGATGTTTGGGCTTGTGAGTAACATTCTGTGATTTTGGGATTGTGAGTAACAGTCTGTGATGTTTGGAGTTGTAAGTGACAGTCTGTGATGTTGGGGTTGTGAGTAACAGTCTGTGATGTTTGGAGTGTGAGTAACAGTCTGTGATGTTTGATTTGTGAGTCACAGTCTGTGAAGTTTGGGGTTGTGAGTCAGTCTGTGATGTTTGATTTGTGAGTAACATTCTGTGATTTTTGGGGTTGTGCGTAACCAGTGATGTTCGGCTTGTGAGTAACAGTCAGTGATGTTTGGAGTTGTAAGTGACAGTCTGTGATGTTGGGGTTGTGAGTATCAGTCTGTGATGTTTGGAGTGTGAGTAACAGTCTGTGATGTTTGATTTGTGAGTCACAGTCTGTGAAGTTTGGGGTTGTGAGTCAGTCTGTGATGTTTGATTTGTGAGTAACATTCTGTGATGTTTGGGGTTGTGCGTAACCAGTGATGTTGGGCTTGTGAGTAACAGTCAGTGATGTTTGGAGTGTGAGTAACAGTCTCTGGTGCTTGGAGTGTGAGTCACAGTCTGTGATGTTTGGTGTGTGAGTAACAGTCTGTGATGTTTGGAGTGTGAGTAACAGTCTGTGATGTTGGGGTTGTGAGTAACAGTCTGTGATGTTTGGAGTGTGAGTAATTAACAGTCTGTGATGTTTGAGTTGTGTTAAATATATTGATATATTTAGGACATCACTGATTCACATATCCTACCAAAACATTAACACGAATCCTAGCCCAAGCTACTGATGAGTATCCTGGCAACAGATTTGTATACAAAATTGAGTTTTTCAAATAAATTGTTTCTGTTTTTTATTTGAACAATTTAACGAAAGGTTGGAAACGGTTTGTCAGAAACAAAATTTAGACGTGCCTTAGACGTGGGGTCGAAGGTTCTCGTTATGTTGATGTGTAACGGTTCGACAAGCATGCAGACAATCGAAAATCAGTTTCAGCTTTGCTTGAATTCTAACTTTATTCACATTCAACAGCTTTAGTCGGAGACTGACATCAGTCATGACAGTATTGCAAATATCGATTTGTTTAGTACCTATATCGCCCCTAAAGATCGATTTAGATCTAACGAAAAACAACAAAAAGAGATAATAGTTCCACGGTGCTTCATACTCTCTTTCGAGAGCTGAAGTCTGGATTTGGTGATTATTCTCCCTTTAACTTAGATGGTTCCAAAGAAGATGATTGTGTAGCTTCGGCTACCGTCACGCCATCTGGGATCATGTCTGTCAGACTTCCGCCGTCTGGTTCCATATTTACAGCCGAGCTCCACACAATCTTTCGGACATTCAATCATCTTCTAATATAAATAACGTCATATACTGAGCGCCATAGAAAACGCATCACTTAGTTTTTCGTATAACAAAATGATCCTGTAAACATATCTTATTTATTTTGCTTCTTATTGTGTCAGAGGGGTTAAAACCAAAAGCACGATGGCCAAGTTCATCGTGATTTTCGGACGTGGCTTCCCCTTGTAAGTGGTGAAGGATGGAAGGCTTGTTGCCTGGTAATGTGAAAAACGAATAACAGATTGTTATTCGCTGCTTCAATAACAATGTTGACAGCTTGTATGTGGAGTATAGTGTCGTTGCCCCTGTCTCCGCCCATCCGTTCACATTTGTTTGTGGACATTATATACGTCACAATTTTTATCTGATTTTGACGAAACTGAAACCTGTAGGTTTATCTTTTACAGATCTCGGTTTCTGTCGATATTTGCATATATCGGACCCAAACTTCATGGATTATGGATCCTGATTATACGAAAAGTCACGCTTTTAGCTTGTGAACACACTAGAGGTCATCTGATTTTGATGAAACTTGAAATACAAGATTATGACTCAAACTATTATCGTTTACTATTTTGACTTCAATATCGTTTTATATCAGTTATATTTACAGTCGCCTGTACCTTAAATTTCTGGTTGCCGTCAATAAAACCGTTCTCTGCTTCGTGTAGTTTATCCCATTCTACAAAAACACCAGTGTGTACGTCACCGGGTGTAAATGTACGTGTGTCGTATTTAACATGGGATTCACTATCATCACTGATATTTAACAGTTTTACTGTATAATAAGCTGTAACAGTTTTAATAGATTTATCTGCCACGGTCTTCAATAGAAGGTCAATATAGAATCTATCCGGTACATGACTAAATTGTTTAATTTGAACACGTACACGCCATGGTAATCCTTGTATTATTGCAGTATTACCATAGTAACTCTTATACGGCAAGGTCATCTGGTTCAAACTAAAACAACTGGTAAATGCTGTTGGTGCATGTGCGTCACCTGATAGTCATTTTTCTGGTTTTCTACCCAATGTTGGTGATTGTTCTTTACCCGGTGCTTGTGCGTCACCTAATAGTCGTTTTACAGGTTGTTCATCAAGTGTTGGTATGTGAACTTCACCAAGTAGTTGATTTAAACAGTCAACATCGATCTCCCCCATACAATAATATGGATGTCTAACTAGAGGTTTCTGCAAATTTGCTGATATCTTGTAATCTGTTTTGGATTTGATATCAGTTAATCCATGTTTATCTACAGCTGTAATTATAGATTTATGCTGTAATATACGATCAGCATATTCACACCATTCGTTCATTTTAGATGTCATCTTGTCAACATCTTCCACTAGTTTGGTCAGTTTTTTGTTTTCATCTTTACGAGTTTTATTGATGCCATCTTTAATTGTTCCTCTCATCTCCCTGCCTTTATAATGTTCAAGATGGCTGCCAGAGGGTAGTACTGTGTCTTGGTGGTGACTATTATGTTGATTTTCTAACATTGTGCTTTAAGTACTGGACTTATTTTTGGTATACTACTTTTTAAGGACTATAAGTTTGGATAGCAGTAATTGGAGTTTTAAAATTTTTAGTGTTTTTTGTGATATAGACATTTTTAGTTTTAAATATCATTTTAGTGAACACTTATCATGATCACCTACACCAAACAACAACTTTTATCCCTGAACTCTAATCAAAACTTCAGTAAGACTGTATTGTTTGATGAGTTCCCTGAGTTAAAACCCAGCCAAAGTTTACATCTCACACCAAGAGTAAGAATCACCTATAAAACTAAAAGACAGAGAAACAATAGAGGAGTTAACCTGAACAATTTGAGACAAGTGAAATTTAAATCACCTCAAAATGTTAAATGTGACAATATAAACACGAAAAACCTGATTTATGTTGAAAGGCAGAAGACAGATAATTCATTAAAATGTGACAATAAATTTCAAGTGTGTCTATTTAATGCAAGGTCAGTTAGGAATAAATCTCAGGAACTTAACCAATACGTTTGTGACAACAATTTGGACATTTTTGCTATAACGGAAACATGGTTATCGGAAAATGCAGACACTGCTTCAATCACTGATCTTGTACCAAATGGATATTCGATCTTTCATCAGCCAAGACCAACACGCGGAGGAGGGGTTGCTCTGATTATCAAGTCCAGTCTTGGTGTTACAGTTCAGAAACCGACTAAGTTTAAAACTTTTGAATATCTTCACACATTAATATCTGTTAAGAACGAAAGATTATCTGTTATTGTCATTTATCGTCCTCTAGCAGGGATGCTGAAACTATCTCGAACTTTTTTACTGAATTTCCCAGTGTTCTAGACAAACTTGCTTGTTCGAGCAATAAACTTCTTCTTCTTGGAGATTTTAATTTTCACCTGCAGGATCTTACCGATACAAACGTTGTTCTATTTAATGACTTACTTAGAGCACATTCCCTCATTCAGCATGTTTCAGTTCCCACACATAATCGTGGTAATATATTGGATTTAGTTATATCAAGAGACTGTCAAAATCTTATTCGTAATGTTAGTGTTTCGAATAATCTCATCTCTTATTATTTTCCAGTTAATTTTAATCTGAGTATTCAGAAGCCCCCACTTCAAACTAAAACACTGACTTTGAGAAACTTCAAGAAACTTGATAACGAGTGTTTTATTAATGAACTTCAGAATGCTAATTATTTCTCAATTTCTCAACTAGAAAGTGTCAATGAAAAAGCCAGTGCTTATAATAGTATAATAGTAGATGTTTTTGATCAAATTCTACCACTCAAGTCCAAAACTATTAATATCCGACCAAACAATGCTTGGTTTACTGGTGAGCTACGTGAACTAAAAAGTCCAAAACAAAAGCGGAAAAAACTTGGTATAAGACCAAACTTCATGTTCACAAAGAAATCTTTAAATCTAAGAAGAATGAGCTCAGCCATAAAATAAAAGACTGCAAGAAATCATATTTTTCTAATAGAATTGAAAACAGTCAAAATAAGCAACGTGAATTATTTAAAATATCAAAATCTCTTCTTGATCATACGCATGGTAAAACAATTCTACCAGAATCTGATGATCAATTTGAACTGGCATGTAAATTTTCAAACTATTTTTCAGAGAAAATTCAAAGAATCCGTTCAGAATTAAAACCAACGGTATTAGCAGACGGTAAAAATCACAATTGTGATTCTCAAATCGCTCCGACACTGTGTGAGTTTCAAACTGTCAGTGAGAATGACATTAAAAAAATATTGAAAGAATCTTCTAAAACCACTTGTTCCTTGGACCCAATTCCATCCAAATTTCTAGTGAATAGTATTGATGTGTTTTCTCCGGTTATTACCAATATCATCAATTCTGCTATAAGTGAAAATCGTGTCCCTGATGTATTTAAGCATGCCATTGTTTTTCCTTTAATTAAAAAGCCCAGTCTTGACGGAAATCTTGAAAGAAACTACAGACCAGTGTCTAATTTAAGTTTTATATCAAAGCTTTTAGAACGTTGTATTTCAAAACAGTTAGTGTCTCATATAAGTGATCATGATTTATTAGAAAAGTTCCAAAGCGCCTACAGAAAATACCATAGCACTGAAACAGCTCTCATACGTGTGCACAACGACATCAACTTATCTGTAGATAAGAGTGAATGTATTTTACTTGTACTACTGGACTTATCGGCAGCTTTCGACACTGTTGACCATCTGATACTCCTAAATCGACTACAGAATGTGTTTGGAATCAAAGAAAAAGCTCTTGAACTTATTACTTCGTATCTAACAAACAGACATCAGACAGTTATAGTTGGTGATCACGCTTCACCCAAAACCATTCTTTCTTGTGGCGTTCCGCAAGGATCAGTTCTCGGACCGATACTGTTTAGTCTTTATACTTCACCCCTTGGAGACATAGTACGTAAGCATGGGCTGTGTTTTCAATTATACGCTGACGATACTCAGATTTATCTATCATTCAAACCCTCTGTTGACAATCATCTCATTTTTTCTAAGTCAAAACTTGAACAGTGCATAGATGACGTTAAAAATTGGATGACTTCAAACTTTCTTAAGTTAAATGATGACAAAACTGAATATCTACAAATTGGCTCTAAAAATGTGCTTAGTAAAGTTGATTCTGATCCTTCAATTCGTGTGTGTAAAACTGTTATATCCCCATCACCAACTGCTAGAAACATAGGAGCCATCTTTGACTCACATTTTACAATGGAAAATCACGTTAATAATATTTGTAAGAATGGCTATTATAATCTCCGCAATATCAGTAGAATACGTAAATATTTATCTGTTGATGCCATTAGAACTTTAATTCAGTCTCTTGTTATTTCACGTCTTGATTGTTTGAACTCCCTGTTAACTGGTCTACCGATTAAGCTAATTTCTAAACTACAAAAACTGCAAAATTCTGCAGCACGTCTGGTTACTGGTGTGGGTTATCATGAGCACATAACTCCAATTCTTTACGCCCTTCATTGGCTTCCTGTATCATTCAGAATTGATTTTAAAATATTGTTAATCACATATAAATGTCTTAATGGTTTCGCACCTCCATACTTATCTGAACTGATACAAATCCGCACTTCAGTGAGAAACACAAGGTCTTCTAGGGATGATCTACTGTTGGTACAACCTCAAGTCAGACTAGCATCCTATGGCGAGCGGGCGTTTTCATTTTATGCACCATTACATTGGAATAAATTACCTTATTTTATTCGAAAATCACCCTCCATCATTACATTTAAATCGCACTTGAAAACTCATTTATTTAAACAGGCATTTTATTGATTTTATACATTTTACTATTTTATGTTTTCTGATTTTACACATTTGACTGTTTTTAGTTTTTATATCATTTTCACATTAGGAACTGTTTTATGAACTTCTTTTTTATTATAAATTGTATTTTTAGGAACTGTTTTTATGAACTTCTTTCTTATGATAAATTGTATTTTTACTTTGTTATTGTTAAGCGCATCTGAACACTTCGATGAAAGATGCGCTATATAAATGTAATAAATAATAATAAAAATAATAATAATTTTATACAAATATTGTTTATTTGTTTATCAATTTTATCACAAGCTGTCCTACACGAATTGTTCATGTCAGATATTTTGGTTTTTAGAAAATAAGAATGTTCTTGTAACTGTTTTATCTTCTTTTCTGATTCGGTTTTCAGATTCATGACAATTTCTTTCATTTCCAGGTCTACTTCATCTAAATCCGCTACCGTGTGGTCTTTATGATCCACAATAACACAAACAGAACAGCATGGTTTGCGACAATCTCGACAATAAACTTGTACCTCTTTCTTCTTGTGTTTTGTACAATACTTTTTGTCATTACTATCATCATCATCGTCTTCTAGATAAAAGTTGGTGACAAACTGACTGGCACCGCCTGATGGTACCGTGGTTTTATGTCGACAGGTTGGGCAATTAAAATTGTTGAAATGAGCTTGGACCTGAATAAGACCACCTATACATTGTTGACAGAAAGTGTGGTGACACGGCAGTAATTTAGGTTTGGTAAAGTTATTTAGACAAATAGCACAGGTATATATATGTTTAGAAGACATCTTAAAGTCTCAGGAAATCAGAATAATAAATAATTACCGTTATAATAAATCATTCACAATTGTAGAAAACACCCGTTCAAAGATCCAATGTTGGTGAGTTGCACGTTGTTACATGACTGTACAGTATATAGGTTTCATCTGATAATATTTGCATAATCCGATTAGATCATATTTTGAACTATAGATATTAACTTACCATCATGTAGTTGATGGGTAAAGTTGGGTAACTCCATGGAGGAAGGGGGGGGGGGTAGTACTGGACCAATAGATCATAAAAAAAAACTAAGACCCCCCCCCCTCACTTATATAATTCCCGCTAACATGCTTTATTGCAGTTAGCCGACCACGCTATATATACAAAAATAAAATACAATCATTAACTTGCAAGAGGGGTGGGATACCATGGTTTAATTTATTTCAATAACTTGCATCTCGGTTCTGAGGATATTTTGGAATCCTAACCGTGATTCTTCTTCGGTCGTTCTAAAGGATGCAATCCTTGCCACATCCGACACCAATTTAGAATTGTGCGATACAATAACATAAGAAACTTTCATTTGAATTCGGCCGCCATTTTCAAACTAACGCTCAGCCATGACAGCCAATATTCCAATACACTATGTGATCAGGGGCGGGTCCGGTCTGATAATATCCGTCCTAACGGCTTAAAACCAACATTATGATATAGCACCCATTAGATCATAGGGAGGAGTGGAAGAGTTTGAAAAACATAATTTATATGCATCATTTTGTACTTTATATTGTTCTATCTCTGTAAATAACTTCATTATGACCTCAAGTTTACTACATTGTACATGATAACGATAAAAGGATACTTGCCAAAACAGGGATCACGTGGCTAATTGGGTAAGACGCTGGCTCGCTAGCCTGGAGATCGGGTGTTCGTATCCCTGCATTGGCCGAGAAAGTTCATCCAGATTTTCCGGCGTGATTTCCCCTTGTCAGTGATGCAGGACGGAGGGCCTGACAAGGATAGTTGTCTAGTCGTTCGAATGGGACGAAAAACCGAGGACCCGTGTACAAATTGCGTGCACGTAAAAGGTCCATTGGCAGTTGGAATTCGATATAAGGCAAAATACCCCTCATAGCACACTGTATGGTGTATACCCGTCTTCATGAGCCCAGTTTAGGAGCAAAACAGTAGGACGTTAAACCCCATTTCACTTGTCGAAACGTCGTTCTAATAACTATCCCATTCTAGAAAACATATTACCAACGGATTCATGCATATGTATGTCCGTCTACATTGTGTGTATACTTTGTAGATTTATTTATTCATGTGCGTACAATTTATACTGTTTTACAAAATATATAAACTCGAGTTACTATCTTTATTTTGTATAGCGGGATTAAAATTGAACTTCAGACTGCCCGGTCAGATATACATGAGAACAAATATTTTTGGCTGGGGTACAGGAATGCACACTAAATATCCCTTTTTGAAATAATGAGGCTGAGGATGTGGTCGTCTAAGCCGGCCACCGCGAAATGCCGAAGCCGGGGGTAGGGGGTATCTGGGGGTCCTCCCCCAGAGTGCATTCATGGACCTCAAAGTGAAGTGCATCAGGCAGGGTTGTATGGCTGAATTTTCTGAAATTTCCTTCCTCCCGCCAACATTATCTTGAGGGTAGAGAGAGTGTCTTTTGATTTATGCGGAGTACTCTAGGCCGGGCAATACATCTGTAGTATCAAATTTCAAGTGAACTATAGGTATTCTATTATTCTAGTCATATAATTACCGTATAGGCTGCACAGAAGGCACCTTATGTTACACACAAACATTTGAACCGGCGCCGATAGGACTACGCAAGACGAGAGGAACCGCAAGTGCGTGAGTGTGATGAGCGAGTACATGTGTTCAGTGACAGTAGACCAACACGCCCCACAGTAGTTATGTACAACGCACGTATGGTATGAGACAAAAGGATCGGGAGTTGATGATGACAGACAGGCCTTGTTGGACCATGTTACGAGCCAACAGGTCGCCTTCCAATTTGAACACTCCTAAAAAATCATTATTGTCGGCGAAATATTGGGGGGAGGTGCTAATTCGATTTTTGAGAGACACAAACATGGCCTCTCTTTATCAATTTTTATAGCAGGGCATTTGAAGCAAAATTATGATAGATTAATTAGTTTGAATATGGTTTTAGTCCAAATATATCATCAAATAACCCAGTTTGTACGCGGGAATGTGACTTTAAACGTGAAAAATCCGGCTATAACTTGATAACTCTTAGCTCAAATAGACCGTTGTAATCTGATCCATCACAATCAGATGATAAACTCTGAACACCAATTCGTTAAGTCTACTGACTCATCAAAAACATATATAATACACAAACATTATAGTTGGTTAACATACGGATGTGACGTCACCCTTTGATGTTGGCGTACCATTATTTCAAATAATCGCACGGGCAACTTACCAATCGTACATTATTTATACTAGTGAAATATTGGACTAGTATGACGTATTTCACTGTAAAAGCACGTGTGGAGTGTCTGTATTTTAAGTTGTTTAATGGTTTCGAGCTTAAGACATTAAGTAATATATTGAAAAAACATTCGTCCCTACGGCCCTCATGTTGTTACAATATAATTACTTAATGTCTCGCCCTCAGTAAATAAATTGAGTTAAATTAATAGCCTAAATAGGATGCACAGATGTATATAGAAACGTGGTAATTAGATTGGGTGTTGTGTCAACATGGATTAACATTTAACATGTTTGTTCTTTTCTTATCGGCAGAAATGGAGAATTTAGCCAAGTTTCGTAAGGTTTTGGGAATTGATCAAGAAATTCATTATAACAAGGTCGGTTGAAAATAGAATAAAATTTATCTTTTATATCGTTCAGGTTACATACTGTGTATTTTCTTTCACCAGAATAACTATCAATTGAATCGTAAATCCCATTTGGTGCTAATGTGGTTAACTATAGAATATCTTCTCTAAATTACTAACTGTATACCCAAATTATTCTTCGTCTCTTTCATAAGCTACGAAAACAATAAAGTGCATCAAGTACCGCAAATTAATGATCCGCTCTGTAAGAGCTAACGGTCGAAAAATTAACACAATTATATCCCAAGAATATAAAAATTCAAAAGAATATAAAAATTCCACCACGTGCACCGAATGTCGCAGATTATTAGGTTGTCGTTTGCTAGGGCTTTAGTTGTGAATGATAGTGTGTAGTTCTCTCAAGTTTCATAATTGGGATCTTTTTAATAGTTTGACTGGATCACCGGATCCGAGTTGGATAAAGAGAGAGAGAAATGGGGTTTAACGTCCACTCGACACAAACCAGGTCATTTAGAGACTAACACATGGTTTAATTTTAATTCAATAATTCGTTCTGCGTAGGGGTCTTTAGCAGTGGGAGGACCCGGAGAAAACCCACGAGGTTGGACAGGTGAGCCTACTCCTCGTCACGCACAACCGGGGATTCGAAACCACACCAGTTGACTCAATGTATCTCGTGTATACATTGTTGTACACGTAAGAGATCCCTTGATAGTTGGATTTCGATATAAGAGTAGGTGGTAGTACCGGTGTCAGGGCAAAATGTACCTTATAGCACGGGGGGTTGGGGTGGCCTAGTGGTCTATCGTGCCGCGTTTCGACTTCTAGCTGGCCGGTCACCTCTGGCTTGCGGCTGTGGTTTCGATCCCTGGTGTGAGCGTATGTGGCATGGAGATAGGGGCGCCTTCTCAACCTCGTGGGTTTCCTCCGGGCACTCCGGTTTCCCCCCACTGCTAAACACCCCTACGCGGAAGCGAATTATTGAAATATAATTGAACCATATGTTAGTCCCGAAATGACCTAGTTTGTGTCGAATGGACGTTAAATTCCATTCTCCCTCTCTCTCTCTCTTCTCTCTCTCTCTCTCACGTTATAGCACACTGTATATGGTGTATGTCCGTTTTCATTAGTCCAGTTCGAAGCTGAACAATAGGACGTTAAACCCCATTTCATTGTTTTAACTCTTTGTATGAATGTATTACTTGTGTGTCCATATGTATGTGTGTAATATATTAATTGTATATGACTATGTCAAGGTGTATATAAATGCAAGCTGTCCTTATGAGCGTTTTGATGCAATAAACATCTTATTTTATCTTATCTTATTTTATGGTTCCAATTGTGAGACATCAACATCTTCTTATATCTTGTGGTTCCAATTGCGAGACAATTCGAGATTCTGCGTGACTTAATGAAATCCCACGTGCAGGAAAGTCTGCAAGTAACGGATAGAATCTAATTCAAACAGCCCTGCACGAAACTATTCATAAGTTATTCAGGTGAGTTGGAACATATCCTTATAATATATCATAATATTCCTTATATTACCAGGAATATTTCCATCTATAACATAACCTGTTACTATTTATAATAACTTTGTGGGGTATATATTTTATAATCCATGGCCGAGAGATGCCATCCTGTATGTAAGACATGACTATAGTGTTACTATATTTAGTAACAGGCAGGTGTAAAGATGGGAACGGTTAAATTCCATTTCATTCATGTTAGTTACTAGACTATAGAATTTAATCATGTCTCAGGTTATGTAAAAGTTCATTTTTTAATGTTAGAAAGGAAAATGTAAGTGTATTCAATAGATCAAATATAGTTTTATTTATTTTGTGGTGTTTATAACACGTGGTGTGCGAGACAGGAATGTGCGATAACCTTGTAATGGAGGAAGGCGCGTGCAAATAGCGCGTGATGTGTATATATTTACATGCTTACATACATACATATATATATATATATATACAATGAGTATAGAATATACTTGATGACTTACAGTATATGAAAGTCAACGGCAGATGAATATTAAAAATAGGTTTGGAAAAGGAAATGGCGTTTAACGTCATCCATGTACTTTCCAAATGAAATGAAATGTGGTTTAAAGGGACAATAACACTCTTGCTGGCATGGCAGCTCTAGAAAATAAACAATAGTCTTATTCTAAGTACTAGATGTTTATTTGTCCTACCTGTTGTTTAAATTATCCATTACATCATATTTTACTTGTTCAGAGGGTTCGAAAATATTTTAAAATCCAAGTCACATTTGAAACGGCTTACGTTAACCTTTTCAAATCATGTAGTTGAATTTTTCCAATTCTTTAAATTAGGTGTGTTAAGATGAAATTGGTATCATCAATTAATTTGAATATTGTAAAATAATACAATTTGTTGGCCAGAATAAAGATTGGGTCATATTATTCAATTACAACAAGAGTGTTATTGGGGCTTTAACGTCCTACTCTTGTGCACCTAACCTGGGCTAATGAAGACGGACGTACGCCATACAGTGTGCCATGACAGTTGGAAAGTAGGCCGTAGTGCCACTGTCTGTGCATGTCCCTAATTGCACATTGTATGGCGTACGTCCGTCTTCATTAGCACATTCGGAGTTGAACAGTCGGACTTTGAACACCATTTCACTTAATATGTTGGCTTTCTTACATAGGGAAGCATATAACCAGTAACAATTCAGCGTTAATGACACTGTAGTATAATGTATGGTTTTGTTTGTTTCAGCCAAGATGGAACAGGATTGAATCTGAGTGCCCCTACCAACCACAACTCCATTTAATTACAGTAAACTATGCGTCAACCTTTGAAAGAAAGAATTCAACATGCCATTGATCATGCAATCTTTCGTGATGAGGTGGAGTATGGGGCACTCATTGTTGGGGGAAGACGAATCCCACGTAAAAAACGTAAACATCGAACTGGTAAATATTTCTCTAATCTTACATCCAATGTTAATTCAATGCTAATTCAATTTTTAAGAGCATTATACATCTGTTTAAAATATCGATCTACATGCCGTTTCGTATTTATACATTTTCGATGGCCTACATTGTACTGGGGGTCGCGGCAGGTGTCATACAAGCGATTGTTGATTGATTAATCTAGGGGTTTACCCACACATCTGTGACTACCTTTTCACGTCAACAAGAACGCTTATTATAGAACAGCTCTTCCAGATCCTAGTTTAGTAAAGAAAAGATGGGATCTGTGTTTTAATGACATTGAGAGCATTACTAATGCAGTGTTCAAGTGCATTATACTAATTAGTAATTCAATGCTTCAACGCGCTGCCAAGAGCTTGGTTAATTCAATGTTTTGTGAATGGTTAAGTCCATTTTAAGAGCATTGATAATTCAATCCATAACAGAAAATTGCGCATATTATTTTTATTTGAATATCTTTTTTCACGATTAGAATAAAACTAGCGGTCTGTATCCAAGTTTTACACATTTAAGTTGTAGTTATTTCCCTTTGCAAAACATTGACAGGGCAGAGCAAAACAACGGCGGATTTCAGTGGCTAGATTTGCCTAATACAATACACCTTTTCATATTGCACCTACGCTATTCTGATCGGAGTATGCAGACCACCACTTTATGATGCAGAAGAATAAGTCGCTTAGAAAACATTTCATTTTATTCTGAAGAGAACTATATATGTGTTATAATGTTAAATGTTTTTATTTTCCTTCATTTAACTGAAAAGGCCGAGGGTGGCCTAATGATTTTGACCATAAGCTATGCCACTGAGTCAAGCAGTAGGGTGGCCTGTATAACCTCGTGGGTTTTCTCCAGGTCTCACCCACTACTAACGACGTACTGAAATGATTGTTTTTTTAGACGTCTTAGTTTCTGTCGAGTGGACGTTAAACTTTATTTTTCCCATTTAGCTGTCCCTGCCCGGTTATTATTGTTGGGGCAGTAAGTAGGCTATAGATGTACAGATTATTGAAGCTACACGAGACAACATAGATACATGTACATATGTTACTAATATTAAACTTCTCATCAATAGCATGTACTTCTACATATCTCGAGTCTGGCACCTCGCCAATATTCATAATAATACATTCCTGAATATAGCTGCGATCAACTCGACATAAAGACAGCAGAGGTTATTTTGTACGGAATCTATTCTTGCATAAAACGGCGTTTATTTTGTGGGGGTTCCCCCTATTTTGATGTATATCGAACCCTTAGCGTCAACAATTCAATTCTTATCTTAAGAGAATGTTATTAATTTGTTCATTGTCTGTGTTCATTGGAACACTCTACAGACTACATTTATCAGCTGATTATTTTGAAATTGATTTATGCATTGTTGTTTACACTAGTGAGATGAAGAATCCTATTTAATTTCAATAACTTCTGTTAATTTCTACTGGAGTCATCGCCCTTGTTTCACTTTGTTACACCTTGTGAACGCTTTATAAATTATAACGACAAAGTTATCATTCGATCTGTATGAATCGTTTAAAAGAGTAAATCGAAGAAATTTCAGCACTTTCCGTTAATTACAGCTAGAGTTATGGTCCTCGTTTCACTTGTTTCAATCTTGTGACGCTCTACATTATTTGAATTTCTTAAACATACATTATGCAAGTGCCAAATCTGCCTTTATTAATTAGACATTAATTAACTTATCCAGACCATAATCAACTCTCGATGGCATCACTAGCCTGCGATATTTGTTGGATTGTAGTTCAATTTGCTGCAAAATTTTCCTTCGTGATTTAACGATTAAATGGATAATCGAGACTGCTAGTTTTGTCTTACCGACTTTAGTAATGATGATCGAGGCTAAGAGCTGGACTTTCATACACTTAGTTCTCCGTTCATAGTGGACCAATTTGACTGAAATTTTCAGCAAATTTCCTTTACATTATGCAGTTTTTAACTATTGTAGTGAGAACTGCCAACTCGTTATCTAATCTCCCACAATGTTTCTTTAAACAAAAAAGCCTGTCCAAATTTATAATGTCATCAGTATGAAATTGTCTATTAAATGCCCCTAAATACCCGCAAAAGAATAAATATACGACAACCATTGTCGACCATCTGACGCTTTAGCTGATATGGGCGTATGTTCCTTCGTCTGGCAACCTATATTTTAGTTGTAATCTGTCGTCTCGGTTTAAACTATTAAATAGTTATATGCATACAGATATGTGATATTTGTTTTAATTGATTTAAATCCCGATGTTCCATTTACATTTTCACTAACATTTTCTCACGGGTTAATACACAATAAATATGTAGTCCGATTGATTATTAATTACCTGCCGTAGTGTTGCTTACTGGCGGTTGTAGCTTAACGTTGATAACTCAAATAAATAGTTAAATTTGTACTTTTAATAAATGAGTGTCCACAACTAGCTATGGATCACAATAACGAGAGAGAGAGGGGGGAGAGGGATTAACGTCCACTCGACATAAATAAGGTCATTTTGGGACTAACGCGTATATGGTTCAATTTTATTTCAATAATTCGCTTGCGCGTAGGGGTCTTAGCAATGGGAGGGACCCGGAGGATCCGCAGAAAACCCACGAGTTTGGTATCGCTAGAGCAAGATGGTCACAAGACTAATGTTACAGTAGAATTGAGAACATAATATACTACATTAGGAATGATATAATACTTGATGTTAAATGGCATATACATACAAAATCAAATCGACAATGGCAATAAGAAGAAGTTTTGCTGATATTTTTATTTTTTACTTTATCGGCGAGTGTTTATATTTTTTGATATAAAAAAAAACACGTGAAGAAGATTTGATTTATTGCCCAACCTTTTCATACACGCTCAATTAAAAAATACAATTCTTTGCTCCAGAAATCAGTGGCTTTCAACCGTTTTTTGCCAACGGCACACATTTGAATACTTGAAAATATAGCGACACACCTAGCAAAATATATATATGAAACATATTTGAATTTTGCAAAACAAAACATGGTAAGTCAGACGGCATGCAATCAAAGACACAGACTAGTCAGAGACACATAATTTGACACAAACTAAATAAAGAAAACACAGCTATAAACCGACCAGGGGATCCCAGTGAATACTCAAGTGGGATCAAGTGGATTGTCTCATTTCATTTAAAAGAGAGAGAGAAAGGAATGGGGTTTACCATCCACTTGACACAAACTAGGTCATTTCGGGACTAACGTATGGTTTGATGTAGGGGTCTCCAGCAGTGGAAGAACCCGGAGGAAACCCACGGGGCTAGACAGGCGACCCTACTCCTTGTCACGTACAACCGGGATTCCAAATCACGCATATTGACTCAATGACAGGCTTTATGATGTAGCGCGCACGTGCTAACCATTCGGTCATCCATCCAAGCCCCGGCATTTTGTATAAACAATAATCTATATAACATTTGAAGCCAAGATAAAAAAAAACTGTGAATATTTGAGTGTTGGAAACATACAACCAGCCATCACACCATCTCTGCAAATAGCATATTGTGGTGAGTCTATCACTAATTACGTCACAGGTGATGTTGTTTAATAGTTCTACGTGTAGTTTCCCACCTTGTGACGTTGACGTCATTGTTCTGTTTTATTATACCAGTAATTGGATAATTATTAACGATGCGTTATGCAAGAGCTAAATCTGCCTATTACAAGAATTTCTTTTGGCTTCAAGTGTTATATAAATTATTATTTAGACATTTATTCACAGGACAAGCCTATTACCAACTCTCTAGGTCATCGGATGGTAGAGATGTAAATGGATTTAAACATCCGCGAGATTTTCAAAAAAAAAGATAACGATCAAACCGACAATCGAGACAAAGCCTCGATTATGTCCCATTCGAACGACTAGACATTCTTCCTCGCCAGACTCCCCACCTCGTTCCACTGTCGAGGAAAAATTACGCTGAAAAATCGGGTGGATTCTTTTGAAGACGGATTTGTATCATTGCCTTTTTTTCCGGTTGTGCTCTCTCTCTCCCCCCTCTCTCTCTCTCTCTCTCTCTCTCTCTCTCTCACCGCCATGTCTGTGTTTTTGTTCCAGTGAAGAAAGATCAGAACAACAACAACAGTAACAAAAAACAGAGTAAAAAAGATCAAAATAAAAACAAGAAATATTTCAACAAGAATTGCCAGGATGAAGGTAAGTTCATCATGTTAATAAATATAATCATTGGCCCATTCAATATCGCACTGAATTTAATTTTCTGGTACCAACTCCGCCTAGCCCTTTGTGATGATTCCATCCATAAAAGTGATGTAGTTCGCCTTGTACTCTTTTTGGCAAGTACATCCATTCATCAATTAAAATGCAATATGGAAGATCTAAATCTGTCCATTGCAGGCCTCTCTTTAGGCCTGAAATGTTTATCTAAATTATTAATTAGACCTTAATTAACGTGGCAAGACCATAATCAACCCTTGATGGCATCAGATACTCGAGATTTTAACTCGATTAAAACGGCTCGCCATTTAAAAATTTGATTTAACAATGGGAAAGCGAGGCTAAGTTTCGAATATACCACAATGCACACATCTTGTCAAAACAACAAACAGTGAAAACTTGTGTCAGAATAAAGTAATTTGAATGAAATTTTCAATATTTTTTTTTAACATTATTTATGTTGGAGCTATTATAGCAAAAATAGTCCGCTGTTTATCTCAATCTTGCATAATGTATCTTGAATTGTTGTATGCCGTCTATTCGATAGAAATGACCCTTTGCTTCGAAATGGTAGGGGCGTCTTATTATGATCTTCTGTCATTCTTATCGAAATGTTCATCTTATCAGAGAATTAGTGATATCTCTAGAAATTACCGATCCTTCCAATTATTTCTCACTAAAATGAGGCTGAACGTCTGACTTTTCCACACTGGTCTATTGAAAACTCATGTTTTCGTTACACCGATTAAATCGTCGTTACGCGTCTATCGTAGTAACGAACTCCGGGTTAAAATTATAATCGGAAAGTTTTAAAGCTGCAATTTCATATTTTTAAGTTATATTTTTAAAATATATTTTAAAAAAGCCTTAAAATATATGGTATCTATAAACTACTACTACTAGGAATAATCCTATTAATCCTATAATTCACTATTGCCAGTTGAGAAATTAGCAAAAATATAATTTTCAACTTAAATTCAAACGTTTGAAGATAGCTATTGCGTGGGGGGAAATGGAAATACATTGGGGGGGGGGGGTAATTGTGTTATTATTTCCGGTGTGAAGGATGTTTAAGTGTGGAAAATAATGCCTATGATTGTATAATAGTGAGTTGACAATCTATTGAGCAAAAGACATAGAAATAAATATGTTTTGACTTTCTTAGAAATTATGAAATTCCCGCTATAAACCAGGACTATCACATATGTGATAATGACTGGCACCAATATTGTCCTTTAATCTAAAGCACGGGACCACCAACAACTCTACTAGCTAGCTAAGCTAACCAATTTATGCAGGTAGCCAAACCTTATTCCGATCCTGGCAGTGTGGGGTGGGGTGGGATGAGGGTTGTATCATATGGCCTGTCTGTTAACTGGCGTGGTTTCGATACCCCAGTTGTACGTGGCAAGCAGTCGGGTCGCCTGTCCAGCATCCTGGATTTTCTCCGGGTCCTCCGGTTTCCTCCCACTGATAAAGACATCTGCGCCCAAGCGAATTACTGAAATAAAATTGAATTATATGTTAGTTCCGAAATGACCTAGTTTTTGTCTAAAATAATGTTAATGTTCTACTTTCTGCGTGGTTCGGGGTTTGTTCAAAGATTCTGTTATCTTGTTATCTTCGGTTGCGTCCATCTTTTGTTATAATATTTCATGGTATATTATACTGCGATTGGTATCACGCACGAATTATTGTCGTGTTGTAGTTTTTACCATTTTACCGGCTGTCTGCTGTGACTGACTCACTGTTATTAAACATTGGTTATAGTATAGGGTAATTTAAATTTGATATTATAATATTATAAATTTAATATCAATAAAAACATAAAAACAGCCTATTTTATATGTCACGGAGAACGGACAGAGAGATTGGCGCTTTGCTTGTCTTCGCCGTTGCAAGGGGGGTTGGGGTGGCCTAGTGGTCTAGAGTGCCGGGCTTCGACCTCTAGCTGGCCGGTCACCTCTGGCTTGCGGCTGTGGTTTCGAACCCTGGTGAGCGTATGTGGCATGGAGATAGTGGCGCCTTCTCAACCTCGTGTGTTTCCTCCGAGCGCTCCAGTTTCCTCCCACCGCTAAAATAAAATTGAAATAAAATTAAACCATATGTTAGTCCCGAAGTGACCTAGTGTACGCCCAGGTTAGCAATCCAGCACCTTATTCACTGAGTCACCGCGACTCCCTCCAGGATAAACAATGTGAAATTAATGTAAACCCGGCCCGGCCCTTTTTTCACCCATTTGTAACAACTGATTCTAGCCTGGTTTTAAAATGATATCTACAGTACATCAGCAATCATAAAACCATAATTTAAATTAATGTATGCTTGTTGTTAAATATTTTAGTATAATATATTATAATATACTTGTTGATGTATATATTGACGAAAGAACGTGTCGTGTATACGATCAATAATTTACCTTGTTTAAACCAAGTTGTTAACATCCATACAGAATTAACAACTTCTCTATGCTGGACTGACTTCTATTGTATTCAACGGTGAGTGTTTATATGAACATATCTTGGCTAATTAATTGTCTGTCCTTAAAACATTTCCATAAAACATCCCGGTTGGAGCTGACGTGCCATAAAATCATATTCTATATGCCTGAATTTCAGACAGTGAAGCACGTTTTGAATGTGTGTGGGCATCTCAAGGATGTTAGGTGGCATTTTATATTCATTGAGACCACCATGAAATTGTCGCCATATAGCCCTTTTGGAGCTGACGTGCCAAATGATTTCATTGTATTCCATTCCATCAGTTATTTGTCTATGTTTTAAAATTTAACTGTAGAAATATGTATCATTTTAGATATATTATGCATTAAATAATGTGAGATTCAGTTTGATTTTAAACCCTCTGTTGATAGCTTGTTTTATGTATGCATATGCATATCTTATTTTGTGCTATAATGTCACCATATGTTTAACGCAATATACCCCAGGCGTTAACTGATGTGTCGTCATAAAATCACATTTCATTTGTTTTTATTTTATTTATGACCGTTCTTCTAGGGTATAGGGGTTTGGTTGATCTAGTGGTTAAACGCGTGCGGGTGAAATCATAAGGTCTATCATTCACCCAAATGGCTTGGTTTCGATTCTCCGCTTGTACACGACAAGGAATGAGATCGCCTGTCCAATTTCGTGGGTTTCCCCCGGGTCCTCTTGTTTCTTCCCATTGCTAAAGGCCAATACGTTTTTGTCGAGTGGGCATTAAACCCCATTTCTTTATCTCTCTTCTAGACTATTGACTTATCACAGTGTTGAAGGGGGGAGGAGCTAATTCTTGTCACGTAAGCGAAAACTCTGCTCTCGAACGGACGATAACCCTCATGACACACGGCAGGGTTTATGCCCTATCTCCATTACTCCGAATGGTGTCCAAAGAGGAGGACGTTATACCCCATTTTGTCTCCTCAAATAGCGTTCAATGGAAACTCTTTGACGCACCGGTAATAGCCACTTTAAAGTAATATGTTTAAGATATCATTATTTAAATAAAGATTTTATAACTCTACTTCTCCTACGACTATTTTTTTTATAATACGTGGGAGATGAAATAATACTTGTTCTAGCAATATATATCGCCCACATTTCTTTGTTAGAATCGATAGGATTCAGAAGTTAAATGTAATAGCTGATAAATAATATGAAATAGGGTTTAACGTCCTACTGTTCTGCACCGACTGGGCTAATGAAGACAAACATACAGTGTGCTATGAGGGGTATTTTCCCAGCCTACACTTATGTCGAATTCAAACTGTAAATAGTTATTTTACACACACGCATTTTCAGGTATATTTGATTTATTATTTTTGCATTTACGAATAAAAGGGTCATAAAACGATTCTGTATTAATCGTACATGAAATGAACGAACAACAGAAACAATACTAAGTGGTTCAGGACGGAGGGCCTGATAAAGGATAACGTACAGTTCTTCGAATTCTACAACACAGCGGGGTTCTGTGTATTGGTATGATCCTAACAGAACCCTTTCGATTTGAAATTCGATATTTATAGAGTAAACCTTTCTGCCGTGTTCGAGCAAATTGTCCCTCATTGCAGACTGTATGACTATGTCCGCCTCCATCAGCCCAGTCGATGTAGAAAAGTAGGAAATTAAAAGCCCATTTCTTTGAATTATTAGAGACTTTTGGCAAGTGGAATTTTCCGCATCCGTATCACGTATCCGTATCGCCACGTGATACGTTGCGTCAATGTAGTTTTAGAGTTTTGGCAGACTTCCGCGCCGTGTACACATGGGTAGCTGAGCTGAGCTTAGTTCTAATACAGCATGGTGGCAGTTATCTACCAAGATCACTATCAGTAATAGTCAATTGCCTAGCCTACAAATTCCTGAGTGGAATAAAGTCGCTCGACTGTGGCTGAGCTATTCAAAATTTAAAAATAAATTTAGTGTCAAATCTTTTTGGGGTTTCACTAATGTATCATTTCAGAAAGTATAATATACCCCTTTTAAATGAAGATTTGCAAGGCCCCACCTCCCTAAATTTAGCATGTAAATCAACCAGCATGCAGATTGACAGACAGTCAGACGGGAAAATATGAACATTTTGCGAAAATCTCATCAAAAGTAATCATTAAATTCCTGTCTTTATCATGGTTAAAATCGCATCAGATATACACATGCGTGTTCTAGGGTACTCATAGATTCATAACAACACTATGACACAACATTTCAACGTCTAAAAGTAGCAAAAAGTACGGTAAAACGACAACGATGTTATACGGACCTTTTCCGTATGAAAGCTGTTCTATACGTGCTGCCGTATTCGTGTGCAGTATCACGTATGAGAAATACACAAACATTGTTGACGTCACACACAAAATCGATACGGATACGCGATATGGACCAGAAATTTACGCTTGCCCAAAGTCTCAAATCTCTACTACCAGTTCTTGTTCAGGTACGTGCAGAAAATGCAAATCGATTCTTCAGCGCGAGAGAGAGGGGGAGAGAGAGGGGGGGGGGAGAGAGAGAGTTACTAACATATGGTCCGGGAGACTAACATATGATCTTTAACGCGTATGGGTCTTTAGCACGTAATAACTACACAGGTTTTATCATGTGCAACATTTCTTTTGATCTGTGGGACTTGAAGACAAAGACTCTCCAGCTACAACTAAAGATAATTCTGCTGATCCCATTTCTGATGTTACTGGTATCAGAAACAAGGAGTTATCTAATCATTCAACAAACTGGTCAGCAGTAGATATTCACTTGGTCGCTATTATCACTGGATGAAATCGCGGTCAGTTGATTAGCTCTCAATATAAACTTTTTGCCTTTTGACAATTATATTCTAAAACAATTTTTGATAATTATTAAGAAAGAAATAAATAATTTCATTCGATAGTGTTAGGATGTCTAGTGTAGGGATGTCTAGTTTTGGTAGACAGTGTTGAGGTGTCTAGTTTTGGTAGACAGTGTTGGGATGTCTAGTTTTGGTAGATAGTGTTGGGGTGTCTAGTTTTGGTAGATAGTGTTGGGGTGTCTAGTTTTGGAAGATAGTGTTGGGATGTCTAGTTTTGGTATATAGTGTTGGGATGTCTAGTTTTGGTAGATAGTGTTGGGATGTCTAGTTGTGATAGATAGTGTTGGGATGTCTTGTTTTGGTAGATAGTGTTGTGATGTCTAGTTTTGGTAGATAGTGTTGGGATGTCTTGTTTTGGTAGATATTGTTGGGATGTCTAGTTTTGGTAGATATTTTGTGAGTGGAGATGTCTAGTTTTAATAGATATTTGTGAGGACGAGGTGTCTAATTGTGGAAGATATTTGTCGGGGGTGTCTAGATTTGGTAGACATTTCAAAAGATTGGGTGTCTAGATTGCGTAGATATTTGTGGGGTTGAGGGTGTCTAGTTGTGATAGATATTTTGTTATTTTTACAAACGTTTAAGAATTCATAAATGGTACTTAGTATCATTATTAAAGAATGAGTGAATATATTATTCAAGTTAATAATATGATTGTACATGTACAATGAATCATAATTGTTGGAAGACATTATTGATTTTAATAATTTAATTGTACTTTAAACTAGGTTATGTATATTATATGTATACTAATATATATAAATGGAGAGAGAGAACGCGCTAGGTAGCTTGACAATCGATGAAACGATCAGCGCCATCTGGTCATATTTTGTTACATTCGATATACATATATTAGTATTTGTTCGTGCAAATTGAAACCACGTAATAATCGTTCTATTCGACAGGTGCCCGGCCGCCATTTTGTAAATTTAACCATAAACAAGTTCATGAGATTAGTGAGTTAGTGTTTGTGCATTTTGAACATATTGGGGATTAACATGGTCTCGAGTTCGATATCATTGTAATCCCGTTCTCTTCAACAAGTGATTGTTTCAGAAAATATTTTTTTTGAAAGTGTTGTATATTCGTTAATTTATGAGTGCAAGTTTTAGGAACAGAAGTACCAAGAGAAGATGTTTTTATTAAGGAATATTTTTTAATTCTTCTGGGATATCATTCTATTGGATAATTATTTAGAATTGTTTTGAAATTGGTTTTATTTAGTTTATGAATTAGTTTTTGAAAGTTTTATATCTAAACTTATGGACGATTGGGTCGCGAAAGACAGATTTGAATTCTACTGACTGACTACTTCCGTATTGGTTCCCATCTTGTTAGGTCACGAAGTTCACGTGTTCCGTCACATCATTCATTACGTCATTTGGATTTTTAACCCTATATAAACTAAACTTTTGCAAAAGTTGAATCTTTTACAGAAAAATAAGTCCGAAAATGGTCTAATTGTTTTCGGTGTATACATAAATGAAACGAAATGGGCTTCAATGTCCGACCGGGCTAATGTAGACGGACATACACCATAGTGTGTTGTAATGGAAATTTTGCCCGGACTGCAAGGGATCCATTACGCTCCTTCCTGTGTGTACATGGCACCTCGGTTTTTCGACCCATCCGAATGACTATACAACTGTCCTTGTCAGACTCCCGTTCTGTACCCAGACAATGGGAAACCACGTCGGAAAATCTTGATTAACTTTGTCGACCAACACCGGGAGCGGTGCAGGACGGAGGGCCTTACAATGACAGCTGTCTAGTCGGTCGGATGGGACGAAAAACCGAGGCCCCGTGTATACATTGGCGTGCACATAAACGATCCCGTGGAATTCGACATGTGTTAGTCCCGAAATGACCTAGTTTGTGTCGAACGGACGTTATGCCCCATTTCTCTCTCTCTTTGTTAAAAGTTAAATATTCACGACCAAGATTAAACATTTTAATAAAAAAAACTGACGAAATAAGCATTTTTTAACACTTCTTAAATTCATTTATTTGCTTATTTAGAAACATTTTTAATAACAAAATAATAATAACCTGTTGTGTATCGCGTTCAGTCAGATATTGATTTTGTCATTAAGCTTTAAATGGACAATTTAGTGAAACATGACAGCATCTAGTGAAATCAGTTTGATATATAATTATGTTCGGGTTTTGTTTTATAAAAACTTATTAAAAACACCAAAAATGACGTTAATGTTGCGATGAAAAAGAGATTTATTCTTACTAGCGAATTAAACAATAAATCCGAACTATTAACTCTTCAAATGCCAAGATCTGATTAAAACACAGATCCTATTTCGTTTCGTTTTTTGTAGTTCAAAATTTGGTTTTACTGGTATTTTTACACCAGGATTTAGAAGAGATGTTACATTACCGGCGTTCTGGTTGAAGTGAGGGGATTAGTTAATAAAACGGTCTGTTTTGTTGAGTTCTAAGCGTGCGATGAGCGGTACTGTGGATAAGCCAGAAACGTCAACGCTGTTTGATTAATCAATAGGGTCAAAAGCCACCCGTACGACCCCTGATGCGACGTTCCAATACAACTGGTGAGATCTTCATGTAGTGTAGGCCAATGAAAGTATAAAAGAAACGAAACGAAAGATTTCTTTTCATAAAAATAACAGGATGGGTCACTACAGTTTTTTAGGACTTTGAATTTTGGTTAGTGGTTTTGATCGTTCGTGCTTGGTTTTAATTTATTTTTATTACAGCATGAAATTTAATTTAGATAAGAAGTTGATTTCGGTGTTCTTTTGTTTCTGTTTCTAAGGGAGACGAATATGTACCCCGCTCTTCGAGAAATTCCAACTGCCAGGGTATAATTTATGAAAGCACTGGGCCTCGAGATTTCATCACATCCAAACGACTAGACGTCATTACTTTACCGGCCCTTCGCCCTGCACCGCGTAAAAGGAGACACCACGTTCAGACAACAACCGGTTTATCACTCAGCCACCAATGCCTCCCCATCCACTGTCCCCCCCGCAGTTGGAATTCGATAGAAGAGTAGGCCGTAATTCCGCTGTCCGGGCAAAATTTCCCTCTAAGCTTACTGTATGGCGCACGTACGTCTGCATTAGCCCAATCGGAGCGGAACAGCAGGACTTTAAATTTCTGATTAAATAAGTTTGTATGTTACTGAAGTTTGAAATAAATTAGGTTGTATTTTAAATATATTAAGTGTTAAAAAAGAAACATTAAATGGTTTATTGATTTATACAGAACGTTTTATCATTAAATGTTGTCAAGCGTTTTATTAATGTATTCAATACACTGGTACCGGCTGTTGAAACATATCGCCGCCCACTGTCACATACTCGTCACGTGACACAATATGGGCGTTGGCCGAATAAGTGCAATGATTAATAATAATATCAATAGATTGCAAGTTATAGGACTATGTTTGCAAGCTAGGAAGACTCCTATTACTTTCCAATAATTATATTCAACCTTAGTCATGATAATTCTGCAGATGATAAAGTATTAATTTGAAAAAAAGCCTTTCAAATTTTAATAATGTGTGACAATATTGCTTCATAGATTCGGTTGTTTAAGTCGTAAGATGTGAAACGATCCAGACCGGAAGTTAGCTTTATGTTCATCCTTAGTATCTGAAGTTCCAAATTAAAGTTAAGCTTACGTTGCAAATTTATTTATATGACTTGGTGATATACCAGCACCCAAGTCTGTATGGCCGTCTTCATTAGCCCAGTTAAGAGCAGAACAGTAGGACGTTAAACTCCATTTCATTTTGTGTATGTCTCGCATTTATTATCACGGCCAAGGCACGCAATTAATTTATGTCATATGAGTTTAAATATAAGTTACTTAACTGTGATAATTATGATATTAAATATTTTTTTATCTGTGATAATTTTGTAATAACATTTAGTATGTCTCGCAAGATTTCCCATGTGTCCATTTGATTCAGTCATACTCTTTAAACCCGCTTCAATGTTTTGATAAATTTTAGTTTGATTGAACGCTTTGCACCACAGACGTAACAACATGTGGCACCGTCACGCTCTAGAGCCCGTATGAGATTCACCATGTGATACACAAGTTGAAACAGCCATTCTAATAAACATGCAACTATCCGCCCTATTTTTTACCCTTCCGCCACATAATCATGAATATTCACCAAAACGTGACAGAAAAATCTAAATTCAAACCTCTTTTCTTCGATTCTACACCGAAGGGCCAAGAAAATAACGTCATGCAAAAACGGGAAACGGAATAACTAAAAATAGAACGGAGTCCATTTGACTACTTACGATCTTTTGAAAATGGAGTTGGGTTGTTATTTTGGAACTTTAGATTGATTTTTTTCAGTTTTATTTATTTTCATTAAATTTTATATTACAATGTTGTTAGAATTGATTCTAGTTGCTGGCTTGTTTGGATTTTATTGCTGTTTATATTGATTCTTTACGTAGATTATATCTGGGTTATTTATGGCTTGATTATAAAAGTTTCATTTTGTCGTAGGTTTGTTAAATTGATCTGTTTCTGGTACTTTTCAAAAAACGTTGGTTGAATATTTCGTCCTGCAAAATATCGTTGATTATTTATTGCTTGGTTGTAAAAGTTTCAATTTGTGTAGGTTCTGTGGATTTGACTTGTTTCTTTTCAAAAAACGTTGGTTACATATTTCGTCCTGCAAAATAGTATTTATTATTTATTATGACTTATGATATAAAGGTTTTTTTTGGTGTAGGTTCTGTGAAATTGACTTGTTTCTGGTACAGTGAATTTAATATTTACTATTTCTTACAACAGCTTCTTCATCCAAAAGATGGTAAACTATCCATAACTTTAAACAAAAAATAACTACCAAGACTCGTGGTTCAAAATGACTACTTTGAAAAAGTTGGCGAAATCTCATGCGGACGTTTCCGCGGATGATAAGTGGTGTTTAGTTTGTGCGACGATTTTAACTTCTGATGGTGTCGAGTTATTAGGAGATGGCACCGAGGAGTTACAGAAAAAGTTTCATGAAGTCCTGAAAGCACCGGTTCCCAAGAAACCTCCGTCGTCAGTTATTTGTAAGAAATGTGACAGGAACATCAGACGAATCGCTGGACAGAAAGGTGAAGCAGCTGAACGTGAGATGGAGTACATGCAAAAGACGTACCGTAAAACGGTTAGCGACTACAATCTTAAGGTCGAACGAAAGTCGCAGAAGCTTAAAAAGGTGGCCGAAGCCTTCATGGGATCCAAAATGAGAGCTGCCGATTCGAGTCCCGAGAAGCCAGTGACAGTGGCTGCCAGTAGATGGCGACTCATGGCTAAAGCTAAGTCCAGTACTACTGAGAGTAAGATTCCAATTCCTTCAGCTAATGGAGCATCTAGCCCAGGAGGTAGTCCAAGTGGGGCTGCTACCCCTACAGTTGGTGGGGACGCTCATACCCCAGACGGCGCCGCCACCCATGACGCTAAGGACGATGGTGCTGGTTCCAGTGACGCTACTGCAGGCGGGAAGAAAGAAGTTCGTTTCTCGACAGAGGGAGATCAAAGTGGCACAGGTATTAACATAGTGTCTTTAAACATGGCATCTCTTGAAATTTGTTCGCATATGTTCACTGTTCAATAAAGTATGTCTTTAGATTATTGGGGGGGGGGGGCCTAGTGGTCTAGAGTGCCGCCCTTCTACCTCTACCTGGCCGGTCACCTCTGGCTTGCCGCTGTGGTTTCGATCCCTGGTGTGAGCGTATGTGGCATGGAGATAGGAGCGCCTTCTCAACCTCGTGGGTTTCCTCCGGGCACTCCTGTTTCCTCCCACTGCTAAAGACCCCTACGCGCAAGCGAATTATTGAAATAAAATTGAAACCATATGTTAGTCCCAAAATGACCTAGTTTGTGTCGAGTGGACGTTAAACCCCATTTCTCTCTCCCTCTCTCTAGATTATTGTTCACTGGGTATTATATCTTAGCTTTAATTTCATTTTCACTTGGTATACAAATTGTTTATGAATAAGCTGTTGTAATGTGTACCATAGGTAGTTCTCAACATTTGTATGTGGATCGGTGAGGAGTGTGTGTGTCCGGTGTGTGTGTGTGGGGGGGGGCGGTCCAGCTGTGTACACTTACATTCAACTAACCAACAGGTAGCACATTTTAATTCATTAAACATACATTATGCAAGAGATAAATCTCCCTATTGGAGGCCTTTCTTTAGGCCTTAGATGTTATTCAAACTATTGATTAAACATTAATTAACCTGCCAACCCATCATCAACCCTCGATACCCTCTGATCGGTACGATTTTCAACAGATTTAAATCTAATATGCGAATCAACGGCTGTTCATGATTAACCGTGAAAATGGATAACCGAGACTTTGTTTATTATCGTAACGACGGTAACAATGGCAGTCGAGGCTGCAGTGTTTTGAAATTCAACTTTTTCAGAATGAAGTAATTGATCTATGTTTTAACTATTATAGCGAAAACTTCAGCCTTTTATCTAATCTTACCTTATAATATCCCTTTAAGTGTCAATTGTTCCAACTTTGTCAGGTTCACTAAACGGCGTTGTAGCATAATGTAAAGAACGGATTTTCTTTAAGAAATGACTATAATATAAGTCTTTCTTTTTCGTTATAATTTTGTAAACCATTGTGACTACCTTACTTTTCGTTATAATTTTGTAAACCATTGTGACAACCTTACGATTGATTTCGACACCTAACATCTGGCCCAGAAAGTTAATCTTGATTATCCGGTGTGCCTCCCCCTTCCTGACAAGGGCAGTTGCCTAGTCGTTCGGATAGGACGAAAAACTATTGTACACGTAAATGCTCCTTTGGCAGTTAGAATTCGATGTAAGAGTAAGCCGTAGCGCAGCCATCTGGGCACATTGTATGGTATTCACGTTTTCATTAGGCTAGTCGGAGCAGACTACTAGGACGTTAAACCCCATTTTATTTCCTTACACCAGAATGCCCATTTTCAAGCTACATGTACGTGAACGAAAAGTTGATGTTTGTCTAGCGTTTCATTGTTTCTCTGTGTGATTTAAGTTTGTTGTTCTATTTTATCTTGGGGGTTGGATGACCGAATAGTTAGCGTGCGTGCGCTGCATCATACGGCCTGTCATTGAGTCAACTGGCCTGGCAAGGAGTGGGGTCGCCAGTTCAGCCTCGTGGGTTTTCTCCGGGTACTCCGGTTTCCTCCCTCTGCTAAAGACCCCTGCGCGCAAGCGAATTATTCATATAAGATTAAACCATATGTTAGTCCCGAAATGACCTAGTTTGTGTCGAGTGGACGTTAAACCACACTTCTATCTATATATATTTTATCTTAAAAGACAAAAACAGAATATAAATTAACCCATGTTCATGTTACCGCCATTGACGCCCATTCAACGCAGTGATGACTCATTCCTTTCCAACATTAACGACTGTTGCGCAGTGATTCATTGATTCACCATACTGATATAAACACCGACTCATTTCCTCCATCAACTTACTTGTATACAATCAAAATAATCATATTTATACATGTTTATATTGGCTTTCTATATATTCGCGGGGAGGCGCGGTGGCTCAGGGACAAAGGCGTTGGGTGGCCGAATGGTTAGCACGTCCGCGTTGTATCGTAGGGTCTTTCATTGAGTCAACTCGTGTGGTTTCGATCCCCGGTTTTACGTGACGAACAGCAGGGTCGTCTGTTCTACCTTGTGAGTTTTCTACGGTTCCTCCGGTAATCTATAATTGATAAAAGACTCTGAATTATTGAAATAAAATGAACCATGTGTTAGTCCCGAAATGACCTAGTTTGTGGACGTTAATCGTGGTTTGACTAACGTCCTAGAAGATATGTTACGGGATCCAAAAAGCACGGTTGTGCGTTTGTTTAACTAAGGCAAATGAAGCTGTAAAATTTCTTAATCACTCATTTATCTACAACCTAAACGATGACTCGCTCGTCTTGCCAGTTTCCGAGGAAACCCGTGGTGGCAGGCCGACATGAAGTCAAATCAAATAATGGGATTGTTCTCTTTTTTTATTTCAGAAGCGAAAACCGGAGACAAAAGTCCACTAGTTAAACACGACTCTTTAGAGAAAGTTGATCAAGATACATGCGCAGAGGACCGTCGATCATCTACGTCACAGGAAGCAGAACAAACAAAAGAATCTGAATCAGGATTTAAGGTAATTTATCTTCGTTGGTCAATAAAAAATAGTTTTTCATTTGAGGTTGTGGGATAGTATTCATACATCCACACTTAAATCAGGAATCTTCAAATTGTATGAACTATTTGGAAGAAAATAAACCAATCCATTTCCATCCGTTTTACACCTTATTGGGGGGTTGGATGGCCGAATGGTTAGCGCGTGGCCGTTGCATCATAAAGTCTGTCATTGAGTTAACTGACGTGATTTCCATTGCCCGGTCGTATGTGACACAGAGTAAGGTCGCCTGTCATACCTCGTGGGTTTTCTCTATGTCCTCCCAATGCTAAAGACCCCAACGGGCAAGCGAATTATTGCAATAGAACAGTTTCTTAGTTCCAGACTGGCCTAATTTGTGAAACTCCCCCCCACCCCCTCTCTCTTTCTCCCACGGGGAGCTACCGAAAAGGTGAAATTAATGGTGGTCTCTATCCTAACCAAATAACAATAGTTGTCCCCCTTGTCTTAAACAAGCAGTCTGAATTATGTTCTTATTATTTACATATTTCAGATGCCGTTCAGTTTCTTCAAGAAGAAGGAATCGATTGATGAGAAGCCATTGAAGGAGGAAAATGAGCTGAAAGGGGAGACACAGGAGAATGTGGAAGCCGCTGTAAAGGAAGTCACCGAAGTCGTTTCTACAGATGCTGAGACCGCCATTATTTCAACCGAGAAGAGTCCAGCTAAAGACGTCGGTGATCAAGATGGTGGAACCGAAAACAAGGATGGTGAAACTGTAAAACAATCGAATGGCGAAGTGAAGGTATTTACATTAAGTTAACATCATATCCCAATTAATTTGCAGTAGTTTGTTCATATCAAAATCCAAAATTTGGCAAGGCTTTGTTTAAATCATAGCACCAGAATCATATCATCAGAATAGGATTGGGCTATAGATGGTGTCTCCTGTCGTGTACTCCAACTCGCCTTTGAATCAAAGAGCCGAAAGAAATCTAAGTTGGTTAGGTTCGTATTTTTCTAAGACTGTTCCAGACGATGAAGTTCCTATTAAAGACTAATCCCAATAGATAAGACATGTATTAAATATACATTATGTAAGATTTAGATAAAGAACTAGCCATTCTTGCTATAATAGTTTGACAATAGATAATGTAAAATGGATAACTTGAAAATTTCATCCAAATTACTCTATTGCGAGCCAAGATATTAGCCTTTGAAGGTTTCACAAGACGTTTGCAATAATTTCAACCACGGTACTGGTTGTTCGAAGCAAAATCTCGCCCTTCCAGTTTTAGCTTTCATCAAAATACGGCTGAACTGTTCCAATCTATTTAATATCGGAGACATCCGATACCATCGAGAGTTAATTATGGCCTGGACAAGTTAATTAATGTCTAATTAATAATTTCGAAAACATTTCAGGGCTAAGGATAGACTTTCAATAGACAGATTTAGCTCTTGCATAATGTATGTTTAAATGATATGTTTATTTTAGGCCGAATTAGCAACAACGTGTGAAGATGGCCATAGGAAGAATGGAGACGAGACCGAAACTAAAGATGAAACGAAGTTGATTAAGAAAGAAAAGACTCCGCTGATTAAAACTGAAAGTAACGTGAAAGACACTGGACCGGGCATGCTCTGTTGCACCATTATGTAATCTTACGTATGATCAATTCTACGTTACACTATTTATCATGGGATTTGGCAAGATTCAATAAAATATTGATTATAATTTCCACACGCTCTCTTATCGATAAACCATCTTATTTAAGAGATTTCCCATCAAAAATAATTGGAATAAAATGCCTGATTTATTTATCAAAGCTGTTAATATATCACGACACGCACTAATATAAAACACCTCTTCTAAATATGAGAAACAACAATTAGCAAATATCTTAGTTGATTTTAACATCACAATTTATTCTTAATCAGAAGTGCTTGCTATTATGACTGTAAGTTCCCAATGGAGAACAACACATTTGGTGCTCGGGTTCATAAAATGAGGAATGTAAGATTTTTAGAAAGAGTTTCCAAGGTTTCTTTTTTAAATGAACGATATTACCCATTAGTATTCTTATTACTGCTGTTATTGTTGTTGTTAGCAAAGTTTATAGTTGGCAAAAATATTTAAATAAAAACTTTTAAAAAAAAATCTAGAAAAAAAATCGAAAAATGAAAAAAATAAAAATAAAAAAAACAATGGTATATTTATATAAGATATATAATCTCTAATTAATTTTACATTACATAGTTAGATCACAGTTATTGTTAGATTTATAAAAATTGTAGCTTTAAAATTGTATCAAAACACTCTGTGGGGTAACTTCCCAGACCATTGTCGTCATGACGTTACGTCATTATACGTGTAGCCACAAGATTTAATTGATCTGGGTGAATTTCACAGCAACTCAAATTTCAAGTTGATTGACAAAGATTAAAGAATATAATTTCTTAGACAATATTTTTTCATTGTCTAAGATAAGGATTTATTAAAACTATTATAAAACTTTCGTAATTATTTCGTTTATCTTTTTTTAAAATAAGATCACGTGATATTATTATGCGTCATATATCACATAACTGAACGTTCGTAGACGGTAACCATTCAATTTACTGTCAATAAATGGGATAATCAATTGTGGTATAAAACGAACGTCTTGGCGTTGTTTCTAGTCTTCAATCTGACGAAAATGGATACCCTGTACGTACGTCTTTATTGATTCGTGGCGGATCACGTGGTGTTACGTTCACTTCGAGGCCTGGGGTATGACCATGTGTCTTTTTTAAGCATATTTTTTAAATCTATTGTATTTCCCCCTACAATTGTATAGTGTATGCATTTAATGTTGTTTTACTTTAATAATGACATGGCCGTTTTGATTTTGGTGCAAAACGTAAACGCGTTCCTGTGATTAAATTGCTGGTGTAGATTTTGGTTTGGGAGGTGGAGTGGGTTTATCCATGAATTAAAATGCAAAATAGATTAATCAAATATTTAAAAATAATTTATTTGATTCAAAGGTCGACAGTTGAAGTGAAACTCAAAATATACACCCATGCAATTTGTCATCTTACTTTCAACCTTTTGCATAGCAGCTATCTTTCTTTATTATTATTTTTTTGTCTCTTATATAAACTTAGTACTAAGCATATATATAATTGAATATATTTTTCTGAATGATATTATTTGTAATTAATTAAAATCCCTGGTGGATTTACACGATGCCAGGCAGTATTCCGATCCTATGTCTGCCGAAGTTTATGACGTAGTACATTTAGAACTGACTTTTCAATGGGAAATTTGTTATGTTTTAATAGTGTAGTTTTCACTCTTGGAATTGTTCTTAAAGGTCACCGGAAAAGCTCCATTTTCTTTTTTAAATAATGCAAGTAATTATGTAAACATATCCTTTTCATAAGAATAACACGAACTCGAATGTCAATATTACTTGCAGAACAGGTAAATTTCGACGTGAGTAGTCGTAACTTTCCCTTATTTAACAATCTGTGACGTCATGTTAGTGCTTCTGTTCATACTCTAAGACTAAAATGACGTCACGTATTTTTTATTTACGGAAGATTACGACTACTCACGGAGATTACATGTTGAAAGTAATAGTGACATTCGAGTTCGTGTTATACTTAAGGACAAGATATGTTAACATAAATACTTGCATTATCTACAAATATTTTGAAGCTTTTCCGGTGACCTTTAAGTACTGAATTGTCAATGGGTCATTTTTGTTATTTATATTCTTTTAACATGTTGTGCATTATACAGACCGGGGCCGGATTTATCTGGAGTACTTGTATGTTCAATAAAAGGCTTGATCTCACCTTAACTACGTACATCTTATCAAGCTTTTGTAAAACTTGCGGACGTTGCTTAAGGAACATGAAGTAATTGTGGATCATAGGCCAAACTCATTCGTATGGCCCAATATTTACAGATATCTTGAATCAAGGTTATGCGGTAACATGCTGCGTGATATATTGATATCAGCGGGCTCCCAGATACAGTTGGGCCCTAGGCCTATAGTCATCTGTGTCTGTTGGTAAATCCAGCCCCTATAAATTAGTTCGGATTAGTTATTTAGGATTAGTTATTTATAGTATATCTAGTTTAGTGTAGGTGGTAATATAAATCACAGATAATTTCTTACTTTTAGTTTAGACTATTTTTCTACTTTTGTATTTGTTCTAAATTGTTAGATTTTCCATTGATATGTACTTTATGTATAGAATAATGAACAGGCACTGCAGGACAAGTAGTCCAGATATAGAACTGTTCATGGGTTGGGGGGGGGGGGCGGAAGAAGAGGTTATTAGATGATAAACAGATACAATGGACACCTGTTGCATACAGTAGTAAATTTGCAGACATAATGAGTCAAATTTCAAATATCCCTTCCATATGAATTCTTCCAATATGAATAGCAAAAGCATTGCCTTTAAACTTCGTATGGGTAACTATTACTCGTCCTGTATCGTTAGATAAGATTTGGTACATTTGTGAGAGGAATCTTTGTGAATTATTTGATATTAAAATACGCGATATGTAATTAGAGTTAGTTTGCTATAATTATAATTGAACTGTCTTCCTAATTTATTGTTACTTTTAGTGTCTTTCTATCTTTAAGATAAATAGCTAATCTTCCAATGTTAGCGTTGTCTTTACCTTACAATCAATTTACCATTATTTCAAAGTCTCAAATTACAAATAAATAGTGCACCCTTTTATGCGAATCAACAAAGGTCTCGTTTGAATGTTTTTATTTTTAGATTCTATCACAACGTTTGGAAGAACGGGGGTATTTACTCTTTAAATGCATAATAAAACAAACTCTTCTCTACTGGGCACCTTTTTTATGTAAATTATCCTTGGTCGTATGCAGAACAACCTCAATCTCTTATAACATATGTAAGCAGTAGTCACCACGTACTCATCTATTCGATATTAAGAATGGTGATTTACTATGAGTGATTTGAGGTTGCTATGGACTATAGCGATTTACTATGGCAACCATTGGTTACTATAAGTACTGATTTTAGGTTGCTATGGATTTTAAATATGGCTACTTACTATGGTAACCAATTGTTACTTTACGTACTGGGTTAAGGACTTAAAGAATGAGGTACTTAGGTAACCAATGGTTACTATTAGTACTGGTTTTACGTTGCTATGGACTTTAAACATGGCGACTGCGGGTGGTTGCCAATGGATACTGGGAACTGATTGTAATAGATTGTATTATTTGGTTAAGCCAAGTGTTTTGACTGTATTATATAGAAACTGTGATCTAATATACCATACCATTGTTTTATTGTTGTGATTCAATCTAAAATAATATAATATAGCTATTTTATCTACTGTTCTTATCGGGCTGTTGTTCTCAATAAAATATCAAACGATGTCTTCGTATTTATCATGTTCTTTAAATGGTCTGCTAGCAGTGTACGATTTATAAGAAGAGGGGTCCTGGGTTTTACCACTAAAGAAGACCCGCCAAATCCACGACTCTCACGACTAGAGGTAGATGGCAGTGTGTCTTAAACACAAATGAAATGGGGTTTAACGTCCTAATCCTCTGTACCTAACCTGGGTTAATGGAAGACGGGCGTACGCCAAACAGTGTGCTTGAGGCCCAGGCGAAGTTGAGTATCCAGGTAGTTACAGAACAAATGAAATGAAATAGGGTTTAACGTCCTACTGTTCTCTCCGAACTGGGCTAATGAAGACGGGCGTACGCCATACAGTGTGCCATGAGGGAAATTTTGCCCGGGCAGCGGCGCTACGGCCTACTCTTATATCGAATTACAACTGCCAAGGGATCTTTTACGTGCACGCCAATGTATACACGGGACCTCGGTTTTTCGTCCCATCCGAACGACTATACAGACCCTCCGTCCTGCATCACTGACAAGGGGACACCACACTGGAAAATTGGATGAACTTTCTCGGCCAATGCAAGATAGCGAGCCAGTGTCTTACCCACTTAGCCACTAAACACAAGGCCTACTAGACACAGATGAGTAAAGTCAATCATGATGACGAATGTTTGATTCTAAATAGAGATAGAGAAATGGGGTTTAACGTCCACATGACACAATTAGTGACCATGATTCTCAACATCATGTAACAGAACTGTTTCAACATTATGATATCCCTAAGATTATTCGTAGGTGGCTTCTACAGTACCTGTAGAACATTTATTCGACCCTCATCCAGATTTGAGTCTTATTAGCCTTGGATGGGGCCCCAACAAAAACAATTGGCCCGAGGGTTCAGATCCACCCAGTCTGTCCCGGTTTAGACAGAGTGTCGGAATACTCAGTTTCCTCAAAACCGGAAGTATTAATGTGATTTCTAGAGCGAAGGGGGGGAGAGATAAATGGAGTTTAACGTGTACTCGTCACAAACTAGGTTATGTTGGGTCTAACAGGTTATTTCCGGTCTTCATTGGATACTAGCCACAATCAGTGGATCAAACTGAGACAGAGAACCAACAAAACAAGGAGGATTGATCGATGGTGCATGTACGTTTTTGATATCTCTGGATTTTGTTGAAACAAGGGAAGGGCACCTGCAAAAAAGCAAGAGGGCATAATATTGTTATTAAGGCAGTAGTAATATGATGACATTGGCGTGGACATTTCCTTGAGTAAATGGGTTAACTCTTTCGAAATTTGAGAGCACATTTTCAGACGCGATGGCATATTTTCGGATTGAAGGGCACGTAACCACACACACCCTTATACCCTGCCTACCTACAAAGTGAGCTATGTATGTCCCCATTTGTATAAATGTTACTCTGTCCAGCCTTTCTAATACTAATACGCTGGCCAGTCATTGCGCGCGAGGTCATGAACTCTGGTGCATTACATGGCTTACTTACAATGAGTGTGTGGAAATGTGTTAATTTAACATCCGCTTTCACCGAGGTGATACCATTTGACACTGAATGCTAAGGTAAGAGTTATAATAGGGGAGGGGGGCGCACTTTTCTTTTTTAATGAAATGGGGTTTAACGTCCTAGTTTGTCCTAGTTTGTCCTCACTTACTGGGCTATTGGCGACCTGGTTACATTGGGTATGGAGGTAATTGGGCACGGTACGGCCTACTCTTATTGAGAAGTGTTCTTCTTTAAGTTGAAATATCTGACAATATCCCTTTAAATAGTTTTTAATATTTCTCATCTAGTTTTACTATCTTTTGATAAGATTTGTTATTGAAGTATAGAGTTACCCAGCTAGGTTAACATTATGTCACTATAACCGACATGTAATTAGCCATTTTATCTAGTATACTCCTCCTATATCATCACATCTTGTCAATCGTAAGTGTATTCAAATATATAATTATTGTTCTGTGTGTAAGCAGATGGGGATGGATGGCTCAATAGTTAGCCCGTGTGCGTTGAATGATAAGGTGTGCCATTGAGTCAACTGGCGTGGTTTTGATTTCACGGTCGTACGTGACTAGGAGTAGGGTCGCCTGCCCAATCTCATTGGTTTTCTACGGTTTCATCCCATTGCTTAAAGGGACAATAACATTCTTGCTGGCTTGGCAGCTCTAGAAAATAAATAATAGTCTTATTCTAAGTATCAGATGTTTATGTGTCCTACCTGTTGTGTAAATTACCCATTACATCATATTTTACTTGTCCAGAGGGTTCGAAAATATTTTAAAATCCAAGTCATATTTGAAAAGGTTTATTCAATTACAACAAGAGTGTTATTGGGGCTTTAAGACTAAATGCACCTACGCGTAAGCCATATGTTAGTCCAGAAATGACATAGTTTGTGTCGAGTCGACCTTTACCCCAACCCCCCCCCCCCTCTCACATTGTTTGGAATTGCGTTCGACTAAGTTATCAAATAACTTGGGTTTATCATTGCATAGCCGAGGACCTTGACCCGAATTTCACAAATTTCGCATCTATCGTATTGTCCTAGTAAAAACTTCAATGTGATAACTAATTCGACACAAATTAGGTCATTTTTAGACCAACGCATACTATAATTTAATTTCGAAATTCGCTTGTGTATAGGTGTCTCTAGGTGTTGAAGGAAACCGGGAGACAAGGAGAAAACCCTGCCATCTTACAGTTTGTGTGTGTGGATCAATCAACACACACACAATCTACCTCCAAACCCAATCTGTTTCACAGAGAATTACAGATGACTGTCCACAACACGTGCATTGACTTCACGTGGCGTCAGTCATTGGCTCAACGGCTCGTGCATTGTTTACAATAACACCCAACTGCTTCGGGCAAAATGATGCATTTTACTCATTTTAATACCCATTTACACTAAATAAGAAATATTTTTTAACTACAACTACTTCAAACGTCTTTATTTATTTTTCTTATACTTCAAAAAAATGTTTGAGAATTTAGTTTGTCGGAGTAAAAAAGTTAATATGCCGAACTCATTAAGTCTCGTCGATGTCATGCTTATCAGTGATTGTAGCGGCCAAGCGAATATTCACTGTGGGGTCAGTTTGCTCCAAACCCTGTGTCGATTGTTTACTTACAGAACAGAGAGATTTCTGGATTAACACATGGGGTCTGCAGCACTAGGAGGGAACCAGAGGGCCAGGAGATAACCCACGAGGTTGGAGAGAGAGAGAGAAATGGGGTGTAACGTCCACTCGACACATACTAGGTCATTTCGGGACTAACATATGGTTTCAATTTTATTTCAATAATTCGCTTGCGCGTAGGGGTCTTTAGCAGTGGGAGGAAACCGGAGTGCCCGGAGGAAACCCACGAGGTTGAGAGGCGCCCCTATCTCCATGCCACATACGCTCACACCAGGGATCGAAACCACAGCCGCAAGCCAGCTAGAGGTCGAAGCGCGGCACTCTAGACCACTAGGCCATCCCAACCCCCAACCCCCACCCCACGAGGTTGGACTGGCGACCGTACTCCTTGGCATGTACAAACTTTATGATTTCTCACTCACGCATTAAAACATTGCACACCAACCCTACCTCACCGGTTTAAAGATACATTATGTTAATGACTGAC
Organism: Patella ulyssiponensis; assembly: GCA_963678685.1. Classification (NCBI taxonomy): domain Eukaryota; kingdom Metazoa; phylum Mollusca; class Gastropoda; family Patellidae; genus Patella; species Patella ulyssiponensis. The sequence continues at coordinate 58,404,301 of OY783232.1, read as the reverse complement.
CATAGGCGTACGAGGCGGGGGGGCCGGGGGGGGCACCGGCCCCCCCAAATATTTTCATGAAAAAAAATAGAAATCTGAAAAGAACCCAGAATTGTGAGATCGGTCATTAGCCGAGGAGTTTTTGAAAATGGGGTGGGGTAGGGGTATGGCCTTGTCGGGGAAGGCTATGGTCTTGTCGGGAATGAATGCTCAGTTTGTCGGGAAGCGTCGCGCCGTCTGTCGGGTTTGGAATATTTTAAATAATATGGAAGCGGAAAGAAAGCAGTCCAGTCAATGATGAACACGTTAACCATCTGAATAAAACTAGCACGTATACACATGGCCTTTCTCAGTTCTTGAGTACGGTACTGTGTTAGTAATAATCGTTTGACTTGTTCTTCTTTTGGTTTAATATAGTGCACTAGATGTAAATAAACTTGAACTAAAATGGTCATTCATATATTAAAAGTATATAAATTTTACAAGTTCAAAAAGTCTTCTATCTTGATTCTAGATCTATCTATCTTAGATATGGATAAAAAATGTGAACTGTCATATAATGAAAAACGTGGCAAAAGTAAATCGTAATACGGAATATATAGATTGTAAATTTGAACTTTTATAAAATGGTCATTCATATATTAAAAGTAGATAAAGTATATACAAGTCTTGTATACATCTGAGATCTGGATAAAAAAAATGTGAAGTCTCATAAAATGAAAAATGTGGCAAAAGTAAATCGTTCGACTTGTTCTTGTTTTCGTAGTAATAGAGCTTATTTTAAAGACGACTTTTTACCAGTTTTTATGCTGCAACTGACATAATTTACTACCCACTCCAAATTACTAGAAAGTATTCGAAATGCCTGGAAATCGCGTCTATGGCCGTTTGGTTTTCAAAATTTTCTGGGGGAGGCCCCCCATAAACCCCGTCGGACGCTTCGCGCCTACGGCGCTCGCGGGCGGACGGCTTCGCGGATTCTAAAGAAATATATTTGTCGGGAAAATATGCTGGCCCCCCCACACAAGTTGGGCCTCGTACGCCTATGTGACTGACCTTTAGGTTTCACGCCCACGCGTTAAACCACTTGTCCATCAACCACCACCACCACCCCACCACCCGCTCTCACAAGACAACGAGAGTTTTTAATCATTTATATTTATACCTGTAGGTTAGGAAATCGATGTCGGACCCGATTAATCGACGGCTGTCAATACACTAACACAGTTGATTAAATTCCAGTCGAGTTATCGAAGCTGTTCGAATCAGAATGAATACAGTAAAAACCACCACCAACGAAATGTTTTTATATAAAATGAAAATATTTGGAATGCTGTTATTATTAGTGAAGGAAACATCTGGTATGTATGTGATTCTATAATGGTGACAAACTTATCAATTGTTTCTATTTCATTCTTTTGATATTTCATTCGTCCATTATTCATCCATTGATTTAAACATTTCTGTTAATCCTTCAGTAAGTTGAATTTCGTTATAGAGTAGGCCGTAGTTCCACTGTCTGCGCAAAATTTCTTCACAGCACACGTCATTTCTCCATGACGTACAGATTCCCGGTCTAATAATTTGATTCACTTGTGTTAGACGACCCCCCCCCCCCCTTCCCAGTTTAAAAATCTCTTGATTTTCCTCCAAACCCACACGGGTACTTCACGTCGTGTATGTATGTATGGCAGACCTTTTATTCTACAGTATGGTCGTTAGCGCTCCCCCTCGCCCTTCACTCATATTAAATTTCGGGGGTTCGATGGCCGAATGGTTGAAGCGTTTTCGTTGTATCATGAGATCTGTCATGGAGTCAACTGGTGTGGTCTCTTAACCCCGTTTGTACATGACAAGGAGTAGGGTCGCGTGTCTAACCTCGCGGGTTTACACGGGTCCTCCGGTTTCCTCCCACTGCCAAAGACCCCTACCCGCAAGCGCATTACTGAAATACTGAAACCATATGTTAGCCCCGAGTGGACTTTAAACCTCTCCCTCTCTCTTTCTCTCTCTGATATCGCATCTCCCTTTTTAAGGTAACATTCAAAAAATATTCTTTCCAATATAATTATTAAACTATTTCAAAGATATGGTTGTATTTTTAGGACAAAGTGTAACATTAAAGGGAGATTCACCATTTGCGGTTTTGGGGAAACCGTTTGTTTGGTCATGTGACACGGCCAGCCTTCCAAGTGCTGTTACGGGTATAAGCTTTAAGCGGAATAATAGTCAAGTTTGTGACGTGTCTCTCTATGGACTTCCTCCCTCTAACTGCTCGGAGTCTTCTGCTGGCACAGATACCCGGTTCACGTGTGGTTGTCATGATTTCAACATCAGTGTATTGTATCTGAATATAACATCGTCTGTAATGGAAGATACTGGAATGTGGACGTGTGGTTTAGATGAATATATTCAGTTCAAGAGCTCATTGGATCATCATGTATACTGTAGGTGCTGCACATCCTCGGTATCCTCAGTGGTCCCATTCCGTTCTGCTCCACTAATTGCTAGATTAACCTAGTTGATGAGGGGAGGCACAATTAAATATAAATGAGTCAGAAATAGATACATTATTTACATAAACCACTCAGTAAACGTACATGAATGTGGTTATCTACCCTTATAAAAACGAACGGGAAACGAAGACAGTTTCATTTGTAAGACTGGTTGTAAACTCCTTTTTGGTTGGTTCGTACAATTATTGCCAGGACAGATAATTTGAAATCGTGGAAACCCAATTGATTAACCCAGGGTATAGTGGCGTATGACGGAAGTTGACCGAGGAAGAATGCTTTATAGAGTTTACTCCTTTCTTGCCTTTATGACGTCAAAGTATGGTTCGTATAGAACACCATACAATCCTACAAGCGATCCTATATCTTTTTAAACTCAAATAACGTAATTGATTATCAACTAGCATGGCATTTATTTATAAATATCTAAGTCAGCTATGGATTAACTAGAACTATTATTCAAGGTTTTTGGGGGTGTTTTTGCGAAGTATCTTAAATTGTTAAAAAGTTTGAAATGAAATGGGGTTTAACGTCCTACTGTTCTGTTCCTACTGGGATACTGAAGACGGGCATACACCGTACTATACAGTGTGCAACGAGGGTAGTTTTGCCCGGGCAGCGGCACTATGGCCTGCTTTTATATCAAATTCTAACTGGCTTACGTGCACGCCAATGTGTACACGGGATCTCGGTTCTCCTCCCACCCGAGCGACATACGTTGTCCCATGCCAGGTAATTTGTTTAATGGGTAAAAACTGATTAATTACTATTTGCAGAAACATCCTGCCCATTTAAACACACAGGAGCTAAATATGTCTTTTGCTTGTCTTTCTTTAGGCCTGTAATATTATCTAAATTATTAATTAGACATTTTTAACAAAACATGACCATAATCAACTCTCGGTTCCATCGCAACGGTTCGCCAATATAAAATGTATTTTAAGAATGGGAAGCAAGGCTAAGTATACCAGTGCCCTGGTTGCCACAATGCACACATCTTGTCAAAACTCTAAACAGTAATAAATTGGCCCAGAATGAAGTAATTTTCAATATTTTTCTTTTACATTTTCAATGTGTGAGCTATTATAGCAAGAATGGTCAGCTCTATATCTAAATCTTACATAAATGTATCTTTAAGAAAAGACTGAAGATATGTTTTTATTTGATTCAACAGATGGTCCCGGTTCGTCAACTACTTTAAACATACCGGAAAGATCTAAATCTGTAAAGGAAGGAAGTGATGTATTAATAGTATGTAGCGCCACCTGTCTTCCGGCTTGTCAGTACACGTGGTACAAAGAGGGCCGGTTATTGGTCAATTCATCTAAGTTACAATTAGATAATGTTCAAGATGGCGATAGTGGGGAGTATACGTGTCACTCTTACAACCTAGTCAGCACCAATACAACTAACATCACCATATTTGTTCTAGGTAAGCCATGTTTTCAGGACCAGAATGTGACCGAGCACTTTCAAGTTCCCCTGATAGTTATTGAGCACATTTTGATTGGGTCATTGTAGAAATATGCTAGTTATATCCCCACCACTACATACCCGGGACTGTACAGTGCCTAAACTTACTGTTTTACTGCAGTTGTATATTGTCATTCAGTACGCCGTTGACTCATCAGTAATCAAAGTTGCCATGGTTAGATCCGACGTGCTCCCTGTCAGCATGTATATTCTTCTCGGTGGTGTAGGAATGACCGTCGGGTAAGGAACGACAATCAAATTAATTTCAAAAACAAATTAAGCTTAAAGATACGGAAATATGATCGTTACCCCCCCCCCCCCCCGCCCTCTCCTATCATCGAGTCAAATGGTGAAGTTTTGATACTCCGCCTGTAAGTGAGAAGCCGAATGGTCGCTTGTTGAACCTCGTGGGGTTTTTCCGGGTCCTCCGACCCACTGCTAAGGAATAATTGAAATATAATTGAACCATATGTTAGTTCCGAAATGACCTAGTTTGTGTCGAGAGGACGTTAAACTCCATTTTGCTTTCTCTTTCCTACTAGGTTTTCGTCAATTTCGTCGGCTTCCCGTTAAAGACCCTCTCTCCCATGCAAGTTAGGTCATACATGTTAATTTCGAAATGACCTAGTTAGTTACCCCCCCCCCTCCCCCTTTGTTAATAGTATTCTTTCTGTTTCAGACGAACCCAAGCCCCCAAGGGATCTAAAACACGTGTTTAGTACACAGGATACGGTCTGTTTAGTTTGGAGGGCCGGTGATGATGGCGGAGCAAGTCATAATTTTCATATTCAGTTTCTTCAACTTAATAAACTGTCAACAAAAAGCGAAGCACCATTTGTTTTAGCTTGGCAAGATGTCGGTGATGTAATCGATGAACCAGTTTATGGAGGTCCTGTTTCAGCTTGTGTCAGGAAACTAGAACCAGGATCCACGTACTACTTCCAGGTTTATGCTAGTAACGAGCATCACACCGGAAATGCATCTACGTCCATAACAACTTCTACTAATCGTAAGTAATGTTTTAAAGGTTAAACACATTCCCTATGGAGAATATGTATGCAAGGCCTCAAGATGTTCCCACGGAACTGGGAGCGCTTGCCGCACAGTACAGTGTTTAGAATTCAATACATAATATATATTTTTACCGAGTTTTCCTGGCAATATAGAAAATGAATGTCCTACTGGCATATGGCTTCATATTATGAATTACCTTCTCATAAATAAAACAAGCAGGAGAGCCAATTAAGTTAGTGTTCTTACGCAGTTAGCGGGAAACTTTTAAGCATTGAATTTATATAAATTTGTAAGACTGTCAGATGTTCAATTTGTGCATAAATGTGAAAAAAAACACCATTTTCAGTCTTTTTTCACACAATTTCTCGGCTCCGAAGGGACTTCCCAGGACATCCCAGTTTGGACTCCTATTGACCCCCAGTTATCTCTTAATTATATATTTTGTTTTAAAGTAAAGGAAGTGATACCGTCAGATGGACTATCGTTTGGATTTGGTATTGGTGTGGGACTAGGATTAGGTCTAGTTCTTCTTGTCGTCGGTATACTTGTTGGTGTCTGTTGCATCAAACATTACCATCAACGTAAGTTCATCTATTTTAAAATGGTAGGCAGACAGAGACAGGGAGGGGGAGGAAACCGGAGGACCCGGCGAAAACCCACAAGGTTGAACAGGAGATCCCTAATCAATGTCACGTACAAACGGGGAATCTAAACCACGCCAATTGACTCAATGACAGACCTTATGATACAGCGCGCACGCGCTAACCATTCTTCCATCCAACCCCGTTTCACAGTAACAGTTAATGGTACCTGATTGAACTAGCCTGATATTAGTTCTTAGCGTATTTTATATCCCGGTCTGTTGTCCGTTCATCTATATGATATGATTCCACTTCTCTTCATACACGGACAAATCCTATGTTCAGGTAAACTGTTTCAATGGCATTTTGTGAATGAACTGTAAATACACAGATCACTATTTTACAGAATACAATTCCTGAGCGACAGTTATCCCATGTTACTGGTGTGTGTTTCGGCAATAATTGTTCAAGCGAGGTTGGGATTAAAGTGGTAGTGGTAGTTATCCCCCCTTCCTCCTAATTTAATTAAAATAAAGATCGATATTTCGTTTCCTTTTTTATGCTTTCCATGGCCTCTACAGCATAAAGATCTGATCGGTTGCAGCGGGGGATCGGGTCAGGGCTCAATCGAGCGGTATTTGACCCAATGACGTCAGACATTTTATTAACCAAACAGCGTTGATGTTTCTAGTAGGATACGCACAGACCGTTCCAATAGCTAATCCTTCACGTCTACCAAAGCGTGGGTTATATAACAACTCTTCCAGATCCTAGTGTAGTAAAGATAAGTAATACGAAATTTGGAACTATAAAAAAACGAAACGAAATAGGATCTGTGTTTTAATCAGATTGCCCTTCCTCCTTGAAGGGGCACGTTATGAAGTGAAAATGAAATGAAATGGGGTTTAACGTCCTACTCTTATGCACCTAACCTGGGCTAATGGAAGACGGGCATATGTCATACAGTGTGCTATGAGGGTAATTTTGCCCGGGCAGCGGCGCTACGGCCTACTCTTATATCGAATTCCAACTGCCAAGGGATCTTTTACGTGCACTCCAATGTGTACACGGGACCTCGTTTTTCGTCCCATCCGAACGACTAGGCAGCTGTCCTTGTCAGGCCCTCCTTCTGTATCACTGACAAGGGGAAATCACGCCGGAAAATCACGTTATGAAGTAGTCCGTCGTGATTATAACCCCCCCCCCCCGCGCACACTCACAAAACTACAACACAATGTATGTATGATAATGTATGTATATAAATTGTAATATTATGTTCGGCCGTTATGTATTGTCTGGACTTCGGCCCCAAGACAACTATCTATCACGGTTTCAATCTAATTAAAATATAGATCTATATTTCGTTTCGTTTTTTATACTTTCGATGGCCTACACTCATGTAGATCTAACTAGTTATAGTGGACGCTCACGTTCTATGACGTCAGGTATCAAGCACGGGACATTTGACCCGATAACGTCAGTCATTCGATTAACCAATTAGCGATCGCCATGCTTTTCAAAATCCGCTTGTGTTTTGTTATGATTTCTATCCGCTGGTGTTAGTATAGACGTCGTTGGCTGGTAATATCTACCCACAGTTCCACGCATGAAAAGGTCAAACGGTCGATTCGACAGACCATTTGATTGGCTGACCCCTCATTTCAGTCAGAACACGGATTAAATAACAAGTCCTCCAGATCCAAGAGTAGTGAAGACAAGTAAAAACGAAAGTTTGAACTATAAAAAACGAAACGAAATTGGATCTGTGTTTTAATCAGATTGTCACGGTTTCCCCTTCACAAGGATTCGATATTCACCTGTGCACGTTGAAGTCCACTTTTCATTTGAAATTTGATGAAATATTGAAGTGAACACTACTGACATTGGTCCTTTATTTATTTATTTTTATATTTAAGGATCCAGAGTAAAGTATGATGAAACAGATTGCACAGTTTTGGTGAATTAAATTGATTTAGAAATAAACCGCAACCTTTAATACAACGCTTACTGTCACTGATTTGCTGATTACACTATTTTGCCTATAACGTTTTTTTAGGACTTCGAATTTTGTCTAATGGTTCGGGTTGTTCGCACTTGGCTTTATTTTAATTTAAAGGGGGGGGGGGCTGCGTAACAAATTATTTAAGGATACAGAGACAATTATGATAACACAGAACTAGAAGTACATCGTAAACTATAAAAACTCTCATTTCTGGAGTGTTAACATGAGATTCGCTACAGAGGGAGGTAACTTTAAAAGTCGACGTTAAAATTTAATAGGCCATACCACCTATCCATATATAGGCCGTCCGACGATATAATATATATTTAATATTGATAATAATTATGGCACAATATTTATATTAACATTTAGCCTTTATTTTCCCCAATTTATTGTTCAGTGCGAACTAGGTTACATGTCTATGGTTTGAAATTCGTCGAGCTAACTCAGTCTGCAGACCGTTCTCTGGATGAACGAGACTATCTTGCACAAAAACATAGCTGGGAAACCACGTGCACGACGAGTAAAAGCAAGGAATAAAATCTATACTCACTCTTGGCGGAGGACGATAACGCGATCTTCTGAAATATGATTTCTACGAACACAAACGATGCCACTTGAACCGGTACAGTTAATAAAATATCAAACAGTCAACTATCTATATATTACTGTAATTGAATCGCGATAACATTTTCGAGCGAGACCTGAATCTCTGCAGGCTCTGGATTGAATAGCGTAATAGTCGCTTTTGATATTTGTTGCTTATTGTGTACAGTGACTGTGTAGTTTGTGATTTGTCCGCATGTTTGTCTTGTCCCAATCCACTTACTATTAGATGTAGTCCTTGTAGTCTCGGTTAACGAGAGTTTAATTATGTTGTTGATTATCCAGTAAATTTCGCAGTAAGTTACACCCCATCCCGAAATGAGTCCAATAATTCAGGCATTATTATAAACAAAGATGATTCTTGAAGACGATTGAAATTACAATGAAAAAATTAAGATTGTTTGATATTGAACTGGCAGTGCAAATGGACTTACCGAAATGACAATTCTCCAATTAATGTTATGGACACAGATCACTAAATATTTCTACAAATTGCAGGGCCAAGTTATTTTTAGTCTTTCTCTCTCTTTCCCTTTCTCCCCCTTTTGCATGGCGATTTTTGTTTACTTTTTGGTGTAGAATCGAAGAAAAGGGTTTGTGTATCTCAAGTATTTCATGAAGAACCTCATACATGCTTTTGGGCAAGAGTTTGCCACATGTTGCTCCATCTGTGGCAGAAAGCGTTCTACCCAACGAATATTTGGGAAAAAGTTACAGTCGGTCTAAGAGACGAGAATTAACATTGAAGCCAATGGGGGAAATAATTAGTGATCTGTGTCCTTATGGTCGTCAACATCATGTTTAAGGGCTAGTTATCTCCCTTAGACTGTTCTCATGATAATGTAAAATGTCGGTTAATCTCGCCAATGATCTATTGTTGACACCGAGGACTAGTTGTCTGAATGATAGAGACTACAATCCCTTGAACATTATCCACTGAAGGTGGATGATGCGGTGTCCTTTTGTTCTGCCCCGAACTGGGCTAACAAAGATGGGCATGCGCCATACAGTGTGCTATGGGCATCGGCACTACGGCCAACTCTTATATTGAATTCCAACCGTCAAAGGAGCGTTTACGTGCACCCTATCGTGGACAGGGGACCTCGGTTTTTCGTCACATCTGACAAACCAGTGTGATACGATATCATTCATCCCTTCATCACGACAAAATAGACTACCGCAACGCTCTGTTGTATGGACTTCCCGACTGTCAAGTTAAAAAACTACAAAACATTCAAAACTCTGCAGCACGACTTGTAACTAAAACAAGCAAATTTGATCATATCACCCCAGTACTCCGTTCCCTACACTGGCTGCCCGTCAAAAAACGAATTGTGTTCAAAATCTTGCTGCAAACTCATAAAACATTGAATGACAAATCACCATTATATTTAAAACAGTTGTTAAAACGATGCGAGAACAACACAAGAACCTTGAGGTCATCATCAGAATGATAACTCCGTTTGTGAAATTAGAACTAGGGAAACGAGCTTTCTCGTGCTCAGCCCCCCATCTATGGAATAATCTTCCCAAAGAATTACGAATGATTAACTTTGTTGACCAATTCAAACGCGAGTTGAAAACACACCTATTCAATTAGTTCTTTCATAGTGTTAGTGAATTGGAAGCCCATTAGAAACGTTTGTGTGATCTTGCGCTATATAAATCTGTTATTATTATTATTATTATTATTATTATTCGAGATTTAAATTAATAATTGATATTTTACATTTATATTTTACACTTCTCATCTTTGGACAATTTTAAGTGACAGATTAATTGCAAACTTTATTATATGGCAGGTGTGAGATTATATGACATAGTATTATGTAAGAAGTGACATGCTGTACAAACGTGTATACTCGGAATCCTTTTGAAGAATTGCATGATATAAGATTTAGTTTAACATGTGTTAACACTTGTTGTTTAGAGCTAAGATGTGTGAATCTTAATAATTAGTTTTCATTGTTCTGATTTCTAAGACTATTAACTATGGCGTGCCCTAGCTGACGCGGCAGATATTGCTCGAGATTATATAAAGCCTAGTTTAGAGTTAGGTTGCGGAGAAGGGAGACCTAGAGCGGATGCCTAGAGAGACCTAGGGAAATATTCGGGTCCGCTTCCGGACCATGGGGATCTGCTCTCAGACCCCGGGAGCAGTTAGGTTTTCTGAGACCTAAGGATAACATCTTTAGTTAGAACGATGGCTTCAACAATATGTAAATATGTTACGCTGTAATAAAATATCTGTTTAATAAGAAAGAGTTATGTATTATCTTACACCGGACAGCTGTCCTTGTCAGACCCTCCGACCTCCATCACTGACAGTTTTGATAAAGGGGCATAACTGTAGACATTCTTTTCTTCCGGGTATGTTACAGTAGGCTCGAAGGAGCTCAAAACAACCAAAGAATAACCATAACCATTCCAGTTATAAAAAAAGCAAATGTATTGTAATTGATTGCGATATGTTTCTTTTTATTAAAATTAGACAATTTGTTATCAACTCGATCTTAATGCGAGTCTCAAATGTATAAGACTATCTATCATCCAGACGTTTGAAAGATGTCGCCACCCCATGCACAGGTCAATAATAACGTGATCAATATGATATCTATATGGTATCTGTCTTACATGATGGTGAAATACACAAATTCAACATCACACCAAGTTCTAACATTAAATATTTTGGCGTTTAAATTTAATACGTACACGAACTTGTAAGTCTCAGATTCTATGAAATTCGGGATTAGCCCTGCTTGTGTTGAGGGGTTAAGGGAGGCCCAGTATATTACAGCCTACGTCGGGACCACATGTCTAGCTGGGGTCATAGAGAGACCCAGTATATTACACCCTAGCGCCGGGACCACAACTCGATCTGGGATCGAAGGGTTATTAAAAAAGACACAGTATATTGCACTCGGGTTTACGCTATAATTTTCCATGTAGAAATTAAAACGGAAAATTGGACTTAAAGTCCTTTATACGTACACCAAGACTTCGTTATAAATAACAGCGCACTATAACATGGGTCACAAGGACTGCGCGTATCTTTAAAGCCCACGAGAGCTACGGTAACAACCGTGCTGTTGCTTATACGTTTCGTGTTGAAAGTAAAAACAAAACACTCTTTCCATGCCTACGCTATTAGAATGGTGTCCATGGGACAGATTCATTGAATAGCAAGACCCAGCATACATGGACGTGACAATAACGGCGATAATCCACATCACCATTACACATCACGACCGGCCGTAGCTATCAACAGTATTTCACGCTTTGTACTTCGATCCGAATCATACTTTTTAGGTGACGGGCTTTTTTCACAACAGAACACCGTTTTCACGGCCTTTTGGGCCTGGCGCCGGAAGTTCAGATTCAAGAAACTGTATATTATGGGATTAATGGCGTTATTAATGAAGAAGAAATTGGAGAAGAATTTACTGGTGACCTCCACTTCTATACTCCGTGTGTGTTGATCTTTTATTAACGATCTAGTCATCATGATGGCTATAGCCGGAAGATAGCTGATGACAAACACCACTGTTACAGCGAATAACACTACCGTTGTTCTTGTGATACGAATTCTAGAAGCGTAGTTCACTAGACTTCCAAATCGCGTCCTTTTCTGCTCCTCACACTCGATATTTCCGGTTCCGGTTCCGGAGGAATCATCCTCGCCATCTTCATTGCTGCCACTAGCAGCGAGATATTTTACCCGAATCTTTTTCTTTTCTTGCGCCGTTCCCGATGGTCGAGTTATCTGATCTCCTATAACCATGCTCCGGCGCTGTTTAATCTCCACCCAGATTCTGACGTAGAGAATAGTCAGAACGAGTAGTGTCGTCACGAACACGACGGACAAGGCTCCATAATACAACTTCTGAAACGTCGACTTGCGGTACTTCTCCTCGATAGAACAATCATAACCGCGGATTCCTTGTATCGGGGTCTGTGGGTTGGTGATGCCGAATAGAAGGGCGGTCGGCGCAGAGAAGAGAAGCGCGAGCACCGTTGCCATGAAGCACAGCATCTTAATTTTAAACAAACTGATCACCATCAGGGGTTTACAGATCTTAAAATATCGATCAAAAGCGATCTCAACAAGTACAATGGCGGAACCGTAGATCGTAAATGTTTCCGTAAACCTGAACACTTTACATCCAACGGAGCTGTAAAACGTGTAAGGATATCGTAAATCATAAATTTCTGTTGGCATGCCAACCACACAGGCCACCAGATCAAATATGGCCATCGTTAATATGAAATAATTGGACGATGTCTTTTTAAATCGTCGTCTATACACGTAAACAACGAGTGAGTTGCCTAGCACTCCGATCACCATCAGCAAGGCCACCCATAACATCACCGGTATAAAATGTACAGCTTTAGCATCGTTCAATCTTTGTAATAAACCTGTTTCAATAGAATTATTATTACAGGTGCCCGTACAGTTGCCCGGATTATTCGTACTGTTCTCCATCTGAAAAGATAAAAATAATCACATGTATTTATAGATAACATGAGACCGAGAGAGAAATGGGGTTTAACGTCCACTCGACACATCAACTAAGTCATTTCGGGACTAAGATATGGTTCAATTTTATTTTAATAAGCAGTGGTAGGAAACCAGAGGACGCGGAGAAACCCTACGAGATTTGACAGGCGACCCTACTCCTTGTCACGTGCACGGTACAACCGGAGAATCGAAACCACACCAGTTGACTCAATACCTTACCTTATGATACAACGCGCACGTGCTAACCATTCGGCCATCCAACCCCCGGATCCATTCACTTGATTTGATATTTGTTTATTTTTTGCAATGTGTGTTCTCTACCTTGTCCGCAGGTTTATCTTGTAGATGTTTGGTTTGCGTGTATATAGTGCAGTACTCCTGCACTTACCAATAGATTGGCAATCGTTATTTATCTCAGAGCCTTAATGAAGATACAGTATTCCTACGCACTTTCCATGATATATCTGTTTTCATTTTATTCCTTATAAGGCCTCAGTGGATTATGCAGGTACCGTGTTTGATCCCTGCGTTGGCCGGGAATGTACCACTTTATTCCCGGGGTAGTCTCATTGTGTCAGTGGTGCAGAACCAGAGTCTATGTTTGCGGGTGGGACGAATCCTGAGGTCCCGTTGGCGTGTACGTAAATGAACCCTTGGTAATACAGCATTTGTGAAAGCTATTAACAAGTAGTAATTCAAAACAACCCAGTTGACTCACGGAATACGGGAACAGTCCTTGCTAAAAGAAAACTGGAATGACTGTGCCAATATGTGATGGGTGTGTATAAGGTCATAGATGTGACCCTGGATCAAAGAAATAATACCCAGCCTCTATTTAATCCAGCTCCGTATAAACGTTCTAATTAGCATGGTATATATAGTCTTTGGCATCATGTCTCATTCCCAGGCCCGGATCCAGGATTTTGTCGAGGGCATACATTGAGCAAAGGGTAATACCTTGGATTGCTTGGGCGGAGACAATGCGACAATCATGTTTATACCATCTATTAAAGAGCAGATATGTGAACTACAACAGTAACAAATCAAACGAAAATGAAAATCCGCTCCTTATTCCTGCTGCTCTTTTTATTCTCCGACATTTTAAAACATAAAAACATTTATTATAGAATCAGTAGCGTTATCATGACGTCAATATTGACCCACGTCAGCATTTAAGCTCTAATTAGCTTTAACGAATTTAATTACTGCAAGACCAAGATCTAGTAGGCGGATCCAGTCATTTGGTTGAAGCCAATTCTTTAAAGCCATGATTGATTATTCTCTAGGAACATAAACATTACTTTTTCTAATTGTCTATTGCTTTAAAGCTGCAGTGTCATATTTTAAAGTTATATTTTTAAAATATATTGAAATAAAGCCTGAAAATAGATGGTATCTTTAGACAGTCCTACCTTGTTAAAGAAAAATCCTATTAATCCTATAATTCACTATTGCCAGTTGAGAAATTAGCAAGAATATCATTTTCAAATATCAAATTCAAACGTTTGAAGATAGCTATTGCATTGGGGTAATAGAAAAACAAAGGAGGTAATTGTGTTATTATTTCCCGTGTGAATGATTTCTAAGAGTGGGAAATAATGTCTACGATCGTATAATAGTGAGTTGACAATCTGTTGAGCAAAAGATCATCATACTCCGCACAGCGTTTCGTTTGATTACAGGTGCTAGAGAGAGATTTCTCGGGCCATTGCTTCAGGAATATGAAGATCATAGAAATAATTACGTTTTGACTCTTAGAAAATATGAAATTCTCGCCTTAAATGTATAGGTTGAACGAGTCCACGGTGACTCAACGAGTAAGACGCGGGCTCGCTAACCTGGAGGTCCCATGTAGCCTACTGTTATTGCTTAATATATATACATGTAGGTTGTACGAAGCCACGGTGACTCAATAAGTAAGAGACAGCTAGCTAACCTGGAGGTCCCTATTCTTTTCGGTACAACTGAACTTGAATATGATGTATTTGCCGATTTCTCAACTATTGGAATATGTGATTAATAGGGTCTGCGCCTATGTTAAGAATAATACATCTTTTAAGAATAATGTAGCTCTAAGAATAATGTGTCTTAAAAGAATAATGTATCTTTTAGAATGATGTATCTGTATCTTAATTATAAAGAACTAAAAATTCAGTTGGTTTGGGCTAAGTTCAGATAAGTTTTAAAAGACTGATGTATTTTTGTGCCTATATGTACTAGAATAGATAAAAGTATGTCATTAATGTCCGTGTAATACGATCACGTGACATCTGATCCTGTACCTGATTACACTATTAAATTACGTCTTCGTTTCGGTTTATATTTTCTTGTGATGTTTTACACAAGGAAGTCATGCAAATAAAATGAAATGAAATGGGGTTTAACGTCCTACTGTTCTGCTCAAAACTGAGCTCATGAAGACGGGCATGTGCCATACAATGTGCTATGAGGGAAATTTTGTCCGGATAGCGGCACCACGGCCTACTGTTATATCGAATTCCAATTGTCATGGTATTTTTTACGTGCACGCCTCGGTTTGGCGTCCCATCCGAATGACTGTTCTCTTCTAGCCCCCCCTTCCTGAATAGGATGTCATGGAAAACAACATCAAAAATACAAAAAAAGGAAACACGTTTGATTTGAATTTGAAGTGAAACGTCCTTCTCTCCGGCACCGTCCGGGCTAATGAAGACGGGTTTACGCGATACACGGTGTTAAGAGGAATATTTACCCGGACAGTGACACTACGGACTTTTGTTATGTGATTCAAACTGTCAAGGGGTGTTTTACGCGGTCGCTTAATTGTATACAAGATCTGCGTATGTCGTCCTATTCTAATGTTGATTTAGCCCAGGTTAGGTGCAGAAGAGTAGGACGTTAAACCCTATTTTATTTGATTTCTAATGTTGATGTTGAACGAGAAAGTTCATCGGGAATTTCCGACGTGGTTTCCCCTTGTCATTGGAGCAGGACCGACGGTCTGAAAAGGACAGCTAGCTAGACGAAACAACGAGGTCCAGTATACGTATTGGCGTGCACATAAAAGAGGTCCCTTGGCAGTTGGAATTCGATATAAGAGAAAGTCAAAGCGCCGCTGTCCAGGCTAAATTCTTTCCATGGCATACTGTATGGCGTAAGCCCAGTAGGTCACCAAGCTTGAAAATCCCAGGTAAATTGTTCAGCCAAAACCGGGGTCGTACACATTGAGTCACCGCGGCTCTCGTACCCCGTCTGATTTGAATTGGATATGATGAAACAATACATACCCTTTATCATTTCAAAACAGACAGGTCTCTGGTAGTCCATTGATGGAACAATCAAATAGGTCTATCTGTGGTAATCCATTGATGGATCAATCAAATAAATACATAATGACGACGATGAATATAATTAAACCATATCCTATATCAAGGTTTGTTTGATACTAGAGACACACGAGGACAATTGACTAACATGTGGGTCAGTGGGTATTGAAAGAAACAAAATTGCAGCCATATGTGAAAAAGATTAAAGGTGGTCAAAATGTCTCGGGGTGAACCGCCAGAATGTTGAAAGTTCGAAGGTAAATAAAGGAGGTAATTAGTTGAGCTGAGATCTGTTTAAAGTCTCGCTGCGTCATTTTACTCAAATATTTGGCGCTATAGTAAATGAAATGAAATTGGGTTTAACGTCCTACTGTTCTGCTCCGACGTGGCTAATGATAAATTTGTACACGAGAACTGGGTTTTTCGTCCCATCCGAAAGACTATACAGATATCTTTGTCAGGCCTTCCATCCTGCATCACTGACAAAGGGTGGGGGGTACGCCGGAAAATCTGGATGAACACCCGACCCACTTAACCACCGTGAGAGGACACTGCAATTTTATTGTCCTCAAAAACTCATTTATCCGCCTGTTTTAATTCGGATTGAATTCAGTCCGAGACACTATATCTAGCGCAGGTTTTTTTTTTATTTTTGTGTTCCTAAAAACACACGTTAATCAATCTAAGTACATATTAACGTGAATAAAGGATTGAAATAATTGATATCTTAGCGAAAAATACCAACGTTCTATCGTTCCTTTAAACTTGGTGGTTACACGGAATAAATTATCACAGGGTCTGTAAATCTATTATTTGATGTTTTAGTTTGGGTGTTAAATGACATTCAGCACACAGGGAGCTATTTACATTGAGAATAGACCCCTACCCTGAATGGTCGCCATATTGAAAAATCTATTGTTTGAACTATTAGTGTTTTAATACGCGTTACTCCTTTACAAGGCTACATTATCATTTTTCACTTTCTTTAATCATAATAATGAAAGTGGAATAAATACTTTGTGGTATTTGATTAAACTGGTCGATGAGGAAATTAAAATGTCTGTCAACTGACGCCGTGTGGAGCTTATTATGGACAGACAGCAAAGTTTCGTATGGAAAAGCCATTAAAAGTCTCCCTTGTTAAATAAAACATAGTAACAGCCGTCTTGAAATAGAATACTAGTATAACTGACGTGATGATGTGTTTGGGAAAATAATGGTACACTATTTAACAAGTCGTCTGACATGTCTGCTTTAGCTCATAAGACCTGCCACTGAATCAAATCACGTGGTTTCGATCCCAATATGATTAAATACAGATCTGTATTTCGTACCGCTGAACTATAAAAAAAACGGAACGAAATAGGAAATGATAATTCTGCTACATTTGTGTGGTTTTGTTATATGTGTGTTGTTTTTGTTATATTTGTGTTGTGTTGTTATATTTGTGTTGTAGTTGTTATATTTGTGTTGTAGTTGTTATAATTGTAACATATCTAATAATAATTACCGGTATAAAACAAAGTCCCGGAAATGAAATCAGCTGTAAATGTTTATAACCCTATCGACGTCATCTAAAACCATTTTTTGTGTTTATTGAAGTGACATTTGAGCCATGTAAATGTTAATCTAAATATACTAATACTATATGCATTTATATTCGATATTGTCACACGCTGAAGTGTTACTTGGTAGAATTCTTCAATAACTATTCCACCAGAGTGAAATAAGATAAATGAAAAAAATCTACAAAACCTAATTTATTATTTGTCTTGAACAAGTCATGTATAAAGATTCCCGATAGATCATCGGGTTGAAACACTTCCGTTAGATGTGAAGGAAGTCATTATTACACCAACCCACGTGTTATCACACCCACCCACGTGTTGTCACTATCTATCATTGATGTACAAGTCTACAGCCAAGTTTAGTAACGGACTTAGTTTGAAAGTTTTGTCAATTTATTAAAGATACATTGTGTAAGGTTTAGATAAAGAACTAGCCATTCTTGCTATAATAGTTCGAAAGTAGATAATATAAAATGACTAATTTGAAAATTCCATTCAAATGACTATATTGCAAGCGAAGATATTAGCCTTTAAAGTTTTGACAGACGTGTGTAATAATTTCAACCACCGTACTGGATGATCAAAGCTATGTGACGGTCCTCTATATTTGATTAAATCAAAGTATCGCTGAACCGTCCTAATCTGTTTAATATCGGAGAATTCTGATGCCATCGAGAGATGATTAAGGCCTGGATCAATTAATTAATGTCTAATTAATACTTTAGAAAACATTTCAGGCCTAAAGAAAGACCTGCAATAGGCAGATTTAGCTCTTGCATAACGCATGTTTCATCAAATTATCCACATCATCGTCAAAAATATCCACATCATCATCAAAAATATCAAGATATCCACATCAAAAAAATAAACAAACCACTTTCAAAAATACCCACATAAATCGTCTAAAATACCCAAACCATTGTCACACTGGCTTTAATATTTTCCCGCCAAAAAGGATGATAATTTTTATATAAAAAGAGGGTTCATATGTCTTCGGCCAATTGGAATCTTTCATCTGCCAAAATTGTGTGCAAAAAAAAGAAAACATGCAACAGTTTTATGTCACAGCTTATTATAAAACAATTACTGATATATACAAAATGCAATATACAACAACTATAAAAATCTGTCTTTGCATAATATAGTATCAGCACAGTTTTGATTTACTAAGATCAGATTTTATTTTTGGTGACTTAGGTCTATTTTCACACCATACTGCACAATATATTTTCAGTATTAACACATCCGATCTCATCCAAGGATTGTCAGTTTTCTATAAATTTATGTTTTGCATGTACAAAAGGCCTATTGTTATTTTCAGGTACCGTAAGTGTATCAGAATCTGCATCACTAATAGAATGATATGAATTTCAGATATAGCTGGAAGTAGAGACAAGTAAACATGCAATTTCCGACCCTATATTTCAACGTAACCAGCCTCACAAATGTATTTTCAACCCCTTTTTTTCAATTCTACACCAAAAAGTCAACAAAAATCGCCATGCAAAATCAAATTTTAATCGCCACTTTCAAATTTTTATCGCAAATTGCAACTTTGGCGACCGACAGCGTGAGCCCTGGGGTGGGGGGATTTATGTCGACGTTTAGGTGTAAACTGACATTCCCCAGCACCTCCCCGGCCATTTTTTTCTTCTTAATGATTTTTGTTTTTTTCGTCGCTTTACTGAAACAAAAAAACATTAATTCTATATTAACAAAGCCGGGGTTCATTCTCGATATGCCAAGTGGTTTCATTCCGTTCTACTCCACTTACCCCTAGGAGAAATCGATGGGGGAGACACGTTTTCAAATTATCCACCCTTGATGAATGTGCTATTTTTATCGACCAATCCCACACATCTTTAATTGAAAATGAAGTTGGCAGGGGAAGTAATTCTCATCGGACAGAGTTAGGAGTTAGCCTACAATTAGATAAGGCCAATCTATTCTAACTGCGTATTTATCAACAACAGACGTTTAAATATATGTAGGGTCATGAGTTTTATTGAGAATCATTCGTTTGTTCCCACGTGATATCTAGGCCAGGGCAGATAATTTGAAATCGTGGAAACCCTATGGATTAACCCAGGGTATAGTGGAGTAGAACGGAATCAGTACATTGGGAGTACCGAGGATGGGATTGAGCTGATCAATAGTCTAAGGCGTTTTTTTCATTATGGTTATATCATTGCACGTATGCTTCGTTGCCTGGAAACCTATACTTTTATGGTTGCAGCATTGTACGTATGTTTGGTTGCCTGGCAACATAGCTATTTTATGGTTATATCATTGCACGTATGCTTCGATGCCTGTAAACCTATCTTTTTATGGTTACATCATTGTACGTATGCTTCGTTGCCTGGATACCTATACTTTTATGGTTGCATCATTGTACGTATGTTTGGTTGCCTGGCAACATAGCTATTTTATGGTTATATCATTGCACGTATGCTTCGATACCTGTAAACCTATCTTTTTATGGTTACATCACTGTACGTATGTTTCGTTGCCTGACATTTTATCTTTTTTATGGTCATATCAGTATACGTATATTTCGTTGTCTGGCAACCTAGCTAATTTATGGTTACTTCATTGTACATATGTTTCGTTGCCTGAAAACCTATCTTTTTATGGTTACAATATTTTGTTGCCTGGCAACTCATATTTTTTTTATGGCTACATCACACGTATACTGAAATAAAATATTAATTGAACATTAACCACGGACAACATTTTATCATTATCAGTCTAAACACAGAATGGATCTGATTCGTCTATAATGGATTCGGCAGTGGAACAATGGACCGTAATTCGGTCAGCCATTACCGTCAATCAGCCAGCAGCCAACAGAATCATCTGTTTCAACGATGTAAAAGGTTGTTACTGGCGTTCTGTGTATTTTAACTTGGTGTAATGTCAATAATATCTAGTTAGTATCAAATAATGAATAAGCGATAGGATATGTTCCCCATGTTTGCTCTTACTGATAGACATATTGTCATCGCTAGCTCATTGTCAAAATGGCTGATAGCTGCCATATTGATTTGCGGTCAGGATTTCATGATTGTTGAAATTAATTGAAGTGGAATTGGTTTAACGCCGACTGGGCTAGTGAAGACGGGCGTATGTCAAACAGCGGCATCTGTCATGGATACCTCTATGCGCATGCCAACATGTACATTGGACCGCGGAACGACTACACTTAAGTTCTTGCCAAGAAGAAACCCCGTCGAAATTTCCCGATGAACATGTGGTTAAAATGTATCCCAATAATTCGGTGTAGGGGACATTAGCTGTGGGTTGAAACTACAGGGTAGACAGACACGCTGACAGGCCCTATAATCTAAAGCACACCCATCAGACGATTCAGGCAATATGAGGTCCGCCATTGGGTCATATGACTTTGTTTAGACTCCTCCATATGTTAGTCCCGAAATGAACTGCATGGTTTATGTCGAGTTGACGTCTTTTCTTTCTTTGCCCATTCGGCGTGACCTTGTTCTTTATCTCTAAACATCGTGACTATCTGGAATTTATTTTCATGCTAAAGTTGATGGGTTGATGGGTTAATTAAAATTCTTCTGTTGTATTTACCTGTTACATGTCGGCGAGGTTGACGGGTTAATTATGATTCTGTTAGATGTCGACGAGGTTGATGGGTTAATTACGATTCTACTTTTTATCCACCACATGTTGTGTTCACAATACGAAATAAACGAATCTAACTAATTGTCATTAAGGGACGATCGTTTCATTAGAAGGAATGGGTGGCCCTTTATTATTCCAAATGGTGGGTGAGGTTTCATTAAAGGGAGGGGTTGGATGGCCGAATGGTTAGCACGTGCGAGCTGTATCATGCGGCGCTGTTTCGAATCCCCTGTTGTACGTGATAAAGAGTGAGTTCCCCTGTCCAACCTCGTGGGTTTTCTCCGAGTCCTCTGGTTTTCTCCCACTGATAAAGACCTCTACGCGCAAGCGAATTCTGGGAATGAAATTAAAACCATTTGGCGGACGTTAAACCCAGTTTCTCGCTCTGTGTCTCCACCTGTCTCTCCCATTAGAATGAGTGGGCGGGGGTGCTTCGTCTGTTACACATATTATAAAACTATCACAACGACATATTACCTGACAGGTGTTAGCTCATTAATACTTCCTATTAGCGCGTTGTCATACATCATGAAGTATAATTAACTATACATTATGTAAGATTTTGATAAAGAGCTGACCATTCTTGCTATTATTGTTCAAAAATAGATGTAAAATGAAAATATTGAAAATTTCATTTAAATTATTTCACTCCGAGCCAAGCTATCACTATTTGTAGTTTCGATAAGATGTGTCCATTGTGATAACCACGGCAGAGGTATATTCGAGACTTAGCCTCACTTACCAATTATAAAATCAAATTTTTAAATGGCGAACCGTTCTTCACTACTTAAATTCTCGAGTATCCGATGCCATCAAGAGTTGATTTTAGTCTTTTTTTGTTAATAAAAATATCTAATAAATGATTTGTATAACATATGAGGTCAAAAGAAAGAGAGGGGGAAAAGGGGGTTTAACGTCCACTCGAACAAACTAAGTCATTTCGGGACTAACATATGATTTAATTTCATTTTAATAATTCGCTTGCGCGTAGAGGTCTTTAGCAGTTGGAGGAAACCGGAGTACCCGGAGAAAACCCACGAGGTTGAACAGGTGATCCTACTCCTTGCTACATACAACCGGGGATTCGAAACCGCGTTAGTTGACTCAATGGCAGCCCGTATGATACAGCGCACGCACACTAACCATTCGGCCATCCAAGGTCAAAAGAAACACCTTCAATAGTCAGATTTACCAGTTGCATAATGTATGTTTAAATAAATTCTTGCGACCTTGCTCGACCACGTCCAAAATATCTTGGAGCTTTGGTTGTATTACTATTTACTCGCCCCCGTGAAATCGTTAAAACATGCAATTAATCATGGTTAATTATTAATACGACCATTACGGTTGTGTACAACATGGAACACGTGTAATTAAACTATCGCTGGGGGATTAAAACGACGATAATAGATTCTGAGTTATTTTAATGACTATCAATAATATATGTGTTAATGGACTAAAAACATAAACAATCCCGATTTTATGGAATAATTATAAAATAATGGCGTTGTTGTCTGTATTTCAACTTAATACGCCGTCTTGAAACGTGTTTAATTCTTACCTTAAAGATACCTTATGGGAGATTAGATAAAGAACTCACAATTCTCACTTTGATAGTTAAAAACTACATAATGTAAAGGCCATTTGTTGAAAATTTCAGTCATATTTGTCCACTATGAGCCGAACATTTAGCGATTGAATTTTAGGCCTAGACTCGATCACCATTCCTAAAATCGGTACGATAAACACATTTTGTCTCGATTATCTAATTTGAAATTTAATTATCAATGCGGGGGGGGGGGGGCAGATCGGATCCTAATCCAGTAAATATCGCAAACTAGCGATGACATTGAGAGTTGATTACGGTCTGGATGGGTTAATTAAGGTCTGAAACCGACCTGTAACAATGTATGTTTAATAATAATAATAATAATAATAATATCCAATTATCCAACAAAAAATGTTGCTCTTTGGTTACAGTTTGTACAAAGTAAAATAGCACATATACAACACTAGTTTTAGCTAAAAACTATAAAACTAGGAAAACACTTTAGTGAAAATGTAGGACTTCAGGTTCCGTTTAAAGATGTCAATTGATTTACTGTTTTTTAGAGCAATGGGAAAATTATTGCAATTCCAAAGTTCAGCTGCCGCACAAGAGAAAGAGCGTTTACCGTACGTTGTTTTCGTTTTCACAGCATTTAAAAGAAATTGGTGTTCAGAGCGAAGCGATCGAGTGGGCTGGTAACGTTGCGTTAGTTCTTTAATGTATGCTGGACAGTCCTCACATGATAAAGCACAATATGTCAATGAAAGAATTTTGAACTCGATTCTAGATTTCACAGGAAGCCAATGGAGGTCTTTTAGTATAGGAGTAATATGAGTTCTTGATTTAGTACGAGTTACAATTCTTGCTGCTTTGTTTTGAATTTTTTGTAGACGGTTAATTTGGTAGGCTGGTAGGTTATATAATAATGCATTGCAGTAATCAAGACGAGATGTCACGAGAGAGTTAACTAGCATTTTAGCAGTATCAACGTCCAAGTAATTTCGAATTTTTCCAACGTTATATAACTGAAAGTTGGTCGCCTTGCAAATAGATGATACATGCGAGTTCATATTCATATTTTTATCGAAAATCACACCTAAATTTCTAACACTGTCAACTGGGTTGATTAAAATGTCGCCTATTTTAACATTACCACATTTTATTTTGGAGAGTTGAAGATTGGAACCAATTTTTAACACTTCTGTTTTTTCATCGTTCAGTTTAAGATAGTTGCATTTCATCCATGATTTGATGGCAGCGACACAGTTTTCAAGATTAGCAATGTGTGGTGATGTATCAAGTGGTTTAATAGATATGTATAATTGCGTATCATCTGCATAAACATGGTAATTCAGATTGAAGGATCGAATAAGATTTCCGAGAGGCGTTGTGTAAGCTGTAAATAATAATGGACCAAGAACGGATCCTTGTGGCACACCATATTGGAGCTCAACGAAAGTTGACTTTTTACCATTTATCACGACTGATTGTTTTCTGAGATTCAGATATGATGCAAACCAATTTAGTGCCTTTCCTTTGATTCCAAAGAATGTTTCAAGACGTTTTAGAAGAAGGTTTTGGTCGATAGTATCGAAAGCGGCACTTAGATCCAACATGACTAGTACCACAACATCGTTTTTGTCAAGTTTAAGCATAATGTCATTATAAACCCGTGTTAGAGCAGTTTCTGTACTGTGTTTATGTCTATACGCCGACTGAAAGGGTTCATTTAGCTGATTCATGTTAAGGTGATGCTTAAAACGGACAGACACAATTTTTTCAATTAATTTAGAAATAAATGATAGGTTTGAGATTGGACGATAATTTTTAAGTATATTATGATCGAGATTATTCTTTTTAATTAGAGGTACTACCAAGGCTTCTTTGAGTTCGTCTGGAAAATGACCAGAGATGAGAGAAGAATTTACAATGGCACAAAGAATCGGGCTTAATTCAACAACACAGGACTTCAGAAGATGTGTCGGGAAAGCATCTAAATCACATGAAGCTGATGACGACTTTTGGACGATAGACTTGATTTCAGATGGAGTGCACAACGAAAAGTCTGTCAGAAATTCTCCATCGAAATTGCACTGGTTTTCAGTGGGTTCTACATGTCCAACTTCCAAACCACTGCGAATATTTTGAATTTTATTGCTAAAAAATGTAGCAAAGGAGTCAGCTAACTGCTTATCATCGTGATGATCTGGGAGAATAGTATCCTCTCTGGTCTTGACCAAGCTATTGACAATTTTATTCAATTCTTTGGGGTTCTTGTTGTTCTCTTGTATGCGGGTCAGAACAAAGTTCTTTTTTGTTTTTTTGATGAGACTGTTAGTCTGATTTCGTGCCTTTGCATATAGTTGTCTGTGGATTTCGGTTTTGTTTTTACGCCACACCTTTTCTGCGTCTTGACGAGCCTTTATACTTCTCTGCACATTGTCATTGAACCATCTCCTATTTGGTCTGATTGTTATTGTTTTCTGAACAATAGGTGCATGTTGATCAATAATACTGCCAATTTAAGGCAAATAATCAGCTAATGTCGCCGCAAATCATTTGGCAGAGAGGGAAAGAGAGAGGGGGGGGGGGTGAGCACTGATTGACATGTCATACAGGGTAGTCCGGTAGATGTGGCTTCATCGGCTCGGATGCAACCTACATTCACGGTATTTTATGTGGCTGACAATTGTTTTGATGGTCTGCCGATGAAGTGTCCCATTCGTTACTGTGCGCAGTGCACGTAGAAGAATATCCATCACATCATTCCGCAGCTTTCCACTGACTGGAGATCTTTAAAATACATTAGTAATCTGAGAAAAGGAAGTTAGTTTTTAGTCTTAATTAGTTTGAAGATGCCACACGTAGTTAATGTCTTGTACCAATTGATAAATAACAGCAAACGAACAGGTTAATGGCTTCACAAGGAGTAGGATTAAAATAAACCATATATCTACCGGTAAATTAAATGTCTGAACACACATCTTAGTGCAATCTGTTTCACAGAGAATTACTTACGAATTATCTCTGTAACAGACGACTGTCCACAACACGTGCGTTGACTGCACGTGGCGTCAGTCATTGGCTCAACGGCTCGTGCAATGTTTACATAACACCTAACTGCTTCGGGCAAAATGATGCATTTTACTCATTTTAATACCCATTAACACTAAATAGGAAATATTTTTTAACTACAAATACTTCAAACGTCTTTATTTATTTTTCTTTTACCTCAAAAAAATGTTTGAGAATTTAATTTGTCGGAGTAAAAAAGTTAATATGCCGTACTCATTAAGTCTCGTCGAAGTCATGCTTATCAGTGATTGTAGCGGCCAAGCGAATATTCACTGCGGGATCAGTTTGATCTTAGTGCTCCGCGTTTTTTCGCATTTTTACGCGTAATAGTTTAAATTTTGAGTACGGCAGAGTTAGGCCGATATGAAATTAAATGAAAAGAAACGTAGGATGCTAAATCCTATTTTATTCCATTTTAATTCTTTTACGTGCACGCTAATGTTATCACCACTGACGGGGGAGGGGGGGGGGGTGGATGACCGAATGGTAAGCACGTTCGTGCTGTATCATAAAGCCTATTACTGAGTCAACTGGTGGGGTTTCGAATCCCCGGTTGTACGTGACAAGGAGTAAGGTAGCCTGTCCAACCTCGTGGGTTTTTTCCGGGTCCTCCGGTTTCCTCCCACTGCTAAAGACCCCTACGCGCAAGCGCATTATTGAAATAAAATTAAACCATATGTTAGTCCCGAAATGGCCTAGTTTGTGTCGAGTGGACGTTAAACTCCATTTCCCTCTTTCTCTCTCTGTCACCATTGGGGGGATCACGGTGGCTAAGTGGATAAGGCGCTGGTTCGCTAGCCTGGAGGTCGGGTGTTCGATCCCTGCATTGGCCGAGAAAGTTCATCTCGATTTTCCGGCGTGATTTCTCCTTGTCAGTGATGTAGAAGGAGGGCCTGACAAGGACAGCTGCCTAGTCGTTCGGATGGGACGAAAAACCGAGGTCCCGTGTACACATTGGAGTGCACGTAAAAGATCCCTTGGCAGTTGGAATTCGATATAAGAGTAGGCCGTAGCGCCGCTGCCCGGGCAAAATTTCACTCATAGCACACTGTATGGCGTATGCCCGTCTTCCATTAGCCCAGGTTAGGTGCAAAAGAGTAGGACTTTAAACCCCATTTCATTTAATTTCATTTCTGTCACCATTGCCACGCGGGGAGGGAGAGAGGGAACATCGGAACACGCCAATAAACGTTGTATGTCAACACCAGGTTTGAACACGTGACGTCCAGTTTAGCAAGCCAACGTCCTACTCGCTGAACCACAGTGGCTCTGCAGTTTCCTTTACTACATCAAATTCACTGAGATATGGGAATCGAAATGAAATGGAATGGGGTTTAACGTCCAACTGTTCTGCTCCTAACTGGGCTAATGAAGACAGGCATACGCCATACAATGTGCCATGAGGGAAATTTGGACAGGGCAGTGGCACTATGGCGTACTCTTATATCGAATTCCAACTACCAGGGGATCTTTTACGTGCACGCCAATGTTTACACGGGACCTCGGTTTTTCGTCTCATTCGAACGATTAGACAGCTGCCCCTGTCAGAACCTACGTCCTCCGTCCTGGGTCCGTTTTACACGTATTATACACTCAGAGACAAAATCAACCATTTTAACTGAAAGTAGAAGAATACTTCTCGAGGTATGCCAAGCGTCGATTAAGGAATCAAAATGTCGGTCAACCATCTTCGTGTTTGTCCTCAAGCGGAGCTAATTGTGACCCACAGCGTAAGTTTCGTAAGCGAAATGAAATGAAATGGGTTTAATGTCCAACTGTTCTGCTCCTAAACTGGGCTAATGAAGACGGGTATAGGCCATACAATGTGTAAATAAAGACCACCTTGTAAATACTGTATTTATGAATTAGGATTACCTCGTAAATACTTCATGACATAATCCTAATTCTATCAGATTAAAGCTAATCTTATCTGATTTAAGATAATCCTAAACCAGTGGTTACCAATAACACTTTCACTATAAATTCTGGATGTCCCTTGCATTGAATATGTATGGTTACCTACGCCATTCAGGGTGCTATGGGGAAATTTTGTCAGGGTAGTGGCGCTACAACCTACTCATATATACATGTAATTTCAACTGCCAACTGTTATTTTATGGGCACTCCAATTGAACGTGGCACTTTGTTTTTTTTCTGTCCCAGCCGAACGACTAGACACTTTCTGACCCACGCCAGTCTAGACTCACACCGGAAGCGAACCCGAGACCTTGAAGTGCCAACCCCACCGACTCCTCCAAGCGAGAGAGAAAGCGAAATGGGGTTTAACGTCCACTCGACACAAACTAGGTCATTTCGGGACCAACATATGGTTTAATTTTATTTCAATATTTCGCTTGCGCGTAGGGGTCTTTAGCAGTGGGAGGAAACCGGAGGATCCGGAGAAAATCCACGAGGCTGGGCGGGCGACCCTACTCCTTGTCACGTACAACCTGGGATTCGAAACCACGCCAGTTGACTCAATGACAGGCTTTATGATATAGTACGCACGTGCTAGACCCCTCCAAGTCCGCGACTCCTTTCAACAAAACATGCAATTGTATATATAATATCATATTCAAACCATCATAAGACCTAACTGATCAACGAGACTCAAAGCACCAAATCAATTAGAGTAGGCCTAGGACATTTCAACCGTTAAACCCCATGGAGACCACGAAATAATTTTCTAAGAAAGCTGAAAACGTTTTTAAATGACGTAGCTGTAGCTGATTTGCACCAAACTGCATACACGACAAAATATGAAATCAAATTGGAAAGGAAATGAAATAGTCATATTGTTATGCTCCGACGGCTAATAATGACAGGCCCAAAGACGTTTTATAGCTGAGGCGCTGGAGGCGCCAGCCTCCTCGCGAAAAAAATCAAAGAAATTGGAAAAGTAAAACGGGAGAAAAATGCTAAAACCGATGAGAAAAATGAAAATGTACCCTAGTTAGGGGGGCCCTGAAGGCAGACAAAAGGGCCCCACGTCTGACAAAAGGGTCCCTCTGGCCAAGGGAAAGGGCCCCGAGTCCTAGTCTATCGTTTTCTATACACTGTTACTGTAGCATCCATTACTGAATGCGAATGCAGTTATTGCATTGACATAAAAATCATCAACCAAGACGCCCCCACCCCCGCGAAAAGGGCCCTCAAAAAAGTATAGCCTCCACCATGATAAACCTTAAAACGTCCTGGACAGGCCCACGCCATACATTGTGCTATGAGGGAAATTTTGCCGGACAGAGGCGGCACAACGGTCTAATTTTATATCGAACTCCAACTGCCAAGTGATCTTTTACCTGCTCGCCAATGTATACACGGGACCTCGATCGGCTTTTCGTCCCATGCAAACGACTTCCCAGCTGTCCTTGTCAGCCCCGATGAACTTTCTCGGCCAATGCATGGATCAAACACCCCATCTCGAGGCTACCAAACCAGCGACCTACCCACTTAGCCACCGTGACTTCTGCCGTTGCAGCACCACCACCACCCAGTTTGAACATTATCAATATAACTGCACATCAGGTGAAATTGGAAACTGTTATCAAACGATAATGATCTCTATCTATTAAAGCGTTTTTACCATTTCAAATATTAAAATTTAAATAAAAAGAGAAAAATATCTTACCATTTTGTTGCGATAAAACAGCGAGTGTAAATATCCACGACTATAGGAACTAATCCGAGTTGTTGGACTAGAAGAGAATGTATTAGATTATATCAGAGGTGATATTATTGATGATATGATCCCCGTGGGTTATGACACAACCAATCGCTAGGCCTACAACAATATCATGTTCACTGACTCAATCACATCTATAACAAACCACACGCATCACAACCAAGCCTCGATTTCATATTGTTCGTCTGCTAGATCAAACTTTAAAGAGAGAGAGAGGGATGAAATGGGGTTTAACGTCCACTCGACACAAACTAGGTCATTGCGGGATAACATATGGTTTGATTTTATTACGCGTAGGCGTCTTTAGCAGTTGGAGGAAATCGGAGGACCCGGAGAAAACCCATGAGGTCACGTACAACCGGGGATTCGAAACCACGCCAGTTGACTCAATGGCAGACCTTATGATCCAGCGCGCACCTGCAACTCTCTCCCCTCTCTCTCTCTCTCTCTCTCTCTCTCTCTCTCTCTCTGCCTGTGTGTCACTATAGATATATCTATCTCTCTCCTTCTCTCCCTCACTCTCGTTTATCAAAATATCACTTTAAAACACGATACTAAAATAGTGGTTGGTCATCTTCTCCCTCCGTCATAATAAAATCTTCTTGAACTCGCTTAGTTTATTTATAGATAAGTGCAGTTTGGGGGATTCTAATTGGTGCGCCTTGATAAACAGTGCGGCTAATCAAATTACGGCATTCGGATTACTAGACCATGGATTCCAGCATCTGAAAGATACGCTTGAGAAGAGGCACGAAGCCAGTTAAGAAACATTTGAAATGCTAAATCGACGCTTTTTGTCGGGAATTTGAGACGTATTTATTCTGCCTCCATTCAATCAAACCGAAAATGTTTATTCACGTGGGGGGATCACGGTGGTTAAGTAGGTAAGAAGCTGGGTCGCTAGCCTGGAGGTCTGGTGTCCGATCCCTGCATTGGCCGAGGAAGTTCACCCCTTGTCAGTGACGCAGGATGGAGGGACTGACGAGGACAGCTGTCTAGTCGTTCAGATAAGACGAAAACCCGAGGCCCCGTGTATACATTGGCATGCACGTAAAAGATCCCCTGGCAGTTGCAATTCGATATAAGAGTAGGCCGTAGTGCCACTCCCCGGGCACACTGTATGGCTATGCCCGCCTTCATTAACCCAGGTTAGGTGCAAAAAAGTAGGACGGTAAACCCCATTTCATTTTATTCATGTGTGTATCTCAAATATGTAACACGAGTAGAACCACGTGGTTTACTTGTGTTTTTATATGACGTTTATTTGTCAGAGATCTAAGCTTTCTGTAACTAAGAAGTTGAAGGTGTCGAAGTGAGGGGACATGTGTCGCAAGGGCCCGGTCAGGAATTTGGGTGGGGAATTAAGTTCTGTTTGGCGGGAGTTCTCTGGTATCAGCATACCCGAAAATTAGATAAAATCATAAACGATGAGAAAATATTTCTGCTCAAATAGGTTGTGAGACGTGTCTACTGTGGTTATTCGGGTTGCTCCTCAACAACAACTAGATCATTTTGAGACTAACATTATGGTTCCATTTTATTTCAATAGATTGGCCTAGCGCATGCGCTTCAGATAATATGATTTGTCTGGCGTGCAGGGTTCGATCCCACATAACAAGGTGTAGGATCCCCTGACTAACCTCGTGGGTCTTCTTCGGGTTCATCTCCCACTGCTAAAGACCCTTTCTTGTAAGTGAAGTATTGATATAATATTAAACCATTTAGCCCCTTTCTCCCCCACCCCTTCTCTCCTTGGGTGTGGGGATGGGGGTGGGGGGTAGCGCGAGTGTGTTGTACCATAAGATCTGTCATGGAGTCCACTGCCGCGTTTCCGATTCCCCGGTCGTACGTGACAAAAAGAGTAGTGTCACCTGCCCAACCGCGTGTGTTTTCTCCGGGTCTTCCGGTTTCCACCCACTGCTACAGACCCTTACGCACAAGCGAATTGTTGAAATTAAATTGAACCATATGTTAGTCCGGAAATGAACAGATCTATTAAATCTCAGAAGGTCCTCTTGAGAAGACAAGTCAGGAGACTACAGTATGATTTCCTTGCAATTGCCAATTAATGGCCTGTGCACACTAAAATATTAGTTACGTCAACGTTCGTTGCAATTAATGGCCCATGCGCACACTAAAATATTATTCACTTCGGCGTTCCTTATTTTTGAATTTCAACTGTCAAGGGTTATTTCCCATGCACTCCAAATAAGGTGCAGGACCTGGGTTTTGCGTCCAATCCGACCAACTAGTCGCTGCCTGCCTGTCAGGACTTTTGAATTATGTAAGAGCTATATCTGCCTATTGTAGATCTTTCCTTTGGCTTCAAATATACATTATTATTTAAACATTAATTCACTGACCATCGGGTGGCAGAGATTTAAATAGTTAGCTGTATTATAAAGCCTGTCATTGAGTCAAATGGCGTGGTTTCGAATCCCAGGTTGTACGTGACAAGGAGTAGGGTCGCCCGCCCAGCCTCGTGGGTTTTCTCCGGGTCCTCCGGTTTCCTCCCACTGTACGCGATGAGGAGTAGAATCGCCTGTTCAACCTCGTGGGTTCTCTTGGTTCCTCCCACAGCTAAAGATCCCTACGCCCAAGCGAATTATTGAAATAAAAATTGAACCATATGTTAGTCCCGAAATGACCTAGTTTGTGTCGAGTGTAGGTTAAATCCAATTTCTATCTCAATCTCTCCAAACAGAACGAACCACATTCTCCCAACCCCCTGCTTTAAGAAGGTGGTATTTCAATATCCGCGAGTGTCAAAGGCACCGAGATTACCTACTTAACATCCCATATCTCTATTTAATCATAATCTATATCTGGAAACACTTGGTTAAATTTAATAGATTTCTGGGTGTACAGTTCTGTGCAATTAATGTCAGATTTGTTACGTTATATCTAGAGCTATGTACTTTCAAAAACACAACAAATCGTGGATTTTTAAATGTCATTTTTACTACCAGTGGTACAGGTGTCCAGGAAGTAACTAGTCGTTCAGATGGGACGATTTACAGTTTAAAGGGACAATGACACTCTTGCTGGCTTGGCAGCTCTAGAAAAAAAATAATAGTCTTATTCTAAGTACCAGAGGTTTATGTGTCCTACCTGTTGTGTAAATTATCCATTACATCATATTTTACTTGTCCAGAGGGTTCGAAAATATTTTAAAATCCAAGTCACATTTGAAAAGGTTTACGTTAACCATTTCAAATCATGTAGTTGAATTTTTCCAATTTTTTAAATTAGGTGTGTTACAATGAAATTTATATCATCAATTTATTTGAATATTGTAAAATAATACAATTTGTTGACCAGAATAAAGATTGGGGCATATTATTCAATTACAACAAGAGAGTTATTGGGGCTTTAACATATATATACAAGAAAACCCTTGAGAGTTGGAACCAGGGCCGTATCCAGCGGGGTGCAAGGGGTATATTGCACCCCCGAAAAATAAATCACCCCCCTGCATCTCAAAAAATATTTTATCAATCTTTCAATTCTAAAATAATACACTTTATTATGATCACACACTACACAGTGATGTTCTTAAGGCACTGACTGATTAGTCGATCGGTTATAAAGGCGCCCACACGCCAATGGGTTCGTTTGCCCTGATCCAAACATTCTTGTATCACTTACGTGGAGGCTATGGCGCCCAATAACTCTGCAGCACCCCCAATCTTAAAATCCTACATACAGCCCTGGTTGGAATTCGACGAAAGCCATAGCGGAAACTCCGCTACCCAGATAAAATACCGTCATAGTAGGCCTACATTGTATGGCGCAGCCTATGTCTGTCTTTATTAGCTCAGAACAGTAGGACGTCAAACCACATATCATTTTAGTTCGTGTATATATATATTTGTTTTAAGAGGCGTTATATGAAATTTAGATAAAGACCCCAATCAACTCACGATGCCATCTTTATGTTTCGAATTTTCATTAGATTTGAATCCAATCGGCCGTCAACACCCACTGATACCGCAAATATGAATAATCGAGATTTTCTTTATTATCGACATCGTTGCAGTGGTAACAATAGCAATCGAGGCCACGGTGTTTTTAAAATGAGATTTTCATGGCTTCGAGTGAAGTAATTAGACTGCAATTTTCAGCATATTCCCTTTACATTATCTATTTTTAATCTATTATAGCGAGAAGTGCCAACTCTTTATGTAATCTCCGAGGGAGAGAGAGAAATGGGGTTTAACGTCCACTCGACACAAACTAGCATTTCGGGACATATTATGGTTTTAATTTAATTTCAACAATTCGATTGCGCGTAGGGGTCTTTAGCAGTGGGAGGAAACCGGAGTACCAGGAGAAAACCCACAAGGTTGGACAGGCGACCCTACTCCTTGCCACGTACTACCGGGGATTGGAAATCACGCCAGTAGACTCAATGGCAGGCCGTATAATACAGCGCGAGCACGCTAACCATTCGCCCCCCCCCCCCCATCTAATCTCCGATAAAGTATCTTTAAATGAAATTTTCAATATATTCATTTTGCATTATCTATTTTTGAAAAATAGTCGATACGAATTCCAAAATAGCCTAGACTTAGACCAGAGGTGGGGAAGAGCGGTCTTTTGCTGTACTATTATATTATAGCTATATATATAGGAGGGAATAGGAACTGTCACCGGACAGAGAAACAACTAGTCCGCTCAAAGACAGTTCCAAAAGGAACAAATATACAACAATAAAGAATTATTATAGAGGATTTTAAATGAAATGGGAGTTTAATTTCTTACCGTAATACTGAATTATTAACCTGGTCAATGAAGAAGGGCATACAGAAAGGAACATTTTTCCCTGGCAGCGACTCAAACTGTCAAACGAAAACTTTGATTTGCTGTACCTACCGAAAAACTAGACGCTGTTCCTTGCCAGAAACCACGCCGTGGTTGAGACCGACATACAGAAATACTTATTTTTATAGCGTGCCCTGTTTAATCCGAAAGACGGGAGGGGGAGGGGCTTAACGAGTCAAACATCTTCAATAGAATTTAGGCTTGATCTTAGATGTAGTAAACCTCGCTGAACATGCGTGTCAAAGGGAGCATACCATTAACAATCCTACCCCCACCCCACCCTCGAAAACAAACTGATTTATATATTAATTTTCTTTTAATTTGCACCGCCTTGTCCCTGACGCGAAATGTCGCGCAATGCAGTTTACTTCGGAGTCTGGATGTTCGGAACTAAAATGTTAGTGTTGAGAGTTATCTCTTCAAACATCGTCTGGTCTATATTTCTATGGTCTGGTCGGTCAGTAAGAGTTTTTAAGCTGACGAACATTGAGGTTATAAAACCACTTTATATTTGTGTGAAATAAGCGTGACAACTCAAACTAAACATGGCTGGATTACAAGAAGACCCTGCAGTCACCAATTTTAGAAAATATTTAAGAATTAATACTGTACAACCAAACCCAAACTATGGTATTTTTTTTTACATTTTCTTTAATTAATGCCTACAGTAGACCAACTTTTATAAATTATATACACTATGATGGGCGGTAGAGGTTACCGGACTATACATTCCTTTCGTACACCTTTTGCTTTTTATTCTAAGGTAGTATAACGGCGAAAGACCTCATGCTAGGTTTGCTATCATTAGTATTAATTTAACCATTGACTGACTGTTGGTCACATCGATGTTGATTAAAGGCCTATTCTAAGTAACTATAGCTACAACGCCAATGGATATGAATAATATCATAAATTTCTCAATTCTGAGCAAAGATTTGAATGTTTGAAGTTTTGACAAGAAATATAGCATCATTAATTGTGATTGTCCATTACCATTGCTACAATATTAGAAGAAGTCATGATCATTGTTTTTAAAGTTGTATTATTAAATGGCCCAGGGTTCCAATCCATTTAACATCTCAGCCATCCGATGGTGCAATTTAAGTTGGATAATTTTTTAGTCTTCATAGCTTCTGTAAACTATTTTTTCAGCTGAAGCCTCTTTGTATTTCAAAAGTTTGGCAGCTGAACTTGAGCTTCCATACAAGACGGTTCAGGTAGGTTCTACTAAGAAAAAGATAGACTCGGATAGGGTTAAACTGTTAAGTTAACCCGGGTTTAGGGAGAGAGAGAGAGAAATAGGGTTTAACGTCCACTCGGCACAAACTAGGTCATATGGTTTAATTTTATTTCAATAATTCGCTTGCGCAGGGGTCTTTAGCAGTGGGAGGAAACCGGTGTACCCGGAGGAAACCCACGAGGTCGAGACGGCGCCCCTATCTCCATGCCACATATGCTCACACCAGGGATCGAAACCACAGCTGCAAGCCAGAGGTGACCGGCCAGCTAGAGGTCGAAGTGCGGCACTCTAGACCACTAGGCCATCCCACCCCAATCCCCTGGGTTTAGGACAGGTTAAGGTAGGGTCTAAATCAGGTTGGGATGTACTGAGTTTGCAGCTCTAGCGCTAAGGTGGGGTGGGGAAAGGCTGGAGTTTGGAATGGTTTCAGTAGGTTATGTTCAGAAGGGTTGGACTGGGA
Source organism: Patella ulyssiponensis (assembly GCA_963678685.1). Taxonomy (NCBI): domain Eukaryota; kingdom Metazoa; phylum Mollusca; class Gastropoda; family Patellidae; genus Patella; species Patella ulyssiponensis. Next base: position 58,368,260 of record OY783232.1, on the reverse strand, counting down.
TAGGTTATGTTTAGGTGAGTTTGACTGCGGTAGGTTATGTTAAGGTGGGCATGAGTGGTAAAGATGTGTGTATAACCTGTTTAAAGTGAGTATAGGTGGCAAGTGGTAAAGATGTGTGTATTACCTGTTTAAAGTGAGTATATTACATGATATGTGTATTATAAAGTGAGTATATATTATTATAGGTTGTGAGTGGTAAAGATATGTGTATTATAACCTGGACTGGACAACAACCAAACTTGTCATCAGTTTTATTGTATTCTCATATTGATGTTGTTCCTGTCTTTCCAGTAAGTTCACTACTTTATATAGATACAGTAATCATGTGTTAGTCTCAAGGTAACCATATGTTAGTCTCAAAATAACCATATATTAGTCTCAGGTGGTCATATGTTAGTATGTATGCACGTTGGGTAGAAAGGGCTGTCATTGAGTCAAATGGCGTGGTTTTGACTCCTCGCTAGTGCAGAATTATTAATGAAATAAGGGAGGGTTGGCAGCCAAATTATTTAAAGTCTATACGTTGTATGATAAGGTCTATATTTGGAAAGGCAAGCCCAATCCTTGTTTTAGTCCCGAAATGACCTAGTTTGTGTCGAGTGGACGTTAAACCCCATTTCTCTCTCTCTCCAATCCTTGTTTCGTACAAGAGGGGGAATCAAAAGCATGCCACTTGAGCTAATTACAGTCCTTGTGAACTAAAGCACATACTCTATGAGCAAACAATGACAGACTATAGTAGAAACACTGTGGTATTTAAATGTACCGGTAATTAATTGGTTCCCAGACATTTATCAAACAATGTACCGGTAATTAATTGGTTTCCAGGCGTTTATCAAACAGTGTGTGTTTAATTGATTAGGAATGATATCCGTTTTATTTGATTGTAGGATGTGATAATGATGTAAATAAAACCAAGGTCCGTTACCTCAATTATACACAGGTGTTATATTCAGACCTGAAAATACCTGATTGATATTATAACCATCTATTGAATTATAGAATTAAAAAAATATCTTGTTTATATGGTTCACTTCAATCAAGGGTGATATGGTAGACAAGTTGGCATAATTAAGGGGGGAAGAAAGGAAGGGGGTTTAATGTCCACTCTACACAAACTAGGTCATTTTGGAACTAACATATGGTTTAATTTAATTTTAATAAATCGCTTGCGTGTAGGGGTCTTTAGTAGTGGCAGGAAACCAGAGAAAACCCACGTGATTTGACAGGCGATCCTACTCCTTGTCACATACAACCGGGGAATCGAAACCACGCCTTTTGACATAATAACAGACCTTACGATACAGCGCACACGCGTTAACCATTCAATCTTCCAATCCCCCTGTCTTAATTGAAGCATCATATATACGATGCAACCAATCCATACAACCATTGGGTGCATACGTCGCAACTTACCAACATATCAGACAGATGAGTGAAGGGACAGCTTGTTATATGGATAGGGCCTGTTCTGTTCTCATCTGGCCAACTGATGCAATAGTCAATCCAATTGCTTTATATCAGACAACATCATGACGGGATATCTGACTTGGCAACTAGAATTCCTGATTAAAGATGTCTTCTTCTGTCGCTTCAACTTAAGTATATTCAGCGCATGTTTTGGGATCTTTTCTCATTTGCCTGTCTTCATTAGGCCAGTTGGTGCTGAAACATAGGACGTTAAACAGGGATCGAAACCATGCCCACTAGACAGTAACTGGTCGGATAGAGCTGGAAGCATGACACTCTAGACCACTAGGCCATCCCGACATCCCTTAGCTTGAATGTATATAATGTTCTTGTATTTAGTGGAGACTTTATCCATTTCAACCTTCTTTAACTTGAATGTATATTTTATGTTCCTGTATTTGATGTTGGCTTTCTCAACCTATCCTAGCTTGAATGTATGTTCTTGTATTTATTGTAGGCCATCCCCCCCCCCCACGCCCCCGTCCCTAGCTTATATAATATTTTATTATGTTCTTGTATTTATTGCAGGAACATTGGAGAGTTGATCCATTCAGTGCCGAGAAGATAGATGGCAATATTTATGCTAGAGGATCGCAGGTAGCCATTTTGAATTGATTCACCCGGATGTCCACTTAAATACTTCAATTTCCTTTATGTTAAATTGACAAGAATTTAGAGGGGTTGTGGTAGTCGTGTGTTAAAAATGCTAGTGTGTGTCGAGAAATTAAATGGGGTTTAAGGTCCTGCGCTGACTGGAGTAATGAAGGCGGGCATACAGTATACTATGAGGGAAATTTAGCCCGCTCAGCGGCACTACAGCAAAACTCTCATGTCGAATTCCAGCTGCATAACATTAGCTGGAGAGACATTATACCCAATCTGCACCGAGTGGTGTTTAGTTTGAAATGTTTGATTATGTAAATGTGAGTATTATTATTCCTTTTCTTTATGAAGAATTTATTACTTTTGTCTTTTATTTTTTAGGATATGAAATGCGTTGGCATACAGTAAGTAAAAAAAAGTTGCAATTTTTTCAGCTCCTTAATTTTGTCACCTGTTTAAAATTGCCACTCGATACAAACTAGGTCATTTCAGGACTAACATATGGTTTAATTTTATTTCAATAATTCGCTTATGCATAGGGGTCTTTAGCAGTGAGAGGAACCCGGAGGGATCGGAGAAAACCCACAAGGTTGGACAGGTGACTCTACCTAACTGGAGAGAGAGAAATGGGGTTTAACGTCCACTCGACACAAACTAGGTCATTTTGGGACTAACATATGGTTTAATTTTATTTCAATAATTCTTTTCCGCGTAGGGGTCTTTGGCAGTGGGAGGAAACCGGAGTTCCCGGAGGAAACCAACGCGATTGAGAAGGTGCCCCTATCTCCATGCTACATACGCTCACACCAGGGATTGAAACCACAGCCGCAAGCCAGAGGTGACTGGCCAGCTAGAGGTTGAAGCGCAGCACTCTAGACCACTAGGCCATCCCAGCCCCCCTCTATAAGGTCCATCATTGAGTCAAGTGGTGTGGTTTCTTTCTATTCCTCGCTTGTACATGACAACGAATAGGGTCGCCCTCTATACTAAAGCGAATTATTGAAATAAAATTGAACCATATGTTAGTCCCGAAATGACCTACCATAGTTTATGTCATGTGCATGTTATAGGTACTCTGGATCCATTTCTGATTCATGATAGAAGTCATTAAGGAAATCCCCTTGACTAATTTTAATCTTAAGTCAAGTTTGACCTCAGAGATTTTAAATAAAAACAGATTTTCGAGATTTGGATGAAATGTTTGATATTTTAGATATGTTGAAGCAATGTTTGATATTTTAGATATATTGAAGCAATCAGAAGATTAAAGAAACAAGGCAAAAAATTTCAAAGAACGATTCATATTATGTTTGGACCAGGTATCATTTTATTTGTCAGGGTTAGAGTTAGTTATAATTTGTAGATGTTTCAATTGATATTGATACAATACTGGGGAATCCCCCACCAGTATTGATTAATAGTGATACAATACAGGGGAATCCCCTACCAGTATTAATTAATACTGTGCAATACAGGGAATCAATTAATATTGATGCAATACAGGGAAATCCCTTACCAGTGGGTCATTCCATGTCAAGTGGGTCAATTTTCAGAAATTTGGGAAATTGACCCCCTTGAAAAAATCTGGAAAAAATATATGTTATTGTACATCTAAAATCTAGAAACTGTCCAAAATATTTGGTCTGTAGCATGAAAATTGACTGAGATACGGGCATTTAAGTTTCATGAGTTACCAATAAGTTTTCGAAACAAAATATATATCACTAAGGAAAGTCAGCTGAAGGTTACTATGTATCCTCAGAGCTTATCCATGAAGACAATCCTGCTTTAAGTGTGAAGACACTGATTTTAAGTCTCACGTGTGAATATTTAACTTGATTTTACATGCTTATAAAAGATATTATACCTCCAGTTGTTTAACGGTGTGTAGAAAACATGTTGAGCTAAACTTTTCATGCAAGTTCATCCCAAGGTCACATGGTCTATAAGGTCACTTCAAATTCAAAAGGTCTTCACTCTTTTGAAACACACCAGGATGTCAAAAATAAGTGTAGATTTAGAATTCTTGTGGAATTCCCATCCCTGGAAGACATATTCCAGCAATTTTGACCAATCAGTTACTGGGTATGGTTATTTGAATAATGGCAGCCACGCCCACTTTTGCCGAAATCCCCCAAATTTGGTGGACCATATCTCAGGAACTGTTGGTCGGATCAAGCTAAAATTGGGAATATTAGCTTTTTCAGCCCAAATAAATGTCTAAGCCAAATTTCAGCAAAATCGAAGGTGATTCGGTTTAAGTCATTGGGTGATAATTGACAAGGAATGGCCCATAACACAGATTTTGAAAAAATCTTTAAAATATTGAGATGACATGGGACAAGAATGGTTTTAACATATGTTAGAGACATTAGTACAAACTATAATTCCACCAAGTTTCAGATTTTTAGGTGCCCATCAAACAGGGTTCAATCGGCTCCAAAATACGATTGTTGACATAGATTAACACAAAACACAGATTTTCAAAAAATCGAAATAATATCAAAATGGCCCGGGACAAGAATGGCTTTTACATATGTTGAAAACATAAGCACAAACTATATTTACAAACTATAATCAAATTTTTAGGTGCTCATCTACCGGGTTATATCGGCTCGAAAATATGAGACAATTTTCGAATATTTGTGTCTGAAACCATATTCGCTATCAATTTTTGGGGAATCAATTCAAGACTGATGCGTTTCAATGCGTTTCTTATGTAGTACTACTGGCAATCTCTGGATATACCAATATTTGGGTCTATATCTATTACTTTGTAGCACCTGGAGCTCTACAAAATCCAGACAATATACAATTGCACCAAATTTTTGTCAGTTTTCATGGTTAAGTAGCATGCGAACCCTACAACTCACCGGTAATCTGATTGCAGATTCATAATCTACACACAAAGTTCTCCAAGACAACCAAATTTGAGCGGTATATCTTCACTGTAAAGGAAAAATCAAGATATCTGAAACTCGAGTAAATAAGTAATACATATTTTGTTTCGAAAACTTATTAGTCACTCATGAAACTTAAATGCCCGTATCTCAGTCAATTTTCATGCTACACACCGCATATTTTGCACAGTTTCTAGAGTGTAGATGTACAATAACATATATTTTTTCCAGATTTTTTCGAGGGGGTCAATTTCCCACCACTGGCCCACTTGACATGGAATGACCCCAGTATCAATTCACACTGATTCAATATGGGGAATACCCCTATATGTGTATTCATTTATATTATTATAGAACAGTAAAATCCTCTTTCTGCATCAATCCATGATATATAGTGCAGGGAAAACCCCTAAATGTTTCAATTCATACTAATATAAGGAAAACCTCAACATGTATCAATTCATACGAATACAGGGAAAACCCCTACATGAATCCATTGATAGAATACAAGAAAGGGAAACCCCCTACCTGTGTCTTTTCATAGAATACAAGGAAGGGAAACCCCCTACATGTATCCATTCATATTGTTTTGTATTTTTCTCATATTTTGTTTTATATACTTTACCAGATGAGGAAATCGGAGGAATTGGGGGAATGGGAACATTTTATAAAATGGATGAATTTAAACAACTTAATATAGGATTTGCTTTGGATGAAGGTATACATAATTAACAATACATTTATATCATTCTTCTTCTCATCCGGCGATCACATGGCTAAACGGGTTGGCCGAGAAAGTTCATCAAGATTTTCCGAGGTGCTTTTCCCTTGTCAGTGATGCAGGATGGAGGGCCTGACAAGGACAGCTGTCTAGTCGTCCGGTTGGGACGAAGAACAGAGGTCCCGTGTACACATTGGCGCACACGTAAAAAATCCCTTGGCAGTTGTAATGAGATATAACAGTAGGCTGTAGCATGCACGTGAATGTGTGTGTGAGAGAAACAGGATTAAAGTTTACTCAACACAAACGGAACCAATATATGGTTCAACTTTATTTCAATAATTAGCTTGCACTGGTCATTTGTTATTCAAATTTCAACTGGAGATGTTTAATTGATGTATGACTCTTTGATGCATTTAACAATAAGAATGTTTCAATTTTACCAAATTAAACAGGCAATATGCAGCCCTTTTTTTATGTGACATCGCAGTACGAGAATATTTCTGATAATTACCATTAATTTTTTTATATATTTCTAGGCATTGCTAATCCAGAAGAGGCGTTTAGAGTATTTTATGGTGAAAGGAATTGTTGGTGTAAGTGTCTACATTGAATAATTTAAAATGATCAAACATGTTGTTTTTTACTTCCCCTAGGATTTAACTGGGAGAGAGATGGTGTTTGTATCTCTAGGAAACAGGGCCCAATTGGCTTTGAAGTTCTCTCAATATTAAATAGTTATTTTGGGACTAACATTTGATGGTGGAAGGAAATGTGACACCTGAGACAAACCCATAACAGACTAAATGATCTACAGCATCACATCCTTATACCTCACCCCCCTTGTATTTCCTGGAGATACCTAGATTCTTTTGTCCTGTGCTATAGTTTCTCGAGATAGAAGTATGCTTTTTAATAATGAATCATAAGGTCTGTTATTGAGTCAACTGCCATGGTGTTGATTCCCCGGCTCTATGTGACAAGGAGTAGGGTCTCCTGTCCATCCTCATGGAGTCTTCAATTTCCTTGCTTTTATGTGACACAGAGTTGGGTCGCCAGTCCAACCTTGTGGGTTTTCTCCGGGTCCTCCAGTTTTCTCCCACTGCTAAATACCCCTACACGCAAGTTGATTATTGAAATAAAATTGAACCATATGTTAGTCCCTAGTTTGTGTCAGTTGGATGTTAAACCCTGTTTCTGCTTCATACTCTTTTTAATGATTTGATCATACAGAAAACAAGATGATCATGCCACAATGTTTTATAAATAAGGAAACTATGACTACTTGATTAAGAAGTTTTAAAATATTTGAGAAACCAGGATATGTTACTGTATAATATATCGCGATCTTGTAATCTATTTATAAAGGGTGTACAGTTATTTGTCCGGGTGATCCAGGTCATGGATCAGCTATCCTCAAGAATACAGCTGCTGAAAAGTTTGTAAATATATTTAGTATAACATAGAACAAGAAATTTTAGGTAAAGTGTGAAAAGTAGAATCTTGACAATTACAACATTGCAAATCTACATGAGAACAATTACAGCATATTAGTACTACTAAGTTACAAATACATTATTGTAATTCATCAGAGGTACAGTTACATTTCAGAATAGTACGATGGAGGAGATAGAGAGAGAAATGGGGTTTAACGTCCACTCGACACTACTAGGTCATTTCGGGACTAACATATGGTTTAATTTTATTTCAATAATTCGCTTGCATGAGGGGTCTTTAGCAGTGGGAGGAAACCGGAGTGCCCGGAGGAAACCCATGAGCTTGAGAAGGCGCCCCTATCTCCATGCCACACACGCTCACACCAGGGCTCGAAACCACAGCCGCAAGCCAGAGGTGACCGGCCAGCTAGAGGTCAAAGCGCGGCAGTCTAGACCACTAGGACATCCCAACCCCCCACGATGGAGGAACAATTACATTATTGTAGGTCTACATCAGAACAATTACACCATTGTAATTATACATTATGAACAAAACAATAATTGTAATATCACAGGGAACAATTACAATATTATGACACAATGGAACAATTACACTATTGCAATTTGGGATGGATAGTTAGCTGTATCATAAGGTCTGTCATTGAGTCAACTGGCATGGTTTTGGTTGTACATGAGTTTTCTCCGGTTCCTCCTGTTACCTCCCTATCGCAAGCAAATTATTAAGATAGAATTGAACCATGTGTTAGTCCCAAAATGACCTGGTTTGTGTTGAAGGGCCTGGTTTCTCTCTCTACCTAATTGAGTAGGTTGGGACCTCAATGTAAATCATTTGTTGTTTTCTATCCTATTTCAGAATAAAGTTATTAACAGTTTTTTGTCATTTAGAAGAGAACAAGAAGAAATGTAAGTACAAAATCAGATACGTCAAGATCATTGATGAAGATTTGTATGTGATCAGATTCCTCAAGAATTTTGATGAAGATTTATACATTATCATGTTCTTAGAGATGCATTGTGTGAAATTAAGATAAAGAGCTGGCAAACACCAGGATCAAGCACTGGACCTCCAGCTTAGAGAGCCAACGTCTTACTCACCGAGTCACTGCAGATCCGTCATGACTTCGAGGGGCCATATGCACCTGCTTTAGATCATAAACTCGGTCATTGAGTTGGTATTTTAACCATGATAAATACTCTAGTCAAAATAACCCAAAGCAACATATCATTTTTCGAATTATTTGTATGTTTCAGATTAGAATCCAACCCCAACCTGACACTTGGAGATGTTATAACTGTTAATTTAACTATGGTTGAGGTTAGTTTGAGATGTTATTGGATGGTGGGGATCCTTCCCTCTCAAAGAAATCCCCAATTGTCACCTCAAGTACAGGGATCCCCAATATCAACTCCAGCATGGAGATGTTCAATCCCTCACCTCCATCAAGGAGATCCCCAATCAACACCCCAAGAAAGTGATAGCCAGTCATTAACTCCAGCAAGAAGGACTTTAATCATGATTCAGAGATCAGCAAATTGCGCCTCCACCAAGGGGATCCACAATTATTACCTCCAGCAAGGAAGTCTTTAATCATGACCTTCAGCACAGAGAACCCCAATCTTCACCACCAGCATGGAGAACCCTAACCATCATTCCCAGCAAGGAGATCCCCAATCAGTACTCCAGATCAAGGAGATCTCTTATCAGTACTCCAGAACAAGGAGATCCCCTATCAGCACTCCCAACAAGATGATCCCCAATCAGCACTCCAGAGCAATCAGATCCCCTACTAGTACTATCACTTCCAACAGGACAATCTCAAATCAACACCCCCAATAAGGAGATACCCAATCAACACCCCCAACTAGGAGATCTTTATAAAAACCCTCAATAAGACGACCCCTTATCAGCATCTCATGCAATGAGAAAATCAATCATCAAGACAGCATGTTATTTCATTCATTTTGTTTTTTTTAGGGCGGTGTTCAAATGAATGTTATTCCAGCAGAAATGAAAGCCAGTAAGTATGAAGGTGGTTGGATGGCCGAATGGTTAGCATGTGCACGCAGCATAATAAAGTCTATCATTGAATCAACTGGCATGGTTTAGAGTAGGGTCGCTTTTCCAAACCCGTGGGTTTTCTCCTTGACCTCTGGTTTCCTCCCACTGCTAAAGATCCCTACGCTAGCCTGTGATATATACTGGATTTGAATACATTTTGTAATGGATGATTTAACATCAAAATGGATAATCAAGACTATGGTTTTTGTTGTACTGATTTTATTAATAATAATGATCGGGACTAGGCCTAAAATTCAATCACTAATATCTTGGTTCAGAGTGGAGCAATTTGAGTTGTAACGGAAATCAGCATATTCTATTTATGTTATTTATTTTTGAACTATTTAATATTGAGAACTGTCAGCTCATTATTCCATCTCCCATAATGCCCCTTTAAGTAAAATTGATTTTTAACCCCTAGAATCCGAAATGCCGCAAAACCGGCTTGACGTTGTATCGCATATACCCGAAATGTCAGTTTTGCGGCTTGGGGTGTGTCAAGCTCCAATTACGTTGACGTCAAAATTAATGTGACGTCCTGTAAATCCAGGGAGGGACGTGCAACACCCCATGTATAGTCAGTGTTCAAAGGGTTAACATCTTACATTTCTCCCCCTTCTGGGGTTTTCATCCCATCCAAGTAAGTTGATGCTGTTCATTGCCAGACTCCCTGTCATTCATCACTGACGAGGTTAAACAAAGCAGGCAAATTCCCAGGAACGTCATGTCTGACAGGGATTGAACTAAACAAATTGTGCTCATTGGCCAGAAGACGAGGTTTTTCCATTTCTTCTTGTTCTGGTTGAGGTATGAACTTGTTATGTTTTGCCAGGTTTTGATATACGAATTCCACCAACTGTCAATCTGGAAGAGTTCGAAAATAAGATAAATATGTGGTGTAAAGAAGCAGGTGAAGGGATTCAACTAGTTTATCCAGTAGTAAGTAATATAATTCAACTAGTTTATCCAGTGGTTAGTAATTCAACTAGTTTATCCAGTGGTTAGTAATTCAACTTGTTTATCCAGTGGTTAGTTAACTATATAATTCAACTAGTGTATCCAGTAGGCAGTAATACAACTAGTTTATTCAACTATTATATAATTACATAATTCAACTAGTGTAGTCAGTGGTTAGTAATTATATAATTCAACAAATGTAAACTGTAGTAAGTAATTATATTATTCAACTAGTGTATGCATATGTCAGTAATTCAGCAAGTGGACCCATTCAACAAATAAGTAATTAAACTAGTAAGTAATTATATGATTCAACTAATGCGTGTCGTTATCAGTAAACTAAGTATAGTCAGTAATTCAACTAGTGTAGTCAGTAATTCAACTAGTGTATGCACTATGCAGTCATTAATAATTATATAATTCAACTAGTAAGTAATTATATAATTCAACTAGTAAGTAATTATATAATTCAACTAGTAAGTAATTATATTTGTTTATTTCAGAAAGGTATGAGTCAAGTTATCACATCTATAAGTCCTGAAGACAAATGGTGGGCAGCTTTCTCTTCTGCTTGTAATAATCAGTAAGTAGTTTATAATAGTCAACCCCCATCATGCAATTTTATTTCATCATTTTTGAACTGGTATTCAACTGTTACAAGGGAGTATATATCTCCTCAAATAATGTTCACAAGGGGGTGTAATCCCTCAAATGAGGAGTTGACAAGTTGAGTATAATCCCTCAAATGACGAGTTGACAAGGGAGTGTAATCCCTCAAATGACGAGTTGACAAGGGACTATATCATATGGCCCTCAAATTCAAATGACGAGTTTACAAAGGAGTATAAATCCCTCAAATGATGATTTATGCAAGGAAATATAAATGACGAGTTCACTGCATGCATTGAGTCAAGTGGCATGGTCTTAAATCCCAGCTTGTAAGTGACATGGAGTTGGAGCGCCTGTTAAACCTTGTAGGTTTTCTCCGGGTCCTCCGGTTTCATCCCTTAAGTCCCCTACGCCTAATCAAACTATAGAAACAAAATTGAATCAAGTGTTAATCTCGAAATGGCCAAGTTAGTGTCATGTGGATATTAAACTCTATTTCTATCCCTGTCTCTCTCTAAGACTATTTGTTAGCGTCAGTTTTACATGAAACTTTTACAGGAATATAAAAATACAAACAGGAATAATGCCAGCTAGCACTGATTCTGCGTTTTTTAGAAGTGTAAGTTTTGAATTGGTTTTGATTAAAACTGTTAACAGTGTTAACAATTTGCTGTGTTTTATAATTTTCATCTGCTTTAGGGTTCCTGTGTGTTTCTAGGGTTTCTTTCTATCAGTTAAAAGTCTCTGACCTTCATATTGATTAACACACAGATCCTATTTCGTTTCAAAATTTCGTTTTACTTGTCTTTACTACACTAGGGCCCGCGTTCACAAAGCATTCTCAGACTTAAGTTGAGAATTTACTCAAATTTGTTCACCTTATTTTATCTCAAATATAGCCCTTTATAATAATTTTGATGTTTTTATGTATCAAATACATCGATAAGAAACTCTGTGCAAAGTTTTATATTTCTGGATCAAAGATATTTCTCATAAACAGTGATTGAAAGTTGAGCAAATTCTCAATTTAAGTCTGAGAATGCTTTGTGAACTCGGGGCCAGGATCTGGAAGAGTTGTTATATAATAGGCGTTCTTATTAGCCAATGAAACAGTCTGTTACCACGACTTTGGGGCGTTCTCTGCGCGGAACTGTGGGTAAACCCTTGATTATTCAATGTCTGATGTCATAGGGTCAAAAGCCGCTTATTTGACCCCTGATAAGAACTCCCACTAAAACTTGTCAGATCTTCATGTTGTGTAGGCCATCGAAGTATAAATAAAAACGAAACGAAATATAGATGTGTATTTCAATCTGATTGGTTGATTAACAAGAATATCAGGAAATGGCCGGAATTCTATGACAACATTATGAAAGTCTTTTTTACCGTTGATCCAAGGTTCGCTCACTCCATGAAACTCCTTGAAACTCCTGGAAAAATGAAAATGTGATTTCCAGTACTGGAAACTCCTAGAAAAACAAGATTACTCTTAAAAAATTAACATTTGTGGTTTTGATCTAAAACATTTGAGATCTAAATCTGAACATAGACATCAAACGTTTCTTCAAAAGTTCCTCATATATTATGTAGAATTCTTTACAGGGAGTCCTGAAATCCTGTAAATAACTCCTGGAAAACTCCTGGAATTTGTGCACAGCTTATGATCTTACACAATCTTTTCTGATAGGCCTCTTTTAAACCTGTTTGATATTTTTGTTTTCTGAAATGAAATGAAATGAGGTTAGATATCCTACTATTTTGCTCTGAACATGACTAATGAAGATGGGCCTACAAGATACAGTTTGCTTTGAGGGAAATTTGCCTAGACAGCAGCACTACAACCTATTCTTTCATCGAATTCCAGCTGTCGAGGGATCTTTTACACGGTATATAACTTTTTGGTCCCATCCAAACAACTAGACAAATGTCCTTGTCAGGCCCTCCGTCCTGCATCACTGACAAGTAGAAACTACGCCAGAAAATCTTGATGAACTTTCTCAGCCAATGCAGGGATCGAACACCTGACTACCAGGCAAGCGAGCCAGCATCTTAGCCACCGTGATCCCTTTTTTGTTTCTATAGGTCTGAAATGTTATACAAACTATTAATTAGACAAGACCATAATTAACTCTCTAGAGCATTGGGTGGCTCCGATTTTAAGTAGTGTGAAAGTGGTTGGCCAATTTAATGATTTAATTTATTTCTGTCTGACTTTATTCAAGACTAAATTATTAATCAGACATTACAAGACTGTAATCAATTCCACTGTTGATCATGTTTGATTACACAAGATACCAAATTAAATTCATATTTCATGGCTTTTATTATATGTAGATTAGAACTGTTCAGCCATTTAATATCATTCAAAAATTCGGCAAAGAATAACCCAAACTATGGTTACGATTATCTATTTTTGAACTATTACAGCAAGAATGACCAGCTCTTTATGTTACCTTACATAATGCATCTGTAACTTTAACTGGGGCACTTTATAATAATATTCGATATTTATGAGCAGTGTTTTTATTTGGCTGTTGTTCACCCTAATATATTTCCTATTTGTGGGCAGTTTTTTTATTTTCCAATTGTTAACCCTAATTCGATCCCTGCATTGATCCCAGATTTCCGGGCTTGTCAGTGATGCAGGACAGAGGGCCTGACAACAACAGCTGTTTAGTCGTTCGGATGGGACGAAAAACCGAGGTGGGCTTATGCCGTCTTTATGAGCCCAGTTTAGAAGCAGAACAGTAGGACGTTAAACACTATTTCATTTCGTTTCATTACAGAAGTATGAAACTACAAACTGAAATATTTCCTGCTGCCACTGATAGTAGATTTGTAAGAGCTGTAAGTAGACTTCCCTCTGCTTGAATAAATTAACCATTTAATTCACCAAATCCTTACAATATTCCATTTGAAATATCATATAAGAACAACAGAATTATGTCATTAACATAGCTAGTCATGTGACTAATTAACATATTGCTTGTCAGGTGCCTAATTAACATAGCTAGTCATGTGCCTAATTAACATATTGCTAGTCATGTGCCTAATTAACATATTGCTTGTCATGTGCCTAATTAAGATATTGCTTGTTATGTGCCTAATTAACATGTAGTCAATTGACTAATAAACATAGCTAGTCATGTGACTAATTAACAGAGCTCTGTTAATTGGTCAAAATATTGGCTATGTTATTGAAAGTCCAAATGTTAATTCTGATAATGATATTCCTGATGTTTATACATATTTCTTTTTTAATATTATGTGCATGGTTATATATTTTACATGACATATTTATATAATATTTCAATATTTTATGGGCATTTATATACATCTCAATATTGCATGGGTAATTATTTATACTAGTTTCAATATCACATGACATACATTTTAATATCACATGGGTAATTATCCTTTTTGTAAATATCACACGTATGTATACTTGTATTTCAGTATTATTTCAATATTAACTGGGTAATTATATATATATATATATATATGGTTACTATGTATAATTCAATATTTCATGGGTAAATATATATATATGTATTTCATTACATGGGTAACTATTATAATTCAATATTTCATGAGTATTTATATATATTTAAATGAGAAATTATATATATTTCATTATATGGGTATTTATACATATTTCAATATTACATGGGTATTTAATATTAAATGGTTATTTATACTTAATTCAGTTTGAATATTCCGTTTGAATTATTAAATTAAAATATAAGACTATTATCTTTTATATTTGTTATTTTTATTTAAATTAGAAATGTTATGTGATTATATACATGATGATATAATATATTATCTATTCCAGTGTGGTATACCAGCTATTGGATTCTCACCAATGAATTATACACCAATATTATTACATGATCATAATGAATATCTAAATGAAGATATATTTTTACGAGGTATTGAAATCTACCAAGAGATTATACCAGCTCTCGCTAACGTGCAATAGTTTGTGTCATATCAACTGGTTTTTAAAGATATATTCTGAATAATTCCCAATCACAATTAAACCCATATTATGCCAGAATTATGTTTAAACATGGATTATGCAAGAGCTAAATCTGCCTATTGCAAGTCTTTCTTTAGGCCTGAAGTGATATATAAACTATTAACATGAAAAGACCTTACTCAACTCTCAATGCCATCTTATGTGTTGGATTTTTACTGGATTTGAATCCGATCTGCTGCTCCCCAGTCATTGATGAATAAATGAAAAACTGGTTAATCGAGACTATGTTTTTCATCTTGACGACTTTAGGCCCCAAATTCGTTCTCAATTATCAGCCTTGAGCCATTTGACTAAAATTTTTAGCATATTCCCTTTACATTATCCAGTTTCTAACTATTTTATAATCTTACATAATGTATCTTTAAATATAAATTAAGATACTCTATTTTATTTTAAATCATTTGGGTCAAAAATTATCCAATTGATCAAGACTAACCATTTATAGTTTACATTATTTGATTTTACACCGCCATTTTGGATAAATAAAGTATTAATCATTTAGCTTTCTTATTGTATTCCACAAGTCAGTGTAAATAATTATGTAGGTTTATTTATACTTGGTTGTACAGGTGACCCTACTCCTTGCCATGTATAACCGAGGAATCAAAACCATGTGTTAGTCCCGAAATAACCTAGTTTGAGTTGAGTGGATGTTAAACCCTTATTTATAGCTCATTTTCGTATCATCCAAACAAATTGAAACCTTCTTTGTCAAGCGGAGGGTTGGATGGCCGAATAATTAGAGTGCGTGCGCTGTATCATACGGCCTGCCATTGAGTCAACTGGCGTGGTTTCAAATTCCTGGTTGTACATGGCAAGGAGTAGGATCGCCTGTCCAACCTCGTGGGTTTTCTCTGGTTTCCCCCCACTGCTAAAGATCCCTATGCGGAAGAGAATTATTGAAATAAAACTAAACCATATGTAAGCCTCGAAATGACCTAGTTGGTGTTGAGTGGATGTTAAAACCCCATTTCTCTCTCTCTCTCTTTGACAAACCCTCCATTCGCACCACTGACAAGGGGCAGCCGCTTTGAACATATCCCAAGGCACACTTACCCACCGTGGCTCCCCATTTTTGCAGCAAACATAATAATATGGTATTCTGATTACTTCTATGGCCATGTGAGCTAGGAACATTTTGCCTGGATAGTGGCATTTTGAGTTAGGGTTCATTTATGTGGGCGAACCTTGGTTTTTGATCCCATCCAAACAACTAGCCACATTTCCCTGGTTTGTCCTGCAGACGCTACAAATGACAGGTGGGAAACTGATTTGAATCGAATCTGGGATAAACCAAACGGAATTGAAATGGGGTTTAACGTCCTACTGTTCTGCTCTGACTGGGCTAATGAAAACGGGCATACGTCATCCAGTGTGTTATGAAGGAAATTTTGCCCGGGCAGCGGCAATATGGCCTACTCTAAGTACTCTTATATTGAATTCCAACCGCCAAGGGATCTTTTATGTTCATGCCAAAAGTGTACACAGGACCTGTTTTTCATCCTATCCAAACATCTAGATAGCAGTCCTTGTCAGGTCCTGCATCACTGACAAGGAGGACCCATGCCAGAATATCTGGATAAACTTTCTCGGCCAATGCAGGTATCAAACACCAGACCTCCAGACTAGTGAGCCAGCATCTTAGTCACCGTGACCCCCTTGTAGGCCTATATAAATATGATGAAGTTGTATATAAACTAGACTTGTCATGACCATGCATTTTGATAAGTGAATAACTGAATTAACATATTATGATACAGGTCAAATCAGTTGGATTCTTGTATTTATAACTTAATCTCCAGTGTTATCTAGTTAATTTAAAGGAGGTAAGTCACTAGCTCAATATCATCTACAGTCGTCTATATTACAAACACAACTTATTAGTCAATTGGTCGACATTGGTGTTGTTATATCTTACCGTGAAAAGATAATCGTCTGATATCCAATATTTAAGACAAAATCAAAATGAATGCTTTCGGATGCCATTTGTAATGGAGGGACTCAATGAGCATTCATAATACATTATTATATGTGTTGCGACCATTTGTGTTCATTTCTAGGTGCCAACGAATAGCGATTTATTAGCTCCTTTGAACTTACATTATGCACGAACTAAATCTGCCTATTGTGGGTCTTTCTTTAGGCCTGAAATGTTATATAAACTATTAATTAGACATTAATTAACTTAACAAGACCATAATGAATTCTCGATGTCATCAGGTTTCTCTGATATTAAATAGATTAGAATGGTTCAGCCATATTTTGATTTAATCTAAAAATTGAGAATCAAGGCTTTGCTTCAACCAACCAGTGCAGTGGTTGAAATTAATGCACACATCTTTTTGAACCGTCAAAAGCTAATATCTTCACTCGCATTAGAGTAATTTGAATGAAATTTTCAGTGGATTCATTTTGCATTATCTTTTTTTGAACATGAAAGTATTATCGCAAGAATTTCTCGCTTTTTACTAAATCTTACATAATGTATCTTTAAAGGTTTTCTTTAGGTGCAAGCAAACCATGAGATTGAGAAGGTTTGTGGACGCGGCCCTTGAGCAAAATCTTATCAATTAACCCATAAAAATTTACAAAGGGGAAACTATAATACTTTCATTACAAAGTATAGGCTAGAATACTGAATAGGTTAAATCTGAGCTGATATATGGATATAAGGCTCTGGGTTAGATGAGTTAGTATACTGGATATTGTGGACTATTCTTCTATTGTTGTTAAGTTATTCCCCCTTTTGGCTCAGCTGATCATAGCAGAGAGAAGGTGTTATATTTAAACAATTTATAAAGTATGAAATAGAAGAAATATGGGTGAAGATTCTGCTGTCAGTTTATTTCGAGAATATTTAAAGATTAAGACGGTTCAACCCGATGTAGATTATAGTAAGTAATGACTTGATAGACTTTCTTTATACTGGTATGAGGCTTTGGAACAGTCTTCTTTATAATATTAAATGCATAGACCAAATAGTAAAGTATAAAAAAGCAATAAGAGTTTTTTTAGTCGAAAACTTAGTTAAAAACAGTTCCTCCGAGTTTGTATACTTCTAAAACATATTGTCATATTACAACCTCCCCTAAAACTACAATTTTCATGTCATTGTCTTTCAGCATATGTGTATAAATGTATCTGTGGCTTGTCACATGGTCATGACATTTCCCAGGACCATCATGGAAATAAGCTTAACACATAATGTGTGCTTTTGATGTCATCCTTGATTCGTCATGACCAGGTGTGACAATCCCAGTATGTAGTGTGATAAATGAGATTATTTATTTATTTATTTAATTATTAGTTTATGTGCAATGCATATTGGTGTTTGTTTTTATGTGCTTATGATGCATCAATAAAAATCTTATCTTATCTTATCTTTAATACTCAAATCATCTGTTAAGTGGGCTAGTGATCAATGACAGTAAGATATATAAATTTTAAAGGCCGCTGTAGCAGGGTTAAATATATCTCTCCTTTTTGAGAGAGAGCAATGGGGTTTAACCTCCAATGGGCTCAAACTAGATCATTTCGGGACTTGCATATTTAATTTTATTTAGCTGTGGGATCGAGGTATAATAAGATACAGACGGGGAATCGAAACCCTGCTACTTGACTGAATTTAATGCCACACACTACATTTGAGAGGACGATTTTAAAGTATATCAGGGTCTTTTATTAATTCAATGTGGCTAATTGTCAGGTTTTTCTAAGTCTGGCGTCATCAGCTAAGAATGGAGGTTGAAACCCGGGTCTCTCGGATCCACTTGTCTTCGGCTATGGAAGCAGGTTGAAACTCAGCCTCTGATGTCCATCAATGGGGTTTGGGTGGTCAAAGATGTAGGAGAAACTCAGAGTAGGGTGGCCTGTCCTACTTCGCGGGTTTTTGCCGGGTCCTCCAGTTTCCCCCCCCCCCATTGCTAAAGACCCCTACGCGTAAGCGAATTATTGATATAAAATTGAATCATATGTTACTCCCTGTAAACTTTAAAGCCTCTCTCTCTCTCTCTCTCTCTCTCTCTCTCTCTATCTATCTTCTCTCTTCTCTCTCTCCAAATATTAAAATCTTGAATACATCCCAAACCATACTTTAGTGGATATTTATGGATCAATCCATCAAAGAACTAAAACAAGACTGTAGATTGGCCTGAAGAAAATAATTGTTTTGTTATTTTGAAGGTAAATCAGTGGAGTTTTTACAGAGAGTGGCCAAAGATATAGGGTTACAGTTTAAATCATTTGAGGTAAGGTGGCCCCTGTGGCTCAGCGAATAAGACATTGCCTTGCTTACCTGGTGATCCCAGTGCTGAATAAGAAAGTTAAATGTTTAGTCCTTTGGATGGGACAAAAAAGGAAGGTCTGTGGCCGTGTACACTTTGCCATCCTGTGCAGAAAATTTTGTTGACAGTTGGAATTCGATATAAGAGTAGGCCGAAGCGTCACTTTCACAGGGATAAAAGCTCTCGTAGAACAGTCAAAGCCTGTGCCTGTTCTTGATTAGTCCAGTCGGAGCTGAAAAGTAGGTTGTTAAACCCCATTTCATTTCCTTTCACTTGTAATTATAATAAAATAGTTATGATATATTTATGAGGAATAGATGCAAGATGAATGACGTCATTTGTTATTGTAGGTAGCCCCTAAAAAACCAATATGCATTATGACTTGGGAGGGACTGGAACCTTCCCTACCCTCCATTCTACTCAGTTCACATATTGATGTTGTACCAGTTTTTCCGGTAAGTATCATTTGCTTATCAAAATAAAATATTAACCATGTCCTGTAGCAAATTATCCTCTCTAATAATGCATCTTTTACATAGTTTGATTTGAGTGGTTTAAGTAGGTTGAGTGTTTCTGTATTTACATAAATGGTGTGAATTTATGGATATTTTGACCATATTGTAGAAATATTGGAAAGTTGATTCATCCATCCCAACCTCCCATAGCTTGTATATATATTCACTGGGATTTTCCAGCGTGGTTCCCCTTGTCAGTGGGGGTGGGCATGGTGGCTAAGTGGGTAGGACGCCAGCTTGCTAGCCTGGGGATCGGGTGTTTGATCCCTGCATTGGCCGAGAAAGTTCATCTAGATTTTCAGACGTGGTTCCCTCTTGTTAGTGATGCAGGACAGCTGTCTAGTCATTCGGATGGGACAGAATACTGACGTCCCATGTAGACATTGGCATGCATGTAAAAGATCCCTTAACAGTTGGAATTTGATATAAGAATATGCCCGGGCAAAATTACTCTCATAGTACAGTGTATGGCGTATGCCCATCTTCATTAGCCCAGTTGGAGCAAAACAGTTGGACGTTAAACTCCATTTCATTTCATTTTCATTTGGATGTATATGTTATGTTCTTGTATTTATTGTAGGAACATTGGAGAGTTGATCCATTCAGTGCCGAGAAGATAGATGGTAATATTTATGCTAGAGGATCGCAGGTTTGTTTTCCATCTAAATCTTTAAATAACACCACTTTCTACTACCTCGAAAATCCATTCAATTTAAACTTCATGCAATCACAGGGGTCTTTCTGTGTTAAGGAATCAGAGTACCGAGAGTGAACCAATCTGATTAAAACACAGATCCAATTTCGTTTCGTTTTTTATAGTTCAAAATTTCATTTTTACTTGTCTTTACTACTCTTGGATCTGGAGGACTTGTTATTTAACTGGTGTTCTGCCTGAAATGAGGGGTCAGCCAATCAAATGGTCTGTCGAATCGACCGTTTGACCTTTTCATGCGTGGAACTGTGGGTAGATATTACCAGCCAACGACGTCTATACTATAAACACCAGCGGATAGAAATCATAACAAAACAAAAGTAGATTTTGAAAAGCATGGCGGTCGCTAATTGGTTAATCGAATGACTGACGTTATCGAGTCAAATGTTCCGTGCTTGATACCTGACGTCATAGAACATGAGCTTCCACTATAACTAGTTAGATCTACATGAGTGTAGGCCATCGAAAGCATAAAAAACGAAACGAAATATAGATCTATATTTTAATTAGATTGAGAGTGAACCTACGAGGTTGAGAAGGCACCCTATCTCAAAGCTACATATACACTCTCACTAGTGATCGAAACCCACAAGCCAGAGGGACCATCAAGTTAATGCTAAATTACTATAATTAATGTTATATAATAATGACACTGTTTTTTTTCTTGTTAATTTTAAGAAAGTGAGAAACGTTTTGGATATTTTTCTTTGTCTTGTAGAAATTTTGTCACTATCATTTAACGATTAATTATATATTTTATAGGATATGAAGTGTGTCTCAATACAGTAAGTAAACCTTGTATCTATACATATAATATTTTGTATCTATATACAGTAAGTAGACATTATATAATACATTGTATCAATACAGTAGATATATAATACATAATTGTGTATGTACAGTAGATATAATACATGATGTATCAATACAGTTGGTATATAATACATGGTACAGTAAGTATACATTGTATATATATAGTTGGTATATATTTAATACATTGTATTGGTATTACTTTAATTTGGTCTCAAAATGACATAGTTTGTGTTGAGTGGACCTTAAACCCTCCCTCTCTCTCTTCTCTCTCTCTCCCGCTCTCTCTCCCTCTCATTAATTAATTAATTGGTTATATTTAGATGTTCAGATTAAAGGCTTGATACTTCATTTGAAATTACTGAACCGAACGGAACCATTTTGGACATTATAACCCGGATACCTATCATTTAAATTTAATCTTGTGTATCTAGCACTAATAGCAAATCTTTGTTTCAAAATTTGTACACTAGACACTCATTATAAAAATTGAATGGACAGCTTTTTTTTAAACTGGACACATGTACAAATTACATGATTTGGGGAGATTTTAAATGATTTTTTTACAAATTTCTAACCTAAGATTTGATATTGAATGAATGTGAAAGAAATTAGTGCTACTAGCATTTAGAATTTTGAATATTATTCACCATGTCTTGATGTCCAATTGGGCATATTCCCGGTCGGACAATTTTGGGCGTTTGGAAAATAGTTTCGGACAAGTCCGGAATATAGTGCAAAATCCCATCCCTGAGTGCTAAATACACAAGATTAAATGATACCCAGATTACAGTGTGATTTAATTAATTGATTAGGTATATGGAAGCAATAAGAAGAATAAAATCCAGTGGGAAAAGATTACTTCGAACTTTACATCTAGTATTCACATCAGGTAAAATTATTCTTAAAATATCACAAAATCTTTCTAAAGTCTACACCAGATTAAAATTGGTATATAAGTATTTTACAATTTTTTTATGTCACTAGGCAGGGTGGGGTTTGTACCCCCTACCCCCACCCCCACACCCACCCTCACACCCCCACACCCACCCCCACACCCCCCTCTGGGTGCACCTCTGAAGTGGTATTACAATCTACTCTTATTATGACTAGACGCTTTACCATGTAGTTAAATTTATTGGATGTTTTTAACTCTTTTTTTTTTCAGATGAAGAAATCGGAAGTACACCACAAAGTCTATTTGTACATCATGATGAATTCAAAAAATTAAATGTTGGATTTGCTTTAGACGAAGGTAAATATAAATTAAAATGAATGAAATGGAGTTTAACGTCCTACTGTTCTGCTCCGACTTGGCTAATAAAGACAGACATACACCATACAGTGTTCTATGAGGGAATTTTTGCCTGGACAGAGGCACAACAGGTATCTTTTACTTGTATGCTAATGAGAGAGAGAGAGAAATGGCGTTTAATGTCCACTCGACACAAACTAGGTCATTTTGGGACTAACATATGGTTTGAATTTTATTTCAATAATTCGCTTGCACGTACAGGTCTTTAGCAGTGGGAGGAAACCGGAGTTCCCAGAGGAAACCCACGAGGTTGAGAAGGCGCCCCCATCTCCATGCCACATACGCTCACACCAGGGATCGAAACCACAGCCGCAAGCCAGAGGTGACAGGCCAGCTAGAGGTCGAAGCGCTGCACACTAGACCACTAGGCCATCCCAACCCCCGTATGCTAATGAATACACCGGACCTCTGTTTTTCATTCCATCCAAATAACTATTAGTTGGCCCTTCCTAGGTTTTCTATCCTGCAAGGGTGGCCTTTCCAACCTGGTGGGTTTTCTCCAGGACCTCCTGTCTCCTCCCTTTGCTAAAGACCCCTATACAAGCAAGCAAATTATTGAAATAAATTGAACCATATGTTAGTCCCAAAATGATCTAGTTTGTGTCGAGTGGAATCTCTCTCTTCTCTCACTCTCTCTCTCTTCTCTCTCCCTCTCTCTTTATTAAAGCAACAGCAGTTATATAGAGGGCTATGATTTTAGTAAATTTAGAGTAAATTCTTAACTTAAGTCTGGTCTCTAAACATGTAGATTATTACTACCGAAGCCGTGAGAAATGATCGTATAAATATTTTATTAACAGGTATTGCTAATCCTGGTGAAGAGATCCGGGTTTTCTACGGAGAAAGATCTATATGGTGTAAGTTACTGTATTATATCTGTCTTGTTCATCAAGTCTACTTTATATATCTTGTTCATCCAGTCTATGATTCATCAGTCTTGTTCGTGTTTTTCTATGTTATCAAATCTGGACCCTGTTTCTTGAAATCTTAACTAAAGATAAAATCCAAATTTTAGTAGATACTTCAAAAGCAAAACATCGATCTAATATTATCCAATCAAGTTACTAAAATTTGAATTTTTATCGTAGTTAAAATTTTGTGAAACGGGCCCCTAGTATTTTTGTCTAGGTCATGAAGCCTGGTTATTTTGTCTAGATCACAGCTTAGCGGTGGTGTCTGCAGGTCTGGCAAGGAATGTAGATTTTGCCCACATCACTTGACTGAATGTCAAACCTTATGACCAAAACGAGTGTGTACCCATTAAAATGTTTGGTCCCCCCCCCCCAAACCACACATACGTGATGTCATTACTCTATAAGGTTAAGTCTTAACACCTTAATACAATTGTTATTAAATTTAGAATAATAAATGAATTGTGTTGTTTATATATGTAGGGGTACAAGTTAAATGTCAAGGTCAGCCTGGTCATGGTTCTCAATTTATAGAAAATACAGCAGCACAGAAAATAGTAAGTAGCCTCACATGGGGGTCCACTCGCCACAAACTTGGTCATTTCGAGACTAACATATAGTTCAATCTAACTTCAATAATTCACTCGTTGGGTTCTTTAGCAGTGAGAGGAAATCAGAGAACCCGGAGAAAACCCACAAGGTTGGACAGACGACCCTATTCCTTGTCCGGTACAACCCGTGAATCCAAACCACGCAATGATAGATCTTATGATACAGCGTGCACATGCTAAGCATCCAACCTCTCATGTTTAAAGGAACCCTTGACAGATGGTGCAGAACAGTAGGACGTTAAGCCCCATTCAGCAGTGAAAGGAAAACGAAATGAAATGAAATGAAATGGGGTTTAACGTCCTACTCTTCTGCACCTGACCTCGGCTAATGGAAGACGGGCATACGCCATACAGTGTGCTATGAGGGAAATTTTGCCCGGGCAGCGGCGCTACGACCTACTCTTATATCGAATTCCAACTGCCAAGGGATCTTTTACGTGCACTCCAATGTGTACACGGGACCTCGGTTTTTCGTCCCATCTGAACGACTAGGCAGCTGTCCTTGTCAGGCCCTCCTTCTGCATCACTGACAAGGGGAAATCACGCCGTAAAATCGAGATGAACTTTCTCGGCCAATGCAGGGATCGAACACCCGACCTCCAGGCTAGCGAGCCAGTGCCTTGCCCACTTAGCCACCGTGATTCCCGGAAGGAAAACGAAGGACCGTGGGGAAAAACCCATGAGGTTGTACAAGCGACCCTGCTCTATGTCATTTACAAGCGGGAAATCAAACTATGCCACTTAACTCAAAGACACTTTGAATAATTTGGATACCCAAATATTAATATTAATCAAATCAAATATGATGATGTTATTCTCGAGATATTTTATTTCAGCAAAAAGTTATCAACAGGTTTTTAAGTTTCCGAGATGAACAAGAGAAAAGGTAAACAAGGAATAATATTAATACCGTAGCCTGGATCGTTACCTAAATATATAAGTATTTTTATGGACAAATTTGAATGAAATGTGGTTTAGCATCCTACTATCTCCTCTAACTGGGCTAATGAGATGAGGTTTAGCGTCCTATGATCTCCTCTGATTGGCCTAATGAGATGAGGTTTAGCATCCTATGATCTCCTCTGATTGGCCTAATGAGATGAGGTTTCGTGTTCTGGTGTTCTACACTCACATGGGCTAATGTAGTAGGGTTTAACTCTGTTCTACTCTGAAGGGGATAGTTAAGATGGGTATGAGGGAAATTTCGACCTACTCTTATATTGAATTTTAACTGCCAAGGGTTCCTTTACATGCACGCCAATGGTACATCATTTTTTGTCCCATCTGAGCAACTATACATTGCCCTTTGCCAGACCGTCTGTGCTGCACCTCTGACAAGGGGGAATCACACTGATAAATCCCGATGAACTTTCTCTGCCAACACCACTATATTACTCCTGAGACACTGCAGCTCCAACTGGGCTAATGAAGACAGGACCAACTGTTTGACTTAACAATGACGGAGGTTGGGTGGCTGAATTGTTCAACATGTGTGCATTGGATCAGAAGGTTTGTCATTGAGTCAAACAGCATGCATGGTTTCAATTCCCCACTTGTCAGTCCCGAAATGACTTAGTTTGTGTCGAGTGAATGTCTCTCTCTCTCTCTCTCTCTTGACTTAAAAAAGCATGACAAATAAACCGAAATACAAGTTGTTGAATGTGATTCCACATCATGAGTGTGTACTAAGCTTCATAAGACATTGAAGAGGGGTTTAATATAGGCTATGCCTGTTCCCCAATCCCTATTCAGATACAAATCTGAATAAAATACTGCTTATAAAAAAAAAAATAAGACATTGATGTTTGAATTTTCTCAATTATTAATAATGATTACTGTTGATTGTTTACTGTAGGTAACACCTGTAATGATTGCTAATTGTAGATTAGAATGGGGCGATTGCTAATTTTAGGTTAATAATATGACGATTGCTAATTTTAGCTTAAAATGTGATTTTAGGCTAGAATGTAATGATTGCTAATTTTAGGCTTGAATGTGATGATCGATAATTTTAACTCAAAATATGATGATTGCTAATTTTAGCTTAAAATATGATGATTTCTAATTTTAGCTTAAAATATGATGATTGCTAATGTTAGCTTAAAATGTGGTGATTGCTAATTTTAGCTTAAAATATGATGATTGCTAATTTGAAAAATATGAGGAATCTGAACAAGTAAAATTAATTTCTATTTTTAGGTTAAAAAGTGATGAGTCATTGAGTTTAGGTCATGTGACAACCGTTAATATGACAATGATGGATGTAAGTAGATTTTATTATGACTTTATAGGGAACCAAATCAGATTGTAGGGAACAAATCAGGTGTGTGGGTCGTAAGGATAGAATCAGGTGTATGGGTCGTAAGGATAGAATCAGGTGTATGGATCGTCGGGAACAGAATCAGGTGTGTGGTTCGTTGGGAACAGAATCAGGCGTGTTGTTCATTGGGGAACAGAATGAGGTGTGTGGTTCATGGGGAACAGAATCAGGTGTGTTGGGTAGAAGGGAATGCAATCAGGTGTGTTCGGTCGTAGGGACAATTTGTTACTAAGATAGTCAAGTAAATGTTGATATTCTTAAATTACAGATCAATTTGACTTTCAAATTTGTGATAAAGTTTAAAAAAATCTGCTATGCCAACTTGAATAATGAATGATCCATGAATTAATGCTTTAAAATCGGTCATTGACCCGAACTAAGAAAATTTATGAATTACCACTAACAAAATGTATGAATATTTTTTGGTTCGTAATGTTATGAGTTTACCCAATCTAGGTAGCCTAGATAAGAGTAATAACTATACCTTGACTATTTGTATATATATTATTTCAGGGTGGTATACAGTTTAATGTTGTTCCTGCTGAACTTAGTGTTGGTAAGCAGTAAAATAAGCAATATAAGAATTTTAGAACATTGACATCTAGTTAGAGGGAGTGTAACTTTAAAACTATATACAACTTGACATCAAATTAGCGGGAGTGTAACTTTAAAACTATATACAACTTGACATCAAGTTAGAGGAAGTGTAACTTTAAAACTATATACAACTTGACATCAAGTTAGAGCGGGTGTGACTTTAAAACTATATACAACCTGACATCAAGTTAGAGGGAGTGTAACTTTAAAATTATGTCCAACTTGATCATAAGGTCTGTCATTGAGTCAAGTGACTTAAGGTTTCACTTCCTTACTTGTGTGAGGGGTTGGATGGCCGAATGATTAGCGTGCGCGCGCTGTATCATACGGCCTGCCATTGAGTCAACTGGCGTGGTTTAAAATACCCGGTTGTACGTGGCAAGGAGTAGGGTCGCCTGTCCAACTTTGTGGATTTTCTCTGGGTACTTCGGTTTCCTCCGACTGCTAAAGACCCCTAAGCGCAACTGAATTATTGAAATAAAATTAAAACCATATGTTAGTCCCGAAATGACCTGGTTTGTGTCGAGTGTATGTTAAACCCCGTTTTTCTCTCTCTCTCCTGCCTATATAATTACAACGAATAATAGGGTTGCCTGCCCATAGCTAAAGACCTCTATATGCAAGTGAAGTATTGAAAAAAAGTTGAACCTAAACTGACTAAAAGTGAGGGATTAGCCAGTGAAACCGTCTGTTACGGGTAACAGTGGATAAACCACTAGAAACATGAACTCTAATTGATTAATCAATATCTGACGCAATAGGGTCAAAAGCCACTCGTATGACCCTTGACATGACCTTCGAGTACAATTGGTCAGATCTTCATTTTATGAAGTGTACTAGACCATCAAAAGTATAAAAAAAAGAAACGAAACTAAAGATCTGTATTTTAATCAGATTGGTAGAATAGAAAAAACGCTCAGGTCAAAAGTTGCTTGTACGACCACTGACGCCACCTTTCAGTACAAATTATCACATCTTCATGTAGTGTAGGCCATCGATCGATAGATTGCTTGTGATTATTAATGAGACGTTTTATTTTGTAAGGATTATATCAGAGAGAGAGAGAGAGAGAGAGAGAGAGAGAGAGATGGGGTTTAACGTCCACTTGACACAAACTAGTTCATTTCGGGACCAACAAATGGTTTAATTTTATTTCAATAATTCGCTTGCGCGTAGGGGTCTTTAGCAGTGGGAGGAAACCGGAGTGCCCGGAGGAAACCCACGAGGCTGAGAAGGCACCCCTATCTCCATGCCACATATCAGAATCCGTCTATTTGATCTCATATTGATCTGTTTTTTAAAATAGGATTTGATATTCGTGTTTCACCGTATGTTGATTTAGATGAATTTGAGAAACAAATAGCAACATGGTGTCATCAAGCAGGTACAGATGTTTCATATACATTTGTTGTGGTGAGAAATTTTTTTTTTGCATACATATGATTCTATCTTTTATTAAATTGTCTTGCAAAACATTCTCAGACTTAAGTTAAGAATTTACTCCAAATTGTTTGTGAATGGTAAACATGTATGTGCTCGTTGGATATTATATAATGACAGATGCTATAGACGCTTCAGCCATCTTGACACGTGAAAGTGATTTTAATGATCGGAAACAAAGATGTTACATAGCCCCTGTTCTTGATTCCCTCCACTGGCTTAGGATTTCAGAAAGAATCGAATTCAAAATCGATGTGTCTAATCTACCAATCAGTGTCCAAAATGCCCTCAACCTATTTACAAGAACTTGTACACCCATATGTTCCTTCTACCCATGACTCCAAGTTGTTACAATTTAAAGACATTTGGTGCTCAGTCATTTTCCTATGCCTCTGCAACTCTATGGAATAATTTGCCATTAAAACTCAAGAGTGCTAAAACATTAAGTTCGTTTAAATCAAATGTCAAGACCTATCTCTTCAAACGTTATAATTAGTGAAATTGTGTTGTTGAGTGATAATGTGTGTTCGTTGTGTGGTCGACGCTTTCACCATACCCCTTCTGTGGTGGGGATTTTAGCCTAATACAAGACTCATTATATTAAAATTGACATTATCAACCTGTCTCTTTTCGACACCCCTGGGGGTCTTGGTAGAATTCCTTATGTCATAATGTAACCTTAACTTGTTTTATTTAACTGTCTTTGATAAGCAAACTCTATTTAATGTTAAACCTGATATGATATATTAGCCAGGTGTATAATAATAAGATCCTTTGTCTTGAAGGGTTTATAAACCCAGAAGAGAAACGGCAGTTAGGTCCAGGCAAGGACGCAGAGAGTCGAATCTAGGCGGGGACGTCTAGAGGTTACCTTCGGCCTAGGCAGGTCTCGAAAAGATGAGTCGAGGTGAGAGCGTCTAAGAGACGGCACTCTCGTGAGAGAGAGGTGGGGGGTGCTGTTAACGTCCACTCCACACATCTAAAACATGGTTCAATTTTATTTCAATAATTCGCTTGTGCGTAGGGGCCTTTAGCAGTGGGAGGAAACCGGAGAAAACCCACGAAGTTGGGCAGGTGACCCAACTCCTTGTCGCGTACAATCGGGCAGTCAAAACCACGTCAGTTGACTCTATGACAGACCTTATGATACAGCAGCGCGCAAGTGGTAACCATAAATCTGATAAATTCACCAAAATATATTTTATTAAAATACCAGTCAGTAGCTTTCAGTAAATAACATGGAAAATAAAATAAAATAAATTCAATATTAAAGTTGTTTATTATTAAAATGTTTGATATATTGAGACCAACCTTTTCAAGACAAGATAACAAAATGAATGTTGAGTTGAATTGACAAATAATTCGTGTTTTCAACGTGTAAGACTTTGGATAATATTGAGTTAGAGACTTAGTAGTTCAGAGCTGAACTAGCACCATCATAGCTTACCGCGGGACGATTGGAATTCAGGTCAGTCACCTAAGGTAAGTTGGAATAGCGGGAATTCTCGTGGACTGTAAACGATTGATTGGTTAACTGGAATTCGAGTCCGTCGAGTAAATTAGGCTAAATTAGACAACACCACATTGAAGTTGCTATACGAGCTGGAATTGGAGGAAAGCGTGTTTTTCAACCGTCAAATTATCTCCTTCGCAAAGCGCAAGTGTTTTCGGGCACTTTATGTTCCGCCCTCTTAACAGTCATCTAGCCCGTACGCCTGTTATATGCTGCAGACATTATTATATAAGCTTATATCATTATCAAACTTTTTGTAAAACAAGGGGGCGTGGGCTACTGTATGTTGACAGTTCAGTTGATGGCAGTTAACTATTTTGCCAAAACCAAAGTTTATATTACGAAACCATGGACGAGGTGGCTCAATACAAGACACGAAGTCTCGTATGGTGCCTCCGAGCTGCATATTTTTCAATCTGACATTTTCGACGATAAATTAGTCAAGATGATACTGGGAGGTCAGGGCTAGTGCCGGTCTGTCGGGTCCAGCGGCGGCGGCCGGGAGCTTATCAGCGCCGCTCCGGTGTTCAGCTGTGCGCGGATCTGTTTATGGCTCCCCAAACTCTAGCTAATTACGGAGTTTTAAATTTTGTACCTAATGTGCTCGCTCGAAGAAGAATAAAGGTATTATTTGAGGTTAGAACCACTGTCACGTTGAGTCAAGTTGCGTGGTTTTGATTCCTTGGTTGTATGTCTCAAGGGCCGCCTGTACAGCCACGTTGTTGTATTATCCTGTTAGCTCCAACTGCTAAAAACCCTTACAATAAAATCGAATTATTGAAATAAAATTGAGTCGTGTCGAGTGGACGTTAAACCCCATTTTTCTCTCTCTCTAAAACAATGTTTGGCCAGTGACACTAAAAGAGTATTTGGTCAGATGCATCTAAACAATGTTTGGTCACTGATATTAAAACAATTCGTGGTCAGTGACATTATGAATTAATAGAATGTTTCTACCACTGGATGTTTTTTAAGGAGTAGAACAGTCACTTCGAGGACACTATTATATAAAAAAAAACAACAGAAAACGTCATTCTTTGACCATGTTTTTTTTGGGGGGGGGGGGGGATGGTCGAATGGTTAGCGTGCGCGCTGTATCATACGACTTGTCATTGAGTCAATTGGCATTGTTTCGAATCTTCGGTTGTACGTGGCAAGGAGTAGGGTCGCCTGTCCAACCTCGTGGGTTTTCTCCGGGTACTCCGATTTCTTCCAACTACTAAAGACCCCTACGCGCAATGACCTAGTTTGTGTCGAACAGTTATATAATAAGACATTAAAGCAATCTGTGGCCAGTAATTAACATGAAAGCAATGTCACTTCAACTAGAGAACTATAAAAATAAACACTCTTTCTCGCAGCATGCTTTTGGTTAACAATTATATAATTGATGTTCTGTATAACAATATTATCAGGTTCTGGTGCCGCCAGGGAGAATGGTAATACTAACACTATCTTTATATCTTCTATTACAGAAAGGTTGCCATCAGGAATTAACAAGCATTGATAAGAGTGATCCATGGTGGAGTGCATTTCACCAAGCCTGTTTAAACATGTAAGTTTATCGATATTAAAAACAAGATGTATTAAATTAGATAAGACAATGGAATTATAAAATCAATCAGTGTTTTATATGATAGTGTCTTTTGTTATCTGATTATTGGCAGTGAGTCTATCAATGAGATTCATCCTCTGTGGATTATCATTCAATAGTGTTAATGGTGTGATGGAACTTGGTGACTGGTTATATTGAATCAGAATGAGATGATATCGGTTCTGGTTTTTATGATTTGATTGGAAATAGAAGAACTAAGATAAATCGATGTTTTTATTATTCTACAGGGATTTGAAAATACAAACAGAGATATTTCCAGCAGGTACAGATAGTAGATTTATTAGAAAGGTGAGCTACCATATTGTTTTTAAAAAATGTCTTTTATGATACATGATGTAACTCTCATATATTCATTAGAAAGATGAAACACCATCTTACTCTCGTAGATAATAGATTCTTTAGGTGAGACATCATGTTACCCCCACAGTGCGACACTGTGTTACTCTTATAGATTTGTTAGAAAGGTGTGACACCATGTTACTTTCCTAGATTTATTAGAAAGGTGAGACACCATGTTACTTTCTTCGATTTATTAGAAAGGTGAGACATCATGTTACCCCCACAGTGAAACACTGTGTTACTCTTATAGATTTGTTAGAAAGGTGTGACACCATGTTACTTTCCTAGATGTATTAGAAATGTGAGACACCATGTTACCCCCATAGATTTATTAGAAGGGTGAGACACCATGTTACTCCCATAGATTTATGAGAAAGGTGAGACATCATGTTACACCCACAGTGAGACACTGTAATACTCTCATTGATTTGTTAGAAAGGTGTGACTCCATGTTACTTTCCTAGATTTATTAGAAAGGTGAGACACCATGTTACTTTCCTAGATTTATTAGAAATGTGAGACACCATGTTACCCCCATAGATTTATTGGAAAGGTGAGACACCATGTTACTCTCATAGATTTATTAGAAAGGTGAGACACCATGTTACCTTTATAGAGTTATTGGAAAGGTGAGACACCATGTTATACTCTTATTAGAAAGGTGAGACACCATGTTATACTCTTATTAGAAAGGTGAGGCACCATATTACTGTTATAGATGATAGTTTTAATATTAAAAATATATTGTCTATTCCAGTGTGGTATACCAGCTATTGGGTTCTCACCAATGAATTATACACCAATCTTATTACATGATCATAATGAATATCTAAATGAAGATATATTTTTACGAGGTATTGAAATCTACGAGCAGATTATACCAGCTGTCGCTAACGTGCAAAGATTTTAAAACCTATTAATCTATGCTTGGTCCCACTCTCGCTAATGTACAAAGATTTTAAAACTTGTTAATCTATGCTTGGTCCCGCGATTTTATTATATAATGATGTGTGATTACAAGAAATGATTTTAAATATAATTTACATATAAATATGATTAATATTTCTGTTATGATTATTTACATAACGGTGTGAGCTTACTCCTACAACTGCGCATGCGCTAAACGATATTCAAACACCAGGAACATCTCACACTATCACACCGGAGAAAACTCCTTACTCCTTCCTTCTCTGGACAAGCGTAAAATCAAAACCATGCAACGGTACTCAATGGCACACCTTATGATCGAAACCGGAAAACCTATAAAACGACAGTGGAAGAACAAATGTTTTCTCGCTTTAGCTCATTAGGTCCGCGATTGAGACACGTGGTGTGATTTTGATGTGCAACGCAAGGTATTTGTTTTCTTTTTGAAAGTGATAACACCTCTTTATAGTGTCATATTTAACAATGTGCACGTTAAAATAAATCTTGATATATTTATATTTCTTTATATCAATAAACAATCTGATTATAATCGATATTAATTTATTCCTTTGTTTCCAATAAGTGTAGCATTACTTTTAATATTCTGAGAGCTTGTAGACGTGGATCAATTTACGATTACACCATTGCACAAGCAGCCCATCGTCAGTCGAACCCCATTCAACCCATGCATTGTCGATAATATATTAATAGTAACGACAATAATAGCGTGCAGCGACAACACAATCATTAAAGGAGATAAATCGCTAACATTTGGGACCTAGAAATTGACACAAATGGGTCGCAACGCATATAATACTGTAATATGAATATATATATATATATATAAACAATCTGATTAAAATACAGATCTATATTTCGTTTCGTTTTTTTATACTTTCGACGGCCTACACTAATGTCGTGAATACAAGTAAAACGAAATTTTGAACTATAGAAACGAAATAAGCCAGCGGTGTCAATCGAATACAAATTTCAAGCGTCTGGTTAGCCTCGTTCCCTGAGTCTCTTGCTAAAACTGTTGCTGAAACGCATTATGGTACAAGATTCGTGTACCAATGGTAAAATGTTTATTTTGTCTTAAACATCGGATATCAGACACCCATCTTTTCCCGGTAAGATCACATCATCAATGTTGATTTAATTTGACAAATAAATAATTCGTGTTTTTGGATGATATTGAGTTATAGAGACTTAGCCACTTTAATTATGTAATTTTAATGAAATTGCTCAACAATTGTTAGAGACTTAGCCACTTTAATTATGTAATTTTAATGAAATTGCTCAACAAATTGTTAGATCTCGTTGCGTTCATCGGTATTTTCCGGCGTGGTTTCCCCCATGTTGGTGGGGCAGGACGGAGGGCCTGACAAGGACAGCTGTCTAGCCGTTCAGATGGGACGAGAAATCGAGGTCCCGCGTATATCGCCTACATTGGTGTCCACATAAAAGTTCCCTTGACAGTTGAAATTCGAACGGGGCTAAAGAAGATGGACATACGCCATATAGGATGCTATGAGCGAAATCTTGCCCGGACAGCGGCACTAAGACCTACTCTGTTATAGAATTTCCTGAGCTTCTTGTCCCATCCGAACGACTAACAAGAAGAAGAAGAAGCTAGGAGTTATATTTAATTCCTTAATAAATCAACTTACCTGAAAGATAAAGTCGACATTAACAAAGTAGATTATATTGTAATCCTGTTTAAGACCATTACCAATCTCTGATCTTGCAGTATTTATATTTCCCTATCTCCAGCTGGTTCACAATCAATCACACAGACAAACATAGACACAATAAAAATATGGAGTCATCTGAAACTATCGTGGTTAGTTTTCTATCTGTTTTTTTTACTAATGTAATCATAGTATTTGATGAATGAGTGGCATGGGAATGTTGTTAACGCACATCTATCCAACACCGCCTACACGCAGTCCGTGTGATTGGTTTTTTCGGGGGAGGGGGCTAATAAATGGCAACATCTCGATGTGCACAGGGTTTTGTCTGCGATATTGCCCTGTGTAAAAGCAGACGTTAAGATAAGCTTGTTTAAAGGAGGTAAGTCTCTAACTCCATATGATCCGAAATCTTTCACATTGAAAACACGAATTATTTGTCTGTTTAAATCAACAATGACGCTGTTTTCTTACTGTGAAAGGAAGGGCTTGTGGTATCCAATATCTAAGACAAAATGAAAATTTAAAAATTGGCACCGGAATCGCGTGGTAGCTAGAGTGTCTTTTATAATGAATAAACGTGGCTAAACATATCCCACAGGAAAATACCTCTTGTGTAGACTGAAATAACCAAACGCCAAAGACATATTGCATTAGTAATGCGTTGCAATCCATCTGTATCCATTTCTAGGTGCCAAAGAATATAGATTTAACTCATTTAAGTTTGTATATCTGCAGAAACATTTATCTTACCAAAACAGAGACGAGTGGGGAAGAAACTCCTTTGGGCGAAACTTTGTTTAGATGGTATCCTGCATAGAGAGAGGAAAACTAGCTATGTCATTTCAATAATTCGCTTGCGCGTAGGGGTCCTTTTAGCAGTGGGGGGAAACCGGGGGACCCAGAGAAAACACATGAGGTTGAACAGGCGACCCTCCTCCTTGTCACGTACAACCGGGGAATCGAAACCACGCCAGTTGACTCAATGACAGACCTTATGATACAGTCAGGAGTGCCCAGTCCGGCACTAGATACAGCGCGCACGCACCAACAGTTGTTATAAATATAACCTGTGTTCTGTATGATGTGAGGGATTAGCCAATGAAGCGGTCTGTTACAGCGAATTTGTGGCGTGAGGTTCACGGAACTGTTGGTTACCCATCAGAAACGTCAACGCTGATTGGTTAACGAAATGAGAGATAGAGGGGAGGGTGACGTCCAATTAACGTAAACTATGTCATCAGGACTAACAGTACACATTTATTTCAAAATATCGCTTACGTTATAGGGACATTCGCAGTTGGAGGAAACCGCTGGACTCGAAGATAAGTCTGCGGGGTTAAACATGCGGTCCTACTCCTTGTGGAATCGAAACCATGCCATTTCACTCAACGATACGAAATCAAATGGGGTTTAACGTCCTACTCTTCTGCTCCTAAACTAGGCTAATGAAGACGGGCATACGCCATACAGTGTGCTATGAGAGAAATTTTGCCCAGGCAGCGGTGCCACTGTATACTCTTATATCGAATTCTAACTGCCAAAGGATCTTTTATGTGCACGTCAATGTGTACACGGGACCTCGGTTGTTCGTCCCATCTGAACGACTAGACAGCTGTCCTTGTCAGGCCCTCACTGACAAGAGGAAGCCACGGGAAATCACGATGAACTTTCTCGGCCAATGCATGGATCGAACACCTGACCTCCGGGCTAACGAGCTAGCGTCTTACCCACGTGATGCCCCACTCAATGATACACCGCGTCAGACGACCTGGTGTGGCCAATATCCAATATGAAATGATAGTTACAACACGTGTTAGTATGTAATAGTCCAATTAACGTCTTATACTAGTAGATTTTATAACTATCCCTGCACCTGTCCAGTCATTATATCATACGTGTTAAAGATCGCGTATCTCACGTAATTAATACTCGATCGGTCAACACAATCGTCACACGTGTGAGTTTTTCGTGGAGAATTTTGAAAGTGATATATCTTATCAACGTCACGAGATTTAATGACATAATCGTTTTATAAGTGTTATTATTCGGCGTAATTAATCAATGTAATCAAATAACACACTATTTATGGATAACAATTACCGTACGATGGTTATATGCTGGATAACGACTTGTGAAACCTTGTTGAAACGTCGCAGTGAAATAAACCATAGTAATTGTTATTCATAAATACGTGTGTTAATTATTTGATTATGTTCCAATTACTAAATGCCATTCAAAGAATATTGATCAGTGTAGGTTACAAAAAGTTAAACAAACATAGACATTATGGGAGAATTGATAAAGAGCTGGCAGTTCTCACTATCATAGTTAAAACTATGTAATGTAAAGGAAATTTGCTGAAAATTTCAGTCAATTAAGCGATTGGAAGTTCCACCTAGCCTCGATCATCGTTACTAAGGGGTTTTGGTTCATATACAGTTGCAGTGGTTCTACTGACGCATTTTTCTGGCTAGGTTATTTCATTTGCCAGAACGTCAGCCATTGATTCGAACCTATGGGCCGCTATGCGCCAATTTTCAGACAAACTAAAAAAAATGACACAAACATAGGCGAGAGCTTTAAAACAAAGTTACCGATCAAAAGGTGGAGGTTGGGGATATTTGAAAGGATCAGATTCAAGCAAATGCTGACTGAATAACGTAATATTGTAGAAGGGAGGTAACTCCAATTAAGGCACGTCATAAAACCACACACGTTCACATCGATCTGTTCGACATTCCCCGACTTGGTTGGAAACTTCTGGTTACTCGAACAATAAGGCTTTGTTTCCATAACTGTCTTTGATAGGCAGTACCATACAAATGAAGACGAGTGTATACCATTTGGTGTGCTATAACGGAAATCCTGCCCTAACAGCAGGATGACAGCCTGGTCTTTTTTCAAATTCAAAATTTCAAGGTTTGTCTCCTCCTAACAAGGCACTGTCCCTACCAGGCCCTCAACCCTACACCCGCTGACAAGGGGAAAACCCATTATTTCGTGTTTTTATTACAGACTAGCAGATGAACCTGCGTCCCATGGGTTGATAGTAGTAGCAGTAGCCTAATACATGTAACTCTGAAACTGGAAGCAGTAGTCTAACCCCAGAGCTACCCCAACACCAAATTTCATCCTCAGCCCTCAACGGTGAACAGACAGACAAACAACCACCACAAAAAATATGTTTACATAACGTTACGTCATGGTTTCGTGGGAGTGGGTCACATATTAGTGTAGATAAATTAAGTCAAGAAAAAAATAAGAGACAAAAAATATTAACTTTTCTTGTTTAATTATGGACGTCAACGTCTGAGCAGAAAATACAACGAATAACATTTCTTACTTTACATCAACGTAAATAAGATAAAAACACAATTTATATCGAACACAAATAATAAGAGAACAATTGTTAAAACATTGTGTTGTATGCACTGAAACCTGTGATAACTTGCCTTAGAATAAAATAATTTGAAAGCCCCAATAACACTCTTGTTGTAATTGAATAATATGTCCCAATCTTCATTCTGGTCAACAAATTGTATTATTTTACCATATTCAAATTAATTGATGATATAAATTTCATCTTAACACACCTAATTTAAAGAATTGGAAAAATTCAACTACATGATTTGAAAAGGTCAACGTAAACCTTTTCAAATGTGACTTGGATTTTAAAATATTTTCGAACCCCCTGAACAAGTAAAATATGATGTAATGGATAAATTACACAACAGGTAGGACAGATAAACATCTAGTACTTAGAATAAGACTATTATTTATTTTCTAGAGCTGCCAAGCCAGCAAGAGTGTTATTGTCCCTTTAATGAAATTTTCATTATCTGTATTTATTTTTCGTTACCTATTTTTGAAGTATTATAGCGAAATATGTCAGCTATTTATCTAAATCTTACATAATATATCTTTAAGAGAACCCTTGACCAAACATTGTGCTATATGCATTTATAGAGACCAGTAAATGTTTGAACAGCGTTTTGAAACTAATTTGTCAATCTTCAAATCTTCATGCTTGTTTTCGTATCCTATATAGCCTACTGTAATTCAACTATGTAAATACTGTAAATAAATATTGTTTAAACCAATCTTCAAATCTCAATCATAATCTTAATGATTTCAAAAGTTAACTACAAAAATTGAGAAAATACTTAGAGCCAATGATTACAGTTTGCATATATATGGTTGTTGTATGAGCTCGTTTTGTGGATTTGGTGCTATATAAATTGACATATTATCATTATATAAATTGTTTTGTTTCTTTATTGACCATATGGATCCACGAACAGTTAGTCCCGAAATGACCGGGGTGACCGATTTGTCTTTTATTATGTCCATATAACACAATTCTCGAAAATCTTGCTATAATAGTTTTAAAATAAATAATTTAAAATGAATATATTGAAAATTTCAGTCAAATTACTTTATTCTAAACAAAGTCATTTTTGTTTGAAGTTCTGACTAGAATAGTAAGTCTCCATTTTCATATTGCTACGATAATAAACAAATAATCGATATTCCATTTTAACTCTAACTGATTAAATTACATGATCATTTTATCTACTTTATATTGTGATGCTCTAGAGAGTTGATAATAGGCTTGTCATGTTAAATAATGTCTAATTAATAATTAATATGAAGCCAAAAGAAAGACCTGTAATAGGCAGATTTAGGGATTACATAATGCAACTTAGTTTAATTAAAGATGGAATTATTAATAAACTTTAACAACAAGTAAACACATTAAAAAAAAATGTTGATAAAAATGAATTCCCTATAAATAGGTACCGGCAGCCAAAATTCATTTCTTATCAATTCTGATATTTGATAGTTTATCATGAAAGTAGCCACCAATAGAAGCCCAGCAAAAAAAAAATGAACAAAATATCTTGATTAGTTCCCGAGATATTCATGTTTAAAGGTCTCATTTTTGACTAATTGCATAAATTCGCTAAAATAGGCCATTTTTATATGCAATTTATAGTTGCATAAATATGCAAATAGGTATTGTTTTCAACTTAATGAAATATATGGTGTACATTCTATACAAAATTGAAATGCATTAAGACTTTGTCAAGTAACTTTTGTTGAAATAAGCTTTTAAAAATGAAAAAAATGACAGAATTACATAGTTCGAATAAGCCTGAAGCCCAACTTTGGTATGCAATAAGTTTTTATGCAAATATAAACTTATGGGTTTTTCAGCATTTTTCTACATAAAAGTTTACATAATTTAACGCTAATTTTTTCAAGCTTTCTCGCTGAGCAATTTTAAATGTTATTCACAATCAAAAATGATGAGAAGTGCAATTTTGACCACGGAAAAATGCTACTTTGGTGAATAATTGAGTCACAACTTCAAAAGGTCATAACTTCAAGACAAATTAAGCAATTTGATTGAAATTTGGACCATAGCTTCATAAGATCTTGTTCTATAATATGACACTGTGAGTGAAGTTATAGATACAATACAACAATTGATATTGGAACCTTTATTTTGCATATAAATTAGTTGAATTAAGCACTTTAAACAGTGTATTTTGAAAAAAAGCATCACCACCATCAGATTTACTCTGGATAGCAGAGCTTTATTGACATTTTCGATATCATCACAAATTTTAGAAGCCATGAAAGTCTCATAACCAACAGGATCACTACTACAGGTCTCACTTTTCTTCTTTGCTATAGCTGTAATAATTCTTTATCTGTTTTTGACAAAGCTGATTTTAATAAACACCATATATATACAACACACCCTGTGGTATCCATGATAATAGCAAGTCTTTCTCATTTTGAAACAGAATAGAATGATGAATAACACCATTTGTTACAGTTTACTTGCACTATTTTTTTTTTATTTATTATGTCACCGAAAAGTTCACGCCGGGTTGTATTTAACCTGAACAGAATTTGTCCAACACAAGTTACTTCATTTGTAAAATTAAATATGAGATATGTTATTCTTTCGCTGTTAGAACTTCTTTGTATCTGTACACTTTCAACAAAAGACCTCTCATTCGAGATTTCTGAATATCTATATATAAGATACCGCGAAATCTACAAGTACATGTATGTTTCACTGTCTCAGAAAATACAACTGCAGTACATGTAGTTCATTTATTCAAGCATATATTCGACATGATGGTACATGTATTTGGCCTCTTCCACTTGCAGCGAATATAGATTTTAAATGAACTGAAATCATCATGATCTGAAATAATATAACATAATAATTTATTTCCATTATTTTTATTTCGAGCTTGATTAATGCCTAAAATATCAATAGATA
The DNA here is from genome assembly GCA_963678685.1 of Patella ulyssiponensis. NCBI lineage: Eukaryota > Metazoa > Mollusca > Gastropoda > Patellidae > Patella > Patella ulyssiponensis. Next base: position 58,327,539 of record OY783232.1, on the reverse strand, counting down.
AATTTATATTATAAAAATATGAACTTCTTTTAGAGTCTAACAGTTAAACTTAAACTAAAAAAGTCCAAAGCACAAGTTTTTGCAAGGAGAAAAACCTAACATAAAAAGAATACTATAATTTATATAAAAGTCTACTTTAATCAACATATCCATAGAGGTTAAGGAAATGCAACAAAATTAACATACATTTGAACAAACAATGAAGTAATAACAAAAGAAAATCGTCATTATTTTGAGAAATGAGCGACATCGATGTCCGCCATCTTGGAATTTGCCGATTCAATGTTTACATCTTCGGTGGTTTAAAACGAAGAAATATCACACAAATACTCCATAGACATTCTTCATAATAAATTACATGATAGATTAATATGTAATAATTCAATATCTAGATTCATTTTCATTAAAATACTTTTAACTCATTTTCATTTTCACGACAACTGAGTGTGCTGGCCATCGAAATGCCGATCAAACACGTGACCTGCATATCGGCAGAATAAACAAAAAATAATCTATCTAATTTAACCCATCGGTTGCTAAACAAATAAAAAGTGTAAAGATTAATATCTCAGTAACATTCTATATATTAAAATTATTAACAAAATTACCTATTTTGCTGAATATCGATGCTGGTAAGCACTCTATGGGCTCAGGAATGTTCGTCATGGTGCGTGCATAGTCAACAGCTTTGTTTACGTTTATTGTCTTGTACCACTATATTTCGCGCGCTATGCGCTCTTTTGCCAGCAAAGATAGACACAGTTTTGTATTATTTTTAGAAAGGAAATTGAATGAGGATTAATTTGGTACAAGGTTTGCCATATCTATATATTGTACTAAGACACTAAAATTAGCTTTGAAGTCGGAACAAATTTTAAAATAATAATTAAAGTGAATAAATACAAGAAAATTAACACGTATTTAGTATCATACGAAAGGTAATTTTTTACTGCTTTTGTTACTTTTTATAGAAAATGTATTTGGTTAGTGGCAACCGAACGCAAGAGTTTTTAATTCACCTACCGAGATGAGGTCGGGACAGAATGTCGACATGAAGCCGATCCGCGGCACTAATTAACAAGATTTATCAGTGTTATACTAATTACTCTGTTTCATTGAGTATTGTTTGGAAGTTAATAAAAATAACACCATTGGAAAGCCGAAAATTTCACGATATTTCCCGTATAATTTTTAACAATATACACAAATAAATAAAAAAGTTACAAGCTGTTGAAAAGATGCTACTTTTTGACAATTTAGAGATTTTCCACTCAGATACATGGGTGACTGCTGGTACCTACTATAAACAATGTGATAATATAAATTTCTTATATGTGATGATATGACAAAAATACAGATCTATATTTCATTTCGGTTTTTTTATACTTTCAATGGCCTACACTACATGAAGATCTGACAAGTTATTGAGAGTTTACATCAGCGGTCATATGATTGGCTTTTGACCCTATGACATCAGACATTTGATTAACCAATCAGACTTGATGTTTCTACATGTAGTAGGATAGACCACAGTTCCGTGCATCACAACAAATCGTTTCATTGGCTAATTTATCATATCAACTAGAACATCGGTTATATACATGTAACAACTTTCCCAGTGTTGTGAGCACAAGTAAAGCGAAATTTTTTAGTATAAAAACAAAACTAAATTGGATCTGTGTTTTAATCAGACTGTATGCTGATCGAATTTTGTGAGACCAAAATCTGTATTTTATTGGTCCCAGACTTTTAAAGGAAATAGTTCGATTCTAGCAGACGACACCGAACAAATATGTCCATTTTCGAGAAAAGATGAAATAAGTAATATACCATTTGTACTGTAGGTCATTTTTGGATTTCTTGCTTGTAACTTGTAAACCTGTCAAACACTTTAAACATTCCTAATATATACGTTAAAAATAAGTTGTTTGATGGGACCAAAAACTGAGTTGCCATGGAAACGTTGCCATACAAATAAAAGTTGGAATTTGATGTCGAGTAGATAAAAATGCTGGTGCCCTTGCAGAAATTCCTTCATACTAGGACACGACATGGGAATATCTGTCTCCATAACCCACAAAATTCTTTGGTTTCATATCCCATCACCACATAAATCGTTGAAGGTCATCCGAGTCGCTCCATTTAAAAGTTTTATAAATAAAAATATAAACAGTGAGAAAATTAATACTGATATATAACAACAATTCGACGAATAATTTAAATTTAGAAGTTACCGTAATATTAACTCGAAATATTAAATATGGAATAATGAAATATCGAAATTCTAACAGTTTTTGAGGAATGCTACAAGCACAGAGGCATATTAAGAATACAATTTTCCAAAACACGTCTTTCTTTTCGAGTGCTTTGGACACGGCTATTGCAGCGAAAAGATAAACAACTATAAGACCGTATTTCACATTTTCATGGCGTTTAAATATCTTAGACCAGACATAAAATGGATAGTGACGATTGTCTGCTAATAAATATTCATGAACGTAAGTGTAATTTGCAATTAAATAATATGCTAACAAAACAAACACGGACACCTTTACAGGACTCTGGAAAGAAAATTTCAAGAAGTAGACAATTTTCGAGGGACTTGCGATATGCATACACGAAAATGCTAACGTTACACATAGAAAATAGAAGATCTGTGGAAAGTTTAAACACGCTTGATGATGACTTTTATCTCCCACGACAATCCCACCATTTATAAACACAAACGTTATAAAGCCGATGACCACCGCAATATAACACCAAGTTGATTTAACGATGGCTAGGATCAACTCCAAGATCCGAGAAGGTTTGTGTCGGACAGATTTGAAAATTAAATTGAATAACGTGATTAAAGTTCTTAAGTCAGTCATCCGCGTAACATCTTTCTTTTCTTGCTCCATCCAAATGATGAGTTGTCTTCCCTTGGTTAAACCTAACACAAACAGCACCCAGATGATATTGGTTTGTCTGAACACTATGGCAACCACTCCAAAAATGGCCGACGCAAAATGGCTACCATTGAGATTGAGATAGTACATTAAAAGTGTGAAACACACAGCCCCTGGATCGGTATAATACATCCACGAAAAGAAATATAACACTGGGAAAAACGCAAGCGTCCACGCATTCAGAACTAATGTTGAATTTGAGATCATCTGAAAAATATAGACAAACGAGGATTATTATTGTATTTGTCTGCAAATTATTGAGCAGACGGGTTTGCTGCATTGAAAACTAGTTTTCTACATGTTTTAGAACTGGTTCAGAGTCAGAGAAAGAAATCAGGTTAAATATTCACTCAATAAAAACGGGATCACTTTTGGACTAACATATGACTCAATTTTATTTCTATAATTTCTTGTGCTTTGCTAGAGGAAACCGGAAGACCAGGAGAAAATCCACAAAGTGGAAAGATGCCCTTACTTATGTCATATAGAGAATTTAGAAATTGGGTTTAACGTCCACTCAACACAACTAGGTCATTTCGGGACTAACATATGGTTTAATTTTATTTCAATAATCCGCTTGCGCGTAGGGGTCTTTAGCAGTGGGAGGAAACCGGAGTGCTCGGAGGAAACCCACGAGGTTGAGAAAGCGTCCCTATCTCCATGCCACATACGCTCACACCAGGGCTCGAAACCACAGCCGCAAGCCAGAGGTGACCGGTCAGCTAGGGGTCGAAGCGCAACACTCTAGACCACTAGGCCATCCCAACCCCCCGTATGTCACGTACAAGTGTTGGATCGTAAAAGCACCATAGCAGACCATTATGATCTAATATTCTAAAGTCTACACATTAGACTGTTCGGCCATCCCCCTTGTAACAAACAGCACTGCACACCTTTACACAGCACAGAGAAATCAAAATGTGAAGATGAATAGCAAACTATGGGCTAGGTTAACCTCATCTTCAATAGAAGGCTTGATCTCGCCTTAACTACATACATCTTATCAAGCCCTTCACGTAATACCCTGTATATTTCGCCACTAAGTTCGATTGTCACAAGTCCAACTTGGGAACCTATCAGATTCATCGGTCATCGTGAATACCAAGTCTCGTGCTTTATAGCTAAAATGCTTACATGTGACAATCGAGTTGCAAAGTTCAAAGATCGATCAATGTCACGGTTGCTGTTTTCCCACGAGTTTCTCAATTTAAAAAACCCTGTTTGTTTATAGTGTGTTTGGTGCCTCGAACTCTGATTGGACAATGCTAATTAGTCACTTGTAAAAACAACTAGCGCAAAGTTCAGGGAATTGCTGAGTATTCAAGCAACGGAGAGATGTTGTATAACTTGCGAACGTTGCTTAAGGAACATGGGTTAACTTGTCACAAGAAGGATCTCTCAAAGCCGTAGTCATCAAGTCAGTTTCTACATGGCCCGTAAGCCTTGTGTATCAACCGTTGAAATGATATGGGGCTTACCATTCACTTAACAAAAACTAGGTCATTTTTATTTCAATAATCTGTTTGCGGGTAGGGGTCTTTAGCAGTTGGTAGAAACAGGTGGACCCGGAGAAAACTCACAAGGCTGGACATGTCAGGTACAACCAGGAAATCGAAACCACGCCAGTTGACTCAATGACAGACCTTATGATACAACGCTCACATGCTAACCATCCTCCCTCCCCCAAACACATTAGTCCAATCTTGTGGGTTTCCATCCGGGTCCCTCCCACTGCTATAGACCCCTACGCGCAACCGATTTATTGAAATAAAGTTAAAACATATGTAAGTCCGGAAATGACCTAGTTTTTGTCGAGTCGATGCGAAACCCCATATTTCTTTCTCTCTGAACTCTCTTTCTCTGATTATTTGAGAGATACGAGAGTTACCTTACTGACCTTATTGTTGACGTGAATCCTCTTGATAATGAGATACAACAAGAACATATTGCCCACCATAAACAGGAGATTAACAGCTCGTAGATTCTGAGTTGAGCAGACATCTTGAGTCTGTGGTAGTATTACAGACAATGGTTTCAGTAGAACTACTGATATTATATACAGACCAGGTAATGTTGTAATCATTGGATCCCACTGAAATAAATTATCAACACATTCATTCATATTTTAGCATTTTCTGAAATTCTATCCAAGATGTCGACATTGATTGTTGCTAATTTTTCAACTGGCAGACTATATCACCGTTAAGATATGCTGTCTATCGAATTTCGAAACTGGCTGCGATTTCTATTGTTCCTTTCTTGTATATCACTAGATTTATTCATTTTTAACATTTTCAGAAATTCTATTCAATCAGATTATCGACACTTACAGTAGTTTATTTTGTGCCGTCAACTGGCCCAAAATCCATCATTAAGAAACACTCTCCATCGAAACTGGACGTATTATTTCTATTGAGTCTTTCTTATAAATCATTGCTTTTCATTTTGAGTTAAATCTGCCTGTAGTATTATTATAAATCTACTTGTACCACTATCAGTTATAATAAACAAATCATTTGCTGTCTAATTAAAACAAATTTTGTTTATGTTTTTGTATCAAACAATTCTACATGACAATAGTGTTGGATTATAAATTTATGTCGCCAATGTCGGGCATGGCAAGAAATGATTCCTTTTGGCGATTAAAGAAGAACCCCGGTGGAAAATAGACAGTAAGGATTCTAAAATAGGGGAGAAAAGAACAGTAATGATGAGAGCTCACTTCTATCGAACATTGTTACAAAATACCCTTTTTCTGTTACGCACAAGCGGGGCATCAAAACCAAGACACTTGACTCAAAGACAAACATTTGATCTAATGCCCCACTGAAGGTCCTTTCGAAACTGATGAATTGTTATTTTACATCATACCACAGGAATCTGACCTTCTATCTGTATATATATGCATACACCATACCGAACTAATATATAATAAAAAAGAACAGGAATGCAATGCCTGTCGAAGCCTCGATTTTACCTGCTCTCGCTTCGGTACGTTTTTGTTCCACAATTCGTAATGTCAGGCAATCTAACCTCTGCCAATTCACTCAGATATGATTTTTCTTTAATCTAGCCGTTTTGATTTGCACAAATACTCCCCACAAAACGATATCATAGCCATTTGATTCCAATATTTACATTATTTTCCTTCGTTGACGTTTGTCCTTAACTCCATGCGCTGACGTCATACAAAATCAATCCGCAGTGACTAGATCACTGAATCAAGTGCCAAAGATATTTTAAGATTTTCTCTGCCATTCCATTTTCCTCCTTTTGCATGGTAAATTTTGTTAACTCTTGGGTGTAGAATCGAAGAAGAGGGTTTGAATATACACTTTCTGCCAGGTTTTGGTGAATATTCGTGATTTTGAGGCGGAAGTATACAAGACTTCAGAGATTGGTTAGGTTTTTGTATGACGTCAGCGCATGGAGTTGAGGACAAACGTCAACGAAGGAAAATAATGTAAATATTGGATTCAAATGGCTATGATATCGTTTTGTGGGGAGTATCTGTGCAAATCAAAACGGCTAGATTGAAGAAAAATCATATCTGAGTGAATTGGCAGAGGTTAGATTGCCTGACATTACGAATTGTGGAACAAAAACGTGCCGAAGCGAAAGCAGGTAAAATCGAGGCTACGACAGGCATTGCATTCCTGTTCTTTTTTTATTATATATTGTCTAGTTCGGTATGGTGTATGCATATTTCTACAGATAGAAGGTCAGATTCCTGTGATCATACAAACATGGGTGGTCAATTGTATTGGCAAATGCTATGTGCCGATTTCAAATTGAATATATGGAATAAAACAAATTTCAAAATAGTTTTTATTTTCTAGGCTGGTAAAAACGTTTTGACCATTAGAGTTTGATGTTTTTATATAGCCATGCGATGAAATAATGTAATGGGCAGCTGAACCAATACGTCACGTGTCGGATTTGATGACTGAATGAATAATTTACTCCCGAGTGCCGGTCCCCCGCCTGTACTTACATAGCTGTAGTTGCCATCACAGAATCGCTTGGCTTGTGGAACATGGAATATTTCATCCATATATGGTTCAGGCTGGGCATCATTACTAAAATAAAAGGGAATAATAGATATTAGCATAAAGGTTGCCGCAGCTAAACACGCCGAAACATCAGGCATTTTTCCCGTTCAATCTTTGTTTATGTATTCCACTTCCGGCACTGATGAGGTGGTTCGTATCGGAAATCGAAAACAACCCACTTCGCCTGTATTTTTGAGATGGATCGTCACATTCATCTTTACGGCTCGAGGCGTATGGGTGGTAGATGTATGTCGGTTAGTATTTTTGGCTTATTTGAACAGGCACTATGTAAAAGCTAAATATGTATGTTGCAGGTATTTCTTTAGGCCTTCAATATTATATAAATTATTAATTAGACATTAATTAATATGGCCGTTTGACCATAATCAATTTTCAATGTCATCGGATGGCTCCGACGTTAAGAAAATTTGAACAATTCGGCCATTTAATGATTCAATTTAAAAATAGGAAAGCATGGCTAAGCCTCGAATGACCAGTTCGGTGATTTATACGATAACTGTACATCTGGTCAAAACTACAGTACAACTACATTGTATTTTAATAGGGTTCATTCAAATTACTTTATTTTGAGCGAAGTTATTTATGAAATACACGTGTTATATCGGGAACAGTTAGTTCCTTATCTAAACCTCACATAATACGTATCTTTAAAAGAGTGTGCCAATTCGTATACAAGCCTACCTAAAACAGAATTACCTGCACTGAACGAAACAGAACTTACCAAAATGGATGAAACCGCGGAAGATACCGAAAAAACAGCTGACCAATATACACTGTCACTACTTCTTATTGCGGTTGGCGATCAGGTTTCCGCGTCGGAAGTTGTTGCATCGTCCGGATAAACATTTGTATCTGTTTGTCACGGTTTTCAGTCTTCGAAATCATAATTTTTCCGCGCGAAATATATATATATATATATATAAATCATTAGATAGAATGAACTACTCTTCATGTTTGCTTGGGGTTTTTGTATCTGTTTGTCACGGTTTTCAGTCATCGAAATTATAATTTTTCCGCGCGAAATATATATATAAAAATCATTAGATAGAATGAGAGAGAGAGAAATGGGGTTTAACGTCCAGTCGACACAAACTAGGCCATTTCGGGACTAACATGGTTTTAATTTTATTTCAATAATTCGCTTGCGCGTAGGGGTCTTTAACAGTGGGAGGAAACCGGAGTGTCCGGAGGAAACCCACGAGGTTGAGAAGGCGCCCCTATCTTCATGCCACATACGCTCACACCACGGATCGAAACCGCAGCCGCAAACCAGAGTTGACCGGCCAGCTAGAGGTCAAAGCGCGGCACTCTAGACCCCCCACCGCCATTAGATAGAATGAACTACTATTCTTGTTAGCTTGGGTTTTTTGGGGGAGGGGGAGGGGTGGGGTATGTTTTGTTGTTGTTTGTCCCCTTTGTCATAATGATGTCGCTACAATACCGCAGTTAATGGAGCATGGTTCAAGGCTATGCATAGATTTATACATGGAATTCTGTTTATATTATATATTCAACCGACTAGGATAATGTATACGCACCAACCTCAAGTTTTCTGGACAACGGCGAGATGGTCTACTCTTATATCGAATTACAATTGCAAAGGGACCTTTTAAGTACACGCCAATGTGTATACGGGATATACATTTTGTGTACACACCGATATACATTTTGCACCGTGAACATTGCAATAATATTGGCAACGTTATTTTTCCATAGCATAATGCCTTATACCCGAGTTCCGCTTACTTCTAATTTGGTTTTGATAATAGGATATATAATCTTCTGTTAAGGCACGAACTGGTTATGACCCCATACATTAATCATGTAATTAATCCCATATTATGTCATTTACAAACTACATAATGATCTGTGTAAAGCTCCGCATGACTTCAAAGGAATATGCACTGGTCAGTGAGCATACCATGACTTGATAAGAAAATAATTCCATATGTGATCATGGGTCTTATCTATTTTCCGTATTGTCGGAGGCTATAAAACCAGGAGACTGCTGTCAGTTAAAAAGACGGGAGTAGGAGAGGAACAGAACCGAGAAACGAAAAGGTCAGCGTATGGACCCATCCGAGTTCAGCCGCTGCCGTGGCAGGAGGACGGAATGGTTGTCCTAATGTAACATGTTAATGCAATCTGAACATCTGAGACAAAGAGCAAGTTACCATTTAATTTTCGTACGTTAGTTACGCACGATGTTAATGCTATCGTTTATATTCCGTATGTAGCTTAGTTCGTGATGTATTAATGCAGTCCTTTTATATACCTGATGTACGAAACTGATCTACTGACAGTCAAAACAGATCACATTAACGAGCCTGGACAGGCGATCCCAGGACGGATCCAGGATTTTCGGAAGGGGGGGGGGGGGGGCGTGCTGCACCCACTTGGGAGTGCGAAGCCCGGCCCGTGATTTTTGAGTGGACAAAAATGCCCACAAGGACTAATTTCATACTAGTACTGTAAATTACGATTTCCAACCTAAACCTTTTTTGTTCTCCTTTCCCGCGAGAACATATGGAGCTAAAAATTGTTCGCCATCGCAAAAAAAAGAGGGGGCGTGCGCCGGGTGCGCCCCCTCTGTATCCGCGCCTGGATCCTGCTCCTTGTCACGTACAACCGGGAAATCGAAACCACGCTAGTTGATTGAATGTCAGACCTCATGACACTGCGCGCACATGCTCACCATTCGGCCATCCAACCCCACAAACTGTGTTTAGTATGTAGACTGACATTATTCTAGCCCCAGGTAGGTATAATAATATAGTATAGTATATATCTATCTATACCAAGTAATATGTAGGTAAGAATCTGACTACCGACAAACTCCATCATGTTACATGCGTTAAGCTACGGTTTTCATTGGAACCTCAAATACCAACTATTTCTTACATTTTGAATTCCAAATTAAAGTTTAAAATTCCAAAATTGAAAATTGCCTTATTTGAGCGTCGTGTTCTGCTCCGACTGGGCTAATGAAGACGGGCATACGCCATATAGTGGGCTATAAAGAAAAATTTTGCCCAGGCAGAGGCAGTGTATCGAATTCCAACTGCAAAGGGATCTTTTACGTAGTCGCCTATGTGTACACGGGACGAGGGGACCACGTCAGATAATTTCGATGAACTTTCTCCGCCTGTGCAGGGATCGAATACGCGACCTCCAGGCTAGCGAGTGTTTACCCGGCTCCGATTTTATTGACAAGGTACAGACATACAGCGGTAAAACAAAACATGCAGCGTTCTAAATTTGGAATTTACATGCTTTTTTACACGCGGGAAAATTGTTTATTCCTCACTTAGAATATAAAACAAATGGGCGGACTATTTATCAAAAAAGTAGACGATGGAACTACTTGAGCATGGCAAATTACATTAATAAACCTAGCAATCTTATACATAGATATACTATATTAATAAACCTACCTATCTAGAAATATTACATTAATAAACCCAGCAGTTTTATACATAGAAATATTACATTGTTAAACCTAGCTGTCTTATACATAGAAATATTACATTAATAAACCCAGCAGTCTTATACATAGAAATATTACATAAATGAACCTAGCAATCTATATACATAGCAATATTACATTATTAAACCAAGTTAAATTTGACATAGTGACATTACATAAATGAACCTAGCAATCTTACACATAGAACACGCAGGACAAACTTCACTATTGACAGCTAAAAAAGTGATTCATTTGACTTGGATTTCAGAAGTTAAAGTTACAGTACAGATATCAACAGTATCGTTTATTTTTACGTTAAATTATCCATAACAAAATGTATTAAAATCCAGTAAATATCACAGACTAACCATGGCCTCAAAAGTATATTATAGTCTGGATACGTTAATTAATGTCTAACTAATATAGATAACATTTCCGGAGTAAAGAAAGGATTCTAATCCAGTAAATATCGCAGGCTAACCATGGCCTCAAATTAGATTATGGTCTGGATAAGTAAAATGTCTGATTAATAATATATATAACATTTCCGGACTAAAGAAAGTCCTGCAATAGGCAGAATAATAGCTCCTGCGTAATGCATGTTTAAGGGTTGTTGGATATTCCTAGATATTCAGTTTTTCACACGCAAATCTTCTAATGGCATTACAATTATAATCATTGAAGACAGCCGCAGTTACTTCCAGACAATGTTCGTGTTTGTAAGTATTGCTGGGACCATCCTGTAACCATAGTGATGCTTCTATTTCAGATCCATCATTCCACCTCCAATCTCCTTCTTTGGCCAAATCATTTCCACCAATCCAATAAGGATGTTCTGAATGATAAGTATTGGAAGACTATTATAATATAGTAGGCCTATCGATATACATGGCGGCTAGGCCTGTCGATATACATGGCGGCTAGGCCTGTCGATATACATGGCGGCTAGGCCTGTCGATATACATGGCGGCTAGGCCTGTCGATATACATGGCGGCTAGGCCTGTCGATATACATGGCGGGAAACCCGGATATTTTGTTTTAGACCATGTGATACCACTTTTTGTTTGATCTGAGAAATAGTGACAGCGTTCCGAAATCCCGTCTCCTTTATCACATAAACGCCTAGACTATAACTCACATAAATTGCATCGCCGACCGGCTTAATCTGAGAGATCGGAAGTGAGAGAGTTCTAATTGCATCACGTAAATTGCATCGATGGTCGGCATGACCTTAGGGGTTCCGCAAGAGACCCTTGTCATTGTCGCTTAAATTTCATCGACGACTGGCATGACCTTCGGGGTTCGGGAAGGGCCCTTTTCATTGTCACGTAAATTCCCTCGACGGTCGACATGAACTGAAGTTGATATGATCCCCAAGATTTTAGTAATGCAGCGTAGCAGGCCAAGGAGAACGAAGTAGAATTTTGCCAGACCCGTTTTTCAAATTCCGGTTCCGCTGAAGGGGGGGGGGGATGGATGGCAGAATGGTTAGCACGTGCGTGCTGTATCATAAGGTCTGTCATTGAGTCAAGTGACGTGGTTTCGATCCCTCGGTTGTACGGGGCTTTTATTCGGGTCCTCCAATTTCCTCCCACTGCCAAAGATCCCCACGCACGAGCGAATTAATGAAATAAAAACGGAACGACGCGTTAATCCCGAAATGACCTAGTTTGTGTTGGGAGGACGTTAAACCCCATTTCTCTCTATCTCTTTGACACGACGAGATACACTTCCAGAGTCCCACCACCCCCTGTGACAAAAACAGAGAAAAACTCACCCTCTAATATGACCTTTTTCAGATAGAAATCCCCAGACTTCATAGTGAGAAGTTGGCCGCCATCTTGTGAACAATTGGCTTTAGCATCAAGCCAGTTTCGTTTATCATTGACTATTCTCAAACAATACTTTCCACCAAATACAGGATAACCAGTAATTTTGCAGTCATCTGTTGAAATAAATATATCTTGAAATAAATAAATATAATCGTAAAGATACATGATGTAAGTTTTACATAAAGTGCGGGAAAAGAAATGAAATGAAATGGGGTTTAACGTCCTACTCTTCTGCACCTAACCTGGGCTAATGGAAGACGGGCATACGCCATACAGTGTGCTATGAGGGAAATTTTGTCTGGGCAGCGGCGCTACGGCTTACTCTTATATAAAATTCCAACTGCCAAGGGATCTTTTACGTGCACTCCAATGGTTTTCTTTGGATCCGAACGACAAGCCAGCTGTCCTTGCCAGACCCTCCGTTCTGCATCGCTGACAACGGGGAAACCACGCCGGAAAATCGAGATGAACACCCGACCTCCATTTCTAGCTATAATAATTCAAAAATGTATGATGAATAGAGAAAGAGGGAGAAATGGGGTTTAACGTCCACTCGAAACAAACTGGGTCATTTCGGGATAATATATGGTTTAATTTTATTTCAATAATTCGCTTGCGCGTAGGGGTCTTTAGCAGTGGGAGGGAACCGGAAGACCCAGAGAAAACCCACAAGGTTGGACAGGCGACCCTTCTCCTTGACACGTACAACCGGGGATTCGAAACCACGCCAGTTGACTCAATGACAGGCCGTATGATACATCGCGCACCATTAATCCATCCACCCCCTTGATAATGAATAAAGATTCGGGATTATTAAATGGCGGGGATGTTCTAGTTGATTCCATACCACGTCCATCAGGTGGTATTGAGAGATGATTGTGGGCTTAAAGGGACACTGACACTCTTGCTGGCTTGGCAGCACCAGAAAATAAATAATAGCCTTATTCTAAGGACTAGATGTTTAAGTGTCCTACTTGTTGTGTAAATTATCCATTACATCCTATTTTACTTGTCCAGAGGATTCGAAAATAGTTTAAAATCCAAATCACATTTGAAAAGGTTTACGTTAGGCTTTTCAAATCATTAAGTTGATTTTTTCCATTTTTTTTTTAAATTAGGCGTGTTAAGATGAAGTTTGTATCATCAATTAATCGGAATATTGTTAAATAATACAATTTGTTGACCAGAATAAAGATTGGGACATATTATTTAGTTACAACAAGAGTAGTATTGGGCCGTTAAAACGAGACGGTGGTCAATGTAGCTAAGTGAGTAAGACGTTGGCTCGCTAATCTGGAGCTCGTGGGTTCGACCCTGGTGTTGGCTGAGAAAATTCATCGGGGGTTTTTCGGCGTGGTTTGCCCTCGTCAGTGGTGCAGGTCTGGGGAAGTGGCAAGGACAACTGTCTGAAATGAAATGAGGTTAAACTTCTTAGAGTATTCTTCTCCGACTGGGCTAATGAAGACGAGCATACCTCATTCAGTGCATCTTCAATAGAAGGCTTGATCTCGCCTTAACTACATACATCTTATCAAGCCCTCCACGTAATTGATGATTCCGAGATTTGGAGTTAAGCTCCGCCCCCTTAGATACTGTTACTATGTCCCACAAGTTTAATAACATCAGCGGTTCAATATGGCGACTCAGCACCCTACACAAACGTAACTCACGTGACGAAATTTATGACGTAGCTGGCTTTTACTTCTCCGCAGGTAGCGTGTCTCAGATGTTCAGATTGCACCCTACAGTTTGTTTCGCACATGCATGTTGTCATCAAATAGTAACTGTATAGTGTGGTTTTAATTGTTTTCAAAAAAAAAAGAGTTTACATAAATAGAAATAAATAAATGTGAAGTATACAATCATTGTTGCAAGGCCGCTACAATCACTGAGAGGGATGACATCGGTGCGGCTTAATGAGCTCCATCTTCAATAGAAGGCTTGATCTCGCCTTAACTACATACATCTTATCAAACCCTTCACGTAATACCCTGTATATTTCGCCACTAAGTTCGATTGTCACAAGCCCAGCTTGGGAACCTATCAGATTCATCGGTCGTCGTGAATACCAAGTCTCGTGCTTTATAGCTAAAATGCTTACATGTGACAATCGAGTTACAAAGTTCAAAGATCGATCAATGTCACGGTTGCTGTTTTCCCACGAGTTTCTCAATTTAAAAAACCCTGTTTGTTTATAGTGTGTTTGGTGCCACGAACTCTGATTGGGCAATGCTAATTAGTCACTTGTAAAAACAACTAGCGCAAAGTTCGAGGAATTGCTGAGTATTCAAGCAACGGAGAGATGTTGTTTAACTCGCGAACGTTGCTTAAGGCCCCCGCACACGAGCGCATTTTGCGTACGCATTTAGCGCCGCGCTAAATGCGTACGCATTTGGCGCAGAAATACGGCGCCCGCACACGAGCCGAAAACGACGCTGCGCGAAAGCTACTGCGGCAAGTGTGTCGTTCACGTATCCACCACTCATCCGAAAATGGCAGCCGTGAGTGAATCATCGTCGTCGTCATCGTCATCGGAAGATGAAGAAACAGCCCTTGCAGTGTTACTTCTGCCATAAATCGACGATTTTATCCTCTAAAATTGGGTCATTGACGAACTCACTGGGTGCCGCCATTTTGCAGTAGTAATGACGCATGCGCATTGACGACGAATGAAACGCAAATAGCGCTGATCAGTTGCCCGCACACGAGAGCGCAGTTGGCGCTGCGTCAAAAAATATCAAACATGACAGATATTTGGCGAACGTCAAAATGCGCTAAAAAATACCCCCGCACACGAGCCGAAAATGACGCTGCGCCATTTGCGTGTACGCAGTTTTCGGCTCGTGTGCGGGGGCCTTTAAGGAACATGCATTCAGTTAGTAACATATACTTGTTACCTTGGTACAGTCTACGACCCCTTACGCAAGTTCAAATAGGTTCAAACGCACAATTGTCAACACACATCATTACAGTTTGTATTAAAATAAGTAATTCTATCACAAATAGTGAAGACTGGACCATTAAAATAGTTACCGAACAGTTTTTCTCTGCATATACAGCGCTGTTTATGTTATAGGCCTAATGGCGTATTACACAACTTGTGGCCATGACGGTCGGCCATTTGAAATTTCGAGTTGGAGATGGGTTTCATCAAATCATATAATTATGCGGTAAGGTCTCACCTTAACTTCAATAAGAATTGATTTATTATATGTTAAGCTACGTGCAGTACTGTTTTGGGCCAGTTTATTTGTAAATTAAGCGAGCTATAGGCCAGTAAACTTTTTGTAGTCATGTGACTACAAAACTTGCGCGAAGGAACTCTGTAGGAAAAACCACTACTGCGACTGGAGTAAGACGGAAGACAGCAGTAGTGGAACCATTTCTAGCATTCAGTGTGTTATAAGGGGAACTGTGACCGGAAAGCAGCACCATAGCCTACTCTTATATCGAATTCAAACTGGCAGTAGATGTTTTACGTGTGCACAAAATCTGTACACGGGATTTCTGTTTTTCGTCTCATCCCAACGACTAGACAACTGTCATTGCCATATCGTTCGTCCTGCACCACTGACAAGGGGAAACCAGCCGGAACGCAAGCTGTCTAGTCATTGAGATGGGACTAAAACCTGTGTCCCATGTACACATTGGCGTGCACGTAAAATATCTCTTTACTATTGATCACGTTATTAAATTACAACACAGATACTGGTAATAACGCCATACAATGTATATAGCTAATATATTGGTTATCACGTGAGTGAATGTCTCACTTCAGTAATAACTGGTATTTTTAAGTTCCAATTTCATATTTTCTAAGAAAGTCAAAGCATAATTATTTCTATGTCTTTTGCTCAAAAGGTTGTCAACTCACTATTATACGATCATGGGCAAAATTTTTGGGGCATTAGAAAGGGTGACACAGGCTGATTGAGGAAATAGTTACTCAATTACCTCCCTTAATTTCCCATTTCTCTCCATGGACGGCCATCTTCAAACGTTTGAATTTGAAGTTGAAAATGATATTTTTGCCAATTTCTCAACTGGCAATAGTGAATTATAGGATTTATAGGATTATTCTTTAACAAGGTAGGACTGTTTATAGGTACAATCTATTTTAGGGCTTTGTTTTAATACATTTTAAAAATATAACTTAAAAAAATGCTATTGGAACTTTAAAATGAGAGAGAGCGAGAGAGAGAGAGAGAGAGAGAGTTTAACGCCCACTCGACACAAGCCAGGTCATTTCGGGACTAACACATGGCTTAATTTTAGTTCAATGATTTGCTGGCGCGTAGGGGTCCTTGTCACGTACAACGGGGGATTCGCCCCCCCCACCCCGGTTGACCTGCAATGACAGACTTTATGATTTCAGTAATAAATCAATGGTGTCTTTAAAATGATCAGTCAGTGTTGAGTTTCGATTCAGTGTTTGATATTAAAGCTACAATTTCATATTTTTAGGTTGTATTTTTAAAATGTATTAAAATAAAGCCTTAAAATAGAGGATATATATAAACAGTCCTAGCTTGTTAAAGAAAAATCCTATTAATCCTACATTCACTTTGCCAGTTGAGAAATTGGCAAATATATCATTTTCAACTTCAAATTCAAACGTTTGAAGATAGCTATTCCATAGGAGGGGGGGGGGTAGAAAACAAGGGAGGTAATTGTGTTATTATTTCGGGTGTCAATGATTTTCAAGAGTGGGAAATAATATATGCCTATGATCGTACAATAGTGAGTTGACAACCTTTTGAACAAAAGACATAGAAATAATTATGTTTTGACTTACTTAGAAAATATGAAATTATCGCTTTAAACTGATGGACAGCATTGTCTACATTGGAAAGTTCAGTTGTATCTTCAGTCAACTGGCGTGTTTTTTCTCCGGGTCCTCCGGTTTCCTTTCTCTGATAACAGACCCCTACGCACAATAAAATTGAACCACGTGTTAGCCCCGAAATGACCAACTTTTCCAATAAACCTTTTCTGCTCAATTTTTTTTATTTTTTTAAAATCTTATTGGATATATCGCATTTCTTACCTCTCCAGTTCTCCGCTCCAAAAAATGAAGTAACATTGACGGAACCTGTGCCAGGATACTGGAGAATAAAACAAGATTTAGAATCGTAGTGGAACATTTTACATCCAGGGATAGACGTGCACAGCTGTCCACATTTGCTACTGGGAACATTCACCATTGGAATTGAAACAGTATAATTCATGATGACCGGCCCGTTGAAGTCCACCCGATTATACAGTACTTCCTTGCCCTGGACGCAGACCAATAGAAAAAGTGTAATAAAAGTTATTATCATTTCTAACCAGATTTAAAGCAAAGTAAAAGTAAACAAAAATAACAAATATCCCTTTTAGTTGACAATTCACAAAGAGAAATCTACCAGGGCATAATATAGTGTATACATCAGACGACCTGCAGACGTTACTCGACTAATCCTGCCAGAAAGATAAGCTATTTATATTTCAACTCAAAAGTCACACTTTTTGCTTCTTGGTTGAAACTTGTAATTGAAGATGCTGTATCGAGTTTGTGATTTGATTATACTTCTTAGGTTTCTGTTGGTTTTTTAAATTTTTAATTCAATTTTTTTTTTAATCACCGGTGAGTATTGATTACGTGGAATGAAATGAAATAGGATTTAATGTCCTATTCTTATGCTCTGAACTGGCCTAATGATGTCGGGCATACGCCATACAGTGACGTGTGCTATGATCCAAATTTTACCGGATAGCACCATTACGGTCTACTCTTATATCGAATTCCAACTGTCAAGGTATCTTTTACATGTACTTCCACGCGCGCCAATGTGTACACGGACGGGGTCTCGGTTTTCGTCCCATCCGAACGACTAGACAACTGTCCTTGTCAGCCCCTCCGCCCTGCATCACTGACAAGGGGGAACCACGCCGGAATAATGACTTGGTATTTCTAAAATATAACCAATTAACTTGCATCGACTTCCTGCTAGGATCAATCGACTAACAGGTAATTGATTTCTGGTTAATTGAATTCCTGTTAGAATTAACCAACTTTCGGTTAATTGAATTCCTGTTGGAATTAATAGAATTCCGCAACCTCCGACCATACCTCTTATTTCTTAACCACTACCTAAATGCAATTAACTGACTGTTAGTAATGACTGTGCTAATGACTGTATTCCCTAAATGTAATCAATTGACTGTGTGTTAGTAATGACTGTGTTCCTCCCTAAATGTAATCAATTGACTGTGTGCTAGTAATGACCGTGTTCCCTAAATGTAATCAACTGCATGCAATGAACTGACTGTTCTGTTAGTGAGAGAGAGAGAGAAATGGGGTTTAACGTCCACTCGACACAACTAGGTCATTTCGGGACTAACATATGGTTTAATTTTATTTCAATAATCCGCTTGCGCGTTGGGGTCTTTAGCAGTGGGAGGAAACCGGAGTGCCCGGAGGAAACCCACGAGGTTGAGAAGGCGCCCCTATCTCCATGCCACATACGCTCACACCTGGGCTCGAAACCACAGCCGCAAGCCAGAGGTGACCGGCCACCTAGAGGTCGAAGCGCGGCACTCTAGACCACTAGGCCATCCCAACCCCCTGTTCTGTTAGTAATGACTGTATTTCTTGAATGCAATCAAATGAATGTTCTGTTAGTAATGACTGTTTTCTGAATACAATCAACTGACTGTGTTAGTAATGACTGTGTTAGTAATGACTGTTAGTAATGACTGTGTTTCCTGAATGTAATCACCTGTCTGTTAGTAATGACTGACTATCTGTTAATAGGCTTAATAACTGTATTTCCTGAATCAACTGACTATTGACTGTACTTCTTGAATATAATCAAGTGTAATTTATATTATATGTAACATTTACCATGTTTGTTTTAAAATAAAAGTTTTTATTAGAGTAATGTATATGGATTCAGTATTTCTAAGAACCCTTGATGAAGTAATAATATACACCATAACAATCTTCGTCCAGCTCATATATACACAGGACATTATAAATAATTAATTAGAATGATATATGTGTATTTGGTCTCAGTATCTTTTTTTTAAAAAAAACAATATTATTTGAGTAATAATATCCATTTTAACAATTTTTTTTACCCAATAATACATCATAAATATATAATACTTAGTAATAGACTCGACATTTAAACATGCATTATGCAAGGCTAAATCTGCCTATCGTAGGTCTTTCTTTAGGCCTGAAATGTTATCTTAATTTTTAATTAGACATTAATTAACTATATTAACTCTCGATGTCAAGGCTAGCTTGAGATATTTGTTGGATTATAGTCCGATTAACACTCAAAACATTTATTCGTGATTAACGATTAAATGGATAAACAAGAATATTAGATTTGTCTCACCGACTTCAGTAATGATGACCGAGGCTAAGTGGAACTTTCATCCGCTTAGTTCTCAGTTCATAGTGGATCAATTTGACTGAAACTTTCAGCAAATTACCTTTATATTATATAGTTTTTAACTATTATAATGAGAATTGTCAGCTCTTTATCTAATCTCCCATATTGTATCTTTAAATAAACTAGTTTCGTATTAATTATATATCAGAATTACGAGACAGGATGGGGAGGGGGGTAACTTAATGGGTGCCCTGTGTCGGTAGAAACAAGAGAGAGAGAGAGAGAGAACTGACACAAACTAGGTCATTTCGGGACTAACATATGTTTTAATTTTATTTCAATAATTCGCTTGCATGTATGGGTCTTTAGCAGTGGGAGGAAACCTGAAAAAAACCCACGAGGTTGGACCAGCGCCTGATTAACCATGGTGGGGGCCCTGGGGTCTGGAACATGTGGGGGGCCCCTGATCACCGACCGCGATCGTCGAAGGCACGAAGCCTCGCAAGGGGGTGGGGGTCTCCCCCCCTGAAAGATTTCAGAAATTGGAGGACGGAAACGTGATTTACTGGCATTTCAGGCACTTATGTGGAGCCATTTAGAAGTACCTTCCCCAGAAAAAAATAAAATTCTGCCACAAAATTAGCACATTCTGGCGTTATTTCAGTGAAGCAATCCATGCGAGTGTTATGAAATGATGGCATTTCAAGAGGAGGGGGCTGTACGCAACTGAGATTTTTGTGGGGGGCCCTCTAATGTGGGGGGCCCTGGGGCCTGTGCCCCATGGTGCCCCATGGTTAATCCGGCCCTGGGTTGGACAGGCGACCTTACTTCTTGGCACGTACAACCGAAGATTCGAAATCACACCAGTTGACTCAATGACAGGCTTTCAGATACAGCGCGAGTACTAACCATTCAGCCACACAACACTCCCATATTAACAAAACACAACACAGTTATATGGAAAAGCAATCACTGGTTTATAGGCAAAGCACGACGTTCCAACAAGTATTTTCTTATCGTTATCAAGTACAAATAATGACGATAAGAGAATACTTGTCAAAACGTTGTGCTTTATAAACCAGTGATTGTTTTCCATATAACTGCGTTGTGTTTTTTAATGTGCTCAATCGCTAAATGCCACTAAAGGATTATACTGCCATATTACTACAGAATACTGGCGTCACACAACAATAAGGCCTTTCATCGAGTCAAGTGGTATGGTTTCGATTCCCCGCTAAATAGGAAATCTGAACAGTAAAATGAAATAAAGTGGGTGTAAAGTCCAGACGCGGCTAATGGGCCTGTCACACTATAACGTTTTAGACAACTTATTCCGACGTATGAAATAATTATCCAACACGCTGGCATACGCTGAAGTTGAATTCAAAAATCAAGAGGACGCACTTTTTGGACGCATATATAACGTACTTCTAACGCGCTGAACGAATATATAACCTATGTTTAACGTATGAGTTACTTATTATCCAACGTAAACATAACTTATACAAGTATATGACAGCGTGTGCCCAACGAATTTTTAGCGTTCTTGACTGATGAAGAACTGATGTACAACGTTAGTCTACCTTAGGCCTAACTTATCTATAACGTGTTGGGGCTTATTTTGACGACAACGTGAGGTCAAATATATACGCTGGGGCTCGCTAGACCAACAAGACATTATAGGGCTGTCACACATTGACGTATAGCATCAGCGTATGCCGACGTATGAGAAATTTAGCGAGCACGCTGGTGTACGTCGAATACGTTATGTGTACGTTTTTAACAAGTTACGAGCATGCTGAAAAACGATGGTATAAGTTGCTGTACGCTGAACGCGGCCCAAAATTTTGTGCATGCATAAAATTTTCAGCGGATGCCGACGTATTGCTTACACGTTAGGCGTATGTTACAGGTGCGCGACGGGTAAGATATGCACGCGTTCAGGCACGTTTCATATAAGTTACTCATAAGTTACTTCTGACGTCCTGAGCGTGTTTGAAACGTGTATAGAGATGCGCATGTGCAGAAGTCTACAATCATGGCGGACCCTCCACTTTTATATCTGACGTCACGTGGTCGTCGAATTATGTCCCAACACGTTCTGCACGAGTTCCGCGTAAGTCAAGAACGCTAAACATTCGCTGGGCACACGCTTTCATATGCTTGTATAAGTTATGTTTACGTTGGAGTTATACGTTATGAATAAGTTACTCATACGTTAAACATAGGTTATATATTCGTTCAGCGCGTTAGAAGAACGTTATATATGCGTCCAAAACGAGCGTCCTCTTGATTTTTAAATTCAGCTTCAGCGTATGCCAGCTTGTTGGATAATCATTTCATACGTTCAGTAAGTTCTAAGGGCGCCAGAAGTACGTTGCCTATAGGTTAGAAATAGGTTACGCGTACGCTGCTCAATTGCCCTGCTGGTAGCCAACGTATGTCAACTTATAAGTAACTTACATGTAACCGGGCCCGTATCTACAGGGGGGCGCGGGGGGGCATGGCCCCCCCGCGTGAAATGCTCGCCCCCCCGCTCAGAAATTGCTAACAATCATTGAAGTATTCACAGTTCCTTATATTAACCTAAAAAAGCTAATTTTTTTTGTTTGAACACTTATTTTAAAATGGTTATTAGACGTCTAGGTAACTACATAGCATGATGATAACAACAGTCTGTTAGAATGACCTTTCCGAAAATTTCCTCAAAATGTTCGCCCCCCCTACCGAAAGGTAATGCCCCCCGGCTTAATGGTGTCTAGATACGGGCCTGCATGTAACGTGCGTGAACGCGTGCATACCTTACCCGTCGCGTACTTCTAACTTACGCCTAACGTGTAAGCAATACGTCGGAATACGCTTAAAATTTTGTGCATGCAACTTATACCATCGTATTTCAGCATGCTCGTAACTTGTTAAAAACGTACACCAGCGTGTTTGCTAAATTTCCCATACTTCGGCATACGCTGATGCTATACGTCAATGTGTGACAGGCCCATTATGAAGACAGGCATACGCCGTGCAGTCTGCTATGAGTTAAAGTGTGCTACAGCCTACTCTTATAATGAATTTCATCTCTCGATGGCTCTTTCAGGTGTCTACACACGGGACCTCGTTGTTTCACCTCATCCACGTGACTTTACTTTGTCCCTTGCCAGATCCTCCGTTCTAGTCCCCCTGTAATGAAGAAACCACGCCGGAAAATTCCAATTCCACAACTGGGCCCCTTATTAATGTGAAAACGGTTATAAATGTCTTTATTTGACGGTTTTATACGGGTTTGACACTTTAATGGCTCTAAATGTTTTCTAAATAGCAAGCCGTGAGATAATTGCTTTTGCTTGCATGCTTCGCCTTTGTCATACAGACTTAATGCAGCTAAATTTTATGGTCAATATCTAAAATTTTCAATGTAAAATAACCTGTCTTTCCACAGCCTGCATGTACTTCTTCAATGAGTGTCCAGAAGCTAATAACCTGATTTTTCAAACAATCAGGGGCCATAATTCAGGAAGTTTCAATCCAATATGCGCTAATATGGAAAGTAACAAAGATCTTTGGGTTATAACCATGCATTTCAAGTTTCATCAAAATCAGATCAAGATTGTGACCTCTAGAGTGTCCACAAGCCATAATCCATGAAGTTACGGTCCGATACATGCCAATATTGAAAGAAACCGAGATCTTAGGAAGATAGACCCATATTTCAAGTTTCGTTGAAATCGGATAACAATTGTGATCTGTAGAGTGTCTAAAATCAAGTGGACCGACCTGCCACAGGGGCGACTGTAAAATATGTCCACATGCATGGCATAGTGGTTCTTATTATGAAGAGAGAGAGAAAACCCAGGAGGTGGGTCTCATGTTAGCTGGGATAGTATGAGATGACAACTGTGAATATAGTAAAATAGTTTAATTAATCACACTATTTATCAAACATTCCTTATAACAGTCAAACTTTATACAATTAATTCATTTATCTATATCTTGTCTAAACTATTACAAACAATATACAAGTCTCAACATGGTGACCTCTTGTCCCACTGGCAAGGGTGCTGTCTATTTCTTGTCATGCTGGCATGGGTGGTTTCTGTTTCTTGTCGGGATGGCAAGGGTGGATTGTATTTATTTCTTGTCATGCTGGCAAGGGTGATTTCTGTCTCTTGTCGCACTGGCAAGGTCAGATTCCATCTAGTTTTTGTCGTCTGGCATGGGTGCTTTGAATCTATTTTCTGTCCCGCAGACACGGGTGGATTCTATTTATTTCTTGTCGCGCTGGCAAGGTGGATTCCATTTCCTGTCGTGCTGACAAGGATGGAGTCTATTTATTTCTTGTCACTCTAGCAAGGGTGGTTTCATGTTGATTAACTGAAGAAATATGTTGAATCAAGAACATTAGACAGGTCAAAGTTTCCTGAAAAATAAAGAAAAACAATACAATATTATGATGGAAACGATAACTTTGTAAAATGTTCACATTACAGTTTTAATGTGAATGTATCCGGTACTGATTAAAAGGAGAATTTAGAGTCTTGTCATCAATAACAATTTCTTTGAACTGACTGACTGAAATACAGATCGTAATTTCCTGGATAATGACCATGATTTTTCGTAAAATCACTTTTTGGGGGGTTGTTCTCTGATAATTTCTGTGGGCGTATCTTGCTTGGCCATCACTTGTTGATATTACCAACACTGATGGCGTTAATTAATAATGGAATCAGGTCAATACGATCTAAACAGGTAAATTAGGTCATTTTGGGCTTACGTGGTTCAAATTTATTTCAATAATTCACTCGTGCATAGGGGGCTTTGGCAGTGGGAAAAAACTCATAGAAAACTCACGAGGTTTGACAGATGACCCCTTCTCCTTGTCAGGTACAACCCGTGCTAGTTGACTCAATGACAGACTTTATGATACAGCGCGTATATGCTAACCATTTGGCCATCCAACCCCCACTACAGCGTGTCATTCCTGCGACCAACCTGTGTAGCCAGCGAAACTAGAATTTTAAAAAACAGGCCCTGGCAAAAATCTGCGTCATTTTCCTCGGCTGGCCACTCTCAACTCCCCAAACATATAAACGGAGCCATGTATGACTGTTACTCACCTCTTTCTGGTACATTCATTAAAACTTCCTTTAATCTGTTCATTGTGTCTGGACAACTCGTGCTATAAAATAAAATACATATATTATGTCTGGACAATCAGAAGTATAAAACAAATACAGATTTTGTTTTTAGACAATTGGTACTATAATACGAAATACAGATATGGGTCTGGAAACTGATACTATAAAATAAATTCAAAACGGCTATACTATAAAATACATATATTGTGCCTGGACAATTGGAAATATAGTCTAAAATACAGATATTGTGTCTGGACAACTGATACTATAATATAAACATTCAAAACAGCTCACAATGGCTGGGAACTGATGGAATTTTACAAGAGGATCAAATATTAGCATTTACAAACTAGTTTATATTACTTTCGACTATAAGAACTTAGATAGTCAGAAGTAAGAGCAATAACTCTGTAAATAATTAAAACAATGATATTTCATTGAGATACTTGTTCCTACCTTCTATCTATAAGAAAAGTCTTGATTAAATAATTGGATAGATCTTCTAGTATTGGTTGATTATGTAAATTTACAAACTGTTCTCTGCATATCTAAAATAATCAAATTTTACGATTTTATTATATTTAATCCCTAAAAGAAATGAAATTGGGTTTAACATCCTACTGTGCTGTAACAGGGTTAATGATAACAGACATACACCATACAGCATGCTACAACCTACTTTTATATTAAATGGTCTTAAGCACAACACTGCGTAATATTTTGACCCAACCCTCTTTTATACATTCATTAACGTCTCGCTTACAACTATTAAATGAAATGATCCTATTATTCCGCTAATGAGGACATACTAACACCATGATGATCTCTCAACTAAATTTACCTAGACAGCTGCGCTACGGCCTACTTTTATAGTAAATTCTAACTGTAAAGGGTTATCATACGTTAGGGGTGGGTATTGCCAAAAAAATCGTATTGTGATATATTGCGATACGATTTGTCGTATTGCAATACATATTGCAATATATTGTGAAAGTGTTAACTCCAGATTTATTGCAAAAGTACAGCCTTAAATGTATCTCATAGCAACACTGAAACTCATGTGAAGGTCTTTGAACATGCAATTCTTTTATTGTACAACTAGTCAACTACAAGAACAAGATATCCACAAAACCCATGTTTTTATTTACCTCACTTCTGCGTTACATATACATTTATTGCATAATGCAACATTCAACATTAAACACCCTGAGCCAATTAAAAGATTAGCTACCCTACCCCTAAGCTCATTAAATCAGCCAATTAGTGGATTATTGTTAATCCTAATACCCTCTACAAAATTTAAAATAACTAAAAAATTATTTTCTATACATAAAAATACTCTGTTACAAAAATGTAAACATTGTCGTGGACTTCCCAATGATATAAAATACAATTGTACAAAGTAGCATTTATATTACTATAAATTATATTGAAAAGCCAGTTCCATTAAAATTATGACTTTTCTCTATCATATTGGCAAAATAACGTGAAAAAGTATCCCTTACGATTTTTTTTAAAAATAAAACAAAAATATAGTACTTCGTGTTGGCAGCAGTGTTCAAAGTAAATATAAACATCACCCAAATAACGGTCACTTCATCGCCTACGGCATTTAACATTTCTGCCTTTCTTTGGATTTATGACGGGAATTGTCGTTTTCTTTGCTTCGTTGAAAGCTTCGACAGTGTAATTTTCCTTAATTTAGCGTGTATTAAATCCCAAAAGTTTTGATTCAATTTAGCTTTCCAAAGTCTAGAATTATTAGCCGTAAGTTTTGTTATCATCTGTTTGAGCGAACGTATCTAAGATGGCGGCGACACGTTTGATCTCGGCTCGAGTAGACGCATTCTTCGCATCATAACGTCAAAAAAAAATAATAAATAGTTGATTTCTTCGACATTATCATATTCCACAATATGCCTGGCAGTAAATTATAAAATCGGATTCTATTTCACTTTCACTATCATATAATTATTAGCCGTAAGTGACAGCGTGAAAATATTGGAATAGCGCCAAAGTGATTCGCACGGTGTGAATTTTCACCTCTGACCTATTACGTAAATACTGAAAGATCAGGTGTTGAAACATATATTTCTTATTGGATGATTAGCGAATTAAACATTCCTTTTCATCGCGGGTTTTACTATTATTACCCAATCACCATTAATTAATGAATTAGAAACAATAGAAATAAGTTGATTGATTTCTCGCTTGGGTTCGCTAATGCCGTTGCCAAGTACGAAGAGTCCGCGAGTTGATTCGCTACCGCCAGGCACGTGCCGCGATCTGTTTCGCTAACGTCAAAAATGCGTCAAGGAAATTCTCAAGTTTTCAATAGAATTGACAGTCTCACGGAATATTCCGATGATTATTACGGAAGTTGCCGATCGTATCGACTGAACCGGTTCTTGGACGTGTATCACGATACGATGTATTGGCAAGTTTGAATCGCAATACACCGGTATACCGGTTATATCGCCCACCCCTATCATACGTATGTACACGCCAAAGTGTATACTGGACCTCGGTTCTCAGTGCTATCCGGACGACTTTATGCTGTCCTTTGTCGTGCCGTGCCAGAAAATCCTCATGAACTTTCTCAGCCGACAATGCAGGGATCAAACATGGGACCCACAAGTCAGTGAGCTTTTGTCCTACTCACTGAGACACCGTACTTGGCTCCCATTGAGAATGTCTTAAAAAATTCAAGTCACAGTCTAGAAAATTCAAGTCAGTGTCAAGAAAATTCAAGTCCGTGTCTTTACAATTCTAGTTTCACAAAGAAGTGTTCCATATTTGTAAATTTTGTGAGTCCAAATTACATGTTGAAGGGAATGATATAATCAGTGAATAGCAGCTGTCTAGTTCTAGTGGGACAGTCAGTAGGACATTCAGCTGTCTGAGTGTGTAAGACTTTCAGCTGTCTAGTTCTATTGACTTTAGTGAGTAAAATATTGCCTCATTTAAAATACAAGAGTCAATTACCTTATTCATAACCGATACATCAGTGGCATGAGTCCAATAACAGTCATGTACTGATACATACGTTATACCCTTTCTGAAATATATAATAAAATGGGGTTTAACGTTCTAATGTTCTGCTCGGGCTGGGCTAATCAAGACCGATATACACCATACAGTGTGCTATGAGGGAAATTTTGCCCTGGCAGCAGCGCTACGACCTACCCTTATATCAAATTCCAACAGCCACAGGATCTATATACGTGCTATGCAATGTATATATGAAACAGAACCACTTACGTTTATTGCCTAAAAACAAAATAACAACTTTAAAGTTAAGCTTATCAAAGACAAGATTCCGAATCTGGATCAAACAAATTGAAGAGAGAGAGAAAGAGAGAGAAATGGGGTTTAACATCCACTCGACACAAACTAGGTCATTTTGGGACTTACATGGTTTCAATTTTATTTCAATAATTCGCTTGTGCGTAGGGTTCTTTAGCAGTGGGAGGAAACCGGAGTGCCCGGAGGAAACCCACGAGGTTGAGAAGGCGCCCCTATCTCCATGCCACATACGCTCACACCAGGTATCGAAACCACAGCCGCAAGCCAGAGGTGACCGGTCAGCTAGAGGTCGAAGCGCTGCTTTCTAGACCACTAGGCCATCCCAACCCCCAAACAAATTGAAAGGGAACCGTCATATTCTGAATCTGAGTAAAATACAGATCTTGTCACATACAACCAGGAAATTGAAACCACGCCAGTTGACTCGATGACAGACTTGATGATATAACGCACACACTAGTCGAGCTGATGGTATGTAAGTTTTTACCTTAAACAATATAACGATGTCAACATCATATGGGTTGAATCCAGGGAATGAATAAAATTTGGAGGAAATGCATTCATTTGTTTCTGAATATTTGGTTTCCTGGAAAAAAAAAACAGTTTATAGACATGAAGAAATAGTTACAATCTAATTAAAATATAGATCTATATTTCGTTTCGTTTTTTTATACTTTCGATGGCCTACACTCATGTAGATCTAACTAGTTATTGTGGAAGCTCACGTTCTATGACGTCAGGTATCAAGCACGGGACATTTGACCCGATAACGTCAGTCATTCGATTAACCAATCAGCGACCGCCATGCTTTTCAAAATCTACGTTTGTTTTGTTATGATTTCTATCCGCTGGTGTTTATAGTATAGACGTCGTTGGCTGGTAATATCTACCCACAGTTCCACGCATGAAAAGGTCAAACGGTCGATTCGACAGACCATTTGATTGGTTGACCCCTCATTTCAGCCAGAACACGGATTAAATAACAAGTCCTCCAGATCCAAGAGTAGTAAAGACAAGTAAACATAGGTTGCCAGGCAACGAAACATACGCCCACAGCAGCTAAATCGTCCGGGCAGTCAACAAGGGTTGTCGCATATTTTCACTTTTTTGGGGAATGAAACATTTGTAATACAGTAAAATCTGATTAAGAGTAACAACTCATTATGTAATTATCTGAAAATCATTAGAATTTGTTTGCTTTTTATAAAGTTTTGCCCCACGCTAACAATTAGTATAGGAAACATTTAACATCATGGATTTAGCTGTTCAGTTATCAAAATTCATTGAAAATCAAAATACTTGTTCGTTTCAACACCTTAAACTCTGTGTATCAATCCGAAGTCAATCGGATGATAAGTTTGGCATCTATAGCGTCACAAGGTTTTTGAAGTGATCAAGGGAGATAACTCTGGAAGTAATTATTTGAAATCGCTGAAAATCAGTAGGCTTCTTCGTCTCATGACCTTAAACAGTGTGTGTAAATTTAAAGTCAATCATATATTAACTTTGGCCTCTAGAGCATCCACAGGATTTTTTGATGTGACCAAGGGCCATAACTCTGGCAATAATTATCCGAAATCGCTGAAAATCAATAGGCTTCTTCGTCTCATGACCTTAAACACTGTGTATAAATTTAAAGTCAATCAGATATTAACTTTGGCCTCTAGAGCATCCACAAGATTTTGTGAAGTGATCAAGGGCCATAACTCTGGCACTAATTATCGGAAATTGCTGAAAATCAATAGGCTTCTTCGTCTCATGACCTTAAACACTATAAATTTGAAGTCAATCGGACATCATCTTTGTCCTATAGAGCATCCACAAGATTTTTTGAAGTGATCAAGGGCCATAACTCTGGCACTAATTATCGGAAATCCGTGAAAATCAATAGGCTTCTTCGTCTTATGACCTTAAACACTGTGTATAAATTCAAAGTCAATCGGATATTAACTTTAGCCTCTCGAGCATTCACAAGATTTTTCAAAGTGATCAAGGGTCATAACCCTGGCAGTAATTATCGGATATTGCTGAAAATCAATAGGCTTCTTCGTATCATGACCTTGAACACTGTGTATAAATTTAAAGTCAATCCAATATTAACTTTAGCCTCTAGAGCGTTCACAAGATTTTTCAAAGTGATCAAGGGGCATAACTCTGGCAGTAATTATCGGATATCGCTGAAAATCAATAGGCTTCTTCGTCTCATGACCTTAAACACTGTGTATAAATTTAAGGTCAATCGGATATTAACTTTAGCCTCTAGAGCGTTCACAAGATTTTTCAAAGTGATCAAGGGTCATAACTCTGGCAGTAATTATCGGATATTGCTGAAAATCAATAGGCTTCTTCGTCCCATGACCTTAAACATTGTGTATAAATTTAAAGTCAATCGGATATTAACCCTGGCCTCTAGTGCGTTCACAAGAAATTGTGGACGATGGACGGACGGACCGACGGACGGACCGACGGACGGACCGACAGACGGACGGACGGGGGCGACGGCAATATACGTCCACATTTCTATGTGGGCGTATAAAAATGAAATTTTGAACTATAAAAAACGAAACGAAATTGGATCTGTGTTTTAATCAGATTGAAATAGTTAGCTCTGAGAACACAAACAGTATTGCTTTATTTCAAAGTAGCAAGAGAGAGAGGGGGGTCTTTAGCCGAGGCAGGAAACCCAAGGACATGGAGAAAACCCATGAGACTGGACAGGCAAACCTACTCTTTGTCATATACAAGCAGGAATTTGCTCTGACTTGGGAAATGAAGACGGGCTATAGGAAAAATTTTGCACTATAGTCTACTCTTATATTTTTTACGTGCAAGCCAATGTGTACACGGGACCATGGTTTTATATTCCATACGAACTACTAGACAGCTTTCTTCGTCAGGCCATAAATCCAGCACCACTGACAAGTAGAAATCATGTCAAAATATCCCAATGATCTTTCTCCACCAATGCAAGGATTAGTGAGCCAGGGTCTTAGGGTCTGATATACCGTGACTCTCGATTTAAGATTCGAAACTATTAGGAACTGACACATATAAAAAAAGGAACTGGATCCGACATAAAGGGTATCTATACCCGAAACGTTGTCTGATTAAAGAATCTTAACATCTACCAAGTTTGTTGTGCTACTGTTGAGTGGGGAACTGTTAATTTTATTTAATTTTATTTACATATAAAAAAAGAGTGTTTTCAACTTACTCATATTTATTAGAATTGTCTAAAACCTGAACACCATGTTGTTGTTGTATTGATTTTTTATGATATGGTTGAACTATCGGTAAACCAAGGGGAGTAACCCATTCAACAGGTTGGTTTGATTCAATAGCGAGAGCCCTAGCACTGGTCCGCAGCCATTCCTTTAAATAAACAAAACAATTTATTTTATACTAATTATTAGATAGCAATCATACAATCTAATTAAAACACAGAGGCTACTTCGTTTCGTTTTTATATAGTTCAAAATTTCGTTTTACTTGTATTTACTACACTAGGATCTGCAAGAGTTGTTATCATTGTTCTGCATGATATACAGGATTAGCCAATGAAACGGTCTGTTGTAACCAGTTCTTTGTAACCCACTAGAAACATCTTTGCTGATCGGTTAATTCAATGTCTGGCTTCATAGGGTCAAAAGTCACTTGTATGACCCCTGACGCAACCTCCCACTACAACTCGTCAGATCGATTACTCCAGTGGTTCTTAACCTTTTTTGGCCAACTGGAACACATGAAAAATTGGGGCCTCAGTTATTTGTCCCATCCGCATGACTAGACAGCTGTTATTGCCACACCCAGAGTCCTGCACAACTGATAAGGGGATGATGATATGATAAAAGGTATTGTACACACGCAGGGGACATACTTTAAAATATGATCATAAACTGCTGGCCAGGGTCATGTAAAACAAGATGTTTCTTGCCAAGTCACACGAATAAATGCCTGGATTTTACCATCTTTAATAGAAGGTTTAATCTAGCTTTCACTACATACATCTTATTAGGACCATAACCTAATACCCTGTATATTTCGACACTAATTTCATTTGGTCATTCACTCAGTTTCTGAGCCTATCGGATTCATCGATCTTCGCGAATACCAGGTCTCGCGCTTTCAAGCTAAAATGTCTACCTGTGATAATCAAGTAGCAAAGTTCAAGGATTCATTCAATGTCAAGGTTACCATGGAGGTCATTATGTCACAGCCTCTGATTGGACGCTACTGTTCACTTGTCTGTCGATAACGTAGCTATAAGTTCGGGAATTGTGAAGTAATCTAGCAACGTTCCAGATGTTGTTAAACTCACAGTCCCATGGGATTTTACCTGGATTCCTTTGGTTGCTGTAAACATTTCTTGTAAACAAAAGAATGTTTTCTCCGCTAAATAAGTTGCTGCCTGAGATGTATACTCCTGAGGCATATCTGGAATATCTTTTAACTGTCTGATAATTTGAAGTCGTGCTCCATATTTGGTAACACCATAAACTGTGGTCATCACTGTTTGTTTTATTACCTAAAACGAGAGTTTGGGTTTAACATCCATTCGACACAAATAACGTCATTACTGACTAACATATGGGAGGAAACCGGAGGAACTGTAATAAACACACAAGAGAGAGGGAGAGAAATGGAGTGTAACATCCACTCAACACAATGGGAAGAAACCCGACGAAACGGAGAAAACCCACAAGCTCGGACGGGCGACCCTAGATCTTGTCACTATGACAGACTTTATGACACAACCCGCAGGCGTTAACCATTCGGCCATCGAACCCCCTAGAAAACCCACGAGGTTGAATAGGTGACCCTAATCCTGCGCCACTTGACTCTTTGGAAAGATCGTTAAAACACAGGGAGTTAACTTTAACTAACTTCACAATAAAGAACCCTTTGCAGTTGAAATTTAAAGGAGTGTAGTAATAGAAATGCCACTGCCTAGGCAAAAACTATCACCAGAAAATAGTAAGTATTGTCTGCTTTAAACAGCATTCTATACAATTTTAGTATTTTGTCAAGAACTTTGTCAGTATGCCCTGTCTGGTGTATGACACTCATACTTATCAACAATATGATGGTGACCATAACCAGAAAATAGTAAGTATGCCCCGTCTGGTGTATGACACTCATGTATTAACAATATGATGGGTCAAAAATAGTTGATTTACCTTTCTTCTGACAAAACCTTCAAGTACAATGGCTGTCATATTTCCTTCGGCTGCATCTTTTATTCTCTGTCTCTCCACCTACAACACATATATATAATAACATAATTTACTCTTTCTCACTATCTCTCTTCTCCCCTCCCTCCCCCTTTTTCTCTTCCCTCTCTCTTTCTCTACCACCCCATCTCACTCCAACTTTCTCGCTCCCCTCTCTCTCTCCGCTTCTCTCTACCACCTCTAAATCTCTCTACCCTGCTCAATCTCTCTACCCACCCCCCTGTCTCTCTCCCTGTCACTTTCTCTCCCCCATTTACCCTCCTCAACCTCCCTACTCACCCCCTTATCTCTCCCAATCCATCTCTCCCCCCCTCTCCCTCCTCTCCCTGCCCCTTTTCTCAACGTACTCTGTATCTCTCACCACCTCTACCATCACAATGAACTTACCATTTCTGCTACATCACTATAAACATCTTGTGGTTTAGAAAATGGAGAAAGATTGACTGATTCAGCCCCGGATTGATCCCGACCCAGTGCTGCATAGTGCTGTAAACCATTACACGAACCATCCTAGATAAAATACAATCTATATTTAAATGGTCATTAACTCATTCTACTTACTGTAAAGACAGAAGGACAATCAACAAAATTTCTGTTATCTGATGGTCTAGAGAGTTTATTTAGGCCTGACATCTTGATAAAATACAATAGAGAGGTCATTTTGGAACTAACACATGGTTCAATTTTATTTCAATAATTTGCAGGTGCTATATGGGAGTCCTCATGATTAGCAGCGGGAGGAAACCGGGGGACCTGGAGAAAACCCACTACTGGACCCATACAATCGGGGAATCGAAACCACACCAGTTGACTCAATGACTGACGTTATGATATATAACGTGCATGTGCTAACCAATCGCCCATCAACCTCCCTGTCTGTCTATTTAGGATTTGAAACCAGAAGAACGAAATGGAAAGAGCAGAATTAGCTCTTACATAATACATCATTCAATAAAACAGATAATTAGTGGTTGCTATAGTAATTTACACAAAATATTATAGGTTGTCAGGCAACGAAACATCCACCCATGGCGTATAAAATTGGATATATAATGTTTGTTATAGTAATTTCGAACCTGATGCACAGGAAAATGAGAAACATATTTGGTGATATCTGGTGATCTAATAGCATTAGTTATTTCTATACAACAAGCTAACGTCTGCCATGGTTCATCAGACGTCTGCCACCAACAGTTACCCTGTAAATAACATTATCACAATTAGATGTGAGTTCTGTGTACAAGATTTTATAAATAGAGAAATCAATGAGACAACACTCAGCTACATGTAATTAAATATTGTCCGAGGGTGACATACCACAGTCATTGTTTTTTGAGGCGCGCGATCGCTCTCGAGCGCCTGCCGCGCACCTGAATGTCGGCCGAGGGGAGGTTTTTCTCCCTCGCCTTAAAATTGAAAATCGCTCTCCATATTTGTAAATCATGGACATGTATTCGATCTCCGCCATGCTGTCATTGTGAAATTAAATTATCTGGTCTATTCGATTAGTATGTGATCGCACATGGTAATAAAATTCCGATGAATATGTTGCTAAAAATAGATGGCGCCAATGCGCCATTGGTTAATTTAACTGAAATGAAAAGTAGAACGCTCGCGAGACGTGAGAAATTACGAGAGATGGCACGTAAAAATTTCCAATGCGAGTAATTTCGGAAGAAATAGATTATATTTTGATGGAATTTTCAAGCGTTTATGATTATATTTTGAATGGGGGGGTTATGTTTTTTAAAAATAATTATACAAGCTAAATATATTTAGAAATTTCGATAAGTATTTCTATTGGAATACCGTAAGTAGTTATATAAACGATAGCAGAAGTTTTACTTGACCGTACGACTACGAAAGAATGCTATTATTTAGCAGACGATGTATATTATCAATTATGTAACCAGGAATGACCCCTTGCACCAAGTTATTGATCTTCAGAGCCATTTTCCATATACAGAAAACTAATCACTCTTCTTAATATCAGATCACTCTCCTTAACGTCTAAATCACTCTTCTTATCGAAACTGGGAGAGCTTTTTTAGGAGAGCGATTTTTTCAATTTCTTCATTAAGGGGTGCTTTTTTCGGCTCTCCACTTAAATACAAAAAACAACGACTGATACCAGACATGTTGTGCTTAGCACACTCGCAAGGGTCTTTCTTGTGGAGGAAACAGGATATGAGAGTACTTGGAGTAAACTTGGAGCCCCTATATCCAATCAACAAACACCCACACAAGCGATTAAATCCACGCCCGTAAGCCAGATGTTATCAGCAAGCCAGAGATCAAAGCGCTATCCCACCCCTCCTTAAATGTGCACAGATAATGCTGAGATTTAGAAGTCTGAGTAATATTTATAGCCCTTGGACCAGCATAAAGATAGGTTGCCAGGCTTAGAAATATAAACCCACAGCAGGAAATGGGGGGCAATTAGTGACAATTTCATACAGATCTGTTTGTAATTTTCGTTGTTTGAAGGTAAAAAAGGTCCTACAAACTGAAACAAGGACCTTTACTCTATCTAGAAGTAATTTACAGAAATTGTTGAAATTCGACAGACTTTTTCATTTTGCTAATCTAAATAATGCATATAAATTTCATACAAATCTGAGGATAACATTTGTCTTTTCATGATCAGTACTCACAAGGTTTCACGTGGGCGTTTAAAATTGATGGAGTTTGGACTATGTTTGAAGATTTGGTGCTGGCTAATGCTCAATATTATATGGGTCCAGGCCTGAATAATAACTAATACTTTATAATACTTACTGTAAAAGGATTATCAGCAGAGTTTTGTATTTCATCCAACATTTCATTAGCAAATGCTAGACGTTCATCATTCGAACATCTGTTAAATTAAAACATATCATTATTAAACTGATACAGGATAACATTTGTTAAATTACAATATAATAGTATTATCAACATACAATTGTTTCAGTGGGAAGCAAAAATCAAAACCTAAATAAACTGACCCGATACATACCTCTGTCCATAAAATGTATTCCAATCCAGTAAATATTGCAGGCTAGCGATGGCAATGAGAGTTGATTACTGTCTGGATAAGTTAAGTAATATTTAATCATTAATATTTAATTAAAACATTTCAGGCCTAAAGAAAGACCTGCAATAGGCAGATGTAGCTCCTGCGTAATGTATTTTTAATTAGACATTAATCAACTTATCCAAAACATAATAAACTCTCGGTGTCATCACCAGCCTGCAATATTTACTGGATTTGAATATATTTTGTGATGGATAATTAAACGTAAAAATGGATACTCGAGACTGTGGTTATTATCATACCAACGTTAGTAATGGCAATCGAGGCCAGCCTAAAATTGAATTGCGAATATCTTGGTTCTGAGTGAAGCAATTTAACTGAAATTTTCAACATATTTTGTTTTCGTTATCTATTGTTTAACTTATATATCAAGAACCGTCAGCTCTTTATCTAATTATCTATATAATTACCCTTTAAGGGTCCAATTTCATATTTTCTAAGAAAGTCAAAACAATTATTTCTATGTCTTTTGCTCGAAAGCTTGTCAACTAATTATTATACAATCATGGGCAATATTTCACAGGCATTAAAATCACTGACACAGGCTGTCACAGGAAATAATAACACAATTACCTCCCTTGTTTTCCCATTCCCCTCAATGGAATGGCCATCTTCAAACGTTTGAATTTCAAGTTGAAAATGATATTTTTGCCAATTTCTCAACTGGCAATAGTGAATAAGAGGATTAATAGGATTATTCTTCAACACGGTAGAACTGTTTATAGATACCATCTATTTTAAGGCTTTATTTTAATACATTTTTAAAATATA
The DNA here is from genome assembly GCA_963678685.1 of Patella ulyssiponensis. Lineage (NCBI taxonomy): Eukaryota > Metazoa > Mollusca > Gastropoda > Patellidae > Patella > Patella ulyssiponensis. Next base: position 58,290,321 of record OY783232.1, on the reverse strand, counting down.
ACTTAAAAATATGAAATTGGAACTTTAAGGATGACACTATTACACAAAAAAGAACACTTAAGTGTTGCGGTGCCTCTGTCTGGGCAAAATTCCGTCCAATTGATGAAGGACGGTAGAATGTCAAACCACATTTCATTTCTGACGCTAATTTATAAATTGACATATCAGATATATTCCTCAGCTCTTGTTGTGTCACATGACAGTACAAGACGGCCAATCATTTTTCTTCATACTGTTAAAGCCCTTTCCACACCAAACTATTTCTCACTGTGTTCTGAATAAGGCTATAGTAAGGCATAAGGCCTTTTTCTGGAATCTATTGAGAACTAGTTTAGTGTAACAAGGGCTTTAGATTAACTACGGTAATAAGAATGAAAGCAAGAATTGATTCATCGCTGGAATATCTATTTATTTATTCCTAACAACAGAGGAAAATCAAACCCATTTCATTTCTTACACCACAATTTATAAAATAGTCCAATTCGGTTTGTTACATAATTTCTATCCGTCGACTTTTCGGGTACTTAATTGAAATCAGCACATCAACCGAATTCCGGCCAAAAAAGGCCGCCATCTTGGAATTATCATTATGGAATGATGGAAAACAATCTGAAATGTAGTCACGAACCTTGCCAATATCAATACATCGCCAAATCACAGTTGATATGTCAATAACATTACAAATAAGGTGGAAATAAAAAAATATTTTGGAATATTATCGCAAAATGGTTACCCCCCAAATAATGGCTTCCCATACTATGAAGACCTACATTGTTTTTTTGTAATCAAACATAAAAACCTACAAAGTAAAGCTTATTCCATGATTTCTACCTGAAAAGCCGACGGATTTACATTAAAGATCGGACTATAACTAAGTTAATATTCCTCAGCTCTTGTTAATGTCCACATGACAATACAAGAGGGCCACCATGTTTCTTCATACTGTTGACATTAACAACAGTAATATGAGAGCAAGGATTCAATCATCATCGGAATATTTGTTTAATTATATCCTAAGAACAAATGGACATTGGTCAATTATCTCGTAATGTTCAAATAGGTATATATAGCTATGGGATCTTTTAGATCATTTTGAGACTAACATATGCTCAATCTACTACTTGTCACGTACAAGCGGGGAATCGAAATCACGACACTTGACTCAATGAAAGACCATACGATCCAATGTACACATGTTAACCATCTGTTTATCATCAAAACAGGGGTTGGGATGGCCCAGTGGTCTAGAGTGCCGCGCTTCGACCTCTAGCTGGCTGGTCACCTCTGGCTTGCAGCTGTGGTTTCGAGCCCTGGTGTAAGCGTATGTGGCATAGAGATAGGGGCGCCTTCTCAACCTCGTGGGTTTCCTCCGGGCACTCCGGTTTCCTCCCACTACTAAAGACCCCTACTGGCAAGCGAATTATTGCAATAAAATGAAACCATATGTTAGTCCCAAAATGACCTAGTTTGTGTCGAGTGGACGTTAAACCCCATTTCTCTCTCTCTCTGTTTATTATCGTAACACGGTATCAATGACAATCAAGCCTACACTATTGTTCAAAGAGCCATAACTCCACCCAGAATGAAGTAACTCAAACTGAAATCTTCAACATATTCCTTTTTTAGTATCTATTTTAAACTATCTTAAAGCAAGAATCTTACATAATGTATTTTTAATGATGGTACGAAGTAGGGAATATAAACAGATTTACCTTTTTTTAAAACCCGTTAAATTAACCAGATGTATCTTCAACCAATCTAAGCCTCTTTCTCCCAATGGTTTACCCTTAGCAAATATCAACAAACTTCTTGCTAGATCGGAACCTATTGTTTAATATATAAAAATATATAGCTTATTTTTTTCAAGATGCATTAGGTAATTATAAGAATTGGATGGTCGAGGCAACTTTAGTAGTGATGATCGAGGCAAGGCCTAAAATTCAATCGGTAAATTCATGGTACAGAGTGGATTAATTTGACTGAAATTTTTAGTAAATTACCTTTGCATTATCTAGTTTTTAACTATTATAGTGATAACTGCCAGCTCTTTATCTAATCTCCCAAAAGGTATCTTTAAGAACGATATAGAGATAATACTACAAAAAGTTGCGAACATCAAGGGGTTGGGGTTGGCCAACTGATAAAAATCATTATGCGCAGAGAGCAGACGAATTTGAAATAAGGATATAACATATATTAACCATGAAATGATGTTGAGTTGACTTTAACTCAATTTCTATGTCACTCACGTATTGTGAACTTGCCGAGTGATGGTTGTATGTTTAAATTAATATTTCTACTTACCTAAATGATTAAAATGTGGGGGTGTTGGATACGTTCTGCCACGAAAATCTAGGTTGTGAGGAAACCAGAATATTTCATCACGGAACTACAAAAGTTAAAGAAATAACATGAACCAGTTACTCTTTATGCACCATAGACCAAACATGTAATTCTGTATACACCCAAACTATGTCTATGTTTGTTTATTACAGATTTAACGTCCAATACAATAAATGTGATATTATGGACAGGTTGATTTAATTAAATTATCTACACTTAATAGGTTGAAAATTGGTAAAAAAAATACAATACAAACGTCCATGTGTATCTAAACTCTCCTTAAAATAGGTAAACACACAAAATAAAAAGTCCTTGTACATTAAAAAGTTAATCTAAATCACACTTGTAAAATCGTTGTCATGAGAAGAGATGGCGGGTCATATTCTCCCTATTGGCTTTATATTTGTATTATACTTGTAACTACTCACCCTATTGGCTATATACTTGTAACCACTCACCCTATTGGCTATAGATAATCTATACAGTTCTGTACACCATAGACTAAACATCTCGCTACGCTTCTGTTTGATTTGATTTCGTTCTCGATGTAGTTTGGCTTTTTGACCAGGGGATAAACTCTTAAAGTCACTGTAAAACAAACAATTTAATTTATCAAAACATCAATTCAAAAGAAATTTAGGTTATTTCAGGGTACACTTTATTTCAATAGTTCAAATAAGGGCTGTAGTCTTAACAAAATGAAATGGAGGATCACTACATCAAGTGGGATAATGAATATAGGTGGGTGGAAAGGGGGGATGAGAGAAAACCCACAAGGCTAGGCAGGCTCCACTATTCATTGTCTAGTGTAAACCTGAGACTTACATTATGATTTGGATCCTAAGGAGTGATCTCCCCTGCACTTGGTAGCCACAAAACAGCTCTCGAGGATTTCAAAGTTTATCAAAACTACTAACCATTTTTGTCAGTAGTGAAGGAATTTGTTCAAACTTGATAGTGGGATAGAGAGAGAGAGAAATGGGGTTTAACATCCACTCGACACAAACTAGGTCATTTTGGGACTAACATATGGTTTCAATTTTTTTCAATAATTCGCTTGCGTGTAGGGGTCCTTCATCAAACCAATGTTATTTATAGGATAAGACTAATCAAAGGTTCTAGCTTTCATCAAGTCAATAATAAGACTGAACAAAGGTGTGACAAGGATGTTCTAGCCTTCATCAAGCCAATAATTAGATGGACTGAACCATGCAATATAACTAAATAACTTACCGAGGATATTTCGTTAAGGCTGGGAATTCTGAGACAGGTGGAGGAATGTCTAAATCTATGTTGCCTTTTGTGTTAAACAAATCAATTACAAGATCTAATACCTACAAAATATATTTATTCTTTTACTTTTAAAACTGTCAGCTTTGACTTACTGGCTGTGGAATTTGTCAGAATTGACTTACTGGCTGTGGAATTTGTCAGCCTGGACTTACTGACTGTGGGATGAGTCAGTCAGCCTTAACTTACTGACTGTGGGATGAGTCAGTCAGCCTTAACTTACTGACTGTGGAATTTGTCAGTCTTGACTTACTGACTGTGAAATTTGTCAGTCTTGACTTATTGGCTGAGGAAATTTGTCAGTCTTGACTTATTGGCTGTGGAATTTGACAGTCTTGACTTAGTGACTGTGGAATTTGACAGTTTTCACTTACTGACTGGGGAATTTGTCAGTCTTCACTTACTGATTGTGCAATTTGTAAGTCTTCACTTACTGGGCAGCCTTTTGGTGCCCCTGTATGGTCACAACTATACGACAAAGTATTGTTCACCACCCCCAAAAGTCAGCTAGTTCGACCATAGTCATCAAAATGGACTCCGCTTTTTTCAATGAACTGCCTTAAAAATGTTTACATGATGAAAACCCAGATTATCCATCTTAATACCCAATTATTAAATGGTGATCGTGTTTGAACATCTGATTGATTACAGGCTTGTCATGTGAATAAATGGTTAAAGGGACAATAACACTCTTGCTGGCTTGGCAGCTCTAGAAAATAAATAATAGTCTTATTCTAAGTACTAGATGTTTATTTGTCCTACCTGTTGTGTAAATTATCCATTACATCATATTTTATTTGTCCAGAGGGTTCGAAAATATTTTAAAATCCAAGTCACATTTGAAAAGGTTTATGTTAACCTTTCCAAATCATGTAGCTGAATTTTTCCAATTTTTAAAATTAGATGTGTTACGATGAAATTTGTATCATCAATTTATTTGAATATTGTAAAATAATACAATTTGTTGACCAGAATAAAGATTGGGACATATTATTCAATTACAACAAGAGTGTTATTGGGGCTTTAATAATAATTTAGAAAACATTTCAGGCCAAAAGGAAGATCTACAATAGACAGAATTAGCTTTTAACTAATGCATCTTTTATAAGGGAATAAAAACAATAACTAACTATTAATCTAGACTTACTGTTTTATTGATTATCCAGGCACAAGCTGACAACGTATTTAACGAGTCTAAAACAGCGTTAATCTGATTGGTTCCCAGTTGTTGAAGTCGATCCATCTGGTTGAAAGCCAGCTCTGGTAAACGAATCAATTTAGCTGAAAGAAGCAAAAGCAAGAATCACAATCCAAATATGGACATAATACGACCAACCCTACTGGAGATTGGCTATTGGGATCTTTTCTTTGATGTGTAACGTTGTGACCAAATAAAACCCACCAATACATTTCAAGTTCGTCTGTGAACTTTAACTTTTGCATCAAGGCAAATTGTTGGTCACTAATTTCCCTGCTCTCCTAACATGACAGTCTGATTGAGCTCTCCTGTATCACAGCCCCACTGTCTATTTTAAAGATGTGAACGCCCAGGCAAAATTTCCCTCATAGCACACTGTATGGCGTATGTCTGTCTTCATTAACCCAGTCAGCACAGAACAACAGGAAATGAAATGAAATGGGGTTTAACGTCCTACTCTTCTGCACCTAACCTGGGCTAATGGAAGACGGGCATACGCTATACAGTGTGCTATAAGGGAAATTTTGCCTGGGCAGCGGCGCTACAGCCTACTCTTACATCGAATTCCAACTGCCAAGGGATCTTTTACGTGCACGCCAATATGTAACGGAACCACAGTTTTCCATCCCATCCGAATGACTAGACAGCTGTCCTTGTCAGAACAATAGGACTTTTAAACCCTACTTCATTTATATTAGAAAGATCTATAGAGACAACTTACTTGTTGATAGTAATGTTCCACCATGATTTAATGATAACCAAGGGACTGGAGGTACAAGCATTGGCATATCGGACATGTTGAAGTCAAGATCATCCAGTTGAGCTTCTTTATGTAATTTGATAACATCAGGATGAGGCTAGAATAACAAGTCAACAGTGAGGCTGATATCCAACCATCACAATCCCCCCAAAATAGACGACACATTTTCATTATTCGCAAATTTATCTTTTGAAAAGTATCGAGGTAAACCATGCTAGTTGACTTAATGACAGGCTTATGATACAGCATGCACACGCTAACCATTCGGCCATCCACCACCCAAAAAAAACAAGTTATTGTATCCATAATAAGTATTACATCATAACAAAACATAGTATTTACCTTTATTTCTTCAAATGTTTTATAGTTGGAAGTTCGATAAATGGAAAAAAATGCTGGATATAATTTCCTGAAATAAACAAAAGTTCCATCACAAAATGGTTCCAATCCAATGTTTTATGTAATTAACAAAATCACTTTTTCAAACAGATCTCAAAATTGAGAAGAAAATATATCATCTTGCTTTTTTAACCTTGGCTAATAAATGACTTCTAAAATGTCTATTCAATAAGAGCTATTTGAGACACTTATAAATATTAAAACCAATTTCAAGGGTCCTACCTTTCAGCTTTTTGGTTGAAAATACTGGAATCCATTCGAACTTCTTGTAAAATCAAATCATATAGTAGTCGGCCAATCTAATAGAAATAAACAATGAAATAATTTAATATTTTATGTCAAATCATACAATAATAAGTCAATCAAATAATAGTTGGTCAATCATACCATAGTCAGTCAATCATACCATAGTCAGTCAATCACACATTAGTCAGTCAATCATACCATAGTCAATCAATCATACCATAGTCAGTCAATCATACCATAGTCAATCAATCTTACCATACCATAGTCAATCATACAATAGTCAATCAATCATACCATAGGCAGTCAATCATACAATAGTCAGTCAATCACACCATAGTCAGTCAAACATACCATATAGTCAGTCAATCATACCATAGTCAGTCAATCACACCATTGTCAGTCAATCATATTACAGTCATATGTTGCCAGTCAATCATCCATAGTCAACCAATCATGCCATAGTCAGTGAATCATGACGTAGTCAACCTATCATATGATAGTCAACCTATCATACAATAGTCAACCAATCATACCATAGTCAACCTATCATACAATAGTCAACCAATCATACCATAGTCAACCTATCATACAATAGTCAACCAATCATGTATCTGAAGACCTACCGTTCTTTTTACATGTACTGGCCAGACTCTCTCTTCAACAACCTAATAAAAGAAAATGTATACAAGGTATAAGATTAAACCTACATTACATAAGATTTATATCAAGCGCTGGGCGATCTTGCTATAATTGTTCAAAGATAGGATGCAAGGCAGCTAAATGGTCCAAGTGGTCAACAAGGGTTGTCACATACATTTATTCTTTTGTCGGTATACTGCACATAAATCTCATACCGATCTAAGGCTGTGATACACTTGAGTTTTTTTCATGCAAACAGCTACAATTTATAAAAGACTTAATGTAAAACACATCTGAATTTATATCATTAATTTTGACTTACAAGTTACATTTCCACAGACTACATAAATGTAGTTTTAAAACCTTAAAATGTCCTGAGATATAGGACCAATTTCAGGTCTGAAATCTGTTTTTTTTTTAACTGCCAGTGACCTGTCCAACATTTAAATTTGACGTAATTTGAGAGATGTTTTGAATTCCTTCGATTTTCCTACGAAAATTCATGGTAAAAATTGGCTGATGACAAATCCCTTTTAAACAGGTTTTGGGGTACTATATTATCATTCACGCTGTACGCCGACTCGACAAATTCGTCAAAAGTAAAATTATATGGCACGCCAATGACTATCCAGTCAAGAAATATTGTTGTTTTCAGTCCATTCCCTCAGCCAGGCCCTGCCGGCATTGACAGATCCATATTTTCATATTAGACGATATTATTAAAAACAGACGTCTCTGGCTATAAATGAAAGGCAATTTTGATTATCTACAGTATACCCAAGCCCTACCTACGTATAATAGATGGCTATAGACCTGAACCGGCATACTATGAACTTGTAAACATTCAGAGATTGCTTCTTCGGTTAAAAATTAGTATCTTTTTTTTAAAATTTATTTTGTGCTGAGAAGCTGTGCAGGCGACTTTCGGTCCCTATTCCTAAGCGCGCAGACGAGAAGAAACAATGTATCAATTTCACATGGCCTAATGATAATTTCGAAGAATCACAAGGTTCAACAAAGCAAAATAAGGGTCATACTCTAGAAGTTATTAACGAAAATTGCTGAATTTCAATAGTCTTCTCGTTTCACTAATGTAATATCTAACCCTGTAACTTACCAAGCTGGGTCCGTCTGGATTATCATTTAATATTTGATGCCAACATTGTCTGTGATTTATATGAGGAAAATCATCGTTATTATATTTTTCAGCGTATAGTTCATACATCTTCTCTATCTATAAATATATTACATAAACTTGATGCTTGGGTTACACGGATAGCTTGTATCTAGGCATACTTGGAAATGAAATGAAATGAAATGGGGTTTAACGTCCTACTGTTCTGCTCCTAAACTGGGCTAATGAAGATGGGTATACACTATACACTGTGCTATGAGGGACATTTTGCCCGGGCAGCAGCGCTACAGCCTACCCGTATATCGAATTCCAACTGCCAATGATCTTTTACATGCAATCCAATGTGTGATCTTAGTGCACAAATATACTTGCCTCAAAAAGCACATTGTCTAACAGAGAAGGAGAAATGAGGTTTAATGTTCACTCGACACAGAGTAGGTCATTTCACGACTAACACACGTTTCAATTTTATAAAAATAATTTGCTTCCACATATGGGTCTTTAACAGCCGGAGGAAACTGGAGAAAACCGACGAGGCTTGTCATGTACAATCGGGGAATAAAAACCACGGCAGTTGACTCAATGACAGACATCACAATATAGTGCATGTGCCAGCCATTCGGCCATTCATCCCCCCACAATGACTAATAATTAAAAATCTCACTTTTTTTATTTCTCCTGAACGTATTTTTTCTTTTACAAGACAATGCTGCCATACTTTGATACCCAGTGCTTTTCTTAAGTATGATAGTCTTGGACTGTAGGTCTCAGAATAGTTTAACATATGCTTAATTTCCTGTTAAAATTTTAAAAAATACCAAATAATCAAAACAATCATCATCTCATTAACCTAAGGTTATTGACACAAGTATTTCCATTACCGGTATAAACTTGAGTTCAATGGCTGTTTCACCAAGTCAATAAAGTTTTCTTTATATAAATACTATAATCTTAAACATACATTATGCAAGAGCTAAATCTGCCTATTTGCAGGTCTTTTGTTAGGCCTGTAATGTTATTCAAATTATTAATTAACATCCAACCCATAATTAATTTTCGATGCCATCTTATGTGTCAGATTTTCACTGGACTTGAATCCAATCCGCTGCTCAACGCTCCAAAAATGGATAATCTAGGCTATGTTTTTTTTTATCGTACTGACTTTAGTAATCATGATTGAGGCTAAGCTTATTATTCAAATACTATCTTCTCGGTTTATAGTGGAGCCATTTGACTGAAATTTTCAACATCTTCTATTTACATCATCTAGTATTTACCTATTATAGCGAGAACAGTCAACTCTTGATCTAATCTCAGATAATGTATCTTTAAGAATTCTAGTCAAATTGAAGATAAACAATCGCTACACAACATACAAATGATGTTGATGTTCACTAGTCAAATGATTTTGATGTTTGCTAGTCAAATGAAGCTGATGTTTGCTACAAAGAATTCTGACAAATCTTCTGTTTTAAAAAAGTATTTGAACTGGAAACTTTCAAGATGTTAGTGTGTAAATATTGCTATCAGTACCTGTAATGCCAGGTCAGCATATTCATGTGGAGTCAGCATCTTTAAAAACGGGTAGATATTATACGAACGGCTTCCTGAAATCAAAAAATATATTTATTTATTTTTTGATTGACCAGACAACTAAGAAATATTCTGTAGTGCCTTGTGGTTAGAGAGTTTATATGGTGTACTGTACATGTGATGTGTATTCTGTACTGCCTCATGTTAAGAGTGTTATGTGGTGTAAGGCGATGTGTGTTCTGTGTTGCCCCATGTTTAGAGGGTGGTGCAGTGTATATTCCGAACTGCTTCATGTTTAGAGGGTTTATATGGTGTACTGTAATGTGTTTTCTGTACTCACTGCTATAAATAAATACTGTACAGGGAGCTTATTCATGAAAACTGTTAAAATATTTCAAAGATACAGCCTTTTCAGATTAAAAATTTTAGCATAAATTTTAGATCTTAGCCTATGGATAAAGGACCCTGATTGTTGAGACAAATTCAGTACTGATAGTTGAGATGAACTATCTACTGATAATTGAGATGAATTCTGTACTGATTGTTGAGATACATTCCGTACTGATAATTGAGATGAATTCTGTACTGATTGTTGAGATACATTCCGTACTGATAATTGAGATGAATTCTGTACTGATTCTTGAGATACATTCCGTACTGGGAATTGAGATGAATTCTGTACTGATTGTTGAGATAAATTCTCTACTGATTGTTGAGATAAATTCTGTGCTGATTGTTGAGATAAATTCTCTACTAATTGTTGAGATAAATTCTCTACTGAATATTTTGTGGATGAAACATAAATACCAGAACAACCTGTAAAATGTTTTTAATTTTTACCTACTTTCACTTTTTCTTTGATAATATTTGAGTTTGTTTTTGAAGGCCTTGATCAATGATTTTCTCCACTCTTCACGAAGATCGCACAATTTCTCTCTCTATAAAAGTAAAAAAAGAAAATAGGTTGCCAGGCAACGAAACATACGCCCACACAGCAGCCAAATCGTCCGGGCAGTCAACAAGAGTTGTTGCATTTTAAGTAATCATCAGAAAATCATAATTCAAACTCACCCATAACTACGGTGTAACTGTGATATAATCAAACGTTTTTTTAAATCAGATAATAATTGTGACCTCCAGAGGGACCACACGCTAAAAAGGGTGATTTTTCGTACAATCAGGGGCCATGATTCAGGAAGTTACGATCCGATATGGGCAAATATGCAATGGAATCAAGATCATTAGGTTATAAACATGTATTTCAAGTTTCATCATAATCAGTTCAAAATTGTGACCTCTATAGGGTCCACAACCTTGATATAACATATTTTTACACAATTCGCGTACAGACGGCGGCCATTTTATCCGTCAACTCTGGTCCGATTTTCACAAAATTCAAATTCTCTCTTCATTACCATGAAACCGTGATATAATCAAACGTTTTTTTAAATCGGATAATAATTTTGAACTCCAGAGGGACCACAAGCTCACAAAAGCGATTTTTCGGACAATCAGGGGACATAATTCAGGAAGTTATGATTCGATGGGCGTAAATATCGAAAGGAACCAAGATCTTTGGGTTATAAACATGCATGTCACGTTTCATCAAAATCGGTTCAAAATTGTGACATGTATAAGGTCCACAACCTTGATATAACATATTTTCACACCATTCGCGTACAAACGGCGGCCATTTTGTCCGTCAATTTTGGTCTGATTTTCACGAAATTCGAATTCAACCTTCATAACCATGGAACGGTGATATAATCAAACGTTTTTTTAAATCGGATAACAATTTTGACCTCCAGAGGAACCACAAGCTAAAAAGGGCGATTTTTTGGACAATCAGGGGCCATAATTCAGGAAGTTACGATCCGATGGGCGCAAATATCGAAAGGAACCAAGATCTTTGGGTTATAAACATACATGTCAATTTTAATCAAAATCGGTTCAAAATTGTGACCTCTATAAGGTCCACAACCTTGATATAACATATTTTCACACCATTCGCGTACAAACGGCGGCCATTTTGTCTGTCAATTTTGGTCCGATTTTCACGAAATTTGAACTCAACCTTCATAACCATGGAACGGTGATATAATCAAACGTTTTTTTAAATCGGATAACAATTTTTACCTCCAGAGGGACCACAAGCTAAAAAGGACGATTTTTTGGACAATCAGGGGCCATAATTCAGGAAGTTACGATCTGATGGGCGCAAATATCGAAAAGAACCAAGATCTTTGGGTTATAAACATACATGTCAATTTTAATCAAAATTGGTTCAAAATTGTGACCTCTATAAGGTTCACAACCTTGATATAACATATTTTCACACCATTCGCGTACAAACGGCGGCCATTTTGTCTGTCAATTTTGGTCCGATTTTCACGAAATTTGAACTCAACCTTCATAACCATGGAACGGTGATATAATCAACCGTTTTTTTAAATCGGATAACAATTTTGACCTCCAGAGGGACCACAAGCTAAAAAGGGCGATTTTTGGGACAATCAGGGGCCATAATTCAGGAAGTTACGATCCGATGCGCGCAAATATCGAAAGGAACCAAAATCTTTGGGTTATAAACATACATGTCAAGTTTCATCAAAATCGGTTCAAAATTGTGACCTCTATAAGGTCCACAACCTTGATATAACATATTTTCACACTATTCGCGTACAAACAGCGGCCATTTTGTCCGTCAATTTTGGTCCGATTTTCACGAAATTCGAACTCAACCTTCATAACCATGGGACGGTGATATAATCAAACGGTTTTTTAAATCGGATAACAATTTTGACCTCCAGAGGGACCACAAGCTAAAAAGTGCGATTTTTCGGACAATCAGGGGCCATAATTCAGGAAGTTACGATCCGATTGGCGCAAATATCGAAAGGAACCAAGATCTTTGGGTTATAAACAAGCATTTAAAGTTTCATCCAAATCGGTTCAAAATTGTGACCTCTACACTGTTCACAAGCTAAAAAACGTGATTTTTCGTACAATCAGGGGCCATAACCCATGAAGTTGCGGTCCGATACATGCCAATATCGAAAGGAACCGAGATCTTAGGGTGATAAACCTATATTTTAAGTTTCATTGAAATCGGATAAAAATTGTGACCTGTAGACTGTTCACAAACAATTGTGGACGGACGGACGGACTGACGGACGGACGGACGAACAGGGGCGACGACAATATACGTCCACATGAAAATGTGGGCGTATAAAAACGAAATGAAATTGGATTTAACATCCTACTGTTCTGCTCCGTTTGGATGGGGTAATGGATAGAAGTGCACATTACCATGTTCAATTTGTTTCCATAGAAACACCTACAATATATAGGGGGGATTCCATGACCTGCCAAGGGATTATTATTTGTTCTCTGTTGTCAATAGCCCATAGCCGGAGTAGAACAGTAGGACATTAAATCCCATTTCATTTTGGTCTTATTGAAAACGCACTATAAATTTTATACACACAGGTGCTACATTAAACTAGTGGAAACCGAGTTTGTCTCTGTCCTGTTCGGGATTTAAATGCTAGGATTATCTAGTTTTTATCAGGGTTTGATCAAAATAAGATGAATGCTAAATGTCATTGTAACAATGAGAGAGAGAGAGAGAGAGAGAGAGAGAGAGAGGATTTAACATCATATGCTTAAATTTTAATTCAATAATGTGCTTGAGTGTTTTGATCTTTAGCAGTTTTAGCAGTTGGTGGAAATTGGAGGACCCAGAGAAAAAGTCTGACCCTACCCCTTGTCACGTACAGATGGGGAATCAAACACAATACCATTTGACTCAGTTTCACAGAGAATTACTTACGAATTATCTCTGTAACAGATGACTGTCCACAAAACGTGCGTCAGTCATTGGCTCAACGGCTCGTGCAATGTTTACATAACACCTAACTGCTTCGGGCAAAATGATGCATTTTACTCATTTTAATACCCATTTACACTAAATAGGAAATATTTTTTAACTACAAGTACTTCAAACGTCTTTATTTATTTTTCTTTTACCTCAAAAAAATGTTTGAGAATTTAATTTGTCGGAGTAAAAAAGTTAATATGCCGTACTCATTAAGTCTCGTCGATGCCATGCTTATCAGTGATTGTAGCGGACAAGCGAATATTCACTGCGGGATCAGTTCGCGTTAGGCCATCCAGCCCCTCTAAATAAAGTAAAAGTATGATGTAACGTACCATATCTAGAGTATGATCTGTTGGTTTAGGTTTTTTATAGATGGATGACACCGTAATAGAACCCTTTAACTCCCAGTTTAACTGTAATTTGGCCCTTTCCTTTATCTCGTCCGTGGATAAAACACCAGTAAATGGATTACTGTCTATAACCTAAAATAGAAATATTATTATAACACCCTGTGCATGTCACTGTAATCAGGTTGTCATTTGATCTTGTGTACTTGCCACTAATTTCAAACCTTTGTTTAATATCAAATCTTTGTTTAAAACTTTGTAAAGATAGGCTGGCACTGCCAGGCAGGATACGCCCACATTTTCGAGAGATGGATAGAGAACAAGCAATATCGAAAGTGATTTTTCCTATGTGCAAATATCGAAATGAATTAAGATCTTTGGGTTATAAAGGTTTATTTCAGTAGGCTTCAAATTCGACTGGGGATCATGTTGCTAAGTGGGTAAGATGCTGGCTCAGTAGCCTTGAGGTTAGGTGTTTGATCCCTGCATTGGGTGACAAAGTTCATCTAGATTTTCTGGCGTGGTTTCCCCTTGTTAGTGATGAAGGATGGATGGCCTGACAAGAACAGCTGTCAATTTTGGTCCGATTTTCACGAAATTCGACCTTAACCTTCATTACGATGTAACGGTGATATAATCAAACGTTTTTTTAAATGGGATAATAATTCTGACCCCAGAGGAGCCAAAAGCTAAAAAAAAGGTCATTTTTCGTACAATCAGGGGCCATAATTCAGGAAGTTACAATCCGATATGCACAAATATCGAAAGGAACCAAGATCTTTGGGTTATAAACATGCATGTCAAGTTTCATCAAAATCGGTTCAAAATTGTGACCTCTAATAGGGTCCACAACCTTAATATAACGTATTTTCACACTAATAGCGTACAAACGGCGGCCATTTTGTCTGTCAATTTTGGTGAGATTTTCACAAAAATTTACCTCAATCTTCATTACCATGTAAAGGTGATATAATCAAACGTTTTTTTAAATTGGATAATAATTTTGACCTCCAGTGGGACCACAAGCTAAAAAGGGTGCTTTTTCGTACAATCAGGGGCCATAATTCAGGAAGTTACGAATCAATGAGCGCAAATATCGAAAGGAACCAAGATCTTCGGGTTATAAACATGCATGTCAAGTTTCATCAAAATCGGTTCAAAATTGTGACCTCTATAGGGTCCACAACCTTGATATAACATATTTTCACACTATTCGCGCACAAACGGCGGCCATTTTGTCCGTCAATTTTGGTTTGATTTTCACGAAATTCGAACTGAGCCTTCATTACCATGTAACGGTGACATAATCAAACGGTTTTTTAAATCAGATAATAATTTTGACCTCCAGAGGGACCACAAGCTAAAAAGGGCAATTTTTCGGACGATCAGGGGCCATAATTCAGGAAGTTACGATCCGATGGGTGCAAATATCGAAAGGAACCAAGATCTTTGGGTTATAAACATACATGTCAAGTTTCATCAAAATCGGTTCAAAATTGTGACCTCTATAGGGTCCACAACCTTGATATAACATATTTTCACACTATTCGCGTAAAAACGGCGGCCATTTTGTTTGTCAATTTTGGTCCGATTTTCACGAAATTTGAACACAACCTTCATTACCATGTAACGGTGATATAATCAAACGGTTTTTTAAATCGGATAATAATTTTGACCTCCAGAGGGACCACAAGCTAAAAAGGGCGATTTTTCGGACAATCAGGGGCCATAATTCAGGAAGTTACGATCCGATGGCCGCAAATATCGAAAGGAACCAAGATTTTGGGGTTATAAACATGCATGTCAAGTTTCATCACAATCGGTTCAAAATTGTGACCTCTATAGGGTCCACAAGCTAAAAACATGATATTTCGTACAATCAGGGGCCATAATCCATGAAGTTCCGATCCGATACATGCCAATATCGAAAGGAACCGAGATCTTATGGGGATAAACCTATATTTCAAGTTTCGTCAAAATCGGATAAGAATTGTGACCTGTAGAGAGTCCACAAACAAATTGTGGACGGACGGACGTCCGGACGGACGGACGGACGGACGGACGGACGGACAGACGGACGGACGGACGTCCGGACGGACAGGGGCGACGACATAATACGTCCACATGAAAATGTGGGCGTATAAAAATCCTTTAAAATCACCAAAAATCAGCTAATTTGTACTTGTGTCCAGTTTAAAGGTGACTGATTCATTTTGATAAAGTGTGTCCAATTTACACTTATATTTAAACAATCTGATCTAAACACATATCCTATTTAGTTTCTTTCAAGTTCAAAATTTCGTTTTCACTTGTCTTTACTACACTAGCATCTGAAAGAGTTGTTATTCTTGAAGTCTTCTGAATGATGTGAGGAATTATATAGCCAATGAAACGGTCTGTTACGACGAGCTTTAGGTGTGTTCTGCACGGAACTGTGGGTTAATCCACTAGTAACATCAATGCTGATTGGTTAATCAAATGTCCAACGTCATAGGGTCAAAATTTGCTCGTATGACATCTGACGTGAACTCCCACTATAACTGGTCAGATATTCATGTAGTGTAGGCTATCGAAAGTATAAAAAAACGAAACGAAATATAGATCTGTATTTAAATCAGATTTATAATTACCTGATCTGGTCGCAGTTTATCATTTAAAGGTGACAATAATTCTCCCTCGTATAATTTAGGTTCTGAAGGACTGTTAGCTATATAACTTGGATCCGCTGATTCTATTGCCTGACAAAATAAATAAGAAAATAAATAATTTGAGACAGGCCATAAAATTTACCTACAAATCTTCAGCATCTCGAGATTTAATTCAACTAAATACAGAGAAAAGAAACAGAATTCAATCTCAACACAATATTCTGGCCATTTTGAAACTAACATGCTTATAGAGAGATGGGGTTTAATGTCAAGACCTCTCCATGTGTGACTTCTACACAGAAGACCACTACACGCAAGAGAATAATTCAATATATACCAGTTGTTAGTCCCAAAATGACCGAACAATGATGGGACAAAAAACATGGTGCT
Organism: Patella ulyssiponensis; assembly: GCA_963678685.1. NCBI lineage: Eukaryota > Metazoa > Mollusca > Gastropoda > Patellidae > Patella > Patella ulyssiponensis. The sequence continues at coordinate 58,273,513 of OY783232.1, read as the reverse complement.
GTGTTCATAAGGCGTGCATGTAGAACCCTTTGCAGTTGGAACCTCATATATAAGTCTCCCGTAATCTGCAAAATCCTAGCAAGTCAAATTTTGGTAAAAATTGAGTTAGACCCATATTTGGACTTAGTACACATGTATATAATAATATGTTTTTTTCTCCTTCACCGAAAGGGCTTCTAATTATCTACATCTAAAAAGACAAAATCAAATTTGTTTTATATTAAGTAGCTTAACAAAACCGTTTTCCTTTGTTTACTCAACTCTACATTCAACAGTTACTAGGTTTTTCCAGATTACGGGAGAAGTGTAGGCCATAGTGCTAATGTCAAGGCATAATTTCACTCATTGCACACCAGCGTAGTTTCGATTCCCCGGTTGTACGTGACAAGGAGTAGGGTTGCCTGTCCCACCTCGTGAGTTTTCTATGGGTCTTCCGGTTTCCTCTATGCACAAGCGAAAAATTGAAAAAAAAGTTGAACCAGTTTGATCTAGTTTGCGATGAGTGGACGTTAAACCCTGTTTCTTTCTCTCTTATGCCCGTCTTTATTACCCTAGTCGGAGTAGAACAGTAGGACGTTACTCCATTTCATTAAATTCCTCTTATACTAGTCTATTACTTACCTTCAAGATGTATTGTCTTTCATCTCCTTTAAACATACATTTATTAAACAATTCTTTCACATCTAATTTCTAAAAAAATATTAAATATAAATACTGTATAAATTATACAATAGTACATATACAAATATAAAACATTGCTGTAATGGTTAGAAAATAGATATTGTAAAATGACTGAGCGAAGATATTAGCTTTTGAAGGTTTGACAAGATGTGTGCACTGACTGTACTAGCAAACATTAAATGACAGAACAGTTGTAATATAATGGACAGTTGATTATAGTCTGGTTTAGTTAATAAATGTCTAATTAATCATTAATACAACATTTAATTATTAAAGTTGGGTTCCCTGGAAAGTATTTATCTGGTGGTTATTGTCTTAAAAAGTATGGCAATTTTGGTATATATGGAAAGCAGAGATATCCAATCTTACAAGAGAAATACTGGATTTCCTAAAAAAAACACTCTTAGAGCGTATTACAGGACAAAAATGTAAGGGTTCCCCTTATTGACAGCCGGAAGGTTAGGAATATCTGCACGTCAATATCTGAAGGCCAAACGCAAACTTGAGCAGCGATTACAGACAACATTGTCTTATGTATGCAAAATAAAGGTAAGTCATGTGACAAAATATAAACTCTTTTGATTGAATTTTATAGCAGGGTATTCTTTGGCAATTACAATGTTTTGAGAAGGATTTGAAGCAAAATTATGATAAATTAAGAAGTTTGAATATGTTTTCAGTCCAAATATATCATCAAATCACTCAGTTTGTACCCGGTAATGTATCTTTAAGGCTCAAAGAAATACCTGCAATGGGGGGGTTGGATGGCCGAATGGTCAGCGTGCGCGTGCTGTATCACATGACTGTCATTGAGACCTGCAATTGGCAGATTTGACTCTTACATACTGCTTGCTTAACTTAAACATGAACTACATGTACATGTTATTCCTCGATTTAAATACCTCAACTACCATGTCATCCAGAATTTTTCGACATGCCGCTTCATCTATTACTTCTAGACGACCAAGACACTCCAAATAGCCAGCATATGTCTGGTAATTTGGGACTAGATTATCTTTACGTATATACATCATTAATTCTTCAATAGGCTCCGTCTTCATCTGAAAAAATATAATAATTATCATTATTAATATTACTAATCATGATTAAAATAGAGAGAGAGAGAAATGGGGTTTAACGTCCACTCGACACAAACTAGGTCATTTCGGGACTAACATATGTTTTTAATTATATTTCAATTATACGCTTGCGCGTATGGGTCTTTATTAGTGGGAGGAAAACGGTGTGCCCGGAGAAAACCCACAAGGTTGAGAAGGCGCCCCTATTTCCATGCCACATACGCTCACACCAGGGCTCGAAACCACAGCCGCAAGCCAGAGGTGACCGGCCAGCTAGAGGTCGAAGCGTGGCACTCTAGACCACTAGGCCATCCCAACCCCCTTGATTTAAATAACAGCATGGTTTGGTTCCCGTTCGTTCGGCTACCTGTGATAATCGAGTTGCAAAGTTGAAGGTTCGTTCAATGTCATGGTTTCCACAGAAGTCGCTATGTCACATAAGATCAGGAATTATGAAGTAATCTAGCAACATCGATATATTCTAAAACTCACAGTCGTTGCTTCAGAATATGAATGAGGATATCATAGATATTTACCTGTTTAGCCCAGCTGTGAATGAGGATATTATAGATATTTATATCCGTTATTTTCACATCAATACCATGCAACTTGTACGGATAACAGTTGTAATATTTTATACAATTATGAGCTATCCGATGCTGGAATATAAAAATACAAATTTTAATAAAGAGAGATCTATTTCTCATTGTTAACCATGCAGAATCACCATCCATTTTTTAAATTAAATCATTAACTGCCAATCATTTTTAAATCTGTTGAAAATTCTCCTTCATTGATAAAGGACAGACAGAGGGCGTGGCAATGGACAGTGTATAGGCATTCCGATTGGACGAGGTGTAGCCTTACACACTGACGTTAACGTAAAAGATGCCTTGACAATTCAAATTCGAGCAGGGTGTAGCGCCGCTGTCAAGGCAAAATTCCTTTATAGATCATGACATGGTGTTTGCCTGTCTTCATGAACAGAACAGTAGGGCTTTCTTAAACCTTGTTTCATTTTAAAATGTCTTTCAAGCGGAAGTATAAAATTAGTCCTTGGTTGGAAATGAAAAATTGCAGACCACTACTAATTAATCCTCGCTTGCCACGCTCTTAATTCCAATCTAAATTTCCATCCGTGAATTTAAGTAAATTGTCTTTCTCCGCAGATTCGTTAAACCACCGACCACTGCAGAATTTCTTAAACCACTGATCCCCGACGATTCCTTCAATGCCAAGGAATTCGTGAAATTTACTATGTTGAATTTATTGTTACATGTACCTACCTTACCCACTGAACAACAAGCTTCCACAAATGATTTTTTATCCACATTAAAATTTGATATCAATTTCTCCTTGTTAACGATTTTTTTCTTTGTACTGTCTTTGCCTTTATCTACTGTTGTTAGTCCATTATTTTCTTCCGTTGGACCAGCAACATCTGAGATGAATTCTGAACCAAAAGACGACGATGTCACATTTGTAAATCGCGGAGGTAAAATACTTGAACTTTCCTCTGATAGATATTCTGGATTGAAGTATGAAGAAGTTATATTCTCCTCTGATGACATCATAACATCTTCCGACAATGACATCTCTTCCTTAGAAGGTGGGAATAAAAATTGTTCGTTTAACTCTTCTGTCAAAAGATGAGAAGACGTTGATGCAGGTTTCGGTTTATTGTTAATTTCGTTAAATATCACAGTCTCTGTGGAAGGCACATCAATTTGTTTCGATTTGTCACCACTATCATCAAAAACCCTCTTCTCTGTGGTTTCAGAAAAGTTTTTATCACTGGTAGAGTTTTCTTGTAATATTTCATTTTCAAGTGGATGTTCTAAAGTATTTTTGTTTTCGTCACGGCCTCGTGAATTCATCTGTAATTTAAATTCAGATAACTGTGTTAGCCAACTTGAATTCTGGGATGCAACATTCACGCTATCAAACATTCCACGATTTGAACTGGAAAAATATGGCCCTGTGTCTGTCGTTTTTGTATCGACCAAAGTTCCGAAGTTCACAGTATCTATTCGTAAAATGTCATCACATTTTGGAAACAATTGCACTTTGGAGGCAGATGATGCATAATTTATTTTTTTTGAAAGATTCGGGTTATCACTAAGAAATGGAAAGTTATTGTCAATTTGAGGAGTTGGGTTGTTGATGTTTGTTTCTTCAACTTTTTTATCCAACACTTGACTAGATTGAGATGACACATTAACAGTTTGCTGTTTCTTGGCTAAAAATGATACCCGTGCCCCTAGAACTGAAAGATTAATGTTATTTTAAAAACTTTTTCACAAACCCAATACAATGAATACATAACATGCAACATGTAGAAATGTTATTTTTCAGCAGTGATCAGAAAATCAAACACTTGTGAATTAGACGCTAAGTATCATAATCAAACAGTCAGCTTTTGGGAGAGAGAGAGAAATGGGATTTAACGTCCACTCGACACAAACTAGGCCATTTTGGGACTAACATATGGTTTCAATTTTATTTCAATAATTCGCATGTGCGTAGGGGTCTTTAGCTGTGGGAGGAAACCTGAGTGCCTGGAGGAAACCCACGAGGTTCAGAAGGCGCCACTAACTCCATGCCACATATGCTCACACCAGGGATCAAAACCACAGCCGCAAGCCAGAGGTGACCGGCCAGCCAGAGGTCGAAGCGCGGCACTCTAGACCACTAGGCCATCCCAACCCCTCAGTCAGCTTTTGGGGTGTTAGATGATTTTTACAAAAACAAAGATTGATATTTGAAAAAAATGTAACATACAACTGGGTTAAATACGCAATTTCCTAGTTGTGCAGTCCAAATACATTGTCCCCTATGGACTGTTTTAGTAAACAGAAGCAAAATCTCAATCTAGAACATACAATTTACAAAACATTCCTGTAATTGATGGCAGTGTTGGTCGAGAAAGATTTTTGCACATTGGCACAGTTGGAATTTGATATAGATGTACGGGTATACGATTATTTAGCAATCAAAACTTTTGACAAACATAACTACATGAACCTTCCTCAGGAATTATATTGAAGGCACATTCTGCCGCCAGAATATTAATTTGTGTACGGACTCATGTCTACCAGTGTCTACTAGATCAGGTCTGGGGTTAACAATACCTGCAGTTAAATCACGATGAATTTTTCTTGCAATCGTAGATCCTTTCTTTCTCTTTCGAACATTCGTTTTCTTTGTTTGTATCATCAGTGTTTGTTTAACATGGAGAGAATTGGAAAAGAGATTACAATTTGTTGAAATCGGACATGCTGAAATAAAAACCAAAACACATTCTTATCACCCATACATGAACATCATAATCGGTGAGGCCTTACGTAGGTCTTACGTAGGTCAGCGACCTTTTGGTCTATCAGTTTGTCCACACAGAGATTCATAGTATTTGTTAAGAGTCTTAGTGTTACGGTACGCAAATTGATTTAGTTTGTGATAGGGACAAATTAAGCCCTGTTTCTCTCTCTCATTCAGATCAAACCTAGTCCGTCTAGTTTCTGAACAGCAATTTTGTCAACAGAAACCCATCAACGATCATTCATACTGTTTGCCATAATCGTTATTGTTGAAGCCATTGAGCATTGTTCATTATCAAATATAGATCTAATTAATGCGAGATCAATACTGGCCGATTTGCGTGGTTGTGTTTACCACTTGTTGGGCAGGGCATAATTATTTCAATCAAGTCAGGGCCGTATCCATACTCCGCTCAGCATTTCGTTTGATTACAGGTAATCTCACTACACACTGCTATTATGAGTGGATATTGTTGTTTTAAATTTTGATTGGTCAGTAGTCTGACTACCAACCAATCACTACCTACCATACAAAAGCTTTACATTTAATACGAGTGCCAGTATTGGACCAAATATGTTTAAATAACGTTACGTCATGGCTCACGCTTTTATTATGCCTAATTAACCCGTGCATAGGAGAATACTGCAGTAAAACTAATTGTGTGACAAACGAGGCTATCAAGTCGAATGAAATGTAAACAATACTCTTTGGAAACGAACATACTTTCACCGTTTTTAATACCTTAAATCACTGTCCAAAGTTTTAGGGAAGACTCAGATTAAACGAAGGGCTGTCATGTTGCTGTACTTAAGTGATAGCTTTCATTGAACGGGGAGAATAGACACACTCTCGCAAAAGTTCAAGAAACAGACGCTATTCCAGCAATGGTCAGAGAGAGATTTCTCGGGCCATTGCTTCAGGAATATGGGCCGTATCTAGCACCCCCCCACGAATTGGTGTCCCCTCCCCCATCCCCCAAAAATTATTTGACAACCTTTCAATTATAAAATAATACACTAGATTATGTAATCTGTTTCACAGAGAATTACTTACGAATAATCTCTGTCCACAACACGTGCATTGACTCCACGTGGCGTCAGTCATTGGCTCAACGGCTCGTGCATTGTTTACATAACACCTAACGGCTTCAGGCAAAATGATGCATTTTACTCATTCTAATACCCGTTTACACTAAATAGGAAATATTTTTTAACTACAAGTACTTCAAACGTCTTTATTTATTTTTTTTATACTTCAAAAAAATGTTTGAGAATTTAATTTGTCGGAGTAAAAAAGTTGATATGCCAAACTCATTAAGTCTTGTCGATGTCATGCTTATCAGTGATTGTAGCGGCCAAGCGAATATTTGCTGCGGGATCAGTTTGTAGTGCTGCATTTAAGGCACCGACCAGTCGGTTGGTTTTAAAGAGCAACCACACACCAATGGGTTCATTTGCCCTGATCCAAACTTTTTTATTTTATTTACGTAGAGGCCATGGCCTGCCCATGGCGCCCCACCACTCTGTACCCCTAATTTAAAAATCCTACATAGTACATATGGCCCTGAATCAAGTATCCCTATAGAGCACCATACTTTATTTTGGCTCCCCTGATCACAACTGTAATTTATCAATTGACATTTACAGAGAATGTCTTTGAATAAGAATTTAACAGAACAGTGAGTTGCAATGCAATTGATTTTTCTCTGATTTTATTTGTGTCAGTAAACGTGTAACGGCTGAAATTTCTGTTTGTCGAACTTCAATGACAACAAACAAATACTTGATTAGGGCATGCCCTTGATTAGTTAATTAGTTGATTGAATAAATACAAAAATATAACAATGTCTAGGCCTACCCTACCAAAAAACTTACTTTGGTGACATTGCACGGGCATAATATTAGACCTCTCACAAAGGACATCCTTTGAATAAATAGCAATATTATTTACATGACTGTAGTAGCAACAACGACCTGCATAAACGTTATTTAATTGACATTTGAGTCGCAATAATCGCGACATGTTTTGGTTTTGTAATCCATGTGCTATCTTTAAACTTCCGGTGACCTTGGGAGGGATGTTTCGTTTAATTGGAGCATGTTTAGAAAATGTTTCAGATTTTTGTACGTACATCAATCAAAAATCAACACCGGTGCTTTATCAATATGCATATATAATGATAACATATCAAACTAAACACCGTATCATGAAATAATTTGTAATATACACAAGTTATATTATACAGCAATGACTAGTCCCCGGAAGTTAAATATTATTATTTCAGAAATTTCATAATTTGCATTCGCGGGAACGACAAAACTCGGATGTAATAAGAACAAATATATATTTGGTGTAAAAGACACCCGTGGAATTAAACCATATGTACATGTAAGGTATTATCTGTAAGTATAAAGGCACCCATTTTAGAGCGATAATGGGTTACGCAAAGTTACAAATTAAAAAGCCACCCGCTAGTTAGTAGTAAGTACTGTAGTAGTTCAGCAGTGAACGTAGTTACGTACCGTACATTCAAATGCATATGTCATATCCTTTAGGTCTCATGCACTTCCCTTACCCAATTCGATCCCTGCGTTGGCTAAGAAAGTTAATCGGGATTTTCCTGCGTTGTTCCTCTTTGATAGTGGTGCAGGACCGAGGGCCTGGCAAGGATGAGGCCTACATGTCATTTCGGTCCCGCGTGGCGCGTCATTTCGGACTTACGACATTTCGGACTCCAAAAAATATGGCCTCAATGTTTTGGACTCGGGTATATGACATTTTGGACTCGGGTAGGTGACGCTTCGGACTCAGGAATAAGTTGAAAGGAAAGGTTGAATACAACTGTTAAATCAATATATAATACGCCGTGGCTATTCTTACACACGACAAAATTTCCAATTTTGAATGTTTACAACAAGAACGTTTTGTTTTACTTTTTTATACATGTATCGCTGTACTATATGTGTCTATGTATATAAAAAAGTTGCTGATGAATTTATTAGAAATAGGCCAATTTAAAACATGAAAGAAAAGATCTATTAACATGAAACATGTGGTCAGTAAAAGGCTCCACCAAACGGTTCTTTGATAATCATCGTTTCCCGTAAAAGTAATGTATTTGTTTAAAACCAATAATATGCTGATGAATCTATTTGAAAATGACCTACACAAAAACAAAATTAAATATTTACACGACATGCACTCTTTTTACAAGTCCTAGAAATTGTTAACGATAATCCATTAACTGCACGTTGACATGCATTCCTCACACTTGGCAATACCAATCGCTTAATTAGTGCGTACAAAGCAAAGTGTTTCTGTGGAAAATATTAGAAATAGCAACGATCAAAGCGGGATAATTAAAGCTGATTAACCGATAGGCCTAATCCCGAATTTATTGTAGTATGTGCAAAGAAATCATGCGGTTCTTTGGTGGATGATGAAAAACGTGAGTTGTCAATCATTGATAATGGCGGCCGTGTTAATCGCAACATCAACAACCGCTGATCAATTAAATAAGACAACTACCAGTCTCACATAAAACAAAAAAAACAAACAGCTGTACTATTACATAAATTTTCTACAGTCTTTTAATTATTAATCAGAGTCCAAGTCCGAAAAGTCGCTTGACTGAGTCCGAAACGACGCCAAGTCAGTCCGAAAAGTCGCCAGACTGAGTCCGAAATGACAAGGGACGGAAATGACATGCTACCCTGGCAAGGGGCGATGTATAGTCATTCGGATGGTCGAAAAAACTGAAGTCCTGTGTACACATTCAATGTGACATTGGCGTGCACATTAAAGATCTCTTGGCAGTTACATTTAGGCGAAGATTGATTAAAGTAAAAAGGAATACAAATCTTAAATTAGATATACATGTAAAAGCTGCACCGTCCATTAATTAATGTTTAGTCTGCATATAAATTATTTCGATGGATAAATGTTAATAATAGTTATAAGTTTATGATGTGTTCTTTATAAAAAGGTATTTTACAATTACATTGACTGCTCTAATCACTCACCAAAACACATTACAGCCTGCAATTTGCAATCCAAACCGTACGTATGCAATGCCTTATATATATAGTATGAAACTGAATTCGGCTGCAAAACTGGTAACGGGTGCAGGCTGTTTCGTAACCTGGCTGTTTTGTACTTAGTTCTTTCGTACCTCAAATACGATGATATACATTTAACAATGATATACAACATGTAACGGGTGCAAAAAGGGGGAGGGTTAAGCTTAAGTGCATTGTAAAAGTTTAAATTAACGAAGGTAAGAAACAGCTCACGTGAGGTACGAATGAACTAAGTACAAAACAGCCAGGTTACGAAACAGAGCTGACATCCCTGGCAACCCAGTCAGAGTTCAATCTTGGTATAACGGTTCTTCAGCTTGGTTCCCACTTGCCAGCGGATGCAGTAAAAAGCATGTGGCTACGGACAATGTTGTAACATGTAGTCGTTAGGATGGGACAAAAAAAATTTGGCTGATTTGTTATATAATTTTTTTCTCATGATATTTTCAGTTTGTAAAAATGAGGGCCCAGTGCTGTATATGTGCCGATTTGTTCGAAAATAATTCTACGGTGAATATAGCAGCTGCTCCGTGTGGACATACATTTCATGAAACATGTTTAATGAAATGGCTGGATACATCAGGTAAACATACACTTATTTATCTTAACATGGCAGAAAGGTTAGAGTTTGCGCGCTGTATCATAAAGTCTGTCATTGAGTCAACTGGTGTGGTTTCGATTTTCTGGTTGTACGTGACAAGGATTAGAGTCACCTGTCCAACCTCAGGGGGGGTTGGGATGGCCTAGTGGTCTAGAGTGCCGCGCTTCGACCTCTAGCTGGCTGGTCACCTCAGGCTTGCGGCTGTGGTTTTGATCCCTGGTGTGAGCGTATGTGGCATTGAGATAGGGGCGCCTTCTCAACCTCGTGGGTTTCCTCCGGGCACTCTGGTTTCCTCCCACTGCTAAAGACCCCTACGCGCAAGCGAATTATTGAAATAAAATTAAACCATGTTAGTCCCGAAATGACCTAGTTTGTGTCGAGTGGACGTTAAACCCCATTTCTCTCTCTCTCTCTCCAACCTCAGGGTTTTTCTCTGGGCACTACGGTTTCCTTCCACTGCTAAAGTTAAATAAAATTAAACCATATGTTAGTCCTGAAATGACCCATTAAAACCCATATCTTTCTCTCTCTACCTAACATGTTGGCTAACTACAGGAATTCCATAGACTAAAACTCAGGTATGATGTAGTTTCTGTATTTAACATTTAGCTTCAAACCATTTTTGTCAAACCCTGGTTTCCCTTTGTCAGTGGTGTAAGTTGGAGAGTCTGGCTGTGGAAAGCACTAGAGGATCAGTGTGTATGTGTACTATTAACAATTAAGTGGGTAAAGTTCTCCAGAGAATTGGAAATGGAATTTTAATTAGGGTTAGAGTAAGCCATATATAGCACCATTGTGGGGGCAAAATTTTACTTAGACTTGGATGCCAATGGAAATATTGCCTGAGGAGCGGTACTATGGCCTACTCTTATATAGAATTCGAACTGCCAAGGAATCTTTTACTCTGTTTTTTGTCTTAGCACTAGACATGTTCTTGTCAGGCCCTTCGTCCTGCACCACTGAATAAGGGAAACCACATTGGAAAATCATGAAGAACTTTCTCTAATCCATTTAATGTTAGACTAGCTTATAGAAAAACCTGTCTTTATTAGGGGGTTGGGATGGCCTAGTGGTCTAGAGTGCCGCGCTTCGACCTCTAGATTGCCGGTCACCTCTGGCTTGCGGCTGTCGTTTCGAGCCCTGGTGTGAGCGTATGTGGCATGGAGATAGGGGCGCCTTCTCAACCTCATGGGTTTCCTCCGGGCACTCCGGTTTCCTCCCACGGCTAAAGACCCCTACGCGCAAGCGAATTATTGAAATAAAATTGAAACCATATGTTAGTCCCAAAATGACCTGGTTGTGTTGAGTGGACGTTAAACCCCATTTCTCTCTCTCTCTCTCTCTCTCTCTCTCTCTCTCTCTCTCTTTATTAACCCAGTTAGAGCATAACAGTAGAGTGTTAAATCCCATGTTGTTTTAGTTTTATTGATCATCCTTGGTTTTATTGTTTCAGCTACCTGTCCAAGTTGTCGCAAACATTGTAACAGAAAACAGGTTATTGCCAAATTATTTTTTGATGGAGATGAAATTGAGGAAACGCGCGAGGTTGATCCCAGTAAGCTAGTTAACCAAGTCTCTGATTTGAAGGCTACCGTTCGACAGCGTGACAAGGAGAAATCTGAGCTCATCGAATCCAAAGTTGTGTTACAAAATCAAGTTCAAGATGTGATGATAGAAAAAGAAGTTTTAAAGAAAGAGTTAAAACAAGAAAAAAACACAAACTCTTGTTTAAAAAAACAGATTTCGACGTACGAAGGCCAGCAGAAACTTTATAGAACAGAGCAAGATGAATACCGTAAAGCCACTAAAACACTGAAAGATTTACAACATCTTCAAGTCATGTTATCAGGTAAAACAATAAATAGACTGACACTTTACTATGAGGCGATTTACAAGACAGACTGATAAATATACTGACACTGTGGTTTACTGTACAAACTGATAAATAGACTGACACTTTTCTATAAGGTGATTTACAAGACAGACTGATAAATATACTGACACTTTACTATAGGGTGGTTTACTGTACAAACTGATAAATAGACTGACACTTTTCTATCAGGTGGTTTACTATACAAACTGATAAATATACTGACACTTTACTATAAGGTGATTTACAGGACAGATCTTGATAAATAGACTGACACTTACTATGAGGTGATTTACTGTACAGATTGATAAATATACAGTGGACTCTGTCATATATGGTTTCTCTGATCACTCCAGCACTCTGTGAAATCCGACAAGATTTTCAAGTCCCGATTTATGTCTTATTACTTCGGCCAGACAATCTTGGGTTAATCCGGGCTCAGTATATTCCGGATCACGACATCAATCATGATTTTCATGTCCTGATTTATTTACTTATTACTTCGGCCAAACAATCTTGGGTTAATCCGGGCTCGGTATATTCCGGATCACGACATCAATCAATCGTCCCGTCACATGATTTCCATTGAATCGACACCGTATAATCCAGCCTTTAATCAGTGATTGTGAAGCAATCAATTACCAATCAATTATTAATGTAAGAAAATTTTGAATGTACAGAAAAGTTTATCACTTTTAAAGGGAATAACGAATAACGTTCTGGTGATTCGAAGTTACAATATTTCTGGTTTTGACAAAACTGGGTATTCCAACACTCTGCATAATCCGACATATTGTAACGATCCTGTATGATGTCGGATTTGACAGAGTCCACTGTACTCACACTCTACTATAAGGCGATTGACATACAGTACAGACTGATAAATAGACTGACATTTTACTACAAGGTAATTTACAGTACACAGTGATAATTAGACTGACACTTTACTGTAAGGTCATTACTGTACAAACTGATAAATATAACTGACATTTTACTATAATAAGGTCCTTTACAGTACAGAGTGATAAATCAACTGACATTTTACTATAAGGTAATTTACTGTAGAGACAGATAAATAGACTGACACTTTGAGGTGATTTGCTGACTGACACTTTTAAGTGGTTTATCAGAATTTAAAAGATATTTGAGTTTTGAACTTTTCTAAGCCCCATTAGCATGACAGTTTATTACTGAACAACATTTCCCCTTGTTTTCGCCATATTTATCAATCAATGTTAATAAGCAGTTTTTGTTTTCCATAGAATTGTGACCTGTATATTCCAGCTCAATTACTAAATTGATCATGTACTTACTGTTTGAAGATCCCTTAGAAGTTGGGAGACGACTTATTACCCCATATTTGCAATCAAGATTTTTATCTAAGTTCATTTGAAAGAAATCCAATTGATTTATACAATGTGTGCTGTCATACACTAGGGACCGGGTATCATTCAGATTTGATGAAAAAAGGTAAGAAACTGAGCTTACCATCTAGAATCTAATACACATATTCAGTTAATAGATTGCCATCCAGAAAGTGTTAAATACCACCAAGATTCATCAAAAACTGCCCAGTTTGTGCTACCATTTAGTTTGACATCATTTGTCTAGTTTATGAAACTAAAGGGTTATAAACTGGATGACCAATATCAAAACTAAGCTAAATGGTCATAAACTAGATGATGGATGTCAAAACTAAACGGTATTTCTTAAACTAAATGGTAGCACAAACTGGGCGGTTTTTGATGAATCTTGATGGTATTTGACACTTTCTGGATGGCAATTTATTAACTGAATATATGTATTAGATTCTAGATGGTAAGCTCAGTTTCTTACCTTTTTTCATCAAATCTGAATGATACCCGGTCCCTAGTGATATGATACAAGTGTATAAGCTCTGTTGTGGGATATAATTATACATATTACCATGTGCACAGTAGCTCAAAAGCTGTGTCATTGATGCCAGTGTATGGGCATGTGCAATGTCTATCATAAGCTGTGTCATTGATACAAGTATACGTTTATGTGCACTGTTGATCATAAGGTCTGTCATTGATACTGTATTACCATGTGCCCTGTTCCTCATAAGCTCTCCCTGATGTGAGCGTATGTGGCATGGAGATAGGGGCGCCTTCTCAACCTCGTGGGTTTCCTCCGGGCACTCCAGTTTCCTCCCACTGCTAAAGACCCCTACGCGCAAGCGAATTATTGAAATAAAATTGAACCATATTTTAGTCCCGAAATAACTTGGTTTGTGTCAAGTGGACGTTAAACCCCATTTCTCTCTCTCTCCTCATAAGCTCTGCCATTGATGCAATTGTTTTATTATGTGCGCTGTTGCTCTGTCATTGATACAAGTTTTCCTCACATTATTAAATTATGTCCTGAACTAACCCACTTTCTGTTAAATGACAGTAAACCCTGTTTCTCCCTCTTTTAAACAAATTATTTTGTAATTTCAGGTTGTGAAAGTGATGCATTAGAAATATTACATCAGAATGGGGAAGGGTCATCGAAACAGCTGTCCCGTTATTGTGCCATTTTAAAACGTGAATATGAACAGTGTAAACAAGATAAAAAGTTATACAAAGATCAAATTGATAAACTGCGTAGAGAATTAGTTACAAAAGACAGAATACTTAAAGATAAAACGCAGGAGAACTCCACGTTAACTGAACACTTGAATAGATCAGAAGAAGATTTAAAAAATACGGAAAAGGAAAAGGAATTATTACGTCATAAATTGAGACATTTACGAAAAGCGGTTCGTAGTCCAACAGTCGCCACGGCAAGTTCAAGTTTTATCGAAACGCTAACAGAAGAAAGCCCGCTGACTAATGTCAATATTACGACTCCTGTCAAGGAAAGCAACACTCGATTATTTGAAGAAAAAGGAGCGTTAACACCCGATTTATTCGACACGCCAAACACACAAACGAAATATCACTGTTCCGATAATAATATGAAATACGTCCGTATTGTGTCTGCGTCTGAAAACCAACCTTCAAAAAGACAGAGAACTGAAAAACAGGAGATTAATGATCTAAAAACATTAGGATCGTTGAATATTTTCAAAAAGAAAAATGGCCCAGGAAGTTTTTCTAGCACGATTCAAAAAGGTTACGATGGACTTGGTGGACATACATCATTCACGAAGCCTCTTGGTCCCCTAGGAGCAAAAAATATGCTGGTGAAGAAGAAGAAAACTACATCGACTGGGGTGAAAATGTTTGCGAAAAATCCGCCATTGCCAAGTTTAGATAATTTTATAGAGATTGATTAGTATAGTAATAACCCAATATCTAATTTATAAACAAATACTGTGTATCTTTTTTGTGAACAAATACTCGTAATTGTGAACAAATACTGTGTATCTTTTTTGTGAAGAAATACTCGTATTTGTGAAGAAATACTCGCTATCATATTTATGAAGAAAGACCTGGTATCTAATTTATGACCATATTCTGTGATTAATAAACACAATCTTCTGTTATAATGGATATTGTTTATAACTTTTAGATCTGTCACACTCTGATGACATGGATGCCAGGGCAATATATCTGTCAATGGCTTTCATACTCTGTTACCATGGTTTTCTATTTCTATGGTAAAGTGCCTTTCACCCATGGTCTCTGGCTATTCATAGTCTTGAGACCCAGCCACTGCAAGCGTGCACATTAGCCGTGTTGAGACCAACTTTCTGTAGAGAGCACGGCTCACCCTAACAATGTTACCATGGTTTCAACATTGATGTGACCTTCACACTCTGTTACCATGGTTTCCATAGAAATGTGCCCTTTACACTCTGTTACCATGGTTTCCATAGAAATATGTCCTTCACACTCTGTTACCATGGTTTCTACGGAAATGTGCTCTTCACACCCTATTATCATGGTTGCCACAGTAATCTCATTATTATATACAAGTATGAATTAGTGAGGTCCAGTCAGGTACAAATTAGATAACATTATAGTTAGCAAGGACCGGCAGCCACATTCGAATTTATTTACTTTAATATTCATTAAAGATGCACTATATAAGAGCTAAATCTAACCATTGCAGTCTTTCTTTTGGCTTCCAATGTTATAGATATTTGGACATTAATTTACATGACAAGCCGACTACAATTAACTTGGCAGACAATCTGATGGCCGAGATTCAAATAGATTTGAACACCCACGAGAGATAAAAAATTTTTGTAAAATGGATAATCGAGGCTTAATCTCGTTTTCAAGTACTATTACTAGACTAATGAACGATCTACACTACATCTTCAGAGAGTCATAACTTCGGACAGAATGAAATAATTCATTTTCTGTTTTTGAACTTTTATAGTGAGAACTTTCATCTCCTTGTCTACATGTAAATCTTACATACTTAATTCAATCAAAACTTATCTTGATGTCATCTAGGCCTGTGATTGTAGCAACCTATTAAAAATCATGAAACAACTGTCCTCATTCATGTTAATGACAATGAAGAGGAAATAAAATGAGGTGTAACGTCCTACTGTTCTAGACTTTTCTGCTTTGACTGGGGTAATGAAGACTGGTGTCTACGACCTACTTTGGGTTCTTTAACATGCAAGCCAATGTGTACCATCCGAAGGACTAGACACTGTTCCTTTCCAGACCTCCCTCTTGCATCACTGACCTGGGGGATCCACACTGGAACACCCTTTCTTAGCCAACACAGCGGCTCCCGAACTATAGTGTTGTTAATCTTGGTCTTCATTTAAATAATGCATCAAACTACATGTAGATGGGGATTGGGCGGACAAATGGTTTCATGTGTGGGCGTTGTAACATAAGGTCTATCATTGTGTCAAGTGGGGGGGGGGGGGTGGCCTAGTGGTCTAGAGTGCCGCGCTTCGACATCTAGCTGGCTGGTCACCTCTGGCTTGCGGCTGTGGTTTCGAGCCCTGGTGTGAGCGTATGTGGCATGGAGATAGGGGCGCCTTCTCAACCTCGTGGGTTTCCTCCGGGCACTCCGGTTTCCTCCCACTGCTAAAGACCACTACGCGCAAGCGAATTATTGAAATAAAATTAAACCATATGTTAGTCCCGAAATGACCTAGTTGTGTGGAGTGGACGTTAAACCCCATTTCTCTCTCTCTCTGTGTCAAGTGGGGTTGTCTGTCCAACTTCATGATGGGTTTCCTCTGGGTGCTCTGGTTTCCTCCACTGCTAAAGACCCCTATGCACGAGCGTATTATTGAATTAAAATTGAACGATATGTTAGTCCCGAAATGAACTTGAATCAACGATCTGGACATATTAACTATTGGGCCACCAAACCTCCCTCATTTTGAAGAAAGGCTAGCTGGTATTTGAAACTTTGAAATGTGACGTAAAAGGGTTTAACGTCCTACTATTCTTCACCAACAGGGATAATGAAGGGAAGTTGAAGCCTTGATCACCCTAGTGAAAAATACATTGTAGGTCTCTTGTATTACACAAGGATTTGTAGGTCTCATGGGGCCCAGGTATTACAAAATATGTTGTCATCTTTAGCCACTGGTGGACTAATATTAATTTGTGTGCCACCTATGTTTTCAAAGTGCAACTGGATTTTCTTAAACAATCACATCTTTAATTGACTAGGGGGTTGGGATGGCCTAGTGGTCTAGAGTGCTGCGCTTCGACCTGCGCGTATGTGGCATGGAGGATGGGGCGCCTTCCAATCTAATTAAAATATAGATCTATATTTCGTTTCGTTTTTTATACTTTCGATGGCTTACACTCATGTAGATCTAACTAGTTATAGTGGACGCTCACGTTCTATGACGTCAGGTATCAAGCACGGGACATTTGACCCGATAACGTCAGTCATTCGATTAACCAATTAGCGATCGCCATGCTTTTCAAAATCCGCTTGTGTTTTGTTATGATTTCTATCCGCTGGTGTTAGTATAGACGTCGTTGGCTGGTAATATCTACCCACAGTTCCACGCATGAGAAGGTCAAACGGTCGATTCGACAGACCATTTGATTGGCTGACCCCTCATTTCAGGCAGAACACCAGTTAAATAACAAGTCCTCCAGATCCAAGAGTAGTGAAGACAAGTAAAAACGAAATTTTGAACTATAAAAAACGAAACGAAATTGGATCTGTGTTTTAATCAGATTGGGGCGCCTTCTCAACCTCGTGGGTTTCCTCCCGGCACTCCGGTTTCCTCCCACTGCTAAAAACCCCTACCCGTAAGCGAATTATTGAAATAAAATTAAAACCATATGTTAGTCCCGAAATGACCTAGTTTGTGTCGAGTGGACGTTAAACCCCATTTCTCTGTCTCTCTCTCTTTCATTGACTAGAATGATGGCAAAATGAAATGTGTTTTGATGTTCTTCAATTGGCTTCAAATGCATGGGTTCATACAAATACAATGTACCACGACCTCGGCTGACAGCAAGTTAAGATTTCCATAACTGCATAATGCGTTAATATATCCTTTAACTGGATAAAATTTTAAAGTAAATGAGTCAATATAAGTTAATTATCAAAGCTCCTGAGTTTCGTACCCAACCTATTTCAGAGAGTAATTAAACTTATTCTTGGTCATTATTTTTATTCTAGACTTCAAAACCAGGATTTAGGTGGTATTTTGACAGGAAAACATTTAAACATAATCAAATTAGGAGGCTTCCACCTAGATCCTTGAAACAAAGTCAGAGACTCATGGAGACCAAGTTGTTTCGACCCTGGACGTGTTACTACAGTGGCAATGACACGGTTGTCTTTGAATGATGTGCTGCGTGAATGACGTCCCTTTCATGGGTCTGTGTAACGATTTACCATCTGAATGTGCTTATATGACGTCACAGAGTATCATTAATATAATGAACTGGTTTATTCATTTATTCGCTTTTATCTCATTATACCGTAACCAGTTAATAAGTTATAACTCTTTTCAGCCCTGGCTACGACTACGACCAGCAACGCTATAAGGCATACTCTTTTAAAATTCCCACACACAATATCCTAACGACTACAGATCCTGTCCTTGCGATCCTGTCACCACTGACCAGGGGAACCACCCAGGAAAATTATTATAATTATATGGTATTCACACACAGAATTTTGTACTCCCATGCTTCATTCATAACAGTTGAGATAACATCAGAATTATTACTATCAACCATATATTTTATAAAGTTTATTTTAAATGTATGGCACATTCCTGAAATTTTGCAGAAGGGAAAAATGTCATGCATTTTGTGTCGTAACGCCCGTGTAAAAAATTTGCTTTTACTGTTTGATAAAAGATAAATGTATGTCAACTACTCATTAGATGAAAGTGGATTACGAAACGGCTTATATGAGTTACGAATGAACTAAGCACGAAACAGTCAGGTTACGAAACAGCCTGCACCCGATAAAGCACTTACACAGAGTAAAAGTTTTTTTTACTCTGTGGCACTTACAGGGTCATTGGGGTCATGGATGTTCAACCGGATGTTATAGTCAGAGATTTCCACGAAGGTAATTTGATTGAAATGAAAGGTAAATATGATGAATTGACGTCTATTTTATTTTTAGGGAGATCTGTGGCCGTATTAAACAAGAAGAAATTTAACCAGGGTTTACGTTCATAGTAGTGTAAGGTACACTCGGTAGGTTTCAGTTGTTACACAAAATATGCAAAAATCAGAAATGTGTAGCTTATGTCAGTGTGTGTAGTTTGCCGTTGACAGCCAATCACTAGCTGCTACTGGCAACATAATACATTTACCACGAAGCCTCAACGTCTGAACCAAACTGATCGGCAGTGAATATTCACAAGGTTGTTACATGACTAATAAAAATGGATGACATCGGTTAGTCCCAAAATAGCCATCAAACATTCAACAGAGGTGGGTGCAAGCACTTCAACTTGCAGCAATATAAAGGACTGATAGGAAGGGTAAGCGGACCGTTCCAATGAACCAGACATCACTGACTCTCTGAGTTAATCATCTTACAATATTAAACCTTTTTTCCAGGACCTAAATCGCCAATATTTGAGACCTAGAAATTGCCACAAATGGGTCGCAACGCATATAATAATGTAATATGAATGTATACAAACTGATTTACATTCAATCGTTTTTGTTTCAAATTAGTTATGTTCGGCGAAATACGCTAGAAGTTTCAATCGAGTGGCTATTTCGAGTGTCTGGTTATTCCAGTCTACAAACGCTGTTTGATTTGGTACAATGTTTCTAGCCTCGTTCCTCGAGTCTCTTGCTAGAACTGTGAACCAATGGTAAAATGTTTATTTTGTTTTAAATATTGAATATCAAAAGCCCATCTTTTCCCGGTAAAATGACAACATCAGTGTTGATTTAAATTGACAAATAATTCATGTTTTGAATGCCGAAGACTTTGGACGATATTGAGTTAGAGACTTGGCTACTTTAAGCACATTATATTCGAAAATATTTCTTTTCAAGAATTAGCATTAGCAAAATAATTAAATTAAAGGTGTTGAAAGTAATCTAGGTAAAGGTATAGCCTTGGCCTAGGGGTAGGCTACATAAAATAGTATGTGATGGGGTAATGAATAAATGGCACAAAGTTGTAAACTATTACCATCATGTACTCGAAAAGGTGCTAAATCGTAATTCTTTAGCACAAATGGCCATGGATACAAATGCAAATGGCGTAGTAAACTATAAAACATATTACTAATTTATTTGGGCAAAGTTACAAAGAGTATTCTCTCAACATCATGAAATGCAATCTATCGACATTTACATAGATATTTTATTTCAGATAAGCTGTAACCACGGAAACGTGAATAACCAATGAAGATGAGAGTCCAGTGTTGTATTTGTTCATATTTATTGGAGAATAAAGATAGTGTTGATATAGCAGCGACACCTTGTGGTCACACATTTCACGAGGCTTGTTTGATGCCCTGGATAGACAGATCGGGTATGTTCGTCGGCATGTAGTTCACTAACGAGGAGGTCCAAGATTCGATCCCTCGTAATTGCTGAGAAAGTTATTGAGCCAATGTCTAAATGGGAGGTTGAGTGGATGATTGATTAGCACGTTGTATCGCTAGGTCTGTCATAGAGTCAACTGACATGGTTTCGATTCCACAGCACTTAGTATTTGAAAAGGAGTAGGGTCGTCTGTCCCACCTCATGGATTTTCTCCGGGTTCTCAGTTTTCCTTACACAGCTAAAATCCCTACAAACAAGCGAATTGTTGAAATAGAATTAAACAGTAACTTAATCCCAAAATGACCTATATAGGGACAATAACACTCTTGCTGGCTTGGCAGCTCTAGAAAATAAATAATAGTCTTATTCTAAGTACCAGATGTTTATGTGTCCTACCTGTTGTGTAAATTATCCATTACATCATATTTTACTTGTCCAGAGGGTTCCAAAATATTTTAAAATCCAAGTCACATTTGAAAAGGTTTACGTTAACCTTTTCAAATCATGTAGTTGAATTTTTCCAATTTTTTAAATTAGGTGTGTTACGATGAAATTTGTATCATCAATTTATTTGAATATTGTAAAATAATACAATTTGTTGACCAGAATAAAGATTGGGACATATTATTTAGTTACAACAAGAGTGTTATTGGGGCTTTAATGTACAGACCTCATTAACCACCTTGTACAGTATCTCTTATTAATTAAACAAATATACCGTAGTAGAATAAATTTGCCTTAAATGTTTTAATATGGTTGGTAATTTATAATTTATATTACAGGAACATGTCCAAGTTGTCGGAAAGTATGTACCAGACGAGATGTCATTCCTAAATTATATTTTGATGAAGGTGAAGTGGACGCCTTGGGAGAAGACAACGAAACAAATCTACTTATTAAAGAAATATCTAATTTAAAAATGAAACTACAGCAGACAAAACTGGTATTAAACAACCAGATATCCGTTGTCAATAAAAAACTTGCTAACCAGGCCAGCATGTTGAAAAAGAAAGTTCAGAATAGAGACAGTCTTTTGGTAGATAAAATTCGAGAATTGAGATGTAAAATCTGTGACATTGAAGAAGAGAAAATTAAACTAAATTATTGTAAAACAGGGCTGATCATGGAGAAAGAAGATTTAGAAAAATTGTTAGCCGAGGAAAGAAATAAAAATATGATCTTGAAAAAACAAGTATCCACAGTTGCGGAATGCTCCAACAAGATGATTTGTGAGTTGAAGGCGAAATTGCTTCCCAGAGAGCAAGCTTTTAACATTCAGAAAAATGCATATAATCAAGTATTAAAAGATAAAAAAAAACTTTCAGAAATGACATGTTCTCTACAAAATAAGTGTAAAGAAATACAACGTGTAAGAGATGTTTTAGATCAACGTTTAAAATATGAGAAAAATATAACAGCGGAATTAAAAAAACAGATATCCAAGTTGAAGGAGGAGCCAGATAATCTGAGTAGTAAAGTTGCTGCGTATAAAGTACAGTTTAAGAAACGAGAAGTTGGATTGATTCACAAGATTCGAATAGCAGGTAGGATTATTTCTGTGTTTTGTGTGACATCATTATAAAAATTGATATTTTCCAAAATAACAGTGACCACCCTGAGATTGTTTGTTTTATATTTTATTCATTTGAAAATAATTGAACAACAAGCAAAGCCTATATAAGTTCTTTCCCGGGGACACAGATAATAATAAACAATAAATATAAACATCTACATAAAAATAAGATTAAATACTATAAATGGTAAAACCGAACATATATTTATGTGGAAATGATATATATATATGAAATATAGTAAAACAAATTGTGAAAGCGAATCAAAACCTTTTGCTACATTTAATGAAATTATGGACTCATGTACTCATCAAAATTTATTATAACAGTTTCACACTGTTAACCAATTGTTTGGGTCTTGGGGATGACCGACTGGTGTATGTGTTGTATCATTGAGTCAACTGGCTTGGTTTTGATTTCCCGGTTGAACGTGACAAAGGGTTTCTCCGTGCCTCCGGTTTCCTCCCACTGCTGAAGAGCCCAGCCCTACGTGCAAGCAAATTATTGAAATAAAATTGAACCATGTGTTAGTTCCAAAATGACCTAGTTTGTGTCATGGACTTAAACCCCATTCTCTCTCTCTTTTAACTAACTGTCAAGAATTATTTTTTTCCGTGATTTATAAACACAATGGGGATGCTTGATTGTCAGTCCAGAACATTCCTGTCGGTCCCAACAACAGAGAATACCCGGTTATGCGTTGTAAGGTCACCTGTCCAACCTTGTGGGTTTTCTCTGGGTACTCCGGTTTCCTCCCACTGCTAAAGACCCCCAGCGCAAGCGAATTATTGAAATAAAATGAAACCATATGTTAGTCCCAAAATGACCTACTCCTAGTTTGTGTCGAGTGGACGTTAAACCCCATTTCTCTCTCTCTCCGAACAGCAGAGATGGTGTGAGGAGAATCGTGATATAATTAAATATTAAGGTTGCAGCGATACCCCGGGGATGCCGCATTATCGCGATTATTTTTTTTTCAAGTGATATCGTATCGGCCAAAGTTGAATAATCGCAATCCCCGGTATTTTAGGATTTTTTTGGGCGGAGGTCGGTGCAATAAATCCAAAGTTCATTTTCACCGGTGCGGGGGCCGGATCGAATTCGAAATAATGGTTTAATTACTACTTGTAAAATTATACAATAAAAATCGGTGAGAGAAAGTTCCCGAAACACATTTTGTAAACAAAGCCGCACGCGACATCGGTGTACCGTAGCAACGGTGCGGCGAATCCCCGGTTAACAAGACTGAAAATATTATGTTTATTTCAATGTTAAGTTAGTACTGTACGTCTGGTTGTTTAACCCGCCAAAACAAAGCAACCAAGTAACTCGACTTAGTCATCCAGCCGCTTTTTTCAAGTTATGAATCCGCACTCAGGTTCATCGATATGAATAGATGGCTATTACCCCCTATTTTTCACTAGAAATCCTATCCTCTAACCAATCCTTTATTATGGTGCATGATAATTACAATTATCACGATTATAAATAACTATCGTGATAAAGAGAAATATCATGATAAAGAGAATTATCGTGATAAAATTGATAATCGTAGACTTTTATTTATCGCGATAATTCCAAAAGCAGTTATCATGATTAATGGCGATATCAGAATTTGATATCGTTGCAACCTTATTAAATATCATGAACATGTTTCAGCTGCCATGATTGGTTGAGATATTTTCTCATGCAGCCAGCACATGCGTTCTAGCCCCAAATCCCGTTCTTACTTGATTGTCACTATTTTGGGGTTTGATAGAATTCAATTCCTGAATGTTCAATCGGCCATCGCCATTGACATCTGAAGTGGCCTATAAGGGCAGACAACTAGCTTATGATTTGATCCTATGTCAGAATGAAGAAAAAATGGTTTATCGTTTTTACCTGGGTGTATATTTTATTTATTTATGTAGTTACCTTCCGCAATTATAGTACCGATACTTTATCTTTTTTAATATTTTAGATTCCGAGATTGCTAAACTTCACAGGCGTTTGGAGACGAAGAACGAAGAAGTTGATGAATTAAAGACACAATTATTAAATTCAGAAGAGAAACTTAAGATGAAGTCCGATCAGACAGTGAAACTAATGAGAATCGTGAAACAAGGACAAGAAATATTTGGTCATATACAAACAGGAAATTCAGATAGATCAGATGATAGCTACTCTTTCAAAAGAAAGAGAAGAGAGATGTGAAAACTGTTGTAGTCAAACCCAGCGACATTACAACACTGGTGTAGTTAAACCCTGGTCCACTAGAACACTGCTCTAGTGTAAGTCTGGTCCGCTAGAATACTGCTTTAGACAAACCCTGGTCCATTGAAACACTGCTCTGGTCAAACCCTGGTATAATTAGAAACCAAAGGACTAGACAATAATAATCCTTTATAACATATTGCACATAAATATGTTGTTCTCTTGTAACATTGCATGTGATGTTGTCTTATGGAATCTTGCATATGCATGTGATGTTGTCTTATGACTGAGTCATCCCCAGGTGCTAGCCATGACTTGTTAGTACTAATTGTGATATGACCACCATGCATATACCAGTGCACATTCCAGATAAACTGTTCTCAGGTATAGGTTATTAGTGGGAAATCCTTTACCACAGATAAATTGTTTGTGGGAAATCCTTTAGCCCAGATAAACTATTTGTGGTAAATCCTTTTCCCCAGATAAACTGTTTGTAATATACATACGTTTGTTTGAAATCCTTTATGCCAGATACGTGTAATGATGTACATTATTATGTTTGTGACAAAACCCCCTACCATTTAATGCTAGTGGAGGAAACCCCCTATGATGTAATACCATTGGGGAAACCCCCTATGATGTAATACTAATGATGTTATGGTGCTATACTGACCTATATAAGATTGTAGATGTAAAGTAATAGATCATGTGTAATAGACAACTATTATAATAATTGACATATAAGTTGTATTTATATGTAGAGACATTATATTGTCATCTGAATGTGAATAAACAAATTTTAGTCTTAGTTTGATACTCCAAATAATCAGGGTAAACTAATTTGTGATGAGATTTTATGTGGTGATCTGGATTTTTGTGATTATACTTAAAGCCATATATTATGTGGTGGAAGCCTTATGATCCATGAATATATATGATTGAAGCCGCACAGTCTGACTATGTATGTTATTGAAGCCTCACAGTCTGTGAATAAATGTGATTAAAGCCTCACAGTCTGTGACTATGTATGTGATTAAAGCCTCATGCTCTGTGACTATAATATATGTGATTAAAGCCTCGCAGTCTGTGACTATAA
Source organism: Patella ulyssiponensis (assembly GCA_963678685.1). Lineage (NCBI taxonomy): Eukaryota > Metazoa > Mollusca > Gastropoda > Patellidae > Patella > Patella ulyssiponensis. The sequence goes on along the minus strand of OY783232.1, from coordinate 58,248,092 downwards.
TATATGTGATTAAAGCCTCGCAGTCTGTGACTATATATGTGATTTAAGCATCATGATCTGTGATTAAAGCCTCACAGTCTGTGAATATCTATGTCATTAAAGCCTCACAGTCTGTGATTAAAGCATCATGATCTGTGATTAAAGCCTGATGGTTTGTGACTAGATGATTAAAGCCTCAAGGTCTGTGACTTTGCGATTAAAGCCACATGATCTTTGACTATATATGTGATTTTCAACTATGTATTTAGGTACTGTATAGTAATATAATTTTAATATAACCAGATTTAAGGCATGGTGGATAATTACGCAGCTGTAATAAAATATTTTACATACTTATTGTTTTATTTGTGCTTAAAATTCCGGGAAGGTGGTGGCAGAATGACATGGGGTTGCCTTCTACAGGCCCTACACTTTCCTCCTACATACCATGCAGTTTGAAATGTCAAGGGGTCTTTGACGTGCATTCAAACCTGTACACCGATTCCAGTGTGGTTCCCCCTTGTCAGTGGGGTTGCACAGAGTATCTGGTAAGAAACAACATGTAGTCATTCGGATGGGACAAAAAAAGGTTCTGCATGGATGTGAACGTCCTACTCCAAACTAGGCTAATGAAGAGGACCATACAGTGTGCTATGAAGGGAATTTTGCCCAGGCAGCAACACTACAGCCTACTCTTACATCGAAATCCAATTGTCCAAGGATCTGTTGCATGCAAGCCAATGTACATGGGACCTCAGTTTTCCGTCCCATCCAAATCTGTCCTTGTCAGGTCCTCCATCACTGGCAATGGTGAACCATACCATAAAATCTGGATGAACTGTCATAGACAATAAGTAGACGGTTTGCTGTAGTTGTTATTATAATAGTTTATTTACATGTATATCATACAGTATGGATGGCCTATAATACAAATATACACAAAGTAGAACAACTAAATAATAAAATGAAAGTAGAACTAACCAAAAAACAAAAGTAGAAGCTGTGAGATTTAGATAAAAGAGCTTTCTGTTCTGGCTATAATACATGTAGTTCAAAAGCAGATAATGAAAAGGGAATATATTGAAACTTGCATTCAAGTTACTTTATTCTGGGTGTAGGTATAACTGTTTGAAGGTGTGTAGTGTAGATAGAGATTTAGTCTCAATTAGCCATCCCATTGTTGAATTTTTATATCTGGTGTGGTGGGATTTCAAATCCATTTAAATAATAATTTATATCAGACAGAAAGACATCCAATAGGCAGTTTAGCTTTTATATAATGTATCTTGAATGCTGATTCCAACAACACTAGAAATATACCATAACAGTTTCAGAAGAGTGGAATATAGGAGGCCTATAACACATTAAGTGAAATAGAAAGCAAGAAAACAGAAAAAATATGATTATAAATAAAATAACAAAAAAAAAAAAAAAATGAAATCATATTACATAAGAATGAAAAACACTTGGTATTTTACCACCCTGTAAAATAAAAAATTGCTGGTAGGCCTATCTTGGGCCAATATATTTTGTCAAATTGTTGATAGGGCTATCTTGGGCCTATATATATATTGTCAATAAATTGTTGATAGGCCTATATATATTGTCACTCAAACTACAACTATAAAGTAGATTACATCCTTTACAAGTAGGTTAGTACTTAGTACTATATAGACCACACACCCAGCATGACGGCATCTTGGAATTGTGACGACATATCAAAACTATAAGTCTGGTAAATCTATGAACAAATTTGTCTACAGTTGTTTTGAAGAGCGTGCCCCAATCCCTCTCTCTCCAGAAGGAGAAAATGGCAGAGACAAATATAAAAACATCATGGATGTATAAATGTGATGTAAATAAAATTGAGCAAAAATAATGTAGTTTAGAAAGATGAGAATTTACAGGATGACGATGATAGCGATACAACTTATACAAGATAGAGATATGTTACCATAGTAATACAACTTATACAAGATAGAGATATGTTACCATAGTAATACAACTTATACAAAAGATAATACGTGTTACCAATTACCATAGTAATACAACTTAAACAAGATGGTGATATGTTACCATAGCAATACAACTTATACAAGATACAGAGTGTCTGGCTGAACATGTATTTCCACCCTAGTGATATAGAATAATAGGCTACTGCGCGACATTGTGTTAACTTACAACTAAACAATGCAACGTTTTTGAATTTTGGTATCCTTAAAGATGCCTTATGTAATAAAAGATTTAGAAGAGATGACAAATTACTTCATTCTGGGTAGAGTTACGGCCGATGAAAGAACAATGTAGTCCTGATTCTCATTTCTACCATTGTTACCATATTAAACAAAGTTGATTATGAGATGGGCATGTGAATGTCTAATTAATGATTTATAAAACATTTGAGGCTAAACCTAAGATCTGTTATAGGCAGATTTAGCTTTTACATACATGCAATGCATCTTTATAGCAAAAATTGTACATTTTCTAAGAAAGTGAAAACATAATTATTTGTATATCTATTACTTAATAGGTTGTCAACTCTCTGTTATACAATCATAGGAATCATTCTTGCACTTAAAAAACGTTCAAAATTTCGTTTTTACTTGTCTTCACTACTCTTGGATCTGGAGGACTTGTTATTTAACTGGTGTTCTGCCTGAAATGAGTGGTCAGCCAATTAAATGGTCTGTCGAATCGCTCGTTTGACCTTTTCATGCGTGGAACTGTGGGTAGATATTACCAGCCAATGACGTCTATACTAAAGCTTGGCGCAGACGGTCAACTTTTCGTCGCTTGTTGCTGCAATAGGCAACTACTGGCAACTCCGAGCAATTGGCAACTCGAGGTCTCCCGTGTGCGCTGACTGGCAACGAAAAGCAATTTTTCCCCGGATGTATTCGGAATGCAGATATCACGTGATCATTCAAAATGGCACCGTACATACAACAACAGTTGTTAGCTGTTCCGACGCCGCCATCTTGAAGTATCACATGACATTAGAGCGCTCGCCGATTGGACAGTTAACCAGTTGCCTGTTGTCGCCTACCGCCGCAGACGAGCAATTTTGAAGCAACAGATGAACAATTTCTCGGCGACGAGCGATTTTCTGTTGCCCAATATCAAACATGTTTGATATTTGGCAACGAGAAGCAACTCGGAGCAACAGCAGGCAACTATTGTTGCCCGTTGGCGCAGACGAGCAATTTTTTCTTTCAACGACCAGCGATTTCACTGTTGCCTGAAAGTTGCTCGAAAAAGTTGCCCGTCTGCGCCTGGCTTAACACCAGTGGATAGAAATCAAAACAAAACAAAAGTAGATTTTAAAAAGCATGGCGGTCGCTAATTGGTTAATCGAATGACTGACGTTATCGGGTCAAATGTCCCGTGCTTGATACCCGACGTCATAGAACGTGAGCTCCCACTATAACTTGTTAGATCTACATGAGTGTAGGCTATCGAAAGTATAAAAAATGAAACGAAATATAGATCTATATTTTAATTAGATTGTCAACTGTTGTAAGTTATATTTATAGTACGACTTTCATGAGTTAACAGGTTTAACCATGCTCGTTGTTATTGCACGGGAAACCCACCCCACTTCTTTATATGATTTCTACTAAAACTAGCACAAGTGTGCAATAACATTGAAAATGTCTAGTTATTGCACAGTTACACTCCAGTAATTTTAGTAGAGGAAAACCAATCTTGATTATTCAACGAAAAGAACAAAAGAAGATTCTTTGTCTGTGTTACAAGTTAATTTGTTGCACAGATAAATCAGTAGATCTAGACTTTCTAAACACAACAGATCTCTTGACTATTTATACAGACAACCTCTGTGTTCATTATTTCCATGGATAACTCTTGTATCCTGGTTTCATGTATCTATACAGCTGACTGTTTACGGCCTCGTAACTGTCTCGTGCCCGTGCGACTGGATTCAGGTGTAACTGATGAAGGCTTAAAAAAAAAAAAAATTAACTACTAAAGTAAAATCTAAAGACACAAAAAAAAACAATTCGAGGGTTTGATGAAATACGATATTGTCGTGGTTTCTATCCTAGAGTTCTCTGAATACCGTGCCAACATTGCCTAGGTTCGATGAAACACATTTTCTTTCCTTGAGTTCCCCGATTTGCCAAGGGTCTTTAGCAGTGTGAAGAAACCGCAGGATCTGGAGAAAACCCATAAACACATGAGGTTAGATAGACGACCCTACTCCTTGTCACATACAACCAGAGAATTGAAACCACATCAGTTGACTCAATGATAAACCTTATGATACAACATGCACCCAAGCCTGGAAATAAGGCACCTGTCACTGACAATGTCAGGCAGGGATTCAGACTTTGTCAGACACAAAACCTCTGGTCCCTGTCATCTTGTCAAGCCCTGATTTGCCTTTTTTAATGATATTATTAAAACATGTCCGGCACTATGTTGAAAATGTCAAGTACTATTTCATTAGTGTCTGACATTTTGTCAGGTACATCTAAAACTGTTTCCAGGCCTGCATGCACCCACTAACCATTCGGCCATCCCACTACCCAAATGAACGAGGAGGGTTTAACGTCCCATTAATCTGCTCTGACTGAGCTAATGAAGACACACATATACATATCATTCAGTGTGCTATGAGAGAAATTTTGCATGGACAATGGAACTACAGTCTAGCTTTTCTCAACACATTGGGGACTTCAGTAATTTTGGGAAAAAAAGTAGACTAATGGTTTAAAATACGAACCACAAAAGCTCCACATTCAAATGGTGGTGTTATATGAATTTCCTCCGTGTTATAAAGAATTCGCTTCTTACGGCCTCGAGATTTCGTCTCTGTGTCTGGGGTTTCGGGAACTTCAACTGGTTCAGATTTCTTGACTGAAGAATAAAAATTGAGAATGCTTTACAAAATTTATATATCAAGCCCCTGTATTATGGAAAAATCTACCTTTTAAAGTGAGAATTTCATATTTTGTTAGAAAGTCAAAACATAATTATTTCTATGTCTTTTGCTCAATAGGTTATCAACTCACTATTACACGATCATAGGAATTATTTCCCACACTTAAAAATCATTCACACCGGAAATAATAACACAGTTACCTCCTATATCCCCCCCCCCCCATGCAATAGCTATCTTCAAGCGTTTGAATTTGAAGTTGAAAATGATATTTTTTGTCAGTTTCCCAACTGGCAATAGTGAATTATAGGATTAATAGGATTATTCTTTAACAAGGTATGACTGTTTATAGATACCATCTATATTATAGCTTAACAATATGAAATTCGATTTAAACATTTTATGAAATGTGTTAAAAATGCCAAATCACAGTATTTCAACGAAGAAATATCATCATGCTCACGAAATCCGAAATTATTGTTCTCAACTCTAAACTATTTACTGGGAAAAGAAAAGAGTGTCATCCTTCCAGAGGGAGATGATAGTACTGTTGCTCAAAATTTCAGTGATTATTTCATTGATAAAATCGATAAGATTCGTCATGGTCTTGGTTCTATCAACGCACAAGGGTGTGATGACAGTAGGTTCGTAGTTCCATCAATTCAATTTGACTCCTTTAATCCAGTCTCACCTGAGGAGATAAGGAAGATAATATGTCAATCCAAACCAACGTCTTGCTCCTTGGATGTCATACCAACACATTTCCTGCTTAAAATTCTTGATACAATTTTACCCATTATTACTAACATCATAAATACGAGTTTGCAGTCTGGAATAGTACCGGTATGTTTTAAAACTGCAGTAGTCAAACCACTTATAAAAAAGTCGACACTTGACCCACAACTACTGAAACATTATCGACCAGTATCAAATTTGACCTTTCTGTCTAAAATTCTGGAGAAGGTTGTCAAGCAGCAACTTCTTAGTCATTTAGAAAAATTTCAACTTCTTGAGGAGTTCCAGTCCGCTTATCGCTCTGGCCACAGCACTGAGACAGCACTACTATGTGTTCTTGATGCCATAAAATCATCTGTTGATGAAGGAAAGATCGGAGTGCTGGTCCTGTTGGATTTATCAGCAGCTTTCGATACTATTGACCACGGCTACCTACTGAATCGACTTTCATCAGATTATGGACTAACTGGAAACATTCTAAAATGGTTTTCATCCTATCTCACTGGACGATTTCAGTATGTTGAAGTTAACAACTCCTCATCAAGTCATCAACAACTCTTATGTGGTGTTCCCCAAGGATCTGTCTTGGGCCCGATAATCTTCACAATGTATACTAAGCCGTTAGGCAAACTTATTCATGATGACAATCTGCTGTATCATTTTTATGCTGATGATTCTCAGCTCCTTGACAGCTTCAAGCCACTTCCGATCGATCAAAATGCCATCATTAAGAATCTGGAAGGGTGTCTTGAAAATGTCAAAAAATGGATGTCATCCAATATGCTTAAACTCAACGATGAAAAGACTGAGTTTCTTCTGGTGGGTCCTGCCAGCAGACTTAAGAAATGTGACATTCGAAAGATCAGCATTGGAAACACCGAAATTCCTATGTCTAAATCTGTGAGAAATCTTGGAATTCTTGTCGATTCTCGTCTCAGCTTTGAAAACCATGTGAACAACATTTGTAAAATATGTCATTTCCATCTCCGAAGGATAGGGTCCATTCGTCATCTAATAACTGAAGATGCTGCTGCAACCTTAGCTCGATCCTTCGTCCTGTCCAGAATAGACTATTGTAATTCAGTACTAACTGGTATTACGAACGAACAGATTTCAAAACTCCAAAGATTACAAAACCGTGCTGCTTACATTGTCACAAAAACTAAATCAAGATCACACATCACCCCAGTCCTGAACAAATTACATTGGCTCCGTGTTCGAGAAAGGATCAACTTTAAAGTCTTATCGTTAACATATCAATCGATAAATAAATCCGCGCCAGGTTACCTTCAAAATCTAGTATCACTGTATCAACCTAAACGATCATTAAGATCAGAAGGGAAACTATTATTAGATGTACCTGCCTATAAATTTAAATCTTTTGGGTCTAGAACTTTTCGATACAGTGCATCAATTGTTTGGAATACACTTCCAGAAAATATCCGACAATGTGAATCTCTGTCGGTTTTTAAATCCAAAGTGAAAACTTGGTTATTTAGTCACTATTATTAACACTCCAAAGTGAGAACATTTTCCAGCGCCTAGTGCATTCCCTAGTGGATTGAATAGCTGCGCGATAAAAATATCATTATTATTATTATTATTATTAACTCACGATTTATAAGATTTAGAACAGAAAGTCAAAAAAATCAGAAAACACAACGCTCTGACTCCTACCTGATCTGGTTAAAGGTGAACTAACACTATTTAAAACTTCTCCTATTTTATCTTTGGCTACACGCTTCGCTCGTCTTCCTGGTCGACGTCCACCGTCTTCACAATCTTCCTCTTCCTCCTGTTGGAAATGAAAAAAGGTTTAACATCAGGTCAACAACAAACAGGTTTAAAACTTAGGTCAACAACAAACACATTACTGGGAAGAATATAAACCTAATCCGTACGTTCTTCAAAATAATCTTCTGTGGTACCATAGTATCATATCAGACTACCCAACACAAGAACACCACAGACATCAAAATAATCCTTTGTGGTACTACCACAGACTATTGAGCTCCCATGAAAGAAAGAGGAAAATGGGGTTTAAGTCGCTCAACACAAACTAGGTCATTTCGGGACTAACATATGGTTTAATTTCATTTCAATAATCCATTTGCGCGTAGGGGTCTTTAACAATGGGAGGAAACCGGAGGACCCAGAGAAATCCCACGGGGTTGGACGGGCGACCCTATTCCTTGTCACGTATATCCGTATTTCGAAACTACGCCAGTTGACTCAATGACAGGCTTTATGATACCTCACGCACGTGCTAACCACTCAGCCACCCAACCCCACACAGACAATTGATATTGTACAAGTTAAGAACAGGGTGTAATAACATTCTACCTTTATGTCAATTAAATCTATGGCTGTTTCTTCTGGTTCCGTTTTTATTTTAGCAGCTGGTCTTCCTCTTCTTCGTGTTTTTGGTACCTGAAGATATTAAATATATGATACAGGTGGGTTATTACACCTATGTTATATGATACAGGTGTGTTATTGTATCTAATCATATTAAAAAAGATACAGACTGGCTAGGTGAGGTTTGATGTCTAAACCCATATCAAGTTTAAGACTATACTTTTACGCTATCATGACCAAGACAAACCATGTGATGATGCTATCATGACCACTGACCAGGACAAACCATTTAACACTGTCATATAATTATCTGTTTACGCTATCATGACCCTGACAAACATAGTTGGCTAAATAAATAAATTCTCCAACTTCCACAACACACAAATAACTTGATAATTTTGAAAAGTTTCATATTGATAGGATACTTCCACCACATCTCCCCTATCATGTAGTTTTGTTGGAGTTTCTGTATCCAATGTTTAGTTTTTAACCATCGTTGGTAAATTGTTCAAATTCATTGAGAATCTTTAAAAACTGCAGAGTTCCTATTGTTGCATACTTCAAATTTGTTTATAATTGTTTACTTTTGGAAAATCATTTCAGAAAGTAAACACTTGTAAATCAGAGAGAAAGAGAGAGAGAGAGAAATGGGTTTTTACATCAACTTGACATAAACTAGGTCATTTTGGGACTAACATATGGCTTAATTTTATTTCAATAATTTGCTTGCGTGTAGGGGTCTTTAGTAGTGGGAGGAAACCGGAGTGCCCGGAGGAAACCCACGAGGTTGACATGGCGCCCCTATCTCCATGCCACATACGCTCACACCAGGGATCGAAACCAGAGCCGTAAGCCAGAGGTGACCGGCCCGCTAGAGGTCGAAGCGCTGCACTCTAGACCACTAGACCATCCCCCCCCCCCACCTTGTAAATCAGACATTTGAAACATTCCACAAGTGGATTAGAAATCTGGCCTGTAAAGAAACAGAAGGTGACGAGATTAAAGTAGGTGTAAAATAGAAAAGTCCTACCTGTGGTTCTCCATCAGCTGTAGCGGACACCCTTTTACGTCCCTTTCTCAGAGCTTTGGCAGCGACACTGGGCGTGGCATCAAGATGAAGATGGTCAGATACATCATCGTCGTCATCATTTTCAAACATTGGTTCGAGTTTAACAGGAGGTGTTGGTGGCGGAGGTGTGGGCGGTGGCTTCACTCCCTGAAAAAACAACAACAAATAGGAGTAGGTGTGGTGGGCAGTGGGTAAACTCTCTAACAAAAACATCAATACTTTCAACTTAAATATATTTTAGGTTTCAATTGCAGTTTTTTACATAAGGATAGCATACCTAACATCATGGGTACTCTCTCTGTTACATGAAATTGAGTTCAATGTCTTACTGTTCTCCTCGGACTTGGCTAATGAAGACGTGTATACGCCATACAGCGTGCTATGAGGGAAATTTTGCCTGGCCTGCGGTGCTACGGCCTACTCTTAGATTGTATTCCAACTGCCGGGGGATCTTGGTTTTTGTTACATCCGAATGACTAGACAGCTGTCCTTGTTGGCTCTCCATCCTTCACCACTGACAAGGGGGAAACCATGCCAGGAAAATGCAGAGATTGAACACACGACCTCCAGACTACCCACTTAATTAGCCACCGTGACTTCTCTTTTGTTAAAAGGGTCCACGGCGAGTGCAAGTTATATAAATAGAGTAGTAATGCCTCTGAACAATTTCAGAAATAGAGAGGCACTTATCTGGGGGTTAACGTCCTCCTACGACTGGGCTAATGAAGTCAGGCATACAGGTTGCTATATGACGGAAATTTTGCCAGGACAGCAGCGTCTTATTGACTTTTACAAACCTTCATGTTTAGTAAATATGTTTGAAAATTCATTTTCTTAAACAAATTGATGCAAGAATATTTCAAGTAAAGAAGATAAATAGGTTCGAATTTCTAACAAATATTAGTACGACTAAAGTTTTGGATCTCAATATCAAAGGTCCAGGCATAGCTGGATGTTATTGGTTAAATCAGATGTTATTTGGTCAAATAAGACTTTATTTGCTTAAATTAGATGTTATTTGTATAAATTGGCTATTAAAGGGGGTGTTAAAGGGTTTGACCTGGAGGGGTTGATTAGAAGGATTAAATTAGATGTTATTCATGGATAGATCTGTACGTGAAAGAGGGATGGATGTAGGGTTGTTGAAGAGATTATCTGTACGTGAAGGAGATGTTAACAGGGGATGGATGTAGGGTGTCGAAGGGGTTAACCTAGAAGTGTTTTAAGGGTACCTGTAAATGAGCTATCTGTACCTGAAGAAGATGATTGGATGTACGAATGTCGCTTATTATACAATCTTTAGCTTTCTGCATCATCTGTAAATTACGCTGCATTATTAACTTCTCTTCTCTCTCTTGTTCTAGCTGTATATAAAACATATCACAATCAATGACATTGGACAATAGATGTAACACACCCAGGTACAGACTTAATCACATCCCAGGTAGAGAAAGTAATGCACACAGGTACAGATTATCACAACAGAAAAAAAATGTATCACACCCAAGAAAAGATGTAACACATCCAAGAAAAGATATAACACACTTGAGAACAAATGTAACACACCCAAGAATAGATGAATCACACCCACGAACAGTTGTATGTAGCACACCCAAGAAAAGATGTAACACACCCGAGAACAGATGTATCCCACCCAAAAACAAATGTAACACACCCAAGAACAGATGTATCAACCTGAGAACTGATGTAACACACCGAGGCAGACACAGAAGGTTTACAAATCATCTAAGTTCAAACCAAAAGAATATTTCCATTTAAAATTATGGCAATTTGATTGTATATTTGATCTAGAAAGCAGCACGTTTCATATCAATGTGTCAAGTCTCAATTACCTGTTTTCTCATATTGTCTATCTCTACGATACTAATACCAGCAATATTAGAACGCTTTCTACAACGCCCTCTAGTGGGTGTTTGAGTTTTAACCTCTACCTCGGCTGTCTCTAGTTGGTCTTCTAGTTCTCGGATTCTATCATCTTTGTCATCAAGCTGGTTCAATAATTCCTGTAAAAACAATTAAGTTGTGGAAACTAGATTCATTGAGACAATCCTGTTACAAATCATGACAGTGAGATTAACATCAGAATTAATTATACTGCTGTACCAATCAGAAATTCCCATAAAGCTCGAACCATAACAAACTAAACACTTTTGATGGAATAACAATTACTGGTTCAATAATATGCAACATTTCAATGATGATGGAGGGATTGTGGACGAATGGTTAAAGTTGCATGTTGGAATCCCAGCTTGCATGTTGGAATCCCAGTAGGGTCACCAGACCTATGTTACTCCCTGGTCTAAGCTATCCCTATACACTAAATTTCAGCCTCGGAACAGCCGTAATGTCATTACTGAACAGACAAACTAACGACAGTCACAAATATTAGGTAGATGACAGAAGTGTTATCAAACCTTTCTGTTATTATTAAACTTTTCTTCTTTTAAGTCTTTTATTTCTGCTGCTTGTTTTTTCATCAACGACTCCAGACTCCCAACCAATTCATCTCGAGATTTTCTCCACGCCTAATAACACACCAAAATAAAACATTACCGGTACTCAAATGTCCTCCACAGAATAACACACCAATATTACCCATACATTGTTAAAACACAAACCATGGAACAAAAGAAGAAAACACTACAGAGGAAATGTTAATTGTGCACAAATGTAATAATTTTTGGGTTTTTTGGGGTTTTTTTAAAGGAGCTAAATGGACACAAATGGGTCACACAACACATATAATACTGTAATATGGATGTATATAACCTGATTTACATTCAATTGTTTCCATTTTAACTCTAATTTGAAATTAGTTATGTTCAGCAAAATACACCGTTAGTCTTCATCGAATGGCAATCTCTAGCGTCTGGTTATTCCTGTCTACACCAATAGTACTTATTACGCATGCTCTTAAAGACAAGACATGACTTATTTATGGTAATATATGATTATTCGATATCATTTATCTCATGTTGTTTATGGTAATTATCTTGTATTATTCATCAGGGTAAAGTATTTGATAACTATGCTTACATTAAAGTATCATAAAGCCCTGATACAAGATCATCTAAGTACAAGAATATTAAACCTAACAACAACTGACCTCCATTTCTTTCTGTTTATCTTCAACATTCGTCTTCATCTTGGTGATTTCATTCGTTAATCTTTCTATTTCTTTCTCTAATTTACGATTAGCACTTTCTTTCTCCTTAAATATACAAACACAATTTACGATGATTAACGCTTTCTCTCTCCTAAAATACAACCTTATATTAAAGTTGCATTATGTAAGATTTAGATAAAGAGCTAGCCATTCTTTTTATTTTAATTCAAAAATAGATAATGAAAACTTAATAAATGGAAATTTCATTCAAATGAGTTTATTCTGAGCGTAGTTATGACTGTAGTGTAGCATGTTTAATATCATAGCAATGGCACCTGACAATCAAAGCCATGTCTCAATTATCAATTTTATCATAAAATTCGAGAATATCACGCTCTGAATTAATCCAATAAAATCTCTACCATCAAGAGTTCATTATAGGCTTGCCAAAAAGTGCATAATAGGTGAGAGAGAGAGAAATGGGTTTAAACGTCCACTCGACACAACTAGGTCATTTCGGGACTAACATATGGTTTTTAATTTTATTTCAATAATTCGCTTGCGCGTAGGGGTCTTAAGCAGTGGGAGGAAACCGGAGTGCCCGGAGGAAACCCACGATGTTGAGAAGGCGCCCCTATTCCATGCCACATACGCTCACACCAGGGCTCGAAACCACAGCTGCAAGCCCACTAGGCCATCCCCCCCCCCCGTGCATAATAGGCTAGTCATGTGATGGTCTAGAGAGTTTATTACAGGTTTGTCCTGTGAATAAATGACTGTGTAATTTATGATGTATATAGTATTTGCGGCCAACAGAAAGACCTGCAATAGGTTTATGCATGTTTAAAGAGAAAGAAACAATATCAATTAGCCAGGTTGAATCTATATCAAGTCAGTACTTTCCTTATTTTAAATATATAAAGACTATTGAGCTGTTTTACTTACACGTAATTTACTTTTGATTTCATCTATCACTGTTTTATTATCTGCTTTCTCTTGACCGATTTTATTTTTAACTTCTTGTTCAACTTGTGATTTTAATTCTTCAACTTCACGACGACTTTCTGAAAATATATTGTTTATATCATCTAAATGTTACCAGAGAAAAACGAACCTTGATGAATTGTTAAAGAGTGGTGAAAGTTTATTGGAGAGAGGGAGATGGTGTTTTATGTCTCCTAGCCACAAACTAGGTCATTTCAGGACTATTTCAATAATTCGTTGGCGGAATGGGTCTTCTTAGCAGTAGGAGGAAACTGGACAAAAACCATGTGGTTGGACAGATGACCCTACGCCTTGTCACGTACAAGCAGAGAATCGAAACCACTCCACTTGTCTCAATGACAGGCGCACTTGTTTAATTATTAGGCCATAACCTAAGTTAATACTGCATCTACCATCTAAATATAAAAGTCTTGGCTAAAAATAGGCATATGCCACAGTGTCCTATGAGAGAAACTTTGCCGGAAAGTAGCGTTTTGTCTCATCCGATATCTAGACATAATTCTTTGTCAGACCCCCGTCCTGCACCACTGATAAGGGGATACCACATTGAAAAATTCTGATGAACTTTGTTGGCCAATGCAGGGATCGACTCGAGCATGCGATCTCCAGGCTAGCGAACCAGAATCTTACTCATTGAGTTACCATGGCTCCCTACCCACTGAGCCACTGCGGCTCCATCTGTAAAAAGTAAACCAACCTGTTAATACTTTCTCTAACTCCATAATATCCGAGTTATTCTCCTTGACAACACTGTTCAACGTTTCTTTATCACACTTCAATTTCTCCGTTGTTTTAATAAGTTCTACCTTTTCTTTCTCCAATTCAACTTTTTCTGCTTGTAAATCACATGTTTGTTTTTCTAACGCTGCCTTGGCCGAGAGAATTTCATCCATTTTACACGTACTATTACTACTCTCCTTTAAACACTTTTCAAGCGATACTTTCTCCGATTTGAGTTTATCGAGATCTTTATAAAATTCTGATAACTCTGCAGAACTCTCTTTTATTTTAGAATCTAATTGTTCTTTTTCTGATTTTAAAGCACTAATTTGATTGGACAAGTCTGTTATCTTATCTTCGCAGATTTTATTGTTTTTTTCCAGCCGATCTACGTCCTGTTTTAATGAGTCATTCTGTTTCTCCAGACGTTTATTCTCGACTTCCAGTCTTGAGTGAGATTTGTTTAACTCTCGAAGTTCACGACCCGAATCTCCCGTTGATTCTAATAAACTCTGATATCTTACCGTCAACTTCTCCAGTTCTAAAAAGATGTATCAAAGACAATGAGCTGGATGTTCAAAAATAGATAATGAAACTTTTCATACAAATTACTTTACTGTGAGCGAAGTTTTGATGTTTGACAAGGTAGAAGTTGATTGTTTAATATAATGGCAACCAAGGGTAAGTATCTGACCAACTTATCAGACAAATGGTCGAATGGATAGCTTGTTATATGGATAGGACTAGTTCTATTGTCATCCAACCAACTGATGCAATAGTCAATCAAATTGGGTTTTATTAGGCAACGTCATATCTGACTTGGCAATCAGAATTCCTGATGTTTACATGGATTCTGTAGCTTCAAGTACTTTGATGTCCTATAAACTTATCCGTGAGTGAATAAGAATATCTTATAACTCTGTATAAGAAGCATGGACTTTTGGGAACAGACAGTCTCAAAACTACACTAAGACAGGGATGAGAAGTGTCGCCTTACTGCTATATCATTGATTTACTAAGAAGGAACAAATGTTGCCATATAACGAATAGAAGTTAGAACCATTGTATCGTGTAAGCCGTTCAATATGTTACATACGACTAGTTGTATGGAATAATTGTATCTTGTAAATGCTGCCTAAGTCTCGAGTATGAACGGCAGTTGACCCTAGGATCCAAAAGTACGAGTGCCAGACCATTCACTCGCCTGATAGCCAACAAAATATAAAGTAAAGTATGTATTATAAGGTAAGGCTATCATTACCTGTATTCAATAATTTTATTTCATCTTCCCGTTTTTTAAGTATTTCATCTTGTTTAGCCATTGTATCTTCCTGTTCACTCAGTGCATCTTTTAAAGATTCTAGAACAGCTTCATTAGCCTGGGCATCTAGAAATAAACACAAATAAAATATTCATGTTAGCAGGCAAAATTTGGTTATTTCTTCTACCCTGTGATAGTCAAGAGAGAGTGGGTTTAACTTCCACTCAATACAAATTAAGTCGTTTTGAGACTAACATGGTTCATTTTTATTTCAATAATTCGCTTGCACGTAGTGGTCTTTAGCAGTGGGAGGAAACCGGAGGACTCAGAGAAGACCCACTAAATTTGACAGGCCACCCAAATCCTAGTCACAAACACAATTACAATCTGGTGTTCCCATCATTTTTACCTTTCAAAGCAACTTCAAACTTTTCTCTCTCGGAGGCAATCGTCTGTCGTAATTCAGCGTTTGAATTGTGTTTGGCTTCTAATTTTTGATTTTTTCGTTCAATCTCTGATCTCAATTCTTGTATCTTTTCTTCGTTAGTCTGACTTGTAGCCAACTGTTTTACACAATTCTCATTTTCTTTCTGTGAGGAAAAATAAAATAGATTAATTGAATAGATATATTGATGTCGTCTCTGATATATTGATGCCCTCCTTGATATACAGATGCCCTCCCTGATGTTACACCATTTGTCAGATTAATTTGGTTTGAATAGTTTGATATAATGTTTTGGATGATCAGAGTGAAAATGTTCTCCTACCTCTAGAGATCGTATTTTAGATTGGGTATCAAGTAATTCTTTTAATTTATTTTGTAGTTTTTCTTCCAAGTCTGTTATCTCTTGGCTTTGTTCTTTCATCGTTTTACTCGCTTCCTTTAACTTCTCACGTAGGTTTAACTCTCGTTCCTGACTCTGGAAGGGAAGGAAATACATAATATACGTTTATCATTCATCAGCATGAATAAATGACTATAATAGTAAAAAGTGAAGGGGGACTGCACCACGCATAATTTACACAAAACAGATATATGGACAAAACATACTCAGAGACCACCAACAAACAAACAATTCAAAAAGAGTGAATGGATCCGGGGGCTACCTGTAAGCGTCCACTGCGCTGTACAGTCCCGGGCCTGTAGTGACAGTGGCTTCACTCATATTTGAAAACAATTGGGAATAAAAACCCAAAGAAAACATTGTATTATATTGTCAGCATGAGTCATGATCTGTCACTGAGGCCAGACAAAAATCATGTGATAAGCAGAAATGAAATGTGGTTTAATGTCCTACTTCGACTGGGCTGCCCAAACAGTTTACAGAGTTAATTATGGACTAAATAATACATTCGACATAAACTAGGTCATTTTGGGGCTTTAATTTTATTTCTAGAATTCGCTTGCATGCTTAGGGTGGAGGACCCTAAAACCAAAACCAACAAGGTTGGACAGGCAACTCTACTCATTTTCACGTACAAGCGGGAAATTGAAAACCACAGAACTTGACTCAATGACAGACCTTATGATTTCATGCACACCCAGATTTAGTTCTTACATAATGCACCTGATACAAACTATTATCACAGGGATCTTTGGGATATAAAGATATATTTTAAATTACATAAAAATTGTCACCTGTAGAGTGCCCACAAACAAATGAGAATGGGAGACAGAGAGAAATGGGTTTAATGTCCACTTGACACAAATAAGGTCTTTTCGGGACTAACACACATGGTTTAATTTTATTTCAATAATTCGCTAGCGGGTAGGGGGTCTTTAGCAGAGGGAGGAAACCGGAGTACTCAGAGAAAACCCACGAGGTTGGACAGGCGACCCTACTTCTTGCCACGTACAACCTGGATTTGAAACCACGCCAGTTGACTCAATGACAGGCCGTATGATACAGCGCGATACAGACACACAGACATATTAAGACAGAATCAGTTTAGCAGATACAAATTAAGGCAAGCTTACTCTGTTTAGTTCGTTTAAACTAGCATCTGATGTTTTCACGGCATCAATGGAGGAAGTTTGTCTCGACAGTTCATAAATCTTCTGCTCTTTTTCTTTCAGTTCTGTTTTTAATTCAGCTATTTCCCTTTCTAACGCTGACGGATTAATATTAGATCCACAATTCACATCGGAGAGTTTTCTTTTCAATTCATCAATTTCTTTTAACAATTTTTCAATTTCTTGATCTTTGGAGAAAAGTTTTTGGAGTAGCTCACGATCGGTTTGTATAGAAGGGACATCATCCCCACGATTCAATATCTCAAGTTTTCTCGTCAGTTTCTCAATTTCGAACTCGGCATTAATAAGAGAACTTTCCACTTGGATTTTTTCTTTCCGTAAACGACGAGCGTTGCCTGGAGTGGAATCAGTTTCCGCAGCCTGAAATTCCTTAATTGCGGACTCCAGACGATTGTTCCTAGACTGTTCGCTCAAAAACTCAGCTTTTAGTTGTTCAGTCGTTGAATCATTCTGCTGGACTCGAGACTTCTCCAATTCTTCGGACAATTTCTCCTTTTCTAACTGCAAATCGGACAATTTTTTTGAGACTTCTGAACATTCCGTCTCTATGGTTGTGAGTTTTCTTTTCAGATCATCCAGTTCTTTAGATTTGTTTTCAATCACCGCATCCTTTTTTGAAAGTTTTTCGGAAGCGGATGATTTTTCTTGCTTTATTTCACTTTCAATATTTTTTAACTGATCCTGCACTTTTTGATGAGATTCCTTCTCGTCTTTCAACTTGGCACCAAGTTTCACGATTTCTTTCTCAAAATTCATTTCCTCCGTCTTCAATAATTTCACTTCTTCGTCCTTTTTTGATAATCGATCTTTCAGCTCATTCTTCTCCTCAGTTATCGTATTCACTTCATTTTTATATTTTTTGTGTAAAAGTTTCTCGGAGTGAAGAACCGATTTCAATTCTGCTATTTGCTGATGTGTGTCTGCTAATTTCGAAAGTTTGGCATCATTTTGGTTCAGGGTATTTTTCATTTGCTGGTAAGACTCCTTTGCGTCTGCCAATTCTTCGTTTTTACGTCGCAATTCATCATTGAGTCTGTCGACTTTATCATCTAATTCTTTCTTTACTTCTGATATCTTTTTTTCAAGCTCCTCAATGGCTTCTTCCTTGATTTTTAATTCATCCGATTTCTGTGCTTCAAGGGAATTATATGCTTGTTGATGTCTTTCGATCTCTAAATTCTTACAGGCTTTTTCATCAGCTAATTCTAGTTCAAGATGTTCAAGTTGTGACTTGACTTCTGCTATCTGTTTATCCTGGGAGGTGAGTTTATCTCTAAGTTGAGTTAGTTCTTCTAAATCTGTTTGAGCAGACGTCAACTTTAGTTTTAACTCCTCACATTCAATTCTCTTCTCATCCAGATCAAATCTTAAAGAGTTGACCTCTACGACCTTTTGTTCTACTTGCTGTTTATAATTAGTCAGTGATTGGGTGACTTCCAGCACTTTCTCACCAACTTGTGAACTCTGTTGACCAGTCTTCTCAATCTCCTTCTTTAAACCTTCAATAGTTTGGGTCTGACTTTCTACCTGCATGCTCAAGTCTACACATGACTTTTCTTTAGTTTTCAAGTCACTTACTAATTCAGAGATTGACTTATTTTTAGATTTTAATTCATTTTCTAATTCAGAGATGGACTTATTTTTAGATTTTACTTCACTTTCTATCTCAGAGATGGACTTATTTTTTGACTTTAAGTCACTTTCTATTTCAGAGATTGACTTATTTTTTGATATTAATTCACTTTCTAGTTCGGAGACTGACTTATTTTTAGATTTCACATCACTTTCTAATTCTAAGATTGACTTGTTTTTAGATTTTACTTCATTTTCTAAATCAGAGATTTTTTTACTTTTGTTTTCCACTTGTTGGTTGAGTTGTGAGATTTCAGCAGTCAGCTGTTTTTCCAGTACAGACAGTTTCGTCAGGTCATCTGCTTTTGTTTCTAGGGTCTTCAGTTGGACATTTTTACTTTCCAGGTCACCAGTGGTCTGGTTAATCATATCTTGTAGTCCAGATTTAACAGTCTCTAACTCTTCCATCTTCAGTCCCAGTTTTTCCAGTTCTTCCTCTTTTTCCTTCAAATTTTCTTTCAATCCTTTCATTTGTTCTTTCAACAAACCATTTTCTTCTGTCACTTTCTCACTGTTTTTGATTAATTCATTCTTCTCTCCATCCAATGTTTTCAACTGATCTTTTATTTCATTCAGTTCCTTTGATAGTTTTTCAGTTAATTCCTCCTTCTCTTGATTTAATTTCTTCACTCCATTCAGTTCATCTTGTAATTTCATTCCTTCATTTGTCTCTCCATCCAACTTTTGAACTAATTCATTCTTTTCCTCCAATGTTTCTTTTAACTTTTCTAATTCTTCCTTCACTTGAGTTATTTCTTCCATCCTTCCAGCCTGCACATCAATACATTTATTCTTCTCATCCACTAATACTTTCAGTCTCTCCACCTCTTCCTCCGATTTTTCTTTCTGCTTTGTTAAATCTTCCTGGGTTATTTCCAGTTCGGCAAGTTTGATTTTGATTTTCTCCAAATCATTATCTTTACTTTTGACGAGTTCTTGTAAATCGCGGGCCTCGGAACGAAGAGTTCTCGCATTCTGCTTATGATTCAATATCTTTTCATCCTTGGCTTCTACGATTTTCTTCAGTTTTACATCAAATTCCGAGATGACCTTTTTGGCTTCGAAATGTTTGCTTGTTTCAAGTTCCAGCCGTTTTTCAAGATCTTCTACAGTTGATTTCGCGATTCTGAGCCCACGTTCGAGTTCCGCCGTCATCGCAGAATTTTTCATCAATTCATCTTGTAGTTCTTTCACCTGATCCAACAAATCATTTTTAAAACTTTTGGCCTTTTCTTTCGTTTTTTCAAGTTCATCATCAGTTTTTTGGAAACCAGACAATCTTGCACGTAATTCTAAGGCTTGTGTTTTGTAAATATTAATCTCCGCGTTGTAGCCGTGAATTAACGCCTGGTGACGCTTAAAGGACTCTTCCTCCTCTTTTTTCAATTTCTCTTGAAGAGCTTCAATTTCAGCCTCCTTGTCAATCAAGACTTCGTTCAATTTTTCCATCTCGCTTTCAACTTTACGAACATTTTCCAAATTCTCTACATCAGCAATTTGCGATTTTTCAGACTCGTCAATATTCTCCAATTCTTTTAGCTGTTTCATTAATTTGTCAATAGTTTCTGAAAATATAGTGAATTATATTTCATTAGAGTCAGATAAGCAGTCAATCTATTGTATCAGATATTAGTAATTTACATTTAATCAGAATCAAAAATATAGTAAATTTGATTTTATTAGAATCAGAAATATAGTCAATAATCATGAATCAGAAATACAGTCAATCATGGTGAATCAGAAATACAGTCAATCATGAAATATCAATCATGAAATATAGTTAATCATGAAATATCAGAAATACATGTATAGTCAATCATGGTGTATCAGAAATATATAGTTAAATTAAGTCAATTATTATATTTGTTAGAAATATAGTCAATCATGATGTATTAAAAATACAGTCAATCATGACAAATCAGAAATACAGTCAATCATGAAATATTAGAAATATAGTCAATCACGATATGTTAGAAATTCAGTCAATCATGAAGTATTAGAAATATAGTCAAATTGAGACATCCATTATATTTGGTATAAATACAGTAAATCATGATGTTGCTGTTCTTGACGTTTAACGTCCGCTTTCACCGAAGGTGATATCGCAGACAAGTCTTATTTTTCATTTTCATTAACTTAGCGCACGCGTCTTTGCTGTGGGGGGAAACCGGAGTGCCCGGAGGAAACCCACGGGGTTGAGAAGGAGCCCCTATCTCCATGCCACATACGCTCACACTGGGGATCGAAACCACAGCCGCAAGCCAGAGGTGACCGGCCAGCTAGAGGTCGAAGCGCGGCACTCTAGACCACAAGACCATCCCAACCCCCCTTTAAATCATGATCTGTTAATAGAATCAGTCATATAGTCAATCATTCTGTTATAGTAACAGAAATGAATAATCTGTAAGGTGGTGATCGAGAGCCAATCATGTTTTCAAACATGTACATGTATCACTGTAATCTAAAAATCATTTAATTTTGCGTATCAAAGAGATCCTCACAAAATACAATCCAAATCGAACTCTTTGATCAACTTCGCTCAATCTACTTGCAGAAAAACATGAAAAACTGACACATCAGGGAGATCGAGCCCTTTTTGTATCTACCATGACATGTTTAAGACCAATTCAATAACTCATTTATACAACCAAGCTTATCAGTAATAAAATGTTTGTATTCAACATTATGTCGGGCAATGTGATATCATGAATCATGATTGTAAAGCGATTAGGTGCTATATAAATGTCTTATTATTATTTTACCTTAATTTCTTTCATTCAATATAAAATCTTAGTTTGTAAATTGATCAAAATCATTTTAAATCACCAAAAAGTCATCTAATTTTTACTTGCGCCAAGAATATCTACCTGTTTAATTTTGATAATTTACAAGCCATATAAGTTTCATGACAAGTGTTTAAAAATTAATCATTATATATTAATGATCAATTTGGTTGTTTAATTTTGAACAATTATCTGGAAATAAAATACTTGTAAATTGGATGCTCATAATCAAAAATGAATGGTCAGTTTTAAAGGGCTAATCCCGATAATTTCAGGAGAATAAAACTGCTTAATTTTGTGTTAAAATCCTCTACCTAAGGACAAAGAAACTAACTCAGTATTTGTGATACGTTTTCAAATAACTTAAACCTGTCAATCTTCATCTGGAAAGGAAAAAAGTGTCGCAAACTGTATTGTGTGGTGTATAAGTAAAACAAGACCTCCTTTATAAAAAAAATAATCCGTAGGTGAAATTTACCTTTCGGTATCAAGTACAGTACATGGGCCAATCACTATATAGACCTCTCAATAAACGGGAGTCGATTATCAGGTCATCAACGAAAAAATAGACCCAAATTCTTAAAAGGGTTACGTGTCCGGATAAGCAGTTTTGACGTTCACGCCCAAATGACTCAATATTTTGAGCTGAAATTTTGACACAAGGTAAATACACGGGTCTTCGATATTTTGGCGTTTAAATTTCATACGTACTCTGACTTTTATTTTTGAGACTCCGTTTAAAACGGGATAGTCCCTTTAAGCCTTCCTTAGGTATTGCCTGGTTTTAGGGTGAACTCTAAACCTTTCCTAGGTAGAGAGAGAAAGAAATGGGGTTTAACGTCCACTCGACACAACTAGGTCATTTCGGGACTAACATATGGTTTCTAATTTTATTTCAATAATTCGCTCGCGAGTAGGTCTTTAGCAGTGGGAGGAAACCAGAGTGCCTGGAGGAAACCCACGAGGTTGAGAATGCGCCCCTATCTCCATGCCACATACGCTCACACCAGGGCTCGAAACCACAGCCGCAAGCCAGAGGTGACTGGCCAGCTAGAGGTCGAAGCATGGCACTCTAGAACACCCCAACCCCCCCTTTCCTAGGTAACAGTGTGACGCCTGGTCTAGGGTCAGTTGTAAACGATACCTGGCTTACAGTGTATCACAACACAGGGTCTAGGAGCATTAAACGATTCCCGGGTAACCGCATATCACCGGGTCTACAAATGATGAAAGACTTAGCATTATTTAAAGATACATTGACGTTATGGGAGATTAGACTAAAATTCTAACAATAGTGTGGCGAGTCCAGTCCAGTTGCTAAGATAATTAGTGATCTTCAAACAGAAAACAGTCATAATTGAAATTTTCAGTATATTCATATTTCATTCTCTATTTTTGAACTATTACAGCAATAATGACAAGCTCTTTTTTTTGATAAATCTTTGACCATACATCGTTACTGATGTGATTATTCAGCTGGCAGAAACCGATCAATTCGTACAAAAAATTAATGAGTGAACTTTTTGAAGATGTAGCGTAGCTAGTTTATTATTGTAGCAGTAGTAATGGCACTGGACAAATAAGACTTAGTCACAAAATTGTTACAATTTTAAATGTCGCAGGTGCTCAAATCCATTTAAATCAAGGTCATCTTTCGAATTGATAACAGACTTGTCATTTGTACAACAAATGAATGAGTGAACTGGGGTTTAACATCAACATGTTCTGTTCTGCTTCAACTGTAATGCTGTCATCTTCAAAATTTCCAGTGGTCTTAATCCGTTCCCCTCCACTTACCCCTGGGTAACACATATTTAAATTACCTGCCCTTGATTAGTTCGTGGAGTCAAGCTACGATGCCCGTCTTCCATTATCTTACGTTAGGTGCAGAAGAGTAGGAAGTTAAACCCCATTTTATTTCATTTCAAGCTACAATCAGTCGCAGATAATTTGAATATGTGAATACCTGATGGACAAACCGGGGGTATAGCAGAGTAGAACGAAATGACACCAATGAGGATACAATTCAGTGTGCTATGACTAAAATTACAATCCAAACACAAAGGGTTTTTTTTATGGATACACCTTTGGGCGTGGTTTTTCCCCGACCCAAACAACCAGACTCTCCATTCAACACCATTGACAATAGGAAAACCCCTGAAAGCTCTGATCAATAACAAGGAACTCCAGCGAGTCATGAATGCCTGCCCTAATTTTTTGTAATTTGTATCTATGATCCAGAGAGTTATTGACTGAGACTCCATATGGATCTGAGCAACTGCCGAGGGAGGTCACATCAGGGATCATAAAGGGGTAAAACATCCACTCGTTAACAACCATGTGATTTAATGGCCAACACATGATTCAATTCTATTAAAACTATTCACTTGCTTGTACAGTTTTTTAGCAGTGGGCGGAAACCGGAGAGCAGGTTAGACAGGCGACCCCTACACATTGTCACGTACAACCAGGGAATTGAAACCACACCAATTGATTCATGGCCAGACTAACCCTCCCATTGTGACCAAATCCTACGATTGTTAAGATCAATAAAACTATACAAATATAGGTTGCCAGTCGTGGGCATACAAAAACACCTTCACATGATAAAACACCTCCACTGTAACCCAGGTATCACTTCATCTTGCGTATTCGGCAATAATTTCTTTAATATTCATTTAATATCAAATCTTTGTTAAAAAGTTTGTAAAAATCATTTAAAATCACCCAGTGATCTTATTTCAAGCTGATCGTTCAATTTTGATAACAACTGAACAATTTACAAGTGTTTAACTTCTCGATTAGATGATTATGGTGATTTTAAACATTTTTACGGACATTTAAACAAAGATTTGATATTTAACGATGTGGAAACAAGGGACACCAGGTTTTCCCACCCACCTACTCTGGTAAGCTGATACCGTTGACTATCAGAAAATATACAGTGGTCATTCAATAGCAAGTGTGTAAAAGATGTCACTACTGGTGTAAAAGTGTGACTATTTATAACACCTGTCACTATTGAATACCCCAACCTGGACAATAGTCACAGTTTCACAATAGTCACAGTTTTAACACCTTAGTGACTAAACACCTGCTTGATGACTACGGCTTGATTACTATCAATTTTAACCAACTTGTACACATTATGTATATAATCTTTGATCTATAAGTGTCGTGTATTTTCATTTGAAACAGTTATTTGTTGCTTAGTCAACCATATCAACATTACAATGCTAGACAATTTAAAATGAAACAGACTAAAGTCAGTGCCATCATCTTCTTTCCAGTCAGTTCAAACTTTAACAGTAAACCATCATCAATGACATTCAAATACTATTCAAATAAATCGGTTTCAAAACTAATAACTTAATTCTATGCTTGTCACAACTGTCACGATAGAAATCATCGCATTTTTTTAAATTACACAGACTGAAATTTTTATTTAAAAATTTTCGAAATTTCTAATTATTTGAGTAAAATGTTTTGTATTAATTCATGTTTTGGGTCAAACTTAGAAACATTTTTTTTTTATTTGAGAAGAAATGAATGGCATAGATGTTGAATTTGAACCTGCAACCAAAACAATCCATACTATGTTAGTTACAGTTTTAACGTCTCACTGAGCCAAGGCGGTGGAACAAGATCTCAATACTAGCCAATATATTTCTTTGCCTTTCGATCAAAAATAAAAATACAAAATGTTGACCATTTAAACATGAAATCGATCAAGATAAATTCAATGTGAAAATTTTATTCTGAATAAATTTAATGAATTAGTTTGCGATTGGAGTAAATTTGCTCGTGTCCAATCAGATCAAGGATAGTTTGTGTGCGAAAATATATTGAGTAGTATTTGAATCAAGGTAAATGATGTTCTGGTTGTCATGGAAACTGACTGGAGTGAGACGACACCGACTGAAATAGAAAACAAATCTGATTTTAATTAAATACAAATTTATTCCATTCTTCCTCGCAATATATCATACATTATTTACAATATATACATAAAACAGTACAAAATAAAATAGGAAAATTATGCGAACAATATTCAATCTCTTAAGCTCATATTCCATGTACATGTTTTCGCCGTTACATTGAAACAATCCCTTTACCTGACATTTTCGTCCACAAAAAAACGGACATGGAAAACCAGCATAACCTTGTTAAACACAAACCTACAAATTCTTTTCTTTACATTTAATGTCAAAAATAAATCTTAGGCCTACATATTGTTTTTCAATTTATGTTAAAAAATTTTTTTTTTTTTTTATCTCCATTGTTCTTGAGATCCAGGTAAAAAAAAAAATCTCACGCATAGAACAATTATCTCATGAACAACAATTATTGGTGGTTTTAATTATAACGACACCCATCTCATGAACAAGGAGAAACACAACCCAAACATATGGAAAACAATCGCTGGTTTTTAATAGAATGACTTCGAGAAACCTTCTCTTGCTGTTGTCATAGCCTTGTGCTCGCATACCAGACCGGAAGTGGTTAATGACGTAATAAAATTGACGTTTCGCCAAATATTTTCTTGGTGTTGTTATTTTTTGCTTGATAACACTAAGAGAACACTTGTAATAGCGTTGTGCTACGATGGTTTTCCATATTTCTATTTTTGGTGTTCCATCCAGGTCTATATTTGTTAAACAAGGTTAATTCTACCAGTGGTTGTTAATAAAAATAATAATTATCCCTCATGGTTTGCTGTGTTTTTGTTTCTATACAATAAGAATTTGACATTAATTAACACTAATATAAACGAGTGAGTTTCACCATGATTTGACACAGCAACAAATATAATACAATAGCATGTGCAAGAAACCAAAGAAAGAAATTCGATCAAAATGAATGAAAGACAAAGAAATAGGGAAGAGAGAGGGAATTCACAAAATGGACAAAAAACAAAAACCGACAACTCTGAACACAAAAAACACAGTAGCAAAACCAAACTACAACGATATGATCATTCCACTGGATGAAATTGACTACACAAATTAAAGTATTTGTTTTTGAAGTCTACCTCATTCTTATTAAATAAATCACAAACTATTTTGGTTAAATAAAATGTAAAGATAGAAACTGGTTACCAGGACAACCTAATGAAGCCTTGATCGACCAGACTATAAATATATTCACATATATTATATTAGTCTTGTAGACTGGGACATCACAATAACCATTTGTATCTATTTGTCACAATTTGGTATTCAAATGACTACTGATAAGAGGATCGGAATGTGGAACGTCAAAAGCTAGAATAATAATAATAATACACCACAGACTAATAACAATAAAAAATAGAATGGGGTTTAACGTCCTACTGTTCTGCTCCCAAAGTGGGCTAATGAAGACGAGTAATGGCAATATAAGAATCATTTTTGCCAACCCTCCCTCACAATATTTTTTTTTGGACTCAGTACAGAGTTCATGATTCTAACATCTGTTATTTTCTAGCCAGTTTATTAAGATAAGTATTCTTTTTGTCAATATTGCGTAATTCTAACATCTTTTATTTTCTATTTGTTAAATTATAATTTTTCCCTTTCCCCCAACTTGATCTACGTGTAAATTTCAAATTTATTATGATAATTAAACCTTTTGTCAATATTGCGTAATTCTAACATCTTTTATTTTCTATTTCTTAAATTATAATTCTTCCCTTTCCCCAAACTTGATCTACGTTTAAATTTCAAACTCATTCGTTTTTTCGCAGGTTTATTTTCGTCACTGACTTCCTCCTCCTTTGTTTTCTTACTCTTTCTTCCAAATAAATTTGTGCCACTTTCTTTTTTGGATAGCTTACGTTTTAACGTAGCATTTTCTCGACATTCCAAATGTTCGTCATTATTGTGATCTTTATTAGGGGTTGTTTTAAGACGGAGGAGACTGGTCTTGGTGTGTTTGGCCATGAGTCTTTGAAGGGGTGTTACCATGACGCGCAAGACCCTATTTTGTTCGGAACGTTTAACGGTATATTCTGGAAGGGGAGGAGGGGTAGAGGGCGCCACCACCACATCCGGTATCGTAGATCTGATGGGAGAAACGGTGGTCGACGACACAATACCTTGTTTATCGGAACAAGTCATCTCTAGCGTGGAGATTTTACTGTCTTTGTCTTGTAAACGCTGCTGGGAAGTCTCGACGGCTGATTTACTTTCTTCTAACATGGCCTGCATCTCACTTATCATCTGACCCTGAAAAACAAATCAAATAAATTCATGCAAAATTTTTATAGAGAGAGAAACCGGGTTTACATGAAATGAAATGGAATTTGACGCCCTGTTGTGTTCCGACTGTGCATATAAAAGTTGATCTATGTGTTTAACGTCTTTGTTCACCGAAGGTAATATCGCAAGTTGTGTTTGTTTTTTTTTTATCTTATCGCACATGCAGGGGTCGTTCCTGTGGGAGGAAACTGGAGTATCCAGAGTTAACTCCAAAGGTTCAACAGGCGCCTCTATCTCACACCAGGGATCAAAACCACAATCACAAGTATAAGGTGGGCGACCAGCTAACGCTCGAAGCGCGACACTCTCTCACGCCCCAATCCCCTTTATTTGACCGTTTGGATTTTTTACCTGTTGAACAATCTTCTCTTCATCTTCTGTTATCACAATTTTTAATTTTACGATCTCCTCATCCTTCTGATTGAATGTTTCCCCGGCTTCCGTTAACATCTCATTTAATTCCTCCATTTCTTTTTCCTGAAGAATTAATCAGTGTCACATGACAGGAAGATTCCACACCATATAAGGAGAATTCGAAAAATTAAATGGGGAGCAGCTAAATTTTTAAAACATTTTTATTCTATTTACCCTTTTAAAAAAAATAACAAGACTTGTATTTCCTCTAACCAATTTTTCTGGAGGAGTGAATAACCTGATCTAGTACCCCAAGCATCGACTAGGCTTAAAGAGAGAGTGAGAAATGGGGTTCAACGTCCACTCGACACAAACTAGGTCATTTTGGGACTAACACATGGTTTTTAATTTTTATTTCAATAATACGCTTGCGCGTAGGGGTCTTAAGCAGTGGGAGGAAACCAGAGTGCCCGGCGGAAACCCACGAGGTTGAGAAAGCGCCCCTTTCTACATGCCATCTACGCTCACATCAGGGTTCGAAACCACAGCGGCAAGCCAGGGGTGACCGGCCAGCTAGAGGTCAGAGTGCGGCACTCTAGACCACTAGGCCATCCCAACCCCCCGACAAGGCTTCAAAACAGATCCATGAAAACACTAGAACCTGTATACACTCTGTAAACACTATCATTTGATCTTGTGTTATCTAGCATTACTGTCTTTCACATTCATTCAATATCAAAACTTTGTTTAAAAATTTGTAAAAATCATTTAATATCACCGAAAATTGTCTAATGTGTCCAGTTTAAAGCCGACTGATTAATTTTGATGAGTGTACAATTCACAAGTATGTAATTCTTTGACCAATCAACCGCTCTTCGACCTCTAGCTGGCCGGTCACCTCTGGCTTGCGGCTGTGGTTTCGATCCCTGGTGTTAGCGTATGTGGCATGGAGATAGGGGCGCCTTCTCAACCTCGTGGGTTTCCTCCGGGCACTCCGGTTTCCTCCCACTGCTAAAGACCCCTTCGCACATGCGAATTATTGAAATAAAATTGAAACCGTGTGTTAGTCCCAAAATGACCTAGTTTGTGTCGAGTGGACGTTAAATCCCATTTCTCTCTCTCTCTTTGACCAATCAATAATCAACTGGGTTGTTTATTTTTTTAAGTGATCCAGAAATGAAATTTGACACTTACTAACAAAATTGAATGGTCAGCTAAGTCCAAATTAGATAATATTTGGTCATATTAAACGATTTACAAAGATTTGATATTGAATGAATTTGAAATGAAGTTTAATGTTGTAATGAAATGATACTAACCTGTTGTCTTATTTTATCTTTAGATTGTTGTAACTGTTGACTTAATGTTTCTAGTAATACTATATTACCTACATCATCTGATTGACTCCCTGTAGCAGCTAGAGCCTGAAATAAAATATACAACAGTAAGTGTAGCCATGATAAAAGTAAACATGGCTTCAAGATGATGACTTTTATAATGGTTTTTTTTGGCATTTATCTTGATTCTTCAGTGTGCTTACGTAGGAGATTTTGCCCGGCCAAGAGATCTTTTACATGCATCCCAATGCGTACATGGGACTTGCGTTTTTCTTCTCAGAATGTTTATACATCGTTACTTGCAAGGCTCGCAGCCCTGCACCATTGACAAAGAGAAGCCACGCCGGAAAATCTCGATCAACTTTCTTGACCAACTCAGAAACCAACATCTTACCCAGCAAGCCACTGTGGCTCCCTGATCTGTAAAGAGTTGCATGCTATGCAATGGGCTACATGTATGAGCGGAAATTTCAAACCAGACAGCTGCACTACAGCCTTCTCTTATTTTAATAGGTTGTTTTTATGTGCAACCCAACGTGAACACAGGACCTCAGTTTTATTCCTTATACAATCAACTCCAAGTCCTTCCTTGCATTCCTGAAAAATTGTGAGGAACTTTCTCAATCAAGAATAGGATTGAACTCAGGCCGTCCTGGTCAGAAAGCTAGAACCTTATCTACTGTGGCTCCTCTTGTCTGCGAACTAGCACCTTAGCCCCTAGTGTGGCCCCTCTGATTAGTGAGCAAGCACCTTATCCACTATGGCCCCTGTGGTAAGTGAGCTAGGACCTTACCCACTGTGACCCCTCTAGTCATTGAGCTAGAACCTTACCCACTGTGGCCACTCTAGTTAGTGAGCTAGTACCTTACCCACTGTAGCCCCTCTGGTAGATATAATTTACCTGTTGTAATTGTTGTTTTAGATCTTCAATAGTTTTACAACCATCTTGATTTTCACGTTCTACTTCCTTCTGACGACTTTCAAACTGTTCCTACAAATCATTTTTTTAAACTATTCAACAAATATTTTAAATGTTACTTATAAATGAAGTTTTATAGAGTTAAATGTCCTATTGTTCTGATCCGCCTGGGTTAATGGAGACGGGCATACGTCATACAATGTGCCATGAGGGAAATTTTGCCCTGACAGGGACGCTTCAGCCGACTCTTGTTACCTTTTTCATCTGTTAAGGGTTGCATGTGTAGACAGGACCTCTGTCTTTCGTACCACGTCTACACCTTCGTCCTACAGACATGATTTTTTTTCTCTTCCCAAGCCTGCAACTTTATTGTAGTCTCGATTGTGTAGGTCTGTTTTTTTTTAATCATACAGGACGGTAATAATGGACAAAAGACTTGATATTGAAGTAAAAGCCAAAGATCTTAAACAGCTTACAACCCTTCTGTCTCTCAAGACTTGGTCAACATGTTATTAC
Source organism: Patella ulyssiponensis (assembly GCA_963678685.1). Taxonomy (NCBI): domain Eukaryota; kingdom Metazoa; phylum Mollusca; class Gastropoda; family Patellidae; genus Patella; species Patella ulyssiponensis. The sequence continues at coordinate 58,217,123 of OY783232.1, read as the reverse complement.
CCCCCCCCCACTTTTTAATTGTGAATTAAAAAGTGGACGACTGTAATAGCGTAAAATCTGTTATAAAAACAGAAGAAAAAAATCATGGATGCCTACACCTCCGACCAGGGCAAACCACGTCGGAAAATGTCCATGAACTTTCTTGGTTAACGCAGGGATCAAACACAAAACCTCTAGGTGAATAAACAAACATATTCCTCAATGATTGACTTACTTTTAATGTTAGAAGTTCTGTTATTGTTGACTTGGAATCGGCCAGTTGAAATTCTAGAGATGTTCGTGTTTTAGTCATCGTTTCTTGTGATTTATTCAACTTGCTCAATTCTGCTTTCATTTTTACCATTTCTTTCGTCATTGACTCTACTTTACTTGTTAAATCCTGCAAATTGACACAATAATTAAAACAAGCAGTTAGCATACAATAATTAAAACAAACTAGTGCCGTGCAACATATGTCCACATTTTGCCATAATCAAGGAAGTTTCACACCCCATATACTTAGGATATAAACATCAAAATCAGATAATAATTGTGACCTTAAGAGGGTCCAAAACCTTATTATTGCATACTATAATAATATCTGCGTACAGGAAACGGTCATATTTTTTGCACCTATCAGTGGCCATCAGTTAGGCCATAACCTATTTCAAGTTTCGTCAACATTGGATAAAAATTGTGACCTCTAGAATGTCAACAAACAAATGTGAACTAGCTTCCGGACAGACAGGGGCGTCCACAACAAATACATTATATTTTAGCGTGGAAAAATAGGATATTTTCCCAAAATTTACAGAGAATTTGAGAAAGTTGACATACTTTGACTTTGAGTTCCTCAGCATGCAATCTTATTGAAGGTACCCATTCATCCGTATTTTCATCACTTTTTTCTCCTCGAGGTCGTTTTCTTGGTCGATGAATGGATTCCATCAACATCTTGACTCTTTCTTCTAGTTTCTCTTCTTGTTGTTGTTTACTCTCTCGTAACATCTCGCTACACAAATATAACAACACATTAACATCAGTACAACTATAGTACTATTAATCTGGACCCTAATATTTTTGGGCTGAAATTTTGAGACAAGGTAAACACACCATTCCTCTATATTTTGGTGCTTAAATTTCAGACATGCTCTGACTTTCTTTTTTGGGGGGGAGGGCTGTTCAAATTGGGATAGTCCCTTTGATATATTAGAAATATTCCTCAGCTCTTGTTAATGTCCACATGACAATACAAGAGGGCCACCATGTTTCTTCATACTGTTTACATTAACAACAGTAATATGAGAGCAAGGATTCAATCATCATTGGAATATTTTCATCTCAAGAGAACAACACATACCCTGCTTTGTGTACTGCAATTACCAACATAGTCTTGTATTTCAATTGAAACACCCATTTCCAAAATTAAAATTAGCTAAATATTTTTATGGATATACATCCAGGAATAAAAGGTACATGATGAATAAATTCTGAAACCAGTTAGCAAGAAAATGTACCCATAAAAATTGGTATGAACATTTTTGGACTAATAAGACCAACAATCTTTATTTTCTTCCAACGGAATTCATCACGGACGTAGCGAACAGCTACTTGTGTTGTCAAATATACGTCAAACTAATGTTAGAGATATCAAAAATTTGCTTCGCCTTTGGGGAGCACCCATCCAGAACCAAACTAAAGTTATGAATACATATATATTAATTGGAATAATATATACCCCTGATATTTTAATGCAGTCAATCTTATAGTATGATGTATTGTGTAATACTTAGTGTACAACTAACTTGTAATTTTCTTCAATGGAGACAATTTGCTGCATCATTTCTTTACAGACTTCTTCTCTGATCTGAGCTTCCATTAATACCCGTGATCTGCGTTCTTCCGTTAACTGATTCTGGAGAAGTTCTACTAAATTTAGAGCTTCCTGTAAGGAGTATCACATCCAATGTATTGAATATTGAATTGCGTAAAAAAAAACCAATGGAAATGAAGTGGTGTTTTAAAGTGATAATTTCATATTTTCTAAGAAAGTCAAAACATAATTATTTCTATGTATTTTGCTCAAAAGGTTGTCAACTCACTATTATTATCATTATTATTATTATATGATCATGGGCAATATTTCAGGGGGGTTTAAATCGCTGACACAGAAAATAACACAATTACCTCCCTTGTTTTGACATTCCCCTCCATGCAATGGCGATCTTCAGACGTTTTGAATTTGAAAATGATATTTTTGCCAATTTCTCAACTGGCAACAGTGAATTATAGGATTAATAGGATTATTATTAAACAGGGTTGGCCTGTTTATAGATACCATCTATTTTAAGGCTTTATTTTAATATATTTTAAAAATATAACTAAAAAATATGAAATTGACGTTTTAAAATCCTTGTGTTCTGCTCCGACTGGGCACATATTGTCAGGAGTGCACAACTCAGGAGTTTTCCAGTAATTAGTTAACTTTATATATTCAATTTTATAAATCAAAATATATAGCAAAACCACAAATTATAATTTCCCAGGAGTTTCAAGAAGTAATCTTGTTTTTCCAGGGTTTTCCAGTATTGGAAATCACAGTTCATTTTACAAGGAGTTTCAAGGAGGGCACGAACCTTGATAGTGTGGTTTTACTGAAAATTTGCCAGGACAGCGGCAAGAACGAGCTATTTTTTAAAACTAATTCCATTGACTATACATTGCCTCTTTCCACGTCCTCTGTCCTACACCCCGACAAACGGTGAACCAGGCTAGAAAATTCTAAGGAACATTCCCGGCCAGCGATGATAGCAAACCACCATGGTTTCCTGTAAAAATATCAGATAAGAAATATAAATGCCACATGTTTTACCTGTAGTTCTGATATACTGACATCCAAATCATCATCTTCATCATCATCAGCATCATCAACAAACTGACTGTTATACTTCATCATAGCACCTACAAATATAGATAGAGGGCTATTATAACACCAACAAATATAGAGAGTTAGAGATCAGGTGCTGATAATGATATACTTCATCATAGCACCTACAAATATAGAGAGATAGAGACAGAGATAGGGGGTTGTCATAGTACCTAGAAATATAGTGACAGAGATAGGGGGTTGATATACTTCATCATAGCACCTACAAATATAGAGAGAAATAGAGAAATGGGGGCTGTTTGTACCTGTCTTAAATTGTTATACCACCACGATCAAAGATGGACAGGACTGAACACAATAACTGATTATGATATGCCACCACAATAAGATAAGACTGACCATGACGATAAGATGGATAAGGCTGACCTTGACGATAAGATGGACGAGGCTGAAACTATAAAATGGACGAGACTTGACACGATAAGATCTACAAGACCGAACCTAACGATAAGATGTACAAGACTGAACCTGACAATAAGATGGACTAGACTGAACTTAACGATAAGATGTACAAGACTGAACCCGACAATAAGATGGACAAGACTGAATGCGATAAGATGAACAACAGTGAACGCTATAAGATGGACAAGACTGACCACAAGAATAAGATGGACAAGACTGACCACCACAATAAGATGGACACGACTGAACGCTATAAGATAAATCAGACTGACCACTGTCCACTTGATACAAACTAGGTCATCTTGGGACTACCACATGGTTCAATTTCATTTCAAAAACTCGCTTGCTCGTAAGGGTCTTTCGAAGTGGGACGAAACCAGAAAACCCACAAGGTTGGGCTGGCAACCCTACTACTTGTCACATACAACCAGGGAATGGAAAACACCAAAGTTGACAGGGGGTTTAGGATGGCCTAATGGTCTGGAGTGCCACGCTTCGACCTCTAGCTGGCCGGTCACCTCTGGCTTGCGGCTGTGGTTTCGATCCCTGGTGTGAGCGTATGTGGCAGGGAGATAGGGGCGCCTTCTCAACTTCGTGGGTTTCCTCCTGGCACTCAGGTTTCCTCCCACTGCTAAAGACACCTACGCGCAAGCGAATTATTGAAATAAATTAAAAACCATATGTTAGTCCCGAAATGACCTAGTTTGTGTCGAGTGGACGTTAAACCCCATTTCTCTCTCTCTCTCCCAAAGTTGACAGACTATAATACAGCGCACACATGCTAACCGTTCGGCGATAAAACCCAAACAGTTGAAATAATAAACATTACCTGGGGTATCCCACATTATAGACGGATCACGAGATCCATGTTTTACAGACAGTGATTTCAGTTTCTTCATCTCAGGTTTCTGATGAACAACCAACTAAAATATATTATAAAATAATTAACGATACATTGTAAAAACATTTAGATAAAGAGCTGGCCTTTCTTGCTCTAATGGCTCAAAAATAGCCAATGAAAAATAAATATTGAAAGTTTCAATCTACTTTATTCTGAGTAAAATTATGAAAGTTGAGAGCTGGCCTTTCTTACTCCAATAGCTCAAAAATAGCCAATGAAAAATAAATATTGAAAATTTCAATCTACTTTATTCTGAGTAAAATTATGGAAGTTGGAAGATGCGATGTAGATTGTTTATTATCATAGTAACGCTACTTGATTATCCATTTTCCCATTAAATTTCTAAAATCTCATAGGTGTTCAAATACGTTTAAACCTCCAATCTGATTAAAATACAGATCTGACCAGTTATAGTGGGAGTTCACGTCTGGAGTAAAGCGAGCGGCTTTTGACCCTATGACGTCAGACACTGATTAGTCAATCAGCATTGAGGTTTCTAGTTCCGTACATCAAAAGGCCAGGAATTCGAATAACAGACTGTTTCATTGGCTAATCCCTCACATTGTCAAGAACAAGTCAATGATAAAAACTCTTCAGATCCTAGTGTAGTAAAGAGAGGGAGAGAAATGGGGTTTAACGTCCACTCGACACAAACTAGGTCATTTTGGGACTAACATATGGTTTCAATTTTATTTCAATAATTCGCATGCGCGTAGGGGTCTTTAGCAGTGGGAGGAAACCCGAGTGCCCGGAGGAAACCCACGAGGTCGAGAAGGCGCCCCTATCTCCCTGCCACATATGCTCACACCAGGGATCGAAACCACAGCCGCAAGCTAGTGGTGACCGGCAGTCTAGTACCACTGGGCCATCCCAACCCCCCAATGTAGTAAAGACAAGTAAAACGACATTTTGAACTACAAAAGCTAAATAAAATAGGATCGGTGTTTTAATCAGATTGGTTCATAAGCTTGACTCCTGTGTTTAGTGTTTAGCAATAAACTCGCTAATCTGGACTCACCTGTTTAGCAATAGCCGAGAATTTAAACACATGGAGGGTTTCATCAAACATACTGGCACACTGGTTAACATTGACTATCATGGCTGCTTTACCTCGACCACTGAAAAAGTTCTGGAATAATCTGGTCAGTTTGCTGTCCCGGAATGGAATTATTCGTCCATTTTCTCTGAAACCAAAAAAGGACAAAACAACTTAAAAGTACCTTGAAATCAACAGTCCTTTATTAATGAATGCTACATGACCCACAAAGGAAAAGACAGCCTTTTATTAACCAGTTAAATAAGACCCTCAAAGGAAAGGACAATCTATTATTAACTCATGTTACATAAATAGAGGGAGAGCAAGGGGGATTTAAGATCTACTTGATACAAACTACGTCATTTAGGGACTAACATATGGGTTTATTAAATTTCAATAGCTGTGGGAGGAAACCAGAGTAAACCCACGTGATGAGACAAACGACCCTAACCCCTTGTCACATACAACCGGGGAATCGAAACCAGTTGACTCAATGACAGATACAGTGTTCTCATGCTAACCATTCCGCCATCCAACCCCTCCCAGATAGATTATTGATGATTTCAACTTACTTGTGGTTCTGATTATATCTCAACATCTCTATACATCGTCCAAGTGTCATCAGAGACGTGTTTATATTACCCGCCTCTTTCAATCGCTCTCCCTGACTTAATGTCTTCGACGATCGTTCAGATCCAGCTAAATCACAAAGGGATAACCTGAACAAAAACAAATATATCAATTAATAAAAGTATAATTATTATAATATGCTCATCTATAAACCTCTATATTTTCTAAATATAACATTTGAAAACTCAAATTCATAAATTAGCAGGCAATCAGAATAACATCTCATTTAATCATGGTTGCCAATTGAGAGAGAGAGAGACAACAGGGTTTAACGTCCACTCGACACAAACTAGGTCATTTTGGGACTAACATATGATTTCAATTTTATTTCAATAATTCGATTGCGCGTAGGGGTCTTTAGCAGTGGGAGGAAACCGGAGTGCTCAGAGAAAACCCACGAGGTTGAGAAGGCGCCCCTATCTCCATGCCATATACGCTCACACCAGGGATCGAAACCACAGCCGGAAGCCAGAGGTGACCGGCCAGCGTGGCACTCTAGACCACTAGGCCATCCCAACCCCCAGGTTGCCAATTGAGTATAACCAGGCATTATCAAGACAGGCTTGAGTATAACCACAGCTTAGAGTCTTCATGCACCCTTATAGCCTCTTATGACTCACTTGTAAACTACCATATTGTGAAAGACGAATCTCTGATAGGAATATCAGTCCAAAAAGGCTTATTATTCACAAAGGTATGTGAAACTGAAATTTCATCGATCGATGCTGTTAGCTATGTTATAAGCCTGCTGCTACTTTCTTTCTAGGATTACCATCATCAATGCATTACGTACATGCTAATCCTAGCCATTCTAGATATTACTTACACGCTAACTCAAGCCATTCTAGACATTACTTACATGCTAACTCAAGCTATTCTAGACATTACTAAATTACTTACTTACTAACACGAGCCATTCAAGATATTACTAACTCGAGCCATTCTAGATATTACTTATACGGTAAATCGAGCCATTTTAGACATTACTTACATCCCAACTCAAGCCATTCTAGGCATAACTTGCTAACTCAAGCCACTCTAGACATTACTTACATCCCAACTCAAGCCATTCTAGGCATAACTTGCTTACTCAAGCCACTCTAGCCATTACTTGCATACTAACTCAAGCCATTACTTACATACTAACTCAAGCCATCACTTACATACTAACTCAAGCCATTACTTACATACTAACTCAAGCCATTACTTACATACTAACTCGAGCCATTCTAGGATTACCATTATCAATAACTCGTATTATCTTGATGTTGAAGATACAATGACTGAAGTATAAAAACAATATATCGTCACTAGTATCATTCACTGAAATAAAATCAGTGTTAAAATCAGATGGATTGAAATCTTTTGGTTAAGAAATGAAATATATCTTGAAATGTAACACAAAAAAATTTTCAAATTCTGTGGTTATGAGTGAAATGCAGCAATGCCAGCCTGAAAAATTTTACGGAAAACAGTAGCATTTCCATTTTCCCTTTCTTGTGAATGGGTGGTACTCTGTATTTCATCACAATGAAAGACAATTAATTTTTTCCCTCTTCCTTGTCAACCAATGTCCTGCTTGGTTCATGCTCACATTCAACACAAGAGAGAGAGAGAGAAAAGGGGTTTAACGTCCACTGGGACAGCCAGAAACGAACGAACGAGCGGAGGGGTCTTTAGCAGTGGGAGGAAACCAGAGGACCCGGAGAAAACCCATGAGGTTGGACAGACAAACAACAGGGGATTCGAAACCACGTCAGCCATCAAACCACCCTACAATAAATGGATTGTGAATCTTACCTTCTAGACGAATTATGATTCAATTTAGTACAAGCTGTACGTAGATTTCTTTGACCAATATTTAATAATTTATACGCTTCATCAGCATTTAAAACATTCACCTCTTTTAAACCTGAAATAAAGTAATAAAAATAAAACAAACTGTTCAAGTTGTAATTGAATGGAAATGACTTAACTTCGTTGATATGATGATACGTTGGAAGGCTAATAACATAGGTTAGATATTCTGATGGCGAGAGAAAAAGAAGTTTATCATCCACATAGCCAAAACTGCGTCATTTTGGGACTAATATATGGTTCAATCTTAATTCAATAATGCGCTTGAGTGTTGGAGTTAATAGCAGTGGGAGGGAACCTGAGGAAGTAGAGAAAATCTCTGAAGGTTGAACAGACGACCCTATACTCATCAGGTACAAGTGGGAAATTGAGAGAGAGAAACAAATGAGATGTAAGTCCACTTGACACAAACTAGGTCATTTTGGGACTAACATACGGTTTCAATTGTATTTCAATAATTCGATGCGCGTAGGGGTCTTTAGCAGTGGGAGGAAACCGGAGTGCCGGAGGAAACCCACAAGGTTGAGAAGGCGCCCCTTTCTCCATGCCACATACGCTCACACCAGGGATCGAAACCACAGCCGCAAGCCAGAGGTGACCAAATGGCCAGAGGTCGAAGCGCTTGACCCCACACCACTTGACTCAATACAAATCTAGACCCCTTCCCACCATCTTGACCTTGATGTTCATTGATTGAAAGTAGTATTTCATTACCACGCAATGTTTTCATACCTTTAATATATGGACTACCGTTTTTATCATCACTAAGTCTTAACACAGGTCGCTTCGCATTCTTCTTTTTAGGGAGAGCTTCCAGTAAATCAAATATCTGTTCATTATAAATCTCTGCAAAACTACACCAGATCGAGAAGCGTATCTGTCCCTGGTCTTCAACACTTATCTTAGTTTCTTCCCTGATTCTATTCTCGATATCGGCAAACATGTCGCCCTCCAGTGATTCTGCCGAAAGAAAAAAATATCCAATGATCATCAAAACACGTTAAGTGAAATTCTTTCTTTTATTTTTTTGGGAGGATATAAATGAATTCTGATTTATTGTCTCACTGCAGACAAGAGACTTTCAATAATTCCCTTGCTCACAGGGGTCTTTAGTAGTGGGAAGAAACCGGAAGACCCAGACAAAATCAATGAGATTGGGCAGACAACCCTACTCTGTCACGTACCAGTGGGAAATCGAAACCATGTCAGTTGAGTCAATGACAGATGTTACGATCTGACTCACGGATCGTGGTTTGACAGCACATGATTATCGTGTCGTTTTATGTTCAAAATTACCACGATAACTTCTCGTGAAGCAGTCACTATCATCTAACTTGTTCTACTGTCCGGTTTGAAGCCGACCCAGAGAAAACCCATGAGGTTGAACAGGCGACCAGTCACGTACAACCTGGGATTAGAAACCCTGCCGGTTGACACAATGACGGCCTTTATCATACATCGCAAAATTCGAACATCCAACGGTCCCACCCCCCTTCGTAAGATGAAGAAGATTAGAAGACGTACCCTTTGATTCGCGTTCTCCAACCGTTGATATATTAGAACCTTCTGAACAAGTTGTTGTGTTGCCTTGTGACATATCAGATGCATCTCCTCCTAGTAACATCATCACCTTATCATCCTATAACATATTTCCCTCAATTTAAACATCTAATCATATTTCAATAATTACATGTATCCTTTGTGCAGGTTTAACGTCCACTCAAAACAAACTAGGTCATTTGGGAAAAAACATGGTTTAATCTTATTTCAATAATTTACTTGCGCGTAGGGGCCTTTAGCAGTGGAAGGAAACCAGAGGGGCCGGAGAAAACCCACGAGTTTGGATAGACGACCCTACTCCTTGTCACATACACCTTGTCTTTAGCGGTGAGAGGAAACCGAAAACCCACGAGGTTGGACAGACGACATTAATCCTTGTCACGCCAGTTGACTCAATGACAGCTCTTATGATACAGCATGCACATGCTAACCATTCAGCCATCCAATGGTAAAATATTATTTAAATTATTTGCCGAGTAGCAGATATATACATATGAACGTATGGGTCTTTATCACTGTTACTCAGGGATCATTTTATGTTGTGCATTTAGCCCAAATTTCTCTCACGTTCATTTAATAAGAATCTTTTAAATAATGATTTGATATTGGATGAACGTAAGAGAAATTAGGGCTACATGTAAATACATAAGATTCAAAATGATACCCAAGTTAGCGAGAGAGAGAGAGAGAGAGAGAAATGGGGTTTAACGTCCACTCGACACAACTAGGACATTTCGGGACTAACATATGGTTTGATTTTATTTCAATAATCCGCTTGTGCGTAGGGGTCTTTAGCAGTGGAAGGAAACCGGAGTGCCCCGAGGAAACCCACGAGGTTGAGAAGGCGCCCCTATCTCCATGCCACATACACTCACACCAGGACTCGAAACCACAACCGCAAGCCAGAGGTGACCGGCCAGCTAGAGGTGGAAGCGCGGCACTCTAGACCACTAGGCCATCCCAACAGTTAGCAGTGGGAAATGAGATCAAATGGGGTTAAATGTCATACTTTTTTGCTCCGAACTGGGCTAATGAAGATGGCTATACAGTGTGCCACGTAACAGTGAACAGAAACTGTACCACTCAAAGAAAACCCAGGAGGCTGGACATGCAAGCTTGGCATTCCAAACCACGCCATTTGGTTCATTACAGAAACTCATTTTACGTACATCTTCTGTGCTCATTTGCATAATTCTGTCTTTTATTTTCCTCTCGGCTTCTTCTTGTTCCGATGTCAGTTTAGCGACGTCCATAAACATTTTAGGTTTTAGATTCATCCCACTTAACTGTTTATTATTGATACTGTTGAATAAAACGTCGAGAGCTCGCGGTAAAATTCCAGCATCTGACTGCTTACCTGAAACAACCGGGGAAATTATAAAACATTGAGACGATCTGATTAAAGAGAGAGAGAAAGAAATGGGGTTTAACGTCCACTCGACACAAACTAGGTCAATTTGGGACTAATATGTGGTTTAATTTTATTTCAATAATTCGCTTGCGCGTAGGGGTCTTTAGCAGTGGGAGGAAACCGGAGTGCCCGGAGGAAACTCACAAGGTTGAGAAGGCGCCCCTATCTCCATGCCACATATGCTCACACCATGGATCGAAACCACAGCTGCAAGCCAGAGGTGACGGGCCAGCTAGAGACTATCTGATTAAAACGCAGATCTATGTTTTGCTTCATTTATACTTTCGATGGCTTTCACTACATGAAGTCTATGAAGATCTGACCGGTTATGGCGGGGGGTTGCGTCAGAGGTCATACGAGCAGCTTTTGAACCTATGATGCCAGACATTAGATGAATCGATCAGTGTTGATGTTTCTAGTGGGTTAACCACAGTTCCGTGTATCTCCTGCAAAAACTCGCTAATCGCTCACATCATCCAGAACATGGGTTATTATACATGTAATACAACAACTCTTCAAGATCATAGTGTGGTAAAGACATGTAGTAAACAAAATGTTGAACAAAATAGGATCTGTGTGTTTTAATCAGATTTTATTAAGATGTACTTTATAGAAAAGTGCATCTTTCTCCTTAAAAAAACATTTGTACATATTTACTGCATATCCCTCAGTAACTGATTCTTGACACTGACAATGATTATTGTGTAAAAACTCAACAGATTGAACTGGAATTCGTTACATCCACCATTATCTTAAAATTTGCGCAGTGTTTGTCATCACTGGGATATTAGCAAGGGTCTCAATTCTATCATATTTACAAGTCTTCACAGGAGAAGCCTTCAGGAAATAAGCTTGATGGACTATACTTTGGGAGAGTGACAGTCTGGATTTGGGGTGAGGCAGATATTGAGAACGACCGTCTAGACTTGGGGTGGGGCAGATAATGAGTGACAGTCTAGACTTGAGGTGGGGTTGATAATGAGTGACAGTCTAGACATGGGGTGGGAGAGATAATGAGAGACAGTTTAGACTTGGGGCGGGGCAGATAATGAGTGACAGTCTAGACATGGGGGCAGGATTGATAATGAGTGACAGTCTAGTCAGTCTAGACTTTGGCTGGGTTAGGTAATGAGATTGACCTTCTAGATTTGGGGCTAGGGAAGATAATGAGTTACAGCCGCCTGGGCATGGGGCACCAGTTAAGAGTGACAGCCCATACTGTAGGTGGGGCACCAGTTAAGAGTGACAGCCCAGACTGTGGGTGGGACACATAGTGAGAGTGACTGACAGTCTAGACTTGGGATGTGACATTCTGGACTAGGGGCACAGACGGTAATGAGAGTAACAGGGCAGATAAAGAAGTGAAACAGAGTTAACGTCTGACTGTTCTACTTCGAACTGGGCTAATGAAGATGGGCATAAACCATACATACAGTGTTTTATTATGACTTTTCATACCTATCAAAACGTCTAGACAGCAATCTTTGTCAGGTCCTCCGTCCTGCCTCCCTGACAAGGGATGAACTTTCTCGGTCAATGAAGGATTGAAAACCCGACCTCCAGGGTAGCGAGCCAGAGTCTTTCCCACTTTAGCTACCGTGACCCCAGACAGAAAGAGCTGAGAATCAATGATACTCACCCTGTATCGTGTAAGTTTTACCCGAACTTGTAACACCATATGTAAAAACTAAACAATTCTGTCCATCAATAAAATCTCGAACTAAATTCAACATCGTGTCATCAAAAAACTCTTTTTGTGTCGTATCTTCGTCGAATATTCGTGAAAATGTGAATTTATGGGATGTTTTGCCCAAACCATGAGAATGATTTTTATAGATGTGTGAATCTTTTGGAGCTTTTGTCATGATGGTGTTATCATCTAGAATCTCCAAACATCCCTAAAAATACAAACCATAGAACATATGACAGGAAATAATCATTTTAACTATACAGGTATTCACTACAACTCAGGTGTCCTGTAGGCCCCTAGTTGCTGTTTTACTTTAGCACGAGTTTCCGTATTTAATGTAAAGTTTCAAATCATGGTTGCCAAATTGCTAAAATTCTTTGAGAATCACGAAAATAGGAACCAAATAGTTTGTGATGATTCTTTAACGGGACAATAACACTGTTGCTGGCTTGGCAGCTCCAGAAAATAAATACATGTAACAGCCTTATTCTAAGTACTAGATGTTTAAATGTCCTACCTGTTGTGTAAATTATCCATTACATCATATTTTACTTGTCCAGAGGGTTTGAAAATATTTTAAAATCCAAGTCACATTTGAAAAGGTTTACATTAGGCTTTTCAAATCATTTACATGTAGTTAAATTTTTTCTAATTTTTTAAATTAGTTGTGTTAAGATGAAATTTTTATAATCAATTATTTGGAATATTGTAAAATAATACAATTTGTTGACCAGAATAAAGACTGGGACATATTATTCAGTTACGACAAGTGTGGTATTGAGCCCTTAACGAATTTTAACAATTTGGCAACAATGGTTAGACTTGATTACCCGGTATCCATTATCACCATAAGACACGTATCTGAATTCACTAATTATTGTAGGTATCCGCCCCGATGGCATTGAGAGGTGATTATGATCTTGAAAAGATAAAGAACTTAAAGATACATTACATAAAATTTAAATAAAGAGCTGAGAGATGAGTTTGTTATCTAAGCTTAGTTACTTTTGCAACTGTCCTTTAGTGAACGATATTCGCTGACAGTTGCTATTCGGGCCTACTATAGCTGCAGTATGAAAATACGGTAAAATACCGCTATTCCCCACCCCTATTCTCCAGCTGTTTAGAGCTTTTGCTGTCTATTTTTCACAATAATTCTTTATTTTCCACCAAAAGGAATCCTTTCTCACTATATTTGACACAAATTTATAATAATTCAACTCGATTTTCAAGTAGAATTTATCGATGAAATAACCATGTGGTTTGCGCATGTCCAGGTCTCGTTATCGCTCTTCAGTTTAACGTATTTGGAGTATGTTTTTAATCGCAGAATTCTACTTGAAAATAGTTTTGAACCTTTATAAATATGTGTCAGCTGTGGCATGAAATGATTCCTTTGGCAAATAAAATAGAATCAAGGTGAAAAATAGTAGATAAGGATTCCAAAATAGCCTTAGAACAGAGGTGGGGAAGAACGGTATTTTCATACTACAGCTATAGAAGGCCGGATAGCAACTGTCAGTGAATATCGTTCGCTAAAGGGCAGTTGTAAAAGTAACTGATCTAAGCTGATCTTTGTTTCATATACCGTAATTAAATAGACTTATGAGTACCGGTACCTGATTTTCACCACGATCAGATTCAGAATCAGAAAATGGTCTGACACGTAAATAACATTTCATATGTTCTTCTCCTGGGTCAACATTGCTGGCTACAGCTTTCTTAAAAACTGCCGACAAATTTTTACGTGAATCCGAGAAGATGTCTGATTCTGTTTCATCCATTGTTTTCTCCATGCCAGTTGCCATTATCTCTGAAAACATCCTTGTTTTTGAGTGCTCAGCCATTTCTACAGATTTCTGGAAGAAACAATTCTTATGTTTTTATATACATGTAAGTATAAGCTTATACATTTAGATTATTTAAAGATAACAATTTTATATACCGACCGTATCCATGTAGGCCACTAGTAACTATACTTGTAACCTTAAACTGCGATTAAGGTAACAATTGATACAGTCTAAGACCCCTTATGCAAGTTCAAATAGGTTCAAATGCACAATTGTCAACACACATCATTACAGTTTGTATTGAAATAAGCAATTCTATAACAAATAGTGAAGACTGGACCATTAAAATAGTTATCGAGCAGTTTTTCTTTACATAGCGCTGTTTATGTTGTAGGCCTAATGACGTATTACGCAACTTGCGGCTATGACACCGGCCAGTTGAAATTTCGTGTAGCAGATGGGTTTCATCAAATCATATAATTATGCGGTAAGGCCTCACCTTTATTTCAATAAGAATTGATTTAGTATATGTTAAGCTACGACGTTACGTGCAGTACTGTTTTGGGCCAGTTTATTTGTAAATTAAGCGAGCTATAGGCCAGTAAACTTTTTGTAGTCATTTGACTAAAAAACTTGCGCAAAGGAACTCTGTAGGAAAAACCACTAGGCTGGAGTAAGACGGAAGACATCAGTTGTGGAACCATTTCTAGTACTACTTAGTACTAGTACTAGTAGGCCACCAGTAAAATAGATTAGGCCTAGTTGTTTAGATTTGTAGGATTAGAATAGATAGATTATGGTACGGTAAACTGTTTTCAAATATTAATGCAATGGGCTCAATCACATTGACATGTCATTTCATTTACCCCTCAACATATGACTTTGTAAGATAAGATTGTGGAATCATGTCAAGCAGCATGTAGTATGTAGGGCCTACAGCATAGAGCATACAACATAGCCTAATAAAAATAAGAGCAACCAGCAAAACTGATTGATGGCTTGTTGTAGGACCAAATTGAATTTAGTGTTAATATTTTATATATTGTTTATTCAAATAGGATAATTCATTACTCAGTTTTCGAAGTGTTTTCATTCTTTGATCAACTATCAAACTTCCTTCATCAAGTTCAAGATTCGAGTAACCTAGAGTAGGCCCTAGATACTGTGATAGCATGTGACGAGAAAAGTACCGTAGCGTAGTCTAATATTTGATGATTTAGCTTTCTTTCTTCAAAAGTTTTAGCCACAATATTTACTGATAATTAGATATTTAATTATTGGTGACATACATACCTGTTTTGGTCAAATTTACATAATTTATTGAACAATAAACCTACTGCTATTTTCATGTGGACATTTTTTCCTCCTTGGCGCTTAGATTTTAAAATTCGACCAATCGAGAGAGATAATACAAAATTCAAGGGGAGCAACTCGCTGTTTCCGGTTTACTAAAAAATGAAAGTAGACAGATACGAAGGGATGCATCCATAACTACTCGGACCAAAAACCACTCGGACCAAGACCAGTCGGACCAACTGATAGAATACTCGGCCCAAACAAAAAGACTACTCGGACCATACAAAAAGGAATGCTAGTCAAGTCGTCCACAAGCAAAGTCGTCCACACGAAAAACCTCGTTAAGTCGTCCACACCCGTTGGTGGAGTCGTCCACACTCGATGGTTGAGTCGTACACAAGACTTAGTTTATTATAATTTTGAAGATATAGTAATACGTTGGTGGAGTCGTCCACAAGAATTACTTTAATTTGAAGATATAGCAATACGTTGGTAAAGTCGTCCACACGACATAGTTTACTTTCGGGATATGGATATTCTTTCTATAATCCGGTAAAATATTCAAAACAAGCTTGTTGATTATTCAGAAAGGTGCATTAAAATAAGCCACGTGGTCATTGAAGACAGTCTCGGCAAGGTTTCGGAATTGCACGTCTTCCACGCTCTGTCCGTGCGAATTTCAGGTACCGGTATCCACTGACCAGTTGTTAGGTAAATTTAAATCGTCATTGGATATAATTCCCTGATGGAACATCGAATACACGGAGAGAGAAACAGTGGATGTTTTCCCCGACAGAATCTCCATTGGAGAATTCCAATGATACGTGACATCATAGATCGTATATAATAGTACAGTTCTATGGTGACATATCGGTTGGCATTATGCCAATAAAGCAGTTCTAAATCGATTTTTTAATGTGTGTTAATGTTAACAAATATTGAAGGTTATATCATCATAGACAGAACTTTATTTTATAGCCATTTCAGTTATGGTTGTCACGTGATCATTGTCTATCATCGACGGATGAATAAAAACGTTTGCAAGTTACATGACTGTTACGTGAAGGACTACAAATTGTGTTATAAAGAAATACCACGGCATTTTCTAATTTTAACTTCGGCATTTTCTGATACTGACAATAAACACTAATCAAACAATCAAAATTGCTAAAATCATAACGCCAATTAACAAACAATACAAGAATACTTAATTAAAAAAAAAAAACATCGGTGAACAATAAAACAATGATCATACGATCATACAAACAATACGATTAACATTAACTTTATTATAAAAACATCCCCCCCACCCTATAATTTAACTATAAGTGTGTGTTTTAATGGTTTCCAAATAAAAAAAGAATTTACATACATGTAAATAGAAATAAATATGACACTACCGTTAAAGAAATGTGTAGAATTCGGATTCAAAAGTATCGGTATAAAATACTAATCAAACAATCAACAATGATCATACGATCATACAAACAATACGATTAACTTTAGTACAAAAACAACCGCGATTCGATCTGAAATCAAATAACAAAATAGTACTAGCTATTTCTTCCATACGATTAAATTGTGTACGAGTCTTATTCTTAGTTATGGACGACATCACCAATAGTTGTGGATACGATTAAATTGTGTACGAATCTTAGTTGTTTACGAGTCTTATTCTTAGTTGTGGACGACATAACCAGTAGTTGTGGACGACATCACCAATAGTTGTGGACGACTCCACCAACGGCTGTGGACGACTCCACCAACGGTTGTGGACGACTTCACTGTGGACGACTTTGCTTGTGGACGACTTGACTGGTACCCACAAAAAGTCCACTCGGACCAAACAAAAAGACCACTCGGACCAAAAATAATAGTTGTTTTACCGATAATTGCCTATGTTTAAATAATGACTACTCGAACCAATAATAAAGTGTTGTTTTAATAAATTGATAGGCCTTTAATTGTATCATAGATGGCAAAACAATCGGAAATCACACAAGTCACGTTTAAAAAGGGACAGGTCGCGGAAAAAGCATCCTCAGTATCCCCAATGTTCTCATTCCGTTCTACTCCACTATATCCTGGGTTAATCCATACCGTTTCGACGATTTCAAATTATCTGCCCTGGTCTTATTATTGAATTTATACTCGGAAATTTGATTCAAAATACATTGTCTACGATATCACGTGGACGTAAAACTCCGGGAACGAACGAACATAAATAAACTTTTTCGAGTTTTGCGCATATTGGTTATTACTACATGTACATGTATTCGGAGTTTTTCATCATTACCGCGATCTTTCTTTTTCACATTTTTTTTTTCACTAAATATTACTCTGAATCAGAATAACCTGGGTAATAAATTATAAAATATATCATCAATCAATATGTATTGTGATTAAATGATAAATAAATAGCATATTTTTTTATATTCTATTTCTTAAATGAATAAGTCAAGCCTTATAAAATAATTTAATTGGTCCGAGTGGTCCTTTGGGTTGGTCCGAGTAGCAAAGATAAATTTTGGTCCAAGTGCTCTTACACTATAAATTACTTGGTCCGAGTGGTCTTTTAGTATGGTCCGAGTGGTCTCTATTTTGGTCTGACTAGTCTTTATTTTGGTCCGAGTGGTCTTGGGGCGAGTGATCTTTTGTCCGAGTGGTCTGGATACCGAAGGGATCAGACCAATGACGTTTTTCATAGAAATAAATAAATCTATTTTATATAATTTTACGATATCATACATTGATAACACAGATAAATTTTGTTTTTTTACGAATAGAAAATTGTTATGCATTCTAAAAAATCCAATGATCATGAAAATCCGTCCTTAAAATGGCAACAATCTTTTCAATGCTGATATCACTTGTTATTTTCGAATTTACAAACTAAATAATTCCTGTCTGCTGGGGGGGGGGGGGCGTACACGCGACCACTAAAACAGCACAAGGAAGGGCCCGAAGGGGATATCTGACATTTTTGATCCGTAAGCAGTTTGGTTAAAGTTAGGATGGAATGAATCACTGGCATTGGACCCGCACCGCAAAAAGTTCATCTATTCATCTATGAAAGACAACTCTGCTCGGGATAATGGGCCCGCCACTTATTTGTCGGAAGGTCGTTGGTCTGGAATAGAGAAAGCTTTAAAATCGATTTCATAATTTCCATAATGTTTTTGATTCATATATTTACGGTTCACTTTAAAGATGCCCCACCCCTCGCCATGTACTGTAGATTAAAACATATTCAAACTAATTTATCTATTAAAAGTTTACTTCAAATCTAGTTACTTTAGTAACGTATTATATTGGCTAAGATAACGACTTCAAATCCGACTCAAAACATTTAATCGCCAGAAACCATCTCGAGTCATTAAAGAAGCCTTTTATATGTCACGTGACTAGCCAAGATGCGGGACGATCATTATCCAGCGTGTATTTGTCTTTACCCGCTGTCAATTTACCATATATATATACACATAAGTTTATGTATTATCAACTACCCTCTACATTTTCCGTCATGTTATTCCAGGTTATATTGTACAATAAAGTCTGGGTTTTTTTTATAAACAATATTTTTTATTAATAATTGTATCAGAATAGTCGTGAGTAACAGACGCAGTCTACATTAAACCACTCTACCTGTCAGATACAAATATATATAGATACATGTATTAACATTCTATAAACAATCAAAGTACAAATAAAAATATAATTACACGTGAGTGTGTTATAAATGTAAGGAGTTAGCCATTCTTGCTATAACAGTTCAAAAATAGATGTTGAAACAAGAATATATTGAACATTTCAGTCAAATTACTTTATCCTGAACAAAGTTGTTACCACTATAATTTTTAACTAGAAATGGGAGTTAAATTCACCGACACCCTTTTCCCATTATGGCCGATTGTTGATTGACAGGCGTTAACTCCACCTATATAGTCTCGATTATCAAGTAATGTTTACAATGACTAGTACTGATAGCGTATTCGGTTTGAGACAGGACTGCAATTCAATTCGTATACATTTATTTTTTACTATAAATTAGAATTAAGATTTTAATATATAGATAAGAAGAGAAAGTCTGCGATAGGATATTAAAGTTTGAAAGGAATGGGCCAAATCAACGAGGCAGTATTGTAAATAAATTATAATAAATAACCGACTTCTTGCGTTGCCTGCGTGTACTCTTTTGTACTTCAGGTAGGCCGAAGCGACTCCCTCAGCAGACGAATAGAAAACAGTCCGGAAGTATGATGACGTCAACGTCACGGAGAAGCCCCGCCCACGACGCCATAGTGATTAAATCAGTCAACGAAATCCTGTTTTAATCCGAGCCCAATCCAAGCCATCCGTGGGTCTACAGAGTTCATTTTAGGTTTGTTGTTTAAATAAAGATCTAATTTATAATTTCTATGACTTCTGAGGCCCAAAGGAAGACCGACAAAAGTCTGTTTTTGCTCTCCCATAATGTATGTTTAATTGAGCTTTCCGTGTCGTCAATTCCGTGCAGTAAAATATTAGTATTTGCATCGGTAGACGTCAGGTTATTTATTGTATTATGTCGGGCATCTGAATATCCGAAGCATTTAAATAAAAAGTGTTAGATATTTCAAAATTAATGACCACATTTACAGGATGGAAATACGAGGGGAAGTCAATAAGTTCGTAGAAGTGAGTATTGATACACCCTTGAAGACATCATCGTTGATGTCATTATTGAGATAGGCCATCTGACGACAGTTTACAGACATAAGCAACCCCTCCCGATCATTTACTTGTGATTTACCAATCTGTTTCACAGAGAATTACTTACGAATTATCTCTGTAAAAGATGAATGTCCATAACACGTGCGTTGACTGCACACGGCGCCAGTCATTGGCTCAACGACTCGTGCGATGTTTACTTAACACCCAACTGCTTCGGGCAAAATGATGCATTTTACTCATTTTAATACCCATTTACACTAAATAGGAAATATCTTTTAACTACATCTACAAATACTTCAAACGTCTTTATTTATTTTTCTTTTACGTCAAAAAAAATGTCTGAGAATTTAATTCGTTGGAGTAAAAAAGTTAATATGCCGTACTCATTAAGCCTCGTCGATGTCATGCTTATCAGTGATTGTAGCGGCAAAGCGAATATTCACTGATTTACAGCCTGTCGAACACAGGTATTCTCCTATAAGGAAAGTTCTAAAATTGAGCTTCGTGCGGTTATCAAGTTTTCCACGAAAGAACGCGTGGATTCGACCAATGTGTAGGCCTATGAGAAGGAAGCTCCTCAATATTCTAATGTTGCAAAATGGTCAGCTGAGTATCAGCGGGGTCGCAGCTCCTTGGGCGATGATCCACGATCATGAAGGTCTGTTCAATCCATTCATATCCGATCGTAGAATAAAGGTAGACGAAATATCTTCTGAGTGTGTCAATTCTCCTGGAAGTGTTCAGGGGCGGATCCAGGATTTTCAGAAAGCGGGGGCGTGCTGCATCCACCTGGGAGTGCGAAGCCCGGCCCGTGATTTTTGAGTGGACTAAAATGCCCACAAGGACTAATTTCATACTAGTACTGTAAATTACGATTTCCAGCCTAAACTGTTTTTGTTCTCCTTTCCCGCGAGAATATATGGAGCTAAAAATTGTTCGCCACCGCAAAAAAATAGAGGGGGCGTGCGCCGTGTGCGCCCCCCTCTGTATCCGCACCTGGTGTTTGCACCATAATTCATGAGCACTTGCACATGTCCAAGGTGTCTGCAAGATGGGTGACACGAACCCTAAATGCACAAGATCTGGCCCCAAGCGACTTCTATCTATTTTGCAATTTGAAATCAGACTTGCGTGGTACAACATTTGGCGATGATAATGAACTCAAGGCTGCTACCGAGGCTTGGTTGATGGGCCAACCAGGAGTCGACTTCTCAAAGACAAATGGACAAAGTGCATTGAGGTCAAGGGGAGATTATTTTGAAAATAAAATCAATATCACAACCATTAATTGGCTTCTGTTTTATCTCCACTTCTTTTGAACTTATTGGCTACCCCTCGTATGACGTAACAGTTTATGTCCATTTAGATTGCTAAAGTCTGTGACTATACACATCACCGCTAGCCATTATATGTACACATAATCTCAAGCCTTACAATGCTTAGGAACCTTAACATAGATGAAAATCGATTTAAAGCACTCATTAATAATGTAATATGAATGTGTTTAAAGTGATTTAGGCCTATATTCATTTTTTTTTCCAAATTTATTGTAATTTTTAATCAATTATGTTCAGTTAATTCCGTGAACAATCCAAAATAAACGATAGTCGTTTGAAATGAAATGAAATGGGGGTTTAACGACCTACTGTTCTAAACAGTGTGCTATGAGAGAAATTCTTCTCGTGCAGCGGCCCTATACGACCTACTCTTATATCGAATTCCAACTGCCAAGGGATATTTTACGTGCACGCCAATATGTACACGGGACCTCGATTTTGCGTCCCATCCGAACGAAAAGACAACTGTACTTGTCAGACCCTCCGTCCTGCATCACTGACAAGTGGAAACAATGCCGGAAAAAATGGATAAACTTTCTCGGCCAATGCAAGGATCGAACACTCGACCTCCAGGCTAGCGAGCCAGCGTCTTACCCACTTAACCACCGTGTTCGGCCGATAGTCGTTTGAGACTGCTTAGTCAATTCAGCGCGTTTATTATTATTAGCCATTAACAATTACTCCTGCGTTGCCTTTAGTATATTTTTTCTTTTCTTCAGTACAATGCCGCCCGAAACCATAGAAAATATAACTCGTATATACCGATTGTAAAATGATCACCGTGGCTTGATTATTTCTATGATGATGATGCCGTATTTATATCGGCACCTTTCATGACAAACGTTTTCAGATGGACATTACGATAACATAAACTGTTACATACTCTCAATATAGACTATAAAAAATATATCGTTCATGTAAACAAATAAAAATAATAAAAATTTAACTTGTAAAATAGTCAGATTTAAGCAAACTTGGACATTTCAGGACTAACATATGGTTCAAATATATTTGCGTGTAGGCCTGCAAGTCGAAAATAAGAAATTAGGAAATAACGAGAGGCGCTATTATCGCAGTGTATTATTTCTTAATTTCCTATTTTCGAGTTCATTATGGCTTGTTTCGCGTGCTGTCGCCTTACATTTTGTCATAACTTCTACTTTTCTACTTTTCGATTTTCGTGTTTTGAAGGGGCGAAAAGTAGAAATTATGAATGGTGGTTATAGGCTTCCATACATATCGGTCGGTGAATAACACAACTTTTTATCGAACCAGTGGTCTATTCTCGGTATAACCTTGGAATATTTGTCTATATTTTCAAGTCGGTGACAAATCTCACACAAAGCCTCGGTCTCATATTGATAATGTATGTACACTACCCTGCCATATCGCACAGTAACCATGGGTTCGTTCACGCTAATATAAAGATCCTTCCGCCTAAGTATTTTCACATATTCATCATGGTTATCACTTAAATAGTTGAGATATTCAGCCAAGTTTTTGATGGATTGAAAATTGGCCGTATTTATAATTGTATCGTCTGGGACAAACTGGCTGTAATTTCCACCACCTCGAACAACCAGTACTAAATCCGCTTTAAAATACTGGATCAACTTTTCCGACACATAGTCCTCACAGAATGCATTTTCGAAGGCTAAATAAAATTTATAGGTTTTGTTTATC
The DNA here is from genome assembly GCA_963678685.1 of Patella ulyssiponensis. Taxonomy (NCBI): domain Eukaryota; kingdom Metazoa; phylum Mollusca; class Gastropoda; family Patellidae; genus Patella; species Patella ulyssiponensis. Next base: position 58,193,891 of record OY783232.1, on the reverse strand, counting down.
ATGTCAAGGAACGTGGTATCCGCTGCTCTGGGCATATAATATGAACCGCAAGCTCCATAGACATCTACGCTCACATTGTATCGTCGGAGAATTTGCACAAATTTCTCTCTTTTGCTCTCAGTGTTGCAATGGCTCACCAACCAAGCAATGCTCTTCGTTTTAGACTTGACCACTGCATCTAGATCCCTCTTGTACATCTCGTGTGGTGATTTTTTTCGAATTATGCCATAAGGAATGACGATATCTGAATCTAATCTATACGTCATTGTCCAGTTGAAGAGACTACGCCATTGAGGTTGTCTGAACAAACCAGTGAGACCCCAATCAAGCGCCTCAGGTTCAGTGTTGTGTATAATCCATACCTGTGAAGGATGGGGTCTCCGGGGTGGGGTTGATTCCCAGAGTATCTGTGCGTTGAACAACACGGCGGAACTTACATTCAAGAAATTTCTGTTTGTTGTAACGAAGCAGTTTGAGTGTGGACATCCCGTTAATGGCACAAGGCATGGTGTATTATTTACATACCGGGGTGGAACATACCACAGTATGATATGTGGGTTTGTAATCTGTGACAATACGTACTGCAAATCAAAGCCTTCATCCGTCTTTCTACAAACATGGATATCAGCTAGTTGGTCGCACAACAAAATCACTCCGAACGATATTATAAACGCCGCTACTATCCATCTCGCCAAACTTTTATACGAAATCCTGAAGAAGACATAAGAAGAAGACAATGTTAGATTGACATGTTGGACTAGTTAGTCCATCGACCATAGCTATTTTCAGCAGTGTTTTGGAGGGTAAGGTACGTGACAAGGAGTCGGGTCGCCTGTCCAACCTCGTGGGGTTTCTCCGGGTCCCCCGGTTTCCTCCCACTGCTAAAGGCCCCTACGCCCAAGCGAATTGTTGAAATAAAATTAAGCTATATGCTAGTCCCGAAATGACCTAGTTTGTGTCGAGTGGACGTTTAACCCCACTTCCCTCTCTCTCTCTTGGAGTGTAGGCCAAACTTATGTACGCAGGTCTTTGTTGACTACTTTGATAATGGTATAATCTGTCTGTTGGTTACTGTGTGCTCTTTTAGTAGGTCATTTCGGAACTAACACAGTTCTATTTTATTTTGATAATTCGCTATATGTCAATTTAGGCGAGGGTCCAGGGCCCCGGGAGCTCTTGGGGGACTAGATCGTGGGAGATGCTGGCTAATAAAGCTACTCGGCAGAGAACTGAATGGCGGTTTAGCGCTGAACTTGAAAAAAATGCGTAATAATACCAAGGTTGTGTCCAGGGGCGCACATAACGCTTTTGTTTGTGGGGGGGGGGGGTGTTTAGCCAAAATGCGACCGATTGATGCATATATACCCCCAGTAAGTGTGACGCAGTCAGGAGCCGTGCACCACAGGTGCGAGTTTTCTAGGAACCATGTGCAGAAGCGGATCTAGAAGCTAGGAACAGGTGGTGAGGTGGGGCGGTTCCAAATCTAGGGCGCCATCCACAATCCCACGCCATAATGAATGTCAATAAAATGCTGGCTATAACATTATGTCCCAGCGGAGGATATATATAGTATTGTATAATTATATAATTGTTCGCCAATCGTTGTCTCGCCGGAAAGCAGTTTTATTTAAGTTGACTTAACGTATATGTCATATATGATAATTATGCCTATAACACTGAACAACTTGAGAACATTTTTAAGAATTGAGCCAATATCCTAACTTTTGAGGTCATTGTTGGGAGAAAGTCTCAATGAGACACAATCTCGAGATCTGCCCGTGTCAATTCCGCCTATTCTGCAAGAGTTGACATTACATTCGTATAGTCTGACGCCCCACGCCCCACGCCCCACACACCAGCATAACTGGGCAGTTCACTATAACCGTGAATATGATAGTACTCAAACAGTATAAGACTACAGAGGAATAGAAGAATGATGTTATAATGGTGTTATCTTACAACGGCGGGGGATTATGCGCCGTGCAGACTTATAAATTGAAAAAGGAAAAATTGATTGTTAATGATGATTTGATGTTTATTCCGCCATTCTACAAAGTCAACCTCAAAACGAGGCTCTCAATATTTGATTATCCAGACAAAACATTATATAGTTGTGATTAACCAGACTTAAGTAGATATTTGAGGGTTATTAAATAGAAGATATAACATCCCCCCGGCGAAAAAAACAAATATTATTTGTTTAATAAAACCCGATGATATCTACTGAAGTGGTTAAGAGTTGTGATTTACAAAAATAAAAGCAAAGTACATGTACGTAAACAATAATGAGACAATAGGACCATAATAACTATAGCATAAAACCATTGGATTTGCATTTGCTTACATATGAAGGTGTGTGAGTTATACATACTCTCCCTTGACAAAAACAGTACAATTAACCAATGTAATAATAGAAAGCTATTGGGTGACAATGCATCAACATATGCAGAAGTAGGCCATTATGACTGAACTAGGTAAGCAACAATTAGGAAAAAACATCACCATAGCATACAGAATATCCAAATGAGATAATATACTGACTACTGCTGGTAGTAAGGAAGACTGCATGAATAATAAACATGTGAAAAATGGATAATAAGCAAGAAAATGTTCATTATGCAGAAAGGCAAAATTATTTCAAAAATCCACATATAAATGAAAACCATAATTTTCTTTTTTTTTAAGGCAAATTTATGGAAAGAAAACAATGTCAAAAATGCAAATATGAAAATGATTACACTATTTTCAGGCAAAATTATGGACAGAAAATTATGTCAAAAATGCAACTATTCAAATAATTACACAATTTTAAAGTTAATGTCATTGTCTTAACACATATTGGATGTTAAATAAAAGGCGGTGGTTTCATTAATATGGCATGTTTAGCTTTAGCATTAAGCTTGGATCCAGTGACCCAAAAGGATTTCTGAGCAGGTTCACCCACAACATGAACTAAATATTCTTTTACACCAGTGGGACTGACACGCTGTCCTAAAACTCTCTTAATCTTGTGGAAACCACTGTCACTGAGGGAAGAACTAAAGACACAATCGGTCTGATCCGATTCACGATAACGCAAAGGTTTGCGAATTGTACGAACTGGTCTGGCACACGATTTAGACAATGTTTTACTATTTGTGTCCTTCGCTAGAACATTCTTGCTGTCATTAATTGGAACCGGTAAACGTGAATGTGCTGTAACACTGGATTTAATCGACAATTTAGGTGATTGCTTTGGAACAGTAATTAAAGTATCTGTACGTATAGGTATTTTTGATTTCGCATTACTTTTCTGAACATGAGAGGTTGTCACTTTATCAGGAAAATATGGCATAGGATTAGGTGAACGCACATAGGCCATTTTTAAGCGATCTAAATGAACACACGACACAATGCGATTAGTTACAGGATGTTTCAAATCAACTAAGTGATCACTGCGGATATAATGCACAACATATGGTCCCGAATAACAATATTGTAACTTCTGTCCGGAGCCTTTAGGAGCAATATGTAAATAAACATAGTCACTAACACTGACTTTCAGCGGATTTGTCTTAGCATTGGCACGTTCTAACATGCTACATTGAGCTTTGCGAGTATTGATGCACACTTGTTCACGAATAAGTTTGAGCTTGCTGTGCTGCTGCTTTATGAAGCTGTGCATATCAACTGGAATAGTCTGTAGCATAGTATCTGTGAATTGACCAGTGAGTGGGAAACGAGGCCTGACACTATAAATGACTTCAAATGGCGAGTATCCTGTTGCAGCATGCACAGAATTGTTAATGGAAAACACGATTGAAGACAATTTTTCATCCCATGTATTGCGATTTTGAGACACGAATGGAGTTAAACGCTCTGCCAAGGTACGATGTGATCTTTCGCAAGCACCTAAGCAATGATGCACGAAACTTGGCGTAAATTCTTGGTGAATATCTAACAGACGACACACTTCTTTGGTACATCGCGATATAAACTCACTGCCATTATCACTAATTAAAGTGTTGCAAACGCCATAGGTTGTGAAAAGATCAAATATAGCTGTACTAACAGTTAAAGAATCACAATTTCGGATGGGTACCGCATACACAAATTTCGAAAACATATCGATAGCAGTAAACACATATGAATGACCACTAGGTGTTGGGGGTAAAGGGCCATATAAATCTATCTGCCATACTTCAAATGGTGATCCTGGTGTATGATAGGCTGTAATACCCGATTTGGTGTGGAACTTTGTTAGCTTGCGACGTTGACATAAGTCACATGACTTGACATAATCCGAGACAACAGTACTCAAATTACTGAAATAGTAGGTATCTTTAAGTCGTTCGATAGTATCTTGAATTCCGCCATGCCCTGCTAATGGAGTATCGTGGTATAAATACAGTAACTTCTTAACCAAAACTGTGGGAACAACCAACCGATAACAGTCTAGTGTCTTTGATCGTTTTGATTTAACAACCCTTGCACGAAATAACATCTTATCTACAACCAAATATTCATTAATATCCAGCAGTTTCTTTGCTAATTTTTGTGAAACTGGAGGCTTATTATGTAAATAATAATCTAATATAGGCTTTAAAGTAGGATCTTCGTACTGGAGCTTAGCAAAACCCTCAAAACTATAGTTAAAATGTTTAATGAGGTCAATATTTTTCGCATCGCAGATAAACCGATCTGTTTCAACTATAACAGAGTCAGTAACATCAGACACAGTGGATAAATCATAGTGTAACCGCGTTGTGGTTGATAAAACTAAAACAACAGATAAAACCCCTGTAGTACAAATATCCCGTTATGGTCGGCAAATAAATAAACCGGCTCGTTTTCAATAAGTTTATTTCATGTATTTGTATCTTTAACTATCTGTCACTTTAAATTACTTGTAGTTATTTGTGTACATGAGTCATCGGTCTTTTATCCAATCAGCGACCGCGGTAGCGATCACCTGACTAGAAACGGATGTTTGGGAAAAAACCGCTCAGACTCCACGTGCGTAAGAAAATTCTCTACACGAGGCAACAACTTTATGAAAACTAATTTAATTCGGCCTCATATGGTACGTAAGATTTAGCCTAATATAATAACAGATCTATGACTCAAAGTAACGATGTTTTTATGTTTATTATATGTTTTAAAATGTCATTCGCATTTGCCTATTACGGCGCTAGTCTAAGTTTAAAGTGGCCGTGTCTCGATTTATTTTCTGGTCATTTTTATAGACATAAGTCAATTATTGTCAATCAACCTCAAATCATTCTAAATGTTTATGTTATACAATATAGGTAAAAATATAGTTTCGGTTAGTTGCTATATTGAACTTCATTCTTTTTGTAGATTGAAACCTACTTGCTCGTAACCTACTTCGCTCCACTATATATTTTGTACTTCCATGTATGCTGTACAGCCATTTGTTGACTACAATCTACATAGATATTGTATTTGATGGTGATAAAGAGACTCATTGAACTTGATAATATTGTTGTATTCTGTGGACTACATCGCGTCAAGGGGGCCTTTCCATGCAGTATTTGTGGTGAATGGTAAATGGTGGATGTGACGGTGGCTGTTGCAATCTTTGAAGCTAAATTAGACTGTTTCTGTGGAAACGTATTTGTTAGTTTAAACAATTCGGGAATTTCCAGAGACGTACACATTTATTCAGAATCTACTGTGCAAGAACTTTGCCTTACTCCTGGCAGTAGATTTTATTTCAATCATATGCTTTAATATTACGTATTTGTGTTTTAATTGTCACGTGTTCTATATGTGATATATTAAGTCACTCATTTTGTTAATTTAAGCATAGGTGATTACCTTTTCTATAGGTGACACAATTTTATCATTTGTATGTCATATATTCGTAGCTTTATTACTTGTGTAGTACTATAATATTTCATCATTTGTAATACTATATCTAAAAAATACGCTACACAGTGTCATTTATAAGTTATATTCAGTAGTGTTGATTAATTATTAGTATGGTACTTTTCACATGCTTTAACATTTATGATTTCATAGTCACGTGTTCTATATGTGTTATTGTAGATCATATATTTTGTTATTTTAAGCATTGATGCTTGCTTTTTCCATAGGTGACATTATTAGTATCATTTATATGCACTATTTCAGTGGTGTTAATTAATTAATATTACTTTTCATATACATACAATAAGGTTAATGTTACATTAAGGCAACCTTTACAATATTTTATTGTGCTATCAAGTTTCACAAATATTTTGACAGTTTGTGAATTTCACCTGATATTATGGATTCACCGACGAGAACAGCCATGGATCGCAACATTGCAGAGAAAACTGCTGATTCCATGGTTAAAAAATATTCTGAAGAAGAAGTTCAGCAAGAACTAAATGACCTTGGGTTGAATATAGTTAGCTCACCGAGAGCTAATTTTAATACCCTTCGACAATTCGTTATTGATATTATATTGAATCATCAAGAACCTGACATAGAGCTGAGAAGGATAAAAGCCAGAGTCTTGAGTGACAGGGCAAGGGCTCGATCTCAAGTGGAAAAAGAATCCATACAGACCTCTTCTCGGTCTCTATCCCCTCCAGTAGCCGAAATAGACAGTCCTTGTGAGGACAATTTACCTGTGGATGATAATCACTCAGAAAACGGCGATGTACTGGAGTCTGGTAATACTGCTAGTGCGGACACTGGTCCTACAGCACCCCCTTTGTCTGATGCTCCACTACAACCTCCTAGATCGAATGTGTCTTCAGACCTGATGGAGATGTTAATGTTTATGGAACGACAGCGAAGAGATGATCTACAACGCCAAAGGGAAGAGATGTTAGAGATGTTTAAAACAGTTTCTTCACAACAAACAACAACTAGAGTGCCTTCTATTCGTCTGTCACCAACTCCCTCGAGACACGAGTCTGACCATTTTTCCGATCCACAAGTCATTGATCGTCGTTATGAGCAATACGTCAATAACGCTTTTGAAGCCGTGAACACTTTAGGAGCAGCAATATTAAACTCTTCAAGCGAATCAGACCTGGATTATGCTGACGAAAAGGCACAGATTAATGTACAGAAACTACTGTCCTTTGTTGAACAATATATCGTTCCTGAAGAATTTTCTCTAAAAAAGGAAAGTCGTTTACAGCAATCACAGTTAGTTGAGAAGAATTTTGACCAAGCCCACCTTTCGGCCAGATCTCGAATTCGGATTATACAAAAGGAGGATGAACAGAGAAAAAGACAGTCGTTCTTACCACCGTACATTAAGGTACCCACCTTTCAGGGTGATGTTTTAAACTTTGCTTCATGGATTGCGGAGTTTGACCAGCTAGTACACCTTAATCCGGACGTGCACAAACAGGGTAAGTTAAAAGCCATGAAAGAAGCTCTCAAGGGAGCAGCGGCTTCTACCTTGATTAATTTTGATGTAATCGGAGAAAACTACGAAAATGCTTATACGCTAGTGCGTAAGCGCTTCGGAAGGCCCAGATTGCTTATCCACCATGAAGTGGAGTCGATACTTAAAATATCTGAACTTAAAGATGATGCCACATCATACAGAAAATGTTTAGAAACAATCCAAACGCGTTCAATGAACCTGGAATCACAGAAGGCGGACCGTGAGACGGTCCTAGTAGGCCTTGTAGTGCCGAAATTTACAAAAACTCTCAGAATGTCGTGGGAACGGCATTTGAAGTCACACATCGAAGATGATGCGTGTGCATCGATGAAAGATCTCGTCGATTTTCTTCAAGTGGAGACGGAACTCTTGGAAGCCCAATCAACAAGTACAAAGCAAGTTAATTATGTACAAAAGAAACCACAAAATGGTGTCAAACATCAAGGTTCTGCACAAGGCTCTGCACACTCGCTACCCGCTACCAGTGGTCCACTACCAAACAAAAATATCGGTAACCAATCTAGTAAATGTTCCTGTTGTGGCGAACCGCATGGTTTAGAAGTTTGTAAACTGTTTTTTGATTTGGACGATAAGGATAGACTGCTTCATGTTTTTACCGCAAAAAGTTTGTCGCTCCTGTTTGTGTCCGTATACCGGCCCCAAACATACATGTAAGAGGACATGTCCTATATGTTCTCAAAGACACCATGAATTGATTCACGATGCCTATGCAGCAATCCAAAATACAACTTTGCAAAAACAATCGTCTGAAACTAGTTCACCTCATAATGATGCCACCCCTACGTCTGTAAAGGGGGGTAATTCTTTGCCTATGGTAATTAGTGCTACCACTAGTCATAGTAAACATAGTCAAACTTATGTCGCACTTCCAATACTTCAAGCAAAGATAGTACATCGAGGTAGATCAGCTATTGTAAATATTGGATTCGACAGCTTTTCTGAAAAAAGTTTTATCACCAAAGATATTGTGGATAAGCTAAACTTGCCGACAAACAAAATAGCACCTTTGATAGTGTCAGGATTTGGTGGCTGGAGGACGGAACTAAAAGAGGCAACGTCCATCGATCTTATTCCTGTTCATCCAGATTCAGTATCTGGTCAATCTTTGCATGTACATGCTATCATTTGCGACGGAGATATTTGCGACCCAATTTCAGCAGTACACTTACGTACTGATGCTGCTAATGTGTTGGAAAATTATACATTAACACGCGCTCCTTTAACTGGCGATGTCCGTGTCCATGTACTTCTAGGAGCTCAACATGTGATTTCCAATCTACGAATGGTTACACAACTTGGAAAAGATGGTCCGTGTTTGATGTCGACACCATTTGGATACACCATAGCTGGAGCATATAGAAGTACTGCACATTTGAAAACGACAGGAACGGTCACTTCGTGTCTGCTGTTGTCACCACCAACAAAACCTCAACTAATCTTGGATGGATACGATGATATTGGAGAGGAATTACCATTTACTTCCAATGAAACAGAAGTGTCTAAATTAAATGCCCTGTTGGAACACCATATGTCACTGGAATCTTGGGGTCTAGAAAAAACTTCGTCCTTATTAACAAGTGAGGAGGCACTTGCTGAACAGAAGTTTCAAGAAAACGTTACATATGATCATGTCAACAAACAATATGTAGTAGCTTTACCATTTCGAGATAACAGCCCACCTTTATCTGATAGCTACAACGTAGTCCTTAAGATGATGTCAAGGACCGAGAAACAACTCCTTAAAAATCCCGAAAAGTTAAAGCGATATAATGAAGCCATGAGCGACTATATTAAATTTGGATTTGCTAGGGAGTTAAGTGAGATTGAATTGAAAAGGGCACTTAGTGAAGAACATGTATTTCTTCCTCACCATCCAGTCCTAAAGGATTCAATATCAACAGCACTACGCGTTGTGTTCAACGCATCTAACAAATCGGGAGCCAACAAGCTCTCACTGAACGATGTACTACTTCCTGGTCCTAAACTACAACCAGACCTATGTCAAATATTACTTCGGTTCCGTTCAAATCGTATTGCAGTTTCCGGAGATGTATCCAAGATGTTTCTTATGACTAGGTTGACTCCATCACATTGGAAGTACCAACTTTATCTGTGGAGAGATGGTGACGTTACAATATCACCAAAAGTATACTCAATGGTAACACTGATGTTTGGAGTTACTTCATCACCGTTCCTCGCCATCAGATCAATGAGACATCATCTTGATCAATACGAAAAGGAATATCCTGATCTGGTCGAGGAAATTAGAAAGAATATGTACGTCGACGACTTCCTGTTTGGAGGCGATGACGAAGCCAAAGTTCAGAAGCAGTGTCACGATTCTATTGGTATCCTTGCTGAAGGTGGTTGGGAACTAAGAAAGTTTTCGTCTAATTCTTGTTCCATTTTAGAATCCTTGTCACCGGACCAACGCATGCCTAACTCTTTAGTAAGTTTTGATGACGATCTTAAACTCGAAGCCGGAATTTCGACTACATTGGGCGTCATATGGGATACCAAAGAGGACACTTTGGAGTTAAAAGTTTCTGAAGCATTACTCACGCCTGCCAAGAAAGTAACCAAAAGGACAATTGTTAGTAGATTCTCTTCCATTTATGATGTTTTCGGATTCGTATGTCCCTTTACTCTCAAAATGAAGATTGTCGTACAAAATCTGTGGAAACAGAAATACGACTGGGATGATCGTGTTTCTGAACAAGTGGAAAGAGAATACAGGTCCTGGGAACGCGAATTGGCTGACTTGCAAAAGATTCGTCTACCACGCTGGAATCAATTGTCACCTAAAGTTGTAGAAACACAGTTGTGTGGATTTTCTGATGCGTCGTCATCTGCCTTGGGATGTGTCGTCTACTTAAGAGTTGTTGACTCTGTAGGAGGTATAACGATTACTTACCTCATGGCTAAAAGCAAAGTTGCGCCAGTAAAAGCAGTTACCGTCGCTAGACTCGAACTGGTTGCTGCTGAATTATTATCCAAGGTTATCAGATTTGTACGCGAATCATTAGATAGTATCGAACCGGAAATCCATTTATGGACTGACAGCTCCATAGTTCTCGCATGGATATCTCGACCCAGTTATGACTGGAAAATTTACGTCAGAAATCGTGTTCAGAAAATACAGGATCTGACATCTGATGCTACATGGTACCATATTCCGGGTGTTGAAAACCCAGCAGATGTCCACTCCAGAGGATCCAGCCTTAATGATCTATTACAGAACACGCTTTATTGGTTTGGACCGAGTTGGTTACAACAACCAGTCAGCTGTTGGCCATATTCTACTCCACCAGAACCAACAAATGAAGAGATGATCGTAGAAGAAGTCAAAAGTACTGTATGTACGTCTATTCCTGCGTCAATAAGTTATTCAACTATATTGGACTGTACAAATGATTATCAGCGTTGTCTACATTACGCTGGTTACATTCGCCGATGGTTTAATGTAACCAAAAATGGGACCAAAAACCATAATTCGATACCTGGAAGAGAAGAGCCAGTACCCTTAACTACTTTAGAATTAAAAGATGCTGAGGATGGATTACTTCGTGTAACTCAATGGAACCACTTCCCGGAGGAATATAAGGCTCTCCGTGAGGGAAAGCCTGTGCCAAGGGAAAGTCGGATTATAAAATATAAGCCAATATGGAACGTGGAAAGAAGACTTATAGTGGCCAATGGTCGTTCGACATTTTCTCATCTCCACCCCGAGATGAAGCATCCGGTGATTTTGCCATCAAAGGATCGTTTGGTAGAACTTTTAATTTTATATCATCATCGCCGTCGTGCTCATACTCCACAGGACCATACAGTGAATCTACTTCGGCAAAAATATGCCATTTTACAATGTAGACAAGCAGTAAGAAGAGTCCTGTCCAGCTGTCTGGAATGTAAACATTATAACGCTCCCCAAGTACAACAAGAAATGGGAGATTTGCCCGAATCCAGAGTGGCTTCCATTACCGCACCTTTTAGTACCTTAGGACTAGATTATACAGGTGCTCTGAAAGTGAAGGCTCCTGGTGGAAAGAAAATCAAAGCGTATATACTCATTGCTACCTGTGCTCAAACCAGAATGTGTCATTTAGAATTGACAACCGGGATGAGGACTGAAGATACACTTGGAGCCCTTAGGCGAATTGTTAATCGTCGTGGTCTTCCTCAGAAAATTATTTCTGACAACGCAAAGTATTTTATTAAGTGCTCACAGATTGTCAAACCAGCCATACAGTGCTATACAAGCTCAGAAGGTATCGACTGGGAATTTATAGTTGAGAGAGCTCCACATAGAGGTGCATTCTGGGAACGTCTTATTCGCTCTACCAAAGAACCTCTTAGAAAAGTCATCGGCAACGCAATGTTGTCTTGGGAACAAACGATCACGCTTTTGTCGGATGTAGAGCGTCATCTTAATTCTAGACCTCTTACATATACCGGAGCAGATCCTAATAACCCACTGTCCTTGACCCCAGCTCATTTGTGTCTTGGGAGATCTTTAGAACAGGTAAAGGAGTCATCATCACAGACAAAATCTCTAGACGCCAGTTACCACCAGCAACGGACTGTTCTTCAAAGCTTTTGGAAACGTTGGGAGAGAGAATACATTCCAACTTTAATGACACGTCAAAAATGGTTACTGGAAAAAGAACCATTACATGAAAATGATGTAGTTCTGATCACCGAGGAGAATACCCGAAGACCACAGTGGAAGCTTGGTCGTATAATCGAAGGCATTCGAAGTCGTGATGGTATCATTCGAACATATCGACTACAGACTGCAATGGGAGAACTAAACAGGCCTGTCCAAAGACTCCGATTGTGGGAGGAAGCTGATAGTGTCGAAAATAATCCTAATACAGTCTCTGGTGAACCAGAACTTGTATCTCCCAGTAAAATCTCCCCCTATGAACAGTTAGATACTACAAGTATTACTTCATCAAGCCAAACCCTACAAAACGATTTAGATCCCCAAGCCGATCTAAGGGGGGAGTGTAACCGCGTTGTGGTTGATAAAACTAAAACAACAGATAAAACCCCTGTAGTACAAATATCCCGTTATGGTCGGCAAATAAATAAACCGGCTCGTTTTCAATAAGTTTATTTCATGTATTTGTATCTTTAACTATCTGTCACTTTAAATTACTTGTAGTTATTTGTGTACATGAGTCATCGGTCTTTTATCCAATCAGCGACCGCGGTAGCGATCACCTGACTAGAAACGGATGTTTGGGAAAAAACCGCTCAGACTCCACGTGCGTAAGAAAATTCTCTACACGAGGCAACAACTTTATGAAAACTAATTTAATTCGGCATCATATGGTACGTAAGATTTAGCCTAATATAATAACAGATCTATGACTCAAAGTAACGATGTTTTTATGTTTATTATATGTTTTAAAATGTCATTCGCATTTGCCTATTACGGCGCTAGTCTAAGTTTAAAGTGGCCGTGTCTCGATTTATTTTCTGGTCATTTTTATAGACATAAGTCAATTATTGTCAATCAACCTCAAATCATTCTAAATGTTTATGTTATACAATATAGGTAAAAATATAGTTTCGGTTAGTTGCTATATTGAACTTCATTCTTTTTGTAGATTGAAACCTACTTGCTCGTAACCTACTTCGCTCCACTATATATTTTGTACTTCCATGTATGCTGTACAGCCATTTGTTGACTACAATCTACATAGATATTGTATTTGATGGTGATAAAGAGACTCATTGAACTTGATAATATTGTTGTATTCTGTGGACTACATCGCGTCAAGGGGGCCTTTCCATGCAGTATTTGTGGTGAATGGTAAATGGTGGATGTGACGGTGGCTGTTGCAATCTTTGAAGCTAAATTAGACTGTTTCTGTGGAAACGTATTTGTTAGTTTAAACAATTCGGGAATTTCCAGAGACGTACACATTTATTCAGAATCTACTGTGCAAGAACTTTGCCTTACTCCTGGCAGTAGATTTTACATAGGCATGTTGATCTGAAGGGTGAAAAGGTGCACTAGTAGTACAGTTATCAGATGTAAAGACAGCGCAAATGTCATTAATGTTAGTCTCAGTCTCTGAAACCGTAACTGAATTGTGTTTATCTAGCTTGTCTATTGGAATGTTTGAACGATTACAATTGGCTTTAACATTCAACTTTTCATGTTTATGCGCATACCAACGTTTTTTGCATTTAGGCTTAGCATCAAAAAATTCCATCTCTGTATCACCATCATATGCATTATCATCATTTAGACTGAAACTTGCAGCACAATTATTGACACAATGTTCATCAGTACTATTGAGAAGATCATTAAATGTTAAGCCACCTGGCAATGTTATATGGTTTTCCTTTTCGAAAACATATGGAAAATAGGGATCCTCTTCAGCCGGGCTGTCGACACAAGGATTAGACTTTGTGTTGCGAATACGACTAAGAGCATCAGGTACACACATTTGTGTTGCTGGCTTGTACACAACTTCGAAATCAAATTGTTGTAAAAGCGCAATCCAACGCTCGTATATGGCACCACGTAATTTTTTCTGGAAAATGGGTTGAAGCGCTTGATGGTCGCATTCTACGACAAAATGGCGGCCTCGAAGATAAGGTGCACAGTCTAGAATTGCAATTGTCATGCCCAGTAGTTCTAATTTAGTGGGGCTGTAAGACCTCTGCCACTTAGAAAGACTTTTTGATCCAAATTTAACGATGCGCGTTCGCTGTTTTTCATCGGTGTAGTTAGGAAATTCGGATTCTGGATAAATCTGGTACAACATGTATCCGACACCTAAACTTGAAGAATCAACACTAAGACGAAAAGGTATATTGTAACGAGGAAATGCAAGTGCTTGAGAGTTCAATAATAACGATTTCAAACGGTCAAATGTGTCTTGATGCTCAGGTTGCCAAAGGAAAAATGTTCCTTTTTTCAGTAAGGTTTGCAAAGGATGAGTTACAACACTATAATTAGGTATAAACTTCCGGAACCAATTAGTTAAACCCAGAAAACGTCTAAGTTCTTTCACAGATGAGGGCTTAGGATAGTCCATAATAACATTGACATGGCGACTAGGTGGAGTGATTCCTTTACTCGATATTTCGTGGCCTAAATAAACACATTTACTTTGTGCAAACCCACATTTCTTGGGATTAAGCTTGAGTCCAGCTGATTTTAAACGAGTGAAAACTACAGTTAAGTCAGCCAAATGTTGTTCAAATGTAGCACTGTGAATCAAAACATCATCCAGATAACAAAGTACAGACGAAAATGTCAACCCCTGGAATACTTTGTCCATCAATAACTGGAACGAATTAGGGGAAGATTTCAATCCCATAGGTAATCTTAAAAATTTAAATGTTCCGAAACATGTGGCAAAAGCTGTATATTTGGACGAATCAGGAGCAAGGGGCATTTGAAAAAACCCACTACTCAAATCAATGGACGAAATAAAGTGAGGCTGTTTATCACCAAAGGATTCAGTGAGTTCTTGTAAATCAGGAATACTGTAATGAAAATCCTGGGTCTGTGAGTTTAAGTACCGGAAATCACAACAAAATCTATACATTGATAGACTTGATTGTTTAGACCCTGGAACGGCATTGTCATTAGGCTTAGAGCGTTTAGTGACCAAGACAATCGGACTGGTTATAGGAATATCCTCAGTTTCGCTGACACGACAAATGACACCTTGTTGCATTAATTCTTCTAGTTGATGTTTTAACACTTCACGTTTGTCTGGAGGTAAGCGATAGGGGCGCTGGTGTTTGGGAATGGCACCAGGTTTTAACTGTATCTGATGCTGCACAAAATCAGTTTTCCCAAGTGCAGGTTTTTCTGGTGTAACAAATATATCACTAAACTGATAAAGACAGTCCTGTAATTGACTTAGTTCATGACTAGAGACATCAGTTGTAGAAAAATCAAAATTGTTGCAAAACTGGGTCTTATCATCACTTGTATTGGCATCATGATCAATATGGTTGAGTTCACCCTTGGCGATTTGTGAATGAGTTTTGGAGGACGGAAGATCGACCGGCGTTATATCATAGTCTTGATCAATAACACTAAAGTTTGCTAAAGGACACCCTTTAAATAAAGTTATGGGGGCTGCAGTCAAGTTTAGTATTTTCAAAGGCGTGGTGTTCTGACGAGATATAACCGAAATACTCTTACAAATGAGCACATTTTTACGACAAAGAGTTGGATGCACAATAGATATACCCTGTAAACCATGAGCCAAATCTGGATTAACACGACCCCATATAATTGATTCAGAGTTTGGAGGAAGTTCAACTGTTTTTAAACACTTGACACGAGACTGTAAGGTAGGTAAAGGTTTACTGAAGTCTAATAAAACACGATTATCGCGAAGAAATCCAGTTCCCAGAATCAAGGGTTGAGATGACTGCTTTAACACAAAAAAGTCAACAGCACTAGATTTACTAGTCAATGTTTTAAGCTGAACGGATGTAACCCCGAGGACATCGACTGGTTTACCATCGGCTAGGTGAATGGTTGCATATGGCAAAGGTTTAACTGTAGTCTTGACATGTGAAGGTAGTGTCTTATATAGATCAGCTGCTAAAATATTGATGGAACTGCCACTATCCAGTAAAGCATACAACTTCAGCTGATGAATTTGTACTGGTAAATATAAAAATTTTCCGCCTTGTTCAATGTTTAGACGATGAGGAAGAGCACGACTGGAACAAAAGTTTACTGATTCCTTCCCAAGGGCCTGTGCTCTGGAGCTCTTGGGGGCTGCAAGTTTCCCTGCTGTTGAACATTACGTAGCTTGCAACGATAGGCTGTATGTCCATACTGTTTACAATGGAGACAATGAAGATCGGGTCTGTAATTACCACTCTTAATCCAGTTGCATTCGGCTTGACGGTGACCTGGAGCGTGACAAGCAAAACAGGTAGGCAGTGGCTGTGAGGGTACAGGCAGTGAATGGGAAGTTGTCGATAACTGACTAGTTGACTGCTGACTGTAAGACCTGGCTGGTGGCTGAGGAGAGGGCTGAGACTGAGATATAGGCAGCTGTGAGAACTGCTCTGTCAGTGCAGAAACTTGCTGATGCAAGTTGACAAAATCTGAGTAGCTTACAGACGGAGGGTTAGAGGAAAACTGTTTCCTATCGCCATGATGATGACTTGTGATGCAAGGATTAATGGTTTTATCACCCGAACTGTCATAGGGACGTAGTGAACTAGGCTGACCCAGGATTGGTTCTTGACGTCGATAACCATAAGCTTCTCCAAGTTTGGCTGCAGTGACTGCATCTTGCAAAGTCTTTGGCTGTCCTGCACGTACAAAAAAGGCTAAGTGTGGAGGCAAAGCATCTATAAACCTCAGCAAAATGTCATAATCAGGCTTTTGAAGACGGGTACCAAGATCTAACAACTGACCACTAAATTCTTGTATGGAGAAACCAGGGTGCAACGCTGCAGTATTATAGGCCTGAAACTGTAAAACTCGATCACCCTCAATAAAACTATGACGAAATTTAACACACAGTGCACTCCATGACATTTTGTCGACTGGAGTTAGGTGGGTGAACCAAGTGCGTGCTGGACCACGTAGTTGGAGGTGAAAAGCTGCAATTTTCTTACAATCAGTGTCGATTTCTTCTAACAAACAATACGAATCAAAGGCAGAAATGAAATACTGAGCCTCCTGCGTACTACCATCAAAATGCGGCAAGAGATTATTAAACCTGTATTGGCGGTGAACTGTAGAAGAACCGTCCGAACTCAATTCATCGGATAAATTCTGGTGTTGACCATACGTAGGTTGGACTGGGAACCAATAGGGATCGCCAAGATCTACAGCAATGGAATCTTGTAAATGCATGTTATTCTGAGCACTTGCTGGATTGGTAAATGGAGTAGAAGACTGGAAATTCATGTACATGGCTTGACTTGACTAAAGTAATACTAACTACTGTAGTGCAGGCGTAGTAAGTACTGTATGATTAGTGAGCATAGGCATATCATCATTATATATAGTGGAACGTCATCAGATTTCGTGAGGTATGCCTGGATCGGTAAAAAGGAGTAGATGCCTGCAACTGCATGGACTTGGCTTCATTGGCTTGTCTATTATTACTATTACTAAAGTACTAACGAATGATAGTCTTATTGGTCAGCATTGGGGGAGGTGACTTCGGCAGACATCAACATGGCGGAAAAACGTGGTCGGGCGTGTTGAGATTACCAAACAATCTTGACACTGACAGAACGAAACAGCGTGGATTCATACTCTGTGTTGTGTTTAATGAGCGTCGGTCGACTCACCAGAACTTTAGCATCTCCACCATGTTATCTTACAACGGCGGGGGATTATGCGCCGTGCAGACTTATAAATTGAAAAAGGAAAAATTGATTGTTAATGATAATTTGATGTTTATTCCGCCATTCTACAAAGTCAACCTCAAAACGAGGCTCTCAATATTTGATTATCCAGACAAAACATTATATAGTTGTGATTAACCAGACTTAAGTAGATATTTGAGGGTTATTAAATAGAAGATATAACAATGGGATCGAGCGCCGCGGGCGCTAAAAAAATTCAGATATGTAGCCGAGCTTTTAAATTTTCGGGACAGGGCCTCAAAATTTTAGTCAATGTCATTGCAAATGGAACCAAATTCTCGTTAACGAAATGATAAGAAATGGGACAGAATCTTGAGGACTATTTGTCAATTTCGCCTGTTTTGTGATTTTCTCTTTAATTCATTTAGTCTGAGACCGACATCGATGAATACTTTTTTTGAGACCGACTATTTTTTTTGCAATGGGGGAAAACATTTCATAGAACAACATACTCACAACAGAATAAGAGTGACAAACATTTTTTCAAACATGACAAGCAGACATGGTTATTTCATGCTATAGTTTTGTGTGACGAATGCAATTTAGGCTCACGGATTCACGCAAATACATAATATTTAGGATCTATTCTGGCATTGTTTGTTTACCTCATTAATTCATTAAGTCGCCGATGCATAATTTTGAGACCGACTGCAGTGACTGCACCATTTTTCTCCCTGGGAAAAATTTTGGTCTTGGACCAACATACTCACAACAGAATACGAGTGAAACACAACATTTTTTCAAACATGATATATAAGTTGACAAGGTTATTTTATACCAAAGTTTTGCGTGAGTAGCGTGACGTATGCAGTGAGCACTTATTTTGATACCGACTGCTCTGATTTTGCGACCGACTATTTGTTAGAAATATTGCACTGTAAGCGAATGTGACTATGTTATTTGTGTTACAGTGGCTGGACGTCCACTGCCGTTATTTAGACATTCAGATCCAAGTCCAAGTTTTGGGCGTATTGCAGTGTCCGTTGTGTGCCGGCTGCCCACTTCGTTTTTCTACGTACTGCTTGCGCCACCACCATTGTTGTTTTACAACTGAACTTTAAGTTTAATCACATTTTGTTGATTTATGCTGTAACCTCTTTTTGTTTTCTTCCGATTAAAGTTTTCTTCCGATTAAAGTTTTATTCACGAAAAACAAAGACTTTTTTAACACTATTTTACACTATTTTTCTTCCTGGGGGTACCCCCCCCCCCCTCCACACACACATTTACGCCCCTATATATGTTACACGTTTTATCTGATTTTGATGAAACTTACAATGTATGTTGATTACCGAAAGATCTCGGTTCCTTTCGATATTGGAGCATATTTGACAATCACTTCCCGGATTATGGCCTCTGTTTATCCGAACAATCACATTTTAGCTTGTGGACCCTGTAGAAGTAACCGTTTGAATGTGATTGTAAAAATCTTTTTACTATATGAGGTCACAAGTTTTATCCGATATCGACGAAACTTGAAATATAGGTAGCAGTAAGTAGTAAATTACGATAATATCGCACACTGCATACAGTAGTATCTATACATTATATACATAAACTACATGAAATGAAATGGGGTTTAACGTCCTACTGTTCTGGGCTAATGTGAAGACGGGCATACGTCATACAGTGTGATATAAGGGAAATTTTGCCCGGGCAGCGGCGCTACGGCCTATTTTTATATCGAATTCCAGCTGCCAAGGGATCTTTTGCGTGCAAGCCAATGTATACACGGAACTTCGGTTTTTCGTCCCTCCCGTACGACTAGACAGCAGTCCTTGTCAGGCCCTCCGTCCTGCATCACTGACAAGGGGAAACAATAATAGCAGTGTCCAGTCCATATCGACCTACGAAACACTTTGTTCTAAAATCAAATCATTGAAAATACCGATGGCCGAATGGTTAGCACGTGCGTGTTGCATCATAAAGCCTGTCATTGAGTCAAGTGGCGTGGTTTCAAATCTCCGCTTGTACGTGACAATGAGTATGGTCGCCTGTCCAGCCTCGTGGGTTTTCTCGGGGTTCTCCGGTTTCCTCCCACTGCTTAATATCCGTACGCGCAAGCGAATAATGGACGTTAAGCCATATTTCTCTCTCTCACCAAAATTTGAGATTTATCTTTAGTTAAGATTTGGAGAAACTGATCCCAGTCTATCATAATGGTATAACCTACCTCATCTCGTGCTCGATCCCAGCTTGTAGTTACCACATGACCTTCTTTTGCTCACCTTGCCTCCTGAAAATAAACAAGACAAGACAACTGCTCGATATGACGAATACGGCATGCTCTACTTACATAGCGATCGATCGGTTAATCGATAATCATGAATCAGGCTCTGTAAAAAATTGTACGTACTCAACAACGTCAGCAATAAAAAATCAATATCTTTTTCAGTCGAATTCAGCATTATCGTACACAATTCTTAGCATTTAACTAATTATATTCTGAAAGGTAATTATATTAATTTTCCAAATATTAACAACAGCAGTTTGAAGGGGTGCAAGCTAAACTTTAGCGTCGCCTTTTTTCAATATTTTAAAGTGAAAGCGCGGTAATATTCCGAGTTTAAAATTCGGATCATCCTACAAAGCCCTAAGGATCCCAACTAAATATATTCTGACAGGTAATCAATAAGATTTCCCAATATTATAAATAAAAGATGACACACTCGTATTAATGGGTGTGCTTCGAACCAGAACATTTCAAAGACAAATAGCGTTCATATTCTGTGCTATTATTCGGACCATTGCACAAAATTCTCAGCATTCTACATAACGAGAATTCTCAACGCTTTCGAAATATTATTAGTAAAAACTGGCACGATCATATTGAAGGGGTGGGCTCTTAACCTGAACATTGCCAGTTTAAAAGGGATAGACAATTAATTTTCCGAGTCAAAGTTCAGATCATTGTTTAAAATATATTGTAACTAAATATATTCCGAAATTTAATTTAATACGCTTTCTAAATATTATCTGTAAAATTCTTAATGGAAAGATAGACAGATATTCTTTTTGAAAGTCTAAATTCGGATCATCGTACAAAAATCTGAGCATCCAGCTATATATTTTCTGAAAAGGGAATTCTCAACGCTTTCTAAATATTATCAGTAAAAGTTGACACAATCATATCAAAGGGGCACCCTCAATCTAAACGTGACCATTTAAATGTAAAGAAAGGCCGGTATTTTTGAAGTTCGTATTCGGACCATTGTACAACATTCTGAACATCCAACTAAATATATTTTGAAAGGATTTTAAATAACCTTTCCAAACATTATTCGCAAAAGTTTACACAATCATATAAATGGTATATAGTTCCCTTTCTATTTTTTTTAGGGTGAAAGCGCTCCTCTTTAATATGACTGTGCCAACTTTGAATAATTATTTGATTTGGAAACCGTGTTTCAATACTTTTCAGAATATATTCAATTTAATGCTGAGAATTGTGTTCGATGATCCGAATTTAAACTTCAAATATTACCGGTCAAAGTTTGCATTTAAAGGACCAACATCACTAATATTTGGGACCTAGAAATTGACACAAATGAGTCGCAGTGCATGTAAGAATGTGATAATATGAATGTATATAAATTGATTTACATTCAGTCGTTTCCGTTTTTACTCTAATTTCAAATCAGTTATGTTTGCCGAAGTCTAAATCTTCATTCCACTCATGCAGCAAAAGACCACGGCAAGGTGGTAATAAAGAAAAGTCTGTTATTTTTTCACACAGAAAATCTTTTTTCTGGTGTCATCTACTAATGTAAGTCGCCCCGTTATCGATCAAAATTTGTACATTTGGATCATCGTTTGCGAAGGAAACGATTGGGATGTCGTTTTCGCCTGAGCAAGAACACAATTTGAAATGCGAAGAGGAGTAGGTAAGATATTTTGGTGTCCTCGTGGCTGGTTGTCAGTTCTAGGATATTCTCGACACTTTCAATACTAATCTTGAAATGTTTTGATTCAATTAAGATTAGTATTGAAAGTGTCGAGAATATCTATCTTTCTTTTTAAAGATAATCCCAACTTTCTAACAATTTTTAGAGAGCTGGTTTAGAAAAAATTGTTTGTGCGTTGAACCGCGAAAACCGACTTACATCAGTAGATTACATTAGAAGAAAGATTTTCTGGAGGAATTTTAATTGTGACGAAAAATAATCTTGCCCGAGTAGTCTTTTGCTGCACATTAAACACAATAATTATGTTGCAACAATATGGTGACAGGCTACAAAACCGATGACCAAACCAGATGACCCTGCAATACAAGGTTGAAATGAAGATTTATAATGTGAACGGGTATCTGAAGCATATCCAAGAGATATATGCGAGCTGTTGATATTATATATACATATTTAGAGATGTGCAGTGGAATTAAAAAGTAATTAACGTTCTAAGACAAGCATTATTTTAATCAACGAGAACTCAGTTCCCGCCAATTTAACTCCCCCCTCCTCCACACACGCACACCTGCTACTCCCACCCCACAAATCAAACAGTTGTCCAGGGGAATCATAAGCACTTATGTAGAGACGGGTAGTCCTAGAAATTTGTGTTTTATCAATAAATTATGGCAACATAATGACCCCCCCCCCCACACACACACACACCCATTGCAGACATTTAGCTCCCTATATCTCGAAAACGCCTGATCACCACCCAGATTCGGGGTCTACACAAAAAACTGGTCTAGAAAAACTTGGTCTCATAAATTCACAGCTCGGATTGCGATTCCCCCCCCCCCATCCGTTCAGACATCGGCTGGACTACCTGCAACAGGCAGATTTAGATCTTGCATAAGGTGAGTTTAAAGCGATAATTTCATATTTTCAAAAGAAGTCAAAACATAATTATTTCTATGTCTTTTGCTCAATAGGTTGTCAACTCATTACTATACATCATAGGCATTATTCCCAACACTAATAAATCATTGACACAGGAAATAATAACACAATTGCCTCCCTTGTTTTCCATTGTATAGCTATCTTCAAACGTTTGAATTTGAAGTTGAAAATGTTGTATTTGCCAATTTCTCAACTGGCAATAGTGAATTATTGGATTAATAGGATTTTTCTTCAACAAGGTAGGACTGCTTATAGATACTATCTATTTTAAAAATATAACTAAAAAATATGAAATTGCAGCTTTAAGCACGGCTACATATCTGGTTACAGCAAAGTCATCCTCCACTCTCTCGACCTCACCATTCCGTAGAACGAGTTTACAGACGGATCCAAATACATCATATGACTCTCCTACGACTTAACGGGGAATTCTGAAACCAGATAGTGTCTCTTGAACCTCAACGGACTCTCCCAATGAATTATTTCTACCTGAAGTGTCCTCTCTCAAATCAGTAAATTTTATACTCCCAAGAGTCACGGCCATTAATTATTCCATTGGCTAATTATGATGTAATTAATCTTGTGATTGGTCACTCATGTCAAATGTGAAATGGAATTTTCCGATCAAGCTCCTCATGCCTTGCATGCCACAGGGGACTAATTACTAAATTTGGTCAACAGACACATTCCATTTCTGACCATTAAGGTAGCATAACATATATGACAAATGTGTTTATTAACTTAATAGTTCAATTCATGTATCATATCAACACTGACCCCCCCCCTTCCTGTTATTCTCACAATATTTCATAAACAATTTAATATGCGTTTTTAACAAACTCATATCATAGCTAATATACTGACACGTGATCGCTATTGGGTATTCATTTGCGTACACTGACAAGTATGCCGTCTATGGTTTTATTTTGCAACAGTCAAATATATTTCTTATATATTTAGCCAGGTGTGCCGCTATTTTTCCATGTGTTCCAAGGTGTGCCGGTGTCAAAAAAGTCGAGAACCAGTGTTCTAATGTATTAACAAAGTTCTTACTGATAAATGGGAGATAACTATTGTGATATCAGACCAGATTAACTATATGTTACAGTAATGATGATCGAGGCTAATAATGTATCATAATGTATGATTAACTCATATATAGATAATCTCCTACTAGTCTTTTGTCGATATGAAAAAATATTATCACAAATTGCATAATGTAATGTTTAACTAATACAAATTGATCCTATGTAAAAAAAAACAAACCTCAAAACTTTTCATTATGCGTTTCTCTTTAGATATTATTGGATCGCTAGCTACGTTCAATTTGTAGAAATTGGATGGCCGAATGGTTAGCACGTGCTGTATCATATAGCCTGTCATTGAGTCAATTGGCGTGGTTTCGAATCCCTGGTTGTACGTGACAAGGAGTAGGGTCACCTGTCCGCCCTCGTGTTAGTCCCGAAATGACCTACTTTGTGTCGAGTGGACGTTAAACCCCATTCCCCCTCTTTCTTTGCCTCTCTCGTCAATTTGCTGTTTATCTCCAGAGCGGTGTCGTTTAGTTTCGCTCATTTGTTATGCAAGATAACACTGCAACTCGTATTTTTCTTTTCTTTTTGCAATGGGGGGGGGGACTAGTGGTCTAGAGTGCCGCGCTTCGACCTCTAAGTGGTCGGTCACCTCTGGCATGCGGTTGTGGTTTCGATCCCTGGTGTGAGTGTATGTGGCATGGAGATAGGGGTGCCTTCTCAACCTCGTGGTTTTCCTCCGGGCACTCCGGTTTCTTCCCATTGCTAAAGACCCCTACGCGCAGGCGAATTATTGAAATAAAATTGAACCCATACGTTAGTCCCAAAATGACCTAGTTTGTTTCGAGTGGACGTTAAACCCCGTTTCTCTCTCTCTCTCTCTCTCTCTCTCTCTCTCGCTCACTTTGCAATGTTCTTAAAATCTTTGTTGAGTTGCCTGAGACGAGAGTTGTTAAAGGAGCTAAATCGCTAACATTTGGGACCTAGAAACTGACACAAGTGGGTCGCAACGCATCTTATTCTGTAATATGAATGTATATAAACTGATTTACATTCAATGGTTTCCGTTTTTACTATAATTTCAAAACGTTATGTTCGGCGAAATAAGCCAGCAGTATCAATCGAATGCAAATTTCTAGCGTCTGGTTATTCCAGTCTACATACGTCGTTTGATTTGGTGCAATATTTCTAGCCTCGTTCCTCGAGTCTCTTGCTAGAACTGGGGCTGAAACGCATTACGGTAAACGATTCGTGTACCAATGGTAAAATGTTTATTTTGACTACCATATTGGATATAAAAAGCCCATCTTTTTCCGGTAAGATCACAGAATCAATGATGATTTGAATTTACAAATAATTCGTGTTTTCAATGTTGAAGATTTTAGATGATATTGAGTTAGAGACTTAGTTACTATAAGTTACTAATTGAATCTTGGAGCAGATTTCGTTAGGTTGTAACACACTAACTAAACGAATAGTCCTGAATTTCGGTACTAACATGTGTTTTTTTGATTTTACTCCAATTATTCGCTTGCGCATAGAGGCCTTTAGCAGTGGAAGGAAACCCGAGGAGCCGGAGAAAACCCTAGAGATTGGACAGGCGACCCTACTCCATGTCACGTACAACCGTTGATTGTAGAGAGTACGAAACCACACCACGGGATTGTAATATTGAACATGGGCCTTTATTTGTAATAGACATTTCTTTAGATGTGCAAAACACCTACAAATCAAATTTCAAAACTTTCCCTTTTTATAAATGAAAGTCGGTGACATGACGAAACGAAAATTAATGGAAAACCACTTTATTTTAAAATACGTTCCCTCGACTTAATAACTTCATTATCTTCCATTCATTTGTTCTTAAATTAAACAACATATTAAGGACAATATTGGGACCAGTCATTATAACATATGTGATAGAACTGGTAAAATACATTCCAAATATAATTTTAACACAGAGATCATTCGTACAGGAGACGTGTAACAAACTCTTAAATATACGGGAAGTGACGTCAAACATGACTAACACGAGAACTTGTCCTTCTGTATAACTGAGTGAACTAACGAGCAATAACAGACACGCTGATGAATTTCATTTCACTGATAATTCCGTTGACGATGATAAGTTATTATATGAGAAGGTGAGAGGATATCTCACAATTCAAAAAAAGAACTGGCTGTCAGTAGATAAAAGATAACGAACAAATTAGAAAAAGTCCGTGCATTACCATGTTTTTATTAAGAGCAGCATGAATAAAAACAGGGGAATGCACGGGATTTTCCTTTTTTTTTCGTTTTGTCTTATCTAGTGACAGCCAATTCTTTTTTTGAATTGTGAGATAAACTCTCATCGTCTTATAAAACAACTTTCCATCTTCAACGGAATTATCAGTGAAATGAAATTCGCTTGTGTGTCTGTCATCGCTCGTTAGTTCACTCAGTTATATAGAAGGACAACTCGTGTTAGTCATGTTTGAAGTCACTTCCCGTATATTTAAGAGTTTGTTACACGTCTCCTGTACCAATGATCTCTGTGTTAAAATTATATTTGGAATGTAATTTACCAGTTGTATCACATATGTAATAATGACTGGCACCAATATTGTCCTTTAACACACATGTATACATGTTTTCTGTTCGTTACCGATATACTATGTAACCACAGACAATGGTAACTAATTAAAACCACAGTGTCACTATGTAAATATGTATAAATATACTATACTGTCCATCTTTATACAATGACATTATTTATGAATAGTCCCAAGACGGACGAAAAGTAGCTTGAACATTATCTGAAGTAAATTCAACTTTTATTACAAATTATATCACAGGCACCCTTACTTTGATTGCGATGTATATAAATTATATCACAGACAAACACTTTGATTGCGGTGTATGAAAAAAACACCTCTTGGTAGTTTGAATTCGAGACAAGAGTAGGCCGTATTGTTGCTGTCAGCTGAGATACAGTTGAACACATGTTATTTTTTTGGAGCAACATTATAAATGTATTTGTGTTGTGTTCATGCCAGTTATAATAGGCGTACACAGGTGCATAGTCCATATTACCACGTGTGTGTTCATTATCATCATCGTCATGAACATCAACTTTACCAAAATAACTTTCAGCATAGGCTGGTGGCGCTGAAAAATATAAAATATACTCGTTATATACGAAATGGTAGAAATCTCACGCGTCTTCAAGCAACAATGTCTATTTGTAATAATCGAGTTGCAAAGTTCAAGGTTCGTTCAATGTCAAGGTTTCCATGGAGGTCACTATGTCACAAAGGATTCTACTGTTCACGTGTCTGTAGATAACGTAGATGTTATAAAACCCACAGTCGTTGCTTCAGGAACATGTACTAACACATTAAAATTATATTCCACTAGAAGGATACTCGGCCTCACCCGGGGCCCACGCCGGAATTACACACCGGTTCTAGCCACTCCTATACACCAAATTTCAGCCTCGGGATAGCCCTAGTGTAGCCCCAAACCTGGACGGTCAGGAAGAAAAACAGAGAAATGAAATGAAATGGGGTTTAACGTCCTACTTTTGGCACCTAACCTGGGCTAACGGAGGACGGGCATACGCCATACACAGTGTGCTATGAGGGAAATTTTGCCCGGACAGCGGCGCTACGGCCTACTCTTATATCGAATTCCAACTGCTAAAGGATCTTTTACGTGCACGCCTATGTGTACACGGGACATTGGTTTTTCGTCCTATCCGAACGACTAGGGGGTCGTTAGCAGTGGCAGGAAACCGGAGTACCCGGATAAAACCAACGAGGCTGGACAGGCGACCCTACTCCTTGCCACGTACAAACCGGGGATTCGAAACCACGCCAGTTGACTCAATGGCACAGAGAGATAATTGTCAATTTTTATTAACTTTCATATACTTACGTAGATCGGGGGGTTGGGATGGCCTAGTGGTCTGGCTTGCGGCTGTGGTTTCGATCCCTGGTGTGAGCGTACTTATGTGGCATGGAGAAAGGGGCGCCTTCTCAACCTCGTGGGTTTCCTCCGGGCACTCCGGTTTCCTCCCACTACTAAAGACCCCTACGCGCAAGCGAATTATTGAAATAAAATTGAACCATATGTTAGTACCAAAATGACCTAGTTTGTGTTGAGTGGACGTTAAACCGCATTTCTCTCTCTCTCACTTACGAAGATCTTGATTACTTGAACCGACATTAACATAATCCACCGGCGGGAGAGGCATAGCTACTGACAAAGGTACCGGCATGGGAGCTGGTACACCATACTGCTCTGCTACTGATTTTAATGGAATCGTACCAATTATAATTTCTTGAGGTACCACTAGATCAAATGCTGGCCCAGATGGATCTACATTTAACTAAAAATATATGCATAATATTAACAAGAAAAGTCAAAATATCATCTATGAGGCATTCCATTAAAATCTATTACAATTCAAACCTACCTAATATCTATATTAAACATGCATTAAGCAAGAGCAAAATCTGCCTATTGCAGGTCTTTCTTTAGGCCTGAAATGTTATAAAAAGTATTAATAAAACATTAATTAACTGATCCAGTCCTTAATCATCTCTCGATGGCATCAGATTTATCCGATATTAAACAAATTGAATGGTCCAGCGATCCTTTGATTTAATCAAATATGGTGGACCGAGACTTGGCTATAATCAACCAGTACCGTGGTTGAAATTATTGCCCACGTCTGCCAAACCTTCAAAGGCTAATATCTTCGCCTGCAATATAGTAATTTGAATGAAATTTTCGAATTATTCATTTAACATTATCTACTTTCGAAATATTATAGCAAGAATGGCTAGTTCTTTATCTAAATTTTTAAATGTCTCACCGTTACAGTATATGTTATATCTATATTAAATGTCTCACCGTTACAGTATATGTAATATCTATAATAGCACAGCCTCGTAAGTTCGATGGAGGTAAAGGTGGTATACCAAGAGCCTCTCCATTCCAAATATCATCCCCACCTTCTCGAATGGGACCATGGTATATTTTAGACACAGAATTTTTCACCGTTCTTGTTTTGCTGGGAGTATGGTACTGAACAGTCTGAAAGTGAAATAAGTTATAATCATGAGAGAGAGAAATGGAGTTTAACGTCCACCTGATACAAACTGGGTCATTTTGGGACTAACACGTGGTTCAATTTTATTTCGATAATTCGTTTGTGCTTAGGGATTGTTAGCAGTGTGAGGAAACCGGAGGACTCGAAGAAAACCCACGAGGTTAGACAGACGACTCTACTCCTTGTCACGTACATGTTCCGGTACTGATCAGACTGAAGCCAGTATTTCAAAAGTTTGATGGTGGCCAAACTGACCATTTTCAAATTGTTGATCACTATTGACACATTGGTGTCAGTCATTATCACGTTGCGATAGAACTGATTAAACACGTTCCAAATATAATTTCAACTCACACATCATTGCTATGATAGGCGCGTTACGAAGCTTTCAAGAAACAGAAGTGATGTCAGATACACGGCCGAATTTCTTCTCACTATATAAATTCCTTCGAAGACCAAAATATGTGAGCCTGTGAGAGGACATCTGATAACTGACTGTCACT
The DNA here is from genome assembly GCA_963678685.1 of Patella ulyssiponensis. NCBI lineage: Eukaryota > Metazoa > Mollusca > Gastropoda > Patellidae > Patella > Patella ulyssiponensis. Next base: position 58,164,612 of record OY783232.1, on the reverse strand, counting down.
AGATGAGAGAAAACGAGAAAAATAGAAATAGTCCGTACATTTCCTTGTTTTTACATCACAAAAACATAGCTTATATCGTCGTAAGGCTAACGCAAATTTTGAAATCCACTCGTTTCTGGCGGCATGGTTGAATTCTTGTGAATCAAATATTTTATAATCTTGGTGGCTTGTTATACGGAGCTAAAACAGGCACATGTTTGTTTATCCTCGACTTACCATCTTAATCTCAGCAAATGAACTGGTCATTTTACGTCTACTGTGATTATTTATTTCACCATGGATACGAATATCTTCTCCAGGAACATATCCTAGTCTATCTAGTTTTAATACGGCACTGATAGGTCCTGATTTACAACATAAACAACATAGATTCTTCTCACCTTGTTGTATAGCACCTTGCTATAATATAAATAAAACACATTTATGTATAATACATTAATATAATACAGATCAAACACAGTTATGTATAACATATTACTATAACACAGTTAGTTATGTGTTACACATTACTATATTATAAATAAAACACATGTATGTATAACACATTACTTCAATACAGATTAAACACGGTTAGTTATGTATAACACATTACTATAATATAAATAAAACACACTTATGTATAACACATTACTATAATATAAATAAAACACAGTTAGTTATGTATAACACATTACTATAATATAAATAAAACACATTTATGTATATCACATTACTATAATACATGTTAAACACAGTTAGTAATGTATAACACATTACTATAATACAGATTAAACACGTTAGTTATGTATAACACATTGTGACACTCTTAAGGACAAGTTACCTTTTGTCCGGACGGCCAAATCTTCTGTGTCACACTGTCGTTTGTCTAGGTAGGACTTGACGTTGTGATCAATAACAATTCAACACTTTTTCTGTAATCTTGAAATATTCTTTATATGTTACGATAAGTTATTCTACAGCACAGATACAACTATTGTTCTTTAGGTATATAATCGTTAACCACGATTAAAACCTATGTTGTCTGCCCTGGCTATTTTGCCTAACCGTCTCCAACCGTCTCCCGGGAAAACGCGCTTGTCTAATTTATATAAAAAGGTGAGGGGCGTCCACCATCAGGGCGGATCCTTGACCATATTTGGGCTAGTGTGGCAGTAGAGCACGCCGTTACGTTAGTCCAGGGACTGTCCCATTGAATCAATGTCGAAAAAAGTTGGAGAACAGTCAATTTTACTGGACAACTTTTCACTGCTTAACGACGGGGTGTCAATCCGAGTGAAAGCCTGTACAATCTAAAGCCTGTACATTTCGTTTCGTCTTGTATGACTGACATTCCTGAAGTGGACGTTAACCTACAGTAGGAGTGTCATGGCTGCGAAATTGTAACTTGATAGGAGGGGACGTATTTTTAACAGCGTGTTGTTTCGCTCATACTGACTCTAGCGAAGTAAGCAAGGTCTTATTTTCTCACTAAGATGTTCGTTTACGTTGTACATGCGTCCACACGGATTGACACCCCATCGTTTAGCAGTGAAAAGTTGCCCAGTAAAATTGACTGGGGCGAGAATTTTCTTTCGACATTGATTGAATGGGACAGTTTCTGAACGTTCAGGGCGAGTGTAATGAGATCGACGTTCAGAGCTGAACTAGCCGTTACGTCAACCCTAATTTTATGAAATTGGGCTAATTTGTACTTTACCAAAGGTGCGTAGACCTCTGACCTGATGTCTGATCGTTAGCGTAATAGGATATCATTTTTAACTAACTGTGACACAACAGTAGCCCTCTTCCAGAAATAACTGGTAGCAGGAACCATGAGTCAGTCTAAGACAAATGAAGGAATCCTACCAGCGTAGCCTGCATTGTGTCACACTCGCCCCTCATTAATTTTCGTTTGTGAGTTCAACACAAACGTGCATGGGTAGGCTTTAACATAACCAGCCAGTTTCTATATTTACATGTATATGCATCGGTCAACATTCATTAAGAGGGTTGAACTGTTTTCACCCGGATGTGTACATTGTTAATTTCAAATAGCCAGGGATATTTGTATAGGATATAATATAGATATTGATATAGGATATAATATGGTTATTCTATGGGGGATTACAACATGGATATTCATAGCACAATACACTGTAAGTATATATATAATAGATAGATGGTTAAAGTATATATATAATAGATAGATAGCAAATGTTTATCGTTATTCACAAAATGTTTATCGTTATTCACAAAAGGTTTATCTTTATTCACAAGAAGAAAACCGCACACAGTAGGTTCTGGTACACACAAATAATGTTTTATTTTCCCAGAGTTTATGAATCACCTTAATGTTTTCTCACTGCTTGTACACCAATTATATCAATTAAGGTCCAGTCATCTGCCACGTTTGGATGCATTCGGTGCAGGAAAAACTTTCTGCAAATCTTCCATTGCCAATTCAGGGCTCATTTTGTCCATAACTGCTTGTGTACCGACTGGCAAAGATGTGACAGCAGTCGGAGCTGTCATGTAGATTGTGGGTTCCATGGACGTTGATGGTAAGGTGACTTCACGGGATCCTTCATCTGCTCTGGACACCATCTGGATATCGTTTTCGTGTACTGTGCGTTCTGTAACTTCTCTGTGGTTTCTACCATTTCTCTTAAAACAATGGCTTATTAAATAATTAAATTTTGGGTTGTATTTATAACAACTAGCAACAATCAGAATTACAAATATGACTGTTGCTCCTATGCCAATAATGATATAGTACCAATTGGGCTGGGATTTGTCTTCATTAATCGACCTAAGAGTATTCAACTCATAACCCAAGCTATCTAGCGGAATTTGATCAACTTCCTTCAAACGTGGGGGTAATTCTGTTAGAGTATAATTTGCCAAAACCGTTTCAAGAGGCTTCCATAAGTTTTCTAACGTTTTGTTAAACGATTGGATAAGCTTTTCAAAAGACACATTTTTTATAATCGTACTTTCATGTTCAAAAAATGCTGGCAAAATAATGTCATCACTTGTCGCCGTACAGGTCATATTTAGTTGTATTATATTTAACGGCGGAGTTACGTCAACTGTCGAATGTCCGAGATTCGAATCGTGACAAACTATTGTCAAACGGAACTTTCTTCGTGTTGTAACTACCCATAATCCATTGTTTAAATATTCGGCAATAGGAAGTATACTGGTCGGTTTTACATTAATTTTGCATAAATCTTTTATCCGTGTTTCGTCCTGCATGAACAAAGCTACTACACATAGCCGATTTAAATTTGTTGGATATATTGGACTTTGAATTCGACAAAATTTAAGTTGTGGATCGCTACATTGATCAATTTCGTCTTTACCCAACCGAACGTATTTTGTACGATCCACACTAATAGCTAAATATGGTGTCTCTAAGCTATAGTGAGCAACCATTTTATGGGTGGCTTTGGATTTACTTCCCATAAGTTGTGAATTCATAGGTATTGGTAAATTGTGCGCGTGAAACAAGTCATACGCACCGCTAGAATCTAACAGAGGAATAGACATTATGATCAAAATACGACTAGAGTCCAAAACACTAGTACACGTTACTGTTTTATAATAATTAAATAAGTTTTCCGTCGGATTATAGGGTAATTTTACGCTGTTTGGAATATGTTCTCGAATTCCGAGCAACAATGTCTTTAATGACGACGGAGAAATACTTGCAGATGACAAATGCCCAAGACTAAGCATATTTAATTCTTGTCGCAAGTCTTCTACATATAATTCAGCTCTTAATATCACTAACTTTATATCGTCCACAACCAAATTTAAGCGCAAGTACAAATGAATAAATTTTTCCAGTTGAAAGAGGTGGGTTTTAAACCCCTTCACTATATCGGCGACCTTTTTATCCAGCATTCCTAACGCAACTCGCAGTCTTGAAATCGCTAAGCGATTTGTATTTATCTCCATTCGGGATACATTAAGAAGTGACAGGCTCTTCCTTACCACATGTGTTATGGCCTGTTGATTGTCTGACAGACTTTCAATATTGTGTCTAATTGTGTCTAAATCACTTTCAGAAACTGTTCCAAATAAAAAGCTCAAAGCCTTGCCTACAATAGGAATTAAAGATCGTTTTACTCTAGTACTATCACTCAGAGTGCCAAAATCTAATACGGTTTCTAACAGTTCACTATGGGATTGTTCTATTGTTAAAATTTCCATTCTCAACTTAAGAAACGTTTCTTTGAAATCCGTCGTCTCGGTAGTGTTATATGCGGCTAGAATTTCGTCTACTTCGGCGAGACTTCGTTCTAGATCGAGTGAGAGGATTGATATGAACCTATCGAAGGGCACTAAATCATGTATTAACGTAACTAACCAGCGAGACCTTGTCGTATCTATCTTGTTAATTGGTCGAAAAATTACATTTTCTTTTATCAACAACCCCCCACTTAAGTGCACCAAGCCAAGAAGCAGAAAGAAAAGTAGAAACTCCATGCTCAACCTAAAATATATTATAACAAAGGACATTAACCTCTATTCTCAACAACATTATAATTACACAAACCAACGCAACAAGTAGTTACTCACAAAGTGCGTGGAATATAAAGGTAACTATAACAGTTACAATAAACCAGACAAGGCTCTAAACAACCTTCTCAGTTTTTTCTGGTTACCATTATTATTTTTCTTTAGCTGATCATTATCATTTTTCCTTTTAGCGCCGTACGCCTCACTTATATCCATGACCGTGTCACTAATACCCGTGACATTTTCGTGGTCATCGTGGTTGCTATGCGCATCTGTTATTGTGTCACTAATACCCGTGACATTTTCGTGGTCATCGTGGTTGCTATGCGCATCTGTTATTGTGTCACTAATACCCGTGACATTTTCGTGGTCATCGTGGTTGCTATGCGCATCTGTTATTGTGGAATCACTCGATTCACTATCCGTACTCAACGAGTCGCCGTCATCGGACATGGCCGATTCATCCCTTTCTCGGGCTTTTATACGGTTGGCGAGTTCCATTAACGGAATGTCATCTTCGCTGGATGAATTTTCACGTTCGCGCCTAAAACGCTTAGCAAGTTTTGCCAAAGGTAATTCGTCATCAGGGTCATTAACCTCGTCCTCTGACGATGAACTAGAATCAGACGGATCGACAACATACTGTGTCTTGCGTAATGCTCTCTGGTTTGGCTCACCTTTGGGTATCTCCCAATCATCTATTTTTGCTAATCTTAAATGCGCAGCATGGACCTTAGTGGTGTTTCCCGTCAGTTGATTATGGATAACGAATGTGACAGGGGAGGTTTGCTCAATAATTCGATAATATGGCGTCCACTTTTCTTGTAATTTGTTTCTCCGAAGATGATTTTTACTGTAAACTGGGTCTCCTACTTTGAAAGGGGTATCTATCGCGGTGCGATTCCCATATTTGGCTTGCTTTCTTTGTGCTTTTTTAAGACGCTTGTGGACTAACAAAAAGGACTGGTGTTGGTTTTGTAACGCTATTTCATGTAAATCGGTTCCTACATACTTCCGTCTAGGTTTGAGTATATTGTCAAGGGGTAAATTAACGTCTCTATTGTACAATAAATAAAACGGCGAAAATTTCGTTGATTCACTAACACTAAATCGTATTGCAGCAAGTGTTTGATTGAGATACAAATCCCAAGTGTTGTAACTATCTTTAATCTTTTTTGATAGTACGCTATGCATCGTTTTATGGAACCGTTCAACCTTTCCGTTACTTTGGGGCCGATAAAACGAAGTAAGAACGTGATTTATATTTAATTGTTTTAATGTAGCTTTCATGATAGCGTTGCAGAATTCACCCCCATTGTCGCTGGTTAATTCTAAAGGAGCACCATATCTAGGAAATATCTCATCAATAAGCAAATGTGCTACATTCTCCGCACACTTGCTTTTAACGGCAAAACATTCTGGGTAACCCGAGTAGCGACATATAAAGGAAACAATATATACATTTCCCGACAAAGTGGTCGGATATGGTCCCGACAAATCTACATGTACTTTCGCAAAAGGATATGGAGGTATATCGGTTTCTTGTATTGAGGGTTGCTGCTTAGTTAAAGATCTAGATTGACACAGTACGCAAGCATTTACATAATTATTAAGCTCAACATACATTTTGGGCCAATAATATTTTTGTCTAATAGTATTGTAAGTTTTATCTAAACCTAAATGACCATTATCGTCATGGTATTGTTTTATAACTTCATCTTTTAAGTGGAAAGGGATATACAAACGCAACATTGGATCACCATCGGGATCAGAAATAAAATAGAGTATATCTTTAATTAGCATAAACCTGGTTTCTTGGGTGTGACTTCCTGTACCTGTTTTAAGTTGTCCTATAATTTTGATTATCTCATCATCCTTGCTTTGCTCATGTTTAATGTCAAAGTTATCAATATTTAAATCGACCTCATCAGGTAGATCTGTATCCTTTACTTCACATTTTGCATACATTTTGGGATCAAACCTGTTCGAATTGAAAACATTTATTTCCAACATATTATCATTGGTCCGCGGTTCAATATTATCCATACTTTCGTCAGTTTCTCGGTGATCAGATTTCATTGGCGCCCTTGAAAGGAGATCAGCTACAGAATTCATCTTCCCAGAAACATATTCTATTGTACAATTGTATCCCGCAATACTTAACGCCCATAGTTGGATTTTTTTATTTTGCATTGGCGATTCTAACAAATATTGCAGAGGCTTATGGTCGGTCCTAATAATAAATTTTGCATTATGTAAATAAAAATCTAACTTTTGTAAAGCATAGTGAATCGCAAAGGCCTCCTTTTCGATGGTTGACCATTTACATTGAGTATCCGTTAATTTATGTGATAAAAAATAAACGGGTCGTTCAACCTCCTCTCCGTTATTCTCTGTAACAACTTGCACCAAGGCGGCGCCAATTGAAGTCATACTCGCGTCTGTATATAATATAAAAGGTAACTCTTGGTCTGCATACGCGAGCAAAGGCACAACCATTAAACTGTCTTTTAAAAATTCAAATGCTTGTTGACACTCTTGTGTCCAGCGATATTTTGCAAATTTCCGAGTTAATGCGACGATTGGTTCTGCAATTTTAGAAAAGTTGGGTATGAAACGACGATAATAGCTGCACATGCCTATGAAACTTCGTGTTTCCTTAACGGTTCTTGGAGGATCCATGGATTGTATTGCACGAACTTTATCAGGGTCGGGTTTAACTCCTTCGGACGTAATTACAAAGCCCAAGTATTTCGCTTCTTGTTGGAAAAAGTGGTATTTGCTCAACTTCAATTTTAATCCATGCTGTCGTAATCTATCAAGAACGATTTTAATGTGTCGGTAATGTTCCTCCTTCGATCGAGAAAATATCAAAATATCGTCTATATAAGCGACGGCAAAGTGCTCGAGACCTTGTAAACAAATGGTCATTAAATTTGAAAATATACTTGGACAATTATGAATACCGAATGGCATAACATTGAACTCAAACAAACCTTTATGACACACGAACGCTGTTTTTTCTTTATCTTTTTCATCGACCAAAATTTGCCAATATCCAGATTTCATATCGAGCGTTGTAAAATAGGCTGATTTATTCAATTCGCTCACAAGGTCGTCAACCAGGGGGAGGGGAAAGGCGTTAACCTTCGTTACCTTATTAAGTTGTCGGAAATCTACGCAGAAACGTTTTGTTCCGTCTTTCTTATCAACTATTACAATGGGAGAGCTCCATGGGGACGCTGAACGACGGATAATGCCAGCGGTCAGCATATCATCAACAGCTTTTTCAACGACCGGTCGTTTATTCATAGGGGTACGGTAAGGACGCTGTTTTATGGGTGGATGTTCGCCAGTATCAATGGTCATTTTAACCGTATCTGTATGACCTAGCTCCGTATCGTTTGCCGCGAATAGATCATGATTTTTCTTTAACACTGATAGCAAATTACTCCGTTCGCCGTCTGGCACTTGAAGAGTAGCGAATTTATCATCTAGTACTCTCTTAGTTGGTATATGTGTATGTCTCACTGTATCAGAAACCGAATTAACGTTGGCCATATACAAAGGTAGCACGCGCCCAATTACACAGCCTCGTTTTAGACGGAAAGTTTTATTGGTGTTATTAACTATGAGTATAGGTATTCTTTTAGCGTTGTGTCTAGCTTTACTCAAGCTAAACAAAGAATTAGCGATCATCAGTCCAGGTTCGCTACTCACGTAACCTGTTGATAAACTTTCGATCTCAAACAAATCTCCCTTAGCTGTTGTATAGCTATGAGACTTCAATTTTGCATTACATATATTTTTTGTTTGAGGTTTTAATACCACTTCATCTGCTATTCGCAGTATTGAAGAAATGTGGATGTCGTCTTCAAGGGAAACATATGTTTTTCCTACTCGCAGACAACCTAAATCGTAATAGAGCCTAACACCATTCTCAATTAACCAATCTCTTCCTAATATTAAATTCCTATTCATATTGGTAACAACGTGAAAAGTATGATTTAACTTTAGCCCCTTCATTTCGAAGTCTAACTTAACGCTTCCTAATATATTTAATTGTTCACCGTTTACAGATTGTAATAATATTTTATTTTTATTTAATTTTGGCTTATTTATTAACGAATTATAAATTCGAGCATGGACTAAGGAGACTTGGGCTCCACTATCAACTAAGACTCGATGTTTCTGGCTGCCTATTTTTATTAAACAAGAACTAGAGCTACCTGCCAAATTTATGTGAAACGATGGTGTATAAGATGATCTCTTTTTGTCGGCTCCACAAAAAGAGTTCAATGGTTTCCCTGATTCCCTAACGGACGTGTTTGAAAAGGTCTCTTTCTTTCATCAAATGGTGGGTTCCTTTTTATATATTGGAGGTACCTCCTACAATCTCTCTTGTAGTGTCCCGTGATCCCACAAAACCAACAATCGAAATCACGCGGTCCATTCCGCAAGGTCTGTACTTCATTGACAGATCGCCTGGCCCTGCAGTCTCTTGACTCATGGCCTCGTCGATGACATATGTTACACTGTCTTCGACGCAGATGGCTTACATCCATCGGCTCTGGTTGTTCCATTTCCCGTGGCGGTCGCATTCGTAGATCTTTCCCTAATCTTAGCGAAAAGCGTTTTCTTATGTTTTGTTCCGTCCTCGCCATTTCCACTGCAGCGACAAATGTTAAAGGATCGTCCCTAAGAATTTTTGTTTTTATGCTATCGTTAACCATACCGTCAACGAAGAAGCTAATTAGTTGCCTATCTATTTCGGGCTGCGCATTGTAATCAGTGAATGCCTCATTCGCAAGCGCCAACAACCGTTCCGCATACACCTGTACATTCTCCTCGGGTCTTTGCTTAATTTTTCGTAGCAAAGAAAGGGCTTGTTGTGGGTCAGTTATTTCCGCGAATGTATTTGTCAACTCTGTTTTTACCTGATCCCATGTCGCGTCTGGGGTTGCAGTAAGGTATCTCTGGATAAAATTACTCACTACCCCCCTACTCGTCTGAAAGGCGACAAGCTTAACTCTATTTTGCGCAATCGTTGCCAAAAGACAATATTTTTCTATATTTTTAATCCAATCGCGAAAACGCTTTGGATCGCCATTGTAAGGTTCAATAATATTTGCAATAGAATTTGTTGAGATCGATGAAGACAAACCCACCAATTGAGCAGTTAAATTTTCATAAAATTCTTGAGCCATTGTTTTTTTGTTTTTTTTTCGAGATAAGTAGACAGAGAAAGTTACTTACGTGACTACAATCAGGTTGAAATCCTGGGTCGTGACGGCACCAAAAAGACACTGTGACACTCTTAAGGACAAGTTACCTTTTGTCCGGACGGCCAAATCTTCTGTGTCACACTGTCGTTTGTCTAGGTAGGACTTGACGTTGTGATCAATAACAATTCAACACTTTTCTGTAATCTTGAAATATTCTTTATATGTTACGATAAGTTATTCTACAGCACAGATACAACTATTGTTCTTTAGGTATATAATCGTTAACCACGATTAAAACCTATGTTGTCTGCCCTGGCTATTTTGCCTAACCGTCTCCAACCGTCTCCAACCGTCTCCCGGGAAAACGCGCTTGTCTAATTTATATAAAAAGGTGAGGGGCGTCCACCATCAGGGCGGATCCTTGACCATATTTGGGCTAGTGTGGCAGTAGAGCACGCCGTTACGTCAACCCTAATTTTATGAAATTGGGCTAATTTGTACTTTACCAAAGGTGCGTAGACCTCTGACCTGATGTCTGATCGTTAGCGTAATAGGATATCATTTTTAACTAACTGTGACACAACAGTAGCCCTCTTCCAGAAATAACTGGTAGCAGGAACCATGAGTCAGTCTAAGACAAATGAAGGAATCCTACCAGCGTAGCCTGCATTGTGTCACAACATTACTATAATAAAAATAAAACACAGTTACGTATAACACATTACTATAATACATATAAAACACAGTTAGTTATGTATAACACATTACTATAATACAGATAAAACACAGTTATGTATAGCACATTACTATAATACAGATTAAACACGGTCAGTTAGAACACATTACTGTAATATAGATGAAACACCGTTATGTATAACACATTACTATAATACAGATAAAACACGGTTATGTATAACACCTTGCTATAATATAAATAAAACACGGTCAGTTATGTATAACACATTACTATAATACAAATAAAACAGTTATGTATAAAACATTACTATAATACAAATAAAACACATTTTTTTTATGTATTATAACACATTACCAGTTAACACATTTAACATGGTTCAGTGAGTTGGCTGACTCGACTTGGGGTCTCGGTTTCCCCATGTCTTTGGCAAGGACAGAGGTCTCGGTAAGAATAGTGTCAAGACGGTGGGGATTATAGAGAGAAGGGGGTGGGGGTAACGTCAACTCGGCACACGTACTTATCAACGTACAATCAGAGAGAGGGGGAAAGAGAGAGGGAGAGAGAGAGAGGAGAGACACAGAGAGAGAGAGAGAGAGAGGTAGAGAGAGAGGGGGTAACCTCAACTCAGCACAAGTTCTAGGTCAGTTCGGAGCATATTGTTCAATTTTAGTTCAGTAATTCGCTTGTGTGTAGGGGTCTTTAGCAGTAGCAGGAAACCAACGGACCGGACAATGTCCACGAGGCTGGACAGGCGATCCTACTCATTGTCAGGAAACCACACCACATGACCCAATGACAGACACTCCCACACACAGCACGTACTACCAAGAAGAGTATCAAATGAGAGAGAGAGAGAAATTGGGTTTAACGTCCACTCGACACAAACCAGGTCATTTTGGGACTAACATATGGTTTCATTTATTTCAATAATTCGCTTGCGCGTAGGGGTCTTTGGCAGTGGGAGGAAACCGGAGTGCCCGGAGGAAACCCACGAGGTTGAGGAGGCGCCCCTATGTCCATGCCACATACGCTCACACCAGGGCTCGAAACCACAGCCGCAAGCCAGAGGTGACCGGCCAGCTAGAGGTCGAAGCGCGGCACTCTAGACCACTAGGCCATCACAACCCCCCAGTATCAAATGAGAAATAAATGTAAACAACCAGATTCTTCGATATAAACATACATTCTGAACATCTCGGTTAACATAAAACTACGGTGACTGATTGGTATGATTTCGTGGTGGCGTTGTGTCGCCCTTCATGAGTCGACAGGGGATCACGGTGGCTAAGTAGGTTAGACGCTGGCTCGCTGGCCTGGCAGTCGGGTTTTCGACCCATGCATTGGTCGAGAAATTTCATCCAGATTTTCCAATGTGACCCCTCCCCCTTGTCAGTGATGCAGAACGGAGGGCCTGACAAGGACAGCTGTCTAGTACTTCGGATGGGACGAAAACCGGAGGTCCCGTGTACACATTGGCGTGCACGTAAAAGATGACTTGGCAGTTGGAATTCGATATTAGAGTAGGCCATAGCGCCACTATCCGGGCAAAATTGCCCCCATAGCACACAGTATGGCGTATGCCCGTCTTCATTAGCCCCGTTCGGAGCAGTAAAGTATAGGACGTTAAACTCAATTTTATTTCATTTCATAAGGCGACAACTCGACAACCCGACAACCCGACATCACGACATGATACCAGTCAGCCACCAAATAAAACAGTATAAGTAATCAGTTATTTACCACAGCGGTTGGTTCTAAACTCAGATCAAGTGCGTCTATAAATGTAAAGGTACGTTTACATTTGTGGTCAAATTTCCATGGACGGTCAATAACAGCTGTCACCGTGTATCGAACTCTTCCTATAGAACTTTCATAAGATGAGGGCAGTTGGTTGGGTAGCTGGAAGCTGAATGGATAAGTGTAACTTCCTTTTTGTAAGACGGGGTTATCTCCCTTCTCATCCAGACCTGCAGTCAACAAGATAACATTTAAAGGTACATTCCGGGTACAAACTAGGTGATATATTTGGACTAAAGACATATTCTAGCTAGTTAATTTATCATAATTTTGCCCCAAATCCTTCTCAAAACACTGTAATGCCAAGGAGTGCCCCACTATAACAATCGATCAAACGAGGTCATGTTTTGTCACGTGACTTACCTCCACCCGTACATATAGCAACGGCGGCGAAGGCGTAGGAGAATTCATGGCATACACAAGACGATGTTGTCTGTAATCACTGACCATTCATTACAAATATCGAATCCTAATTTTATCTCAGAAAGTTGAGTCCGTCTAACTGTTCATAAAGTTTATCAACATGTACACAAAGCGTTCAATGTTTGCGTGCAGCCTTCGATGTCACACGTGCAGATATATTCCTAATCGTCAGGCTGTCGATTAGGGAAACTTTACATATTTGTCCTGTGCACGCTCCATGAGTATTTTTTTTTTAGGGAATCCAGTATTTTTCTAGTAAGATTGTATATCTTTACTTTCCATATATAGCAAAATTGCAATGCTTTTATAGGCAATAATCACCCGATAAATACTTTTCGGGGGACTTATCTTTAATACTTGGAGATTACTAGGGTTAAGCAGTGCCTCAAGATCTACGGGGTTCAGGCCATGGTGTATATATATAATAATCCTTCTTACACGCAGTTATATAACTGTTATCGACCCGTCATTAATTGATTTATTTGTTCTGAGAAAAATCACTAATAATTAGATTTTTAGCTAGTACTTTTACCGTTATCAAACGAATCGTAAGGCCATTTTAATGCGTTACTATACTGTTACAATACCGTTACGTCAACAGAGGACAATGGCTATGTAAAGCATACAAACTAAAACGAAATAACATTAAAGATACATTATGGGAGATTAGATAACGAGTTGTCAGTTCTCACTACAATAGTTAAAAACTAGCTAATGTAAAGGCTATTTGCTGAAAATTTCAGTCAAATTGATCGATTATTAACTTAAAACTAAGCGAATGAAAGTTCCGCTTAGCCTCGGTCATCATTACTAAAGTCGGTAAGACAAAATCAGTAGTCTCGGTTATCCATTTTTATTAGTAATTCACGAAGGAAAATATTTCAGCGAATCGAACTACAATCCAACAAAAAAAATCTCATGCTAGCCTCGACATCGAGAGTTGATTATGGTCTGAATAAGTTAATTAATGCCTAATTAATAGTTTTTATAACATGTCAGGCCTAACGAAAGGCCTACAATAGGCAGATGTTGCTCTTGCATAATGCATGTTTAATTAATCATCAAACATAATCAAAATAGTCACCCCTTAGATTTAGAAATTGGGTTGTATTTAGCAATAAAGTTGCTTTCTTTTGTTTCCAAGAGCTCATTATTAACAACTTTAACTTGGATTAAAATTGAGTGCGGCGCTTCGACCTCTCTCTCTCTCTCTCTCTCTCTCTCTCTCTCTCTCTTTACCACAAATATCTAACTAAGTGTTCGCTCACCGGCAAGACTCTTGCGAGTTTTATATTAGAACGATGTTCGTTAACTCTTAAATTCAACTGATCAGTAGTTTTTCCAATGTACTTGCCATTACATATTAATAAGTAAATTAAATATTCAGATTTGCAATTCATATTTTGTTTTACATAGAATTTAACATCTTTAATAATTTGAACATTTGTCCCATCCGAACAACTAGACAACTGTTCTTGTTGCAGGCCCTCCGCCGTGCTACATCTGACAAGCGGACTCCACGTCGGAAAATGCCGAAGAACTATCTCGCCCAATGCAGGGATCGAACATGTGACCTCCGGACTAGCGAACCAGCGTCTTACCCACTAAGCCACTGTGGCTCCCTATAGTGAAAGAGAGAGAAATTGGGTTTAACATCCACTCGACACAAACTAGGTCATTTCGGGACTAACATATGGTTTTTAATTTGATTTCAATAATTCGCTTGCGCGTAGGGATCTTTAGCAGTGGGAGGAAACCAGAGTACCCAGAGAAAACCCATGAGGCTGGACAGGCGACTCTTCTCCTTGCCACGCACAACCGGGGATTCGAAACCACGCCAGTTTACTCAATAGCACACCCTATGATACAGCGCGCGCACGCTAACCATTTGCCCCCCCCCACCCTATAGTGAAACTAGAAAGCTTTGTGAACGAAAGAAGACTTGACTCACCTTTACCGAACAAAACTACTAGATGTTCCAAATAGGATTCTTCTGATGAATACACTACAGTATATGTCGACTGTCCATTACTACGAGTTTCTGACCATTTAACCCGAGCACCGCCATTAAATTCGAGCCTTATTCCTAGAACAAAACCACAAAAGATAAACAGTCAAAAACGTTAGCATAAATTATCACCAACAGCTCGTTCATAGAGAACTCCTGATAAGGCCTCATGGCGTCTATTTGAGCCTATACATAAAATGGGAGTTTAACGTCCAGGGACGGATCCACGAATTTTTGCAGGAGGGGGTTTGCCAGGTTCCAGTTGAGGAAATCTGCCATCATCGTCTCTAAATTACATAAGCATACATACAAATTGAGCTTTTTAAAGAAAGTAATCATTTTTATAATGATGTAGGATCACATCGTGATTTAATTTCATTGATGCAAGGCATTAATTCTTTTTATGTAGCTGAGCAGGGTGGCATTTGGACCCCCAAACCCCCTTCTGGATCCGCCCCCGACGTCCTACTGTCCTGCCGAGAGAGAGAGAGCACATATCAAATTAGGAATATAATCCCGTTTTTCGAACAGGTATTGCGATTTGACAGTTCGTAGTTGATGGACATTTAAACCTCATCTTCTTACATCCCAGTAGTGTTGCTGGAAAATTATTTTTAAAGACCTCGACAGCCTGGCCTACCATTTTAGGCGTGGTGAAAAGACAGAAAATATTTAATTATTTTAGACGCGGTGACAATTCACCATCCCCTAAAGACAGAAAGTATTGAATGATTCTATACTTACGTCTCATTTTAATTTCAGCACTGAGTTGAACTGTGACATGTCCTTGTACAAGTTGACCACCATAAAATACATCCTGGTTATTGGTGAAGTTTATTTCTAATAAATCTAATTTACCCATGATGAACAAATTATGTCACAGTCCTAAAGTTGGGACGCCAGAGTTCCTACAATTGTGATGTCAGACTCTTAAAGTTGTGACGTCAGAGTTGGGGCAGTATTGTCTATCAGTTATATGTCTTCATCTTCCCAAGACCATGGCACGAGTTACCTTTTCTTGAATGGAAACTTACAAACTTCATTCGGGCGCGTTCATTTGTCACACAGAATCCTAATTGTTACGACGAATGACCATGTCTAGAATACCATAAGGACCAAAACATGTGCGTATTGGAATATTTCTATCCTGAATCACAAGAGTTAAAACTATTTCAAACAAGCGAGCCCAGCAGGCAACGGGTCATCTGGCTTTTACAGTACTAAAAAAGGCCGGTTTAGCGAGACTATTGTCAATAATTGTTGGTGAAACGAAGGTAGCCCTGATTGTTGTGGCAACTAACCAGTCAACCGAGACAACCCAATATTAACACGTGACAAGGCTGGTATTCCCGGCTTTTAACAAACAATCAACTGAACGGGGTATAAATACCTATATTAGGGTAACCTGATCTGATTACAGGTGTAAATACCTATGTCGCAATACATGGACTGGTTTACAAAGTGGTTTAACGTGTTACTGTTCTGCTCCACTGGGTTAAAGAAAACGAGCATCCACCATACAGTGTGCTATGAGGGAAATGTTGCCGAGACAGCGGCACTACGGCTTACTCTTATATCGAATTCCATCTGCCTAGGGAGTTTTTACGTGCACGCCGATGTATACACGAAACTTCGGTTTTCGCCCCATCCGATCAACTAGACAGCTGTCATTGTCAGACCCTTCATCCCGCACCACTGATAAAATCCCGACGAACTTTGTCGGACAATGGAGGGATCGAACACACGACCTCCAGGCTAACGAGCCAGCGTCTTACCCACTTGGCTCCCGGGCTGAATTATAAAAGTGGGGGTCGTAAAAATTTGAAACGTGCCCATGTTATGATTCTTCAGTAATCGAGGGGGGGGGGCGGAGAGAGAGTGAGAGGGAGAGAGAGAGATAGTTTAACTGTTCATATCACTAAATCACTAGCGCGCCCGCGTGTATGTGTGTGTGTGTGGGGGGGGGGGGGCTTTAGCAGTGGGAGCAAAGCAGATAACCCCGACAAAACACAGGCGATTGGATACGCGAATCAGATCCTTGTCACATACATGTGTGGTATCAAAACTCCACTACTTGACAGACGTTATGATCTAAAGCACATGCGATTCCTTGATCACTGGCGGGGGGGGGGGCACGCCAGAAAATCCCGATGAGCTTTCTATGATAACACAGGGATGGAGCGCGGAACCAGTTGGAAGCTTTTTCTTAGGGTTTCATATTTACGGTTGAGCGCTTTGAAAACACCCAGTAAACAATTTGATTGAGAACACCCAGTAAACAGTTTTGATTCAGAACACCCAGTAAACAGTTCGATTGGGAACACCCAGTAAACAGTTGGATTGCGAACACCCAGTAAACAGTTGGATTGCGAACACACAGTAAACAGTTGGATTGCGAACACACAGTAAACAGTTTGATTGCGAACATCCAGTAAACAGTTTGATTGCGAACACCCAGTAAACAGTTTGATTGAGAACACCAAGTAAACAGTTGGATCGAGAACATCTAGTAAACAGTTGGATTGAGAACACCCAGTAAACAGTTTGATTGAGAACACCCAGTAAACAGTTGCATTGAGAACACCTAGTAAACAGTTGGATTGAGAACACTCATCAGTAAACACCAAGTTAATATTTAACAGTATTATGACGTTTATTAATTAATTAATAATGCACCAAATGTTACCGACTGTGCCAATACGATAACAAAATCTATACATAAAATAATAAACATTATTAACAATATTAAAAATTTGATTATTATTTCTTTGAAAAGTACGAATTAGAAACATCTTATAACAGTGCGGCATTATAAAGATATTATAAACGATCTTATAAGGATTATTAAATGACACGAAATACCAGGTCATGATGATTGATGGGAACTTACATGACCGTGATGATAACCACGTAAAGCATTGGAAGGATGATGGTAAAAGATGGTGGTAGATGAATAAATTTGAAGACAATTTTTCAAGGATGTACAATTCAGAACTAATTGAAAATACATTAATAGTGCTTTGATTACTTAAACCTGGTCATATTTTGCCATCATCCAAATGATATTTGTATATTTGTATCATTGGGTCTGTGACCTTCAATACAGAATAAACTATATATACATAAAACATTGGAACAAGTTTAAAGGCATACTCCGCGCAGCGTTTCGTTTGATTACAGGTAATCTCACTACACACTGCTATTATGAGTGGATATTGTTGTGTTAAATTTTGATTGGTCAGTAGTCCGACTACCAACCAATCACTACCTACCATACAAAAGCTTTACATTTAAAACGAGTGCCAGTATTGGACCAAATATGTTTACATAACGTTACGTCATGGCTCACGCTTTTATTATGCCTAATTAATCCGTGCATAGGAGAATACTGCAGTAAAACTAATTGTGTGACAAACGAGGCTATCAAGTCGAATGAAATGTAAACAATACTGTTTGGAAACGAACATACTTTCACCGTTTTTAATACCTTAAATCACTGTCCAAAGTTTTAGGGAAGACTCAGATTAAACGAAGGACTGTCATGTTGCTGTACTTAAGTGATAGCTTTCATTGAACGGGGAGAATAGACACACTCCCGCAAAAGTTCAAGAAACAGACGCTATTCCAGCAATGGCCAGAGAGAGATTTCTCGGGCCATTGCTTCAGGAATATGGTTTAAAGGATACCATTTACCATTAAGCCGGGATTCCATGTGTACGTACTGCGTAATGAGGAATGCGTAGTACGTAATGCGTATTTAACACTTTGCATTAAAATGGTAGGAGTTGATTCCATGTACACGTAATGCGTAAAGCGTGATGCGCAGCGCGTAGTACGTGTTTCTCGGGACCCCCACAAGAGTGTCCGAATACGCAATACGCGTGTATACGGAGACCGGAAACGGGGATTCCCACTGCAACAGGCATATCCGATGTAGTTTTGGGATGGCAATATTCGGTTCTCATCTACATATAATACGCCACTCACGCACACATGGAAACTGACAATACGCGTTACGCAACACGCATCACGTAACACGCATTCCGCACACACTGCGTACCTTAAGCCGGGATTCCATGTGTACGTACTGCGTAATGCGTAGTACGTAATGCGTATTTAACGCTTTGCACTAAAATGGTAGGAGTTGATTCCATGTACACGTAATGCGTAAAGCGTGATGCGCAGCGCGTAGTACGTGTTTCTCGGGACGCTCACAAGAGTGTCCGAATACGCAATACGCGTGTATACGGAGACCGGAAACGGGGATTCCCTAGGGGTTTTCCAATCGGGATGGCAATATTCGGTTCTCATCCACATATAATACGCCACTCACGCACACATGGAAACTGAAAATACGCGTTACGCAACACGCATCACGTAACACGCATTCCGCACGCACTGCGTACACATGGAATCCCGGCCTTATCCGCATTATTAAACGACAATGAAAGCTAAAATATTAGTATTATCATTATTTAAAATACCACATTTGAGCACGCTGCAAAACATTGATCCCATCCCTACCTCCCATCACGCAAATAATTTACGACTGGGGTGATTTGTCCATGGGCTACAGCTAACAATACGGAAAGTTGTTCCCTAGATCTAATGGATCTTCTGCAATATTTGGACATATTTGTTTGGAGGTGTTGCAGGTTTTTATGCCACATAAAACATTGACTTACACTTTGTAATCTTAATCATTATATGAATGACGAATGTCATTTGGAGAACACTTATATTGGCATTTGCCGGTTGTTCAGTCCATTTAAGTTTATTGAATAGACTATTGTTTAAAGTAAACTAATGTCATACAGGTTATAATTACATGTACACAGTAAATATTAGTATTACAAATTTTAATTAAGTTGGTTGATAATTATAACCCAAATAGATACCGTCTTTCATTATTCAATATCAGAATGTTAATTCTAATTCACATAGTTTTCTCTTTTATTCTCGATCTTACTCTGTGAACTGAACTAGCCCCACCCTCAACCAATTTTGAATAGTCGAGTCTTAAATAGTTTTTGATTTTAAGAGAGTTTTGGGTTTCATGATAAAATGTATTTTTTTTATCGATTAAGTGACAGCCATTCACATAATTATTTTTTGGTTTCCTGATGAAATGTATTGGCGTTGTGTTCATTCCAGTTATAATAGGCGTACACAGGTGCATATTCCATATTACCACGTGTGTGTTCATTATCATCATCATCATGAACATCAACTTTACCAAAATAACTTTCAACATAGGCTGGTGGCGCTGAAAAATATAAAACATACTCTCAACATAAGGAATGAGAGAGAGAGAGAGAGAGAGAGAGAGAGAGAGAGAGAGAGAGAGCGGTAACACCACAAACTAGAAGGATAACTAGTTTTCAGTCAATGGTGGTTATTGAAGTCTACTGTCAGTGGTGGTTGAAATATTATCTAAATTATTAATTAGACATTAATTAACCTATCTAGACCATAATCAACTCTCGATCGCATCGCTAGCCTGCGATATTTGGTGGATTATAATCCGATTTACTGCATAACCTTATTCCTCGATTTATAGTGGATTAATGTGACTGAAATTTTCAGCAAATTACCTTTACATTATCTAGTTTTTAACTATTAAAGTGAGAACTGCCAACTCCTAACCTAATCTACCCTAATGTATCTTTAAGTCTATGGTCAACTACTATTCAAAAAAAGTAGGGGATATTTGATTTTGGGGGCATAATACTAAAATATGCAAATGACTACGAAAAAAGTCACTATAGAACCTAACAGAAGAAACATTTCCACTTACATGTAACGCCCAAACGCACCAATAGCTACCGCATGGAATGCAGGTGATGCTTGGGATCATCATGGGGGTCCAACCCAAGATTTGCACGACTCTGACTTTGAATGTTACAGTCATTGTGGCATTGAAGTCCAGGGTGGAAACATCAGTTTTATTGTTTTAGTGACAAGAAAACAAATTTTGATATGCGTCGGCTTACCCAAAATGAAAGGTTACGTGCCCTTGGCATGCTACAGATCGGCACAATACAGGCGGTTGTGGCGCGGACGGTGAATGTTTCTCAGTCTGTCATAAGCAGGCTATGGTCCAGATACCGTGATACACAATCTGTACAGGACAGACCACGCTCAGGTCGACCAAGGGCGACAACTCAAGCCCAGGATCGATTTATCCGTACCTTGGCCTTGAGAAATCGTGTCATCACAGCAAATCAGAAAAGCGCTCGTCTTCAAACAGACACTGGTGTGAGAGTGAGTGGCCAGACGATTCGGAATCGACTGCATAGGGGTCACCTTCGCGACCGACGTCCTCGCGTGATCCCTTGTTTGAGAGATCATCACATTCAGGCAAGACGTCGTTGGTGTAGGGATCGTCAACACTGGGATAATCGACGCTGGAGCAATGTGATGTTTTCAAATGAGTCAAGGTTCACTGTTCATTTTTTGGACAGAAGTAGGAGGGTGTGGCGTCGTCAAAACGAGCGCTTCCAAGACGTCAACGTCATCAGACATGATCGATTTGGGGGTGGTTCTGTTATGGTGTGGGGAGGCATCACTGTTGCTGGAAGAACGGCTTTACATGTTGTTGCAGGGCGTGTTACAGGCCAGTACTACCGGGACAACATCTTGGCAGTCCATGTTGTGCCGTTCGCACGACGTCATGGCCGCCGTTTCATCTTCCAGGATGACAACGCAAGATGTCACAGGGCCAGGATCGTTACAGGTTACCTCCAACAACAGAACATCACCACATTACCTTGGCCAGCACTGAGTCCCAACCTCTCCCCCATCGAGCATGTCTGGGACATGCTTGGACAGAGGTTACGTCAACGTCTACAACGTCCTGCCAATGTCCAAGAACTTTCTTCTGCGTTGCAACAGGAATGGGACAATCTGGACCAAAATGACCTTAGACGTCTCATTAGGAGTATGCCACGTCGGATCAATGCTTGTTTGGCAAACAGAGGAGGATTTACCCGTTACTGACTTTGTTGTGATGCTGTGGTAACTTTGCTGTTTGACCCCGGGTATCATTTTACCCTTATAATGGTCAGTCTGTGCCTTACTTAGTCTAACGATCATTTGGAATAAATCGATGAATGTGAACTTCATTTCATTTTGTCATTTGTTTCTTCGTCAGTTTCATTAGGTGACTTTAATAACACTTAAAAATCAAATATCCCCTACTTTTTTTGAATAGTATATCTTAATTTCGGCATACTTACGTAGATCGTAATAATTTGGTGGTTCTGACGTGATTGGATTCATAGGAATATTGGTGTTATCCGTTGGGTATAAAGGTGCCGAAATGGGGGCTGGTACGCCATACTGCTCTGCTACTGATCTCAATGGAATCGTACCAATTATTATTTCTTGAGGTACCACTAGATCCATCCCTGCTCCCGAAGGATCCACATTTAACTAAAAATATAAAATATAGCCTATAGGTGGATGGATGTCGTGCTTAAAGCAATACATGGACATTAGTAAAGGGGAGGAGAATCAAAACATTTTACCCAATATTTTGTGTCGTTTGCCGAAAATGCCACTTTTAAATTCATATTAAATTTGTAAAAACTCGAGTGATATTTCTGTTAGAGATTCAACTGTCGTTATAACACGAAACTGTCTAAATTAAACAACTCAGAACATATGACTCAACTGTTAGTTTAAACCTCACTAATGTACAATAAAAAGGTATTAAATGTCTCACCGTCACAGTATGTGTAATATTAAATGTCTCACCGTTACAGTACGTGTATATGTAATATCTATATTAAATGTCTCATCGTAACAGTATATATAATATTAAATTCTCACTGTTACGGTATACGTTACAGTATAATTTATGTAATATCCACATAAATGTCTCACTGTTACAGTATATGTAACATATATATCAAATGTCCCACCGTTACAATATATGTTATATCTATATTAAATGTCTCACCATTACAGTATGTGTAATATTAAATGTCTCACCGTTACAGTATATTTTATATCCATATTAAATGTCTCACCGTTACAATATATCTATATTAAATGTCCCACCGTTACAGTATACGTTATATCTATATTAAATGTCTCACCGTTACAGCAAATGTAATATCTATATTAAATGTCTCACCGTTACAGTATAAGTTATATCTATATTAAATGTCTCACCGTTACAGTATGCAATATCTATATTAAATGTCTCACCGTTACAGTATATGTAATATCTATGATATCACACCCTCGTAAGTTCGATGGAGGTAAAGGTGGTATACCAAGTACTTCCCCATTCCAAATATCATCCCCACCTGCTTGGATGGGACCATGGCAGATTTTGGATACAGAAGTTTTCTTTGTTTTTGTTTTGCTGGGAGTATGGTACTGAACAGTCTGAAAGTAAAATGAAATGAAATGGGGTTTAACGTCCTACTCTTCTGCACCTAACCTGGGCTAATGGAAGACGGACATACGCCTTACAGTGTGCTATTAGGGTAATTTTTCCCGGGCAGCGGCGCTACGGATTACTCTTATATCGACTTCCAACTGCCAAGGGATCTTTTACCTGTACGCTAATTTGTACACGGGACATTGGTTTTTCGTCCAATCCGAACGATTTGACAGCTTTCCTTGTCAGGCCCCTCCGTTCTACATCACTGACAAGGGGAAAACACTCCGGTAAAATGAAATAAACCGTAGTATCAATTAAAATATAGGCTGGCATGTGACAGAGCAATGGTGCCATTCCGGAACATGGTGTACCAGCTATAATCAAACTCGACCGGAGTTATACACAAATAGTTTATTATTCTTAGGAAGGTATATAAAGTTTCGACATTTTAAAAAGGCACCCAATATCATCCAAAGTCTTCGACATTGAAAACACAAATCATTTGTAAATTTAAATCAACATTGATGGTGTGATCTTACCAGTAAAAAATGGACTTCGTCAATCCAATTTTTATGACGAAATAAACATTTTACCATTGGTACAGGAATCCTGTACCATAATACGTTCCAGCGCCATTTGTATAAGTTACTCGAAGAACGAGGCTTGACACATTCTACAAGTCATGCCAGACTGTGACGACATTCTTATCCGGAGAGCGTGCGCAGTTAATACTATCGGTGTAGACTGGTATTCCAGACGCTAGAGATTGCCGTTCGATTGAGACTTACCTGATTTGAAATTAGAGTGAAGGTACTGAAAGTGGAATTGATTGAATCTAACAGTTTATATACATTCATATAAGCAATATAGCTCCTTTGAGCGGTATTCAAAATCCAAAAAGCGAAATATCTGCCCTGACGTCGAGGTTTTCTTTTCGTCCAATTGTTTTTATTCACCGTCAGAAGAATCTAGACTTACCATTCTAATCTCGGCAAATGAACTGGTCATTTTACGTCTACTGTTATTACTTATTTCACCGTGTATACGTAAACCTTCTCCGGGAACATATCCAAGTCTATCTAGTTTTAATACGGCACTGATAGGTCCCGATTTACAACATAAACAACACATAGTCTTATCACCTTGTTGTATAGCACCTTGCTATAATATAAATAAAACACATGTATGTATAACACATTACTGTAATACAGATTAAACACGGTTATGTATAAAACATTACTATTATACAGAAAAAACACGATTATGTATAACATAATACTATAATACATGTTAAACACGGTTAGTTATGGGTAACACGTTACTATAATACAGATTAAACACTGTTAGTTATGTATAACACTTTACTATAATACATGTTAAACACGGTTAGGTATGTGTAACACATTACTATTATAGAGATTAAACACTGTTAGTTATGTATAACACATTACTATAATACAACACAGTTATGCATAACACATTACTATAATACAGATTAAACACTGTTAGTTATGTATAACACATTACTATAAACAGATTAAACACGGTAAGTTATGTATAACACATTACTATAATACAGATAAAACATAGTTAGTTATGTATAACACATTACTATAATACAGATAACACATTACTATAATACAGATTAAACACAGTTGTGTATAATACATTACTATATAATACAGATAAAACACGACTAGTTATGTATAACACATTACTATAATACGGATGAAAAACGGTTAGCATAGATTAAACACGATTAGAATAGATTAAACACGGTTAGTATAGATTAAACACGGTTAGTATGGATTAAACACGGTTAGTTATGTATAAAACATTACTATAATACCGATTGAACACAGTTAGTTATGTATAACACATTACTATAATACAACACAGTAATGTATAACACATTACTATAATACGGATTAAACACAGTTAGTTATGTATAACACATTACTATAATACCGATTAAATAATGTTAGTTATGTATAACACATTACTATAACACAGGTTAAAAACGGTTAGTTATGTATAACACATTACTATAATACATAGTAAACACGGCTAGTTATGTATAAAACATTACTATAATGGAGATTAAACACATTATGTATAACACATTACTATAATACAGATTAAACACATGTATAACACGAAGAAATAATAAAATCCGTTTTAGACTTCAATGTTAGGTAGGACGTTAAACTTCATTTGGTGATCTCATCATAAATTTACGTTGTTACATGTTTAAAGGTCCATTATGTGAGATTTGGGCAAAAAAATAAATAGTTTAAAAATGAATATACATGTATTAATATTGACAATTTCAATCATTCGGAGCGACGTTATGACGAGTGTTTAAAGAAAAGTCTCCATTATCAAGTATTTATAAGTAATCAAGTAATTTTCTATTTGATCGTTACATTATCAAATGGCGCAGATGTTCTAATGGATTCAATATCACGGCCATCCGAGGATGTAGATAGTTCATTAAAGCCAAAAATAGGCAGATTTATCTTTTGCACAAACATGTTTATATTGATGTGTTATCTGTTAAAAACAGTAGGTTAATCAAGGTACAATTTTATGGATACACAACAACCGAGTTTAATACCAAACGACGTTTGGGTGGAGATACTCTTGTCTTTATCAAGTAAGTGACGAGAGTACTCTAGTCGAAACGTCGCTTACACAGGTACATGTGGACAGGAACGCCCTTCTTTCTTACCTATGAGATTTATTCAAAATTTTTGATTTTGTTCTTTTCTTCTTCATTTTATAATATTTACTATCAAACATGTTCGTATTAATATAATTTTTAATACGAACATGTTTGATAGTAAATATTATATGATTTAGCACCAGATAGGAGGAAAATAAAGAAGACTAAAAGTTTTGAAAAATATGAAAAAGAAAAAATCAAAATCAAATTTTTTTAAAAAAACAAATAAGTAGGTTAAGAAGGGCATTCTCAGTAATTGTGTATCAATAAAATTGAACCTCGTGTTAATATGTTCAATTACTAAATGCCAATAACAGAAGACAGTATTTATTTACCGCAGCGATTGGATCTAAATTCAGATCAAGTGCGTCTATAAATGTAAAGGTACGTTTACATTTGTGGTCAAATTTCCATGGACGGTCAATAACAGCTGTCACCGTGTATCGAACTCTTCCTATAGAACTTTCATAAGATGAGGGCAGTTGCTTGGGTAGCTGGAAGCTGAATGGATAACTGTAGCTTCCTTGTTGTAAGACGGGATCGTCTCCCTTCTCCTCCAGACCTGCAATCGAAATGAAATGAAATGGGGTTTTACGTCCCACTGTTCTACTTCTAAACTATGCATATGAGGGAAATTTGCTTGGATAGCGGCACTATGACCTACTCTTATATCAAATTCCAACTACCGAGGGATCTTTTACTTGCGTGTGTACACGGGACCTCGGATTTTCGTCCCATCCGAACGGCTAGACAGACGTCCTTGTCAGACCATCCTTCCTGCACAGCAGACAAGGGGAAACCACGTCGGAAAATAGTAATTGTGTTCCATATTATGTTTTCGCGTGTATTACGTGTATACACGTGTCTCTTTGCCAGGCTCCAACTTTCCACAAAATTTCTGTAGGGCAACAAATGAGTATCTCTGTTCCAAAGTTTGCACGAGGTTGACCACTGACAAACTTGAAGTGGCATTCTCTAAACACGTATCTATCAGCCGTAACCAATCTCGAGTGTTGGAAATTAAGGTTTAACGTCTGCTCGGGCTAGGTTAATAAAAACATGCATGCGCCATAAAGTTTGCGATAAGGGAAATTTTTGCCGGTCAGCGATGCTACTGACTACTCTTATATCGAATTCTAATTGTCGATGAATGTTTTAAGTGGAAGCGAAGGTGTTTTGCGTCTCACCCAAACATTAATACGTTGTCACTTGTCAGAGTCGCCATCCTGCACGAGTGACGAAAACCCCAATAAACCTTCAATGGCTTAGTCGAAGCGTTACTCTCTGAGACACCGCGGTTCCCAGTATTAAACGGAACAACATTCGTAGGTGAGAGAGAAATCAGGTTTAACGTCGACCCGTCACAAACTAGGTCATTTCGGGACTAACATATGGTTTAATTTTATTTCAATAATTCACTTGCGCGTAGGGGTCTTTAGCAGTGGGGGGGGGGGGAACCACAGGACCCGGAGAAAACGAGGTTGGACACATTCGTAGCTAACCAGATCGAGAAATGTAATGGTGGTCTGATTCCATAAGGTTGCACCAAATACATCAATAACAGAAATAAAAGCTGCGAGAAGAAATAAAATGAAATGGTGTTTAACGTCCTACTGTTGGGTCCAACAGCCGTCAGAAGAAGACTTGACTTACCTCTACCAAACAGAACCATAACATGTTCAAAATAGGATTCTTTTGATGAATAAACCCGGGTGTATGTCGTCTGCCCAGTACTGCGAGTTTCGGACCATCTAACCCGAGCACCGCCATTAAATTCTAGCCTTATTCCTGCAAAAAAATAAAAGCAGACACTGAATTAATTGTGAAGGAATAATCAACTAGATTTATTGCAAACTATAAACCAATAATATTCAATCTTAGGACCAGTTGGAGTAAAGGTTGCGCCAGGAGTCATTTGAGCGGCTTTTGACCTATGACGTCAACTAATCAGCGTTGATGTTTCTACAGGCATATATACTGTTCCGTTCAACGCACGCCAAGAACTCGCCGTAACAGACTCTTTCATTGGCTAATCCGTCACATCAATCAGAACGTGGCTTATGAAACAACTCTTCCAGATCCAAGTGTAGTAAAGACAAGTAAAGACATTTTGAACTATACAAAACAAAACGAAATAGGATCTGTGTTTTAATCATATGGGACCTGATGAGCTGAAGCAGGTCTAGAAATTCGCGAGTATTTGTTTGTAGACCCACCGACAGGAACAAAATGGAGTTACATATATTAAGTTATATTTATAGCACGACTTTCATGATTTAAAGGGGGTTGGATGGCTTAATGGTTAGCACGTGCGTGCTGTATCATAAAGCCTGTCATTGAGTCAACTGGCGCAGTTTCGAGTCCCCAAATGTACGTGACAAGGCGTAGGGTCGCCTGTTCAACCTCGTGGGTTTTCACCGGGTCCTCCGGTTTCCTCCCACTGCTAAAGACCCCTACCCGCAAACGAATTATTGAAATAAAATTGAAAACCATGTTAGTCCCGAAACGACCTACTCTCTGAGCCGTGTTAAATTATAAACGGATTTCTTCGAATGTGAACAAACTACTTAATAATTTTTATTAAAATTGTGTTGAGTGGACGTTTAACCCCATTTCTCTCTCTCTCTCCCGTAGGCCGAGATGTTATACCTGGTAACGAATGAACCGTGCTATAAATGACTTGTATACACTGACGATTGCTCAACATGCTTGTTATTATTGCACGGAAAACCCATCCCACTTCTCTATATTATTTCTACTAAAACTAGCAAAATTGTGCAATAATGTCTTGTTATTGCACGGTTGCACTCCAGTAAGTTTAGTAGAGGACAAATGAAATGAAATGGGGTTTAACGTCCTACTCTTATGCACCTAACCTGGGCTAATGGAAGACGGGCATACGCCATACAGTGTGCTATGAGGGTAATTTTGCCCGGGCAGTGGCGCTACGGCCTACTCTTATATCGAATTCCAACTGCCAAGGGATCTTTTACGTGCACTCCAATGTGTACACGGGACCTCGGTTTTTCGCCCCATCCAAACGACTAGGCAGTAGAGGACAAACAATCTGATTAATCAACGTTCGATCCCTGCATTGGCCGAGAAAGTTCATCTCGATTTTCCGGGTGGTTTCCCCTTGTCAGTGATGCAGAAGGAGGGCCTAACAAGGACAGCTGTCTAGTCGTTCGGATAGGACGAACAACCGAGGTCCCGTGTACACATTGGCGTGCACGTAAAAGATCCCTTGGCAGTTGGAATTCGATATAAGAGTAGGCCGTAGCGCCGCTGTCCGGGCAAAATTTCCCTCATAGCACACTGAATGGCGTATGCCCGTCTTCCATTAGCCCAGGTCAGGTGCAGAAGAGTAGGACGTTAAACCCTATTTCATTTTATTTCATTTGATTAATGAACGAAAAGAACAAAGGAAGATTCTCCGTCCGTGTTACAGGGGTAGTGGTATAGCCATATATAATATAGGTCAAAAACCTGATTAGGATCCGATAATTTCTTCTTCTTCCCATTAACCAGTCGATCTCCGTGACAGTGTAATTGACTCGGGTACGAGTTACTCACGCGAAACGGGTGAGTTGCGAAATAAGCTATAAGTTTACTTGTTTACATTTCGAGCAGTTGGTTTCAACTATTTATTCGTTCGTGCGATTGTTTCTCGGGTTTTATGTCGACTTCCACCAATGGTGAATTATTTATTCAAGTGAGTGATTGTTTATAGTTTATCCACCACACCCTTCCTCCCTCTACAACTCTACAAGTTCCTATGTGTTATTAATCGTATAGATACGTTGTGCTCAATGTTTCGGCACTCCGGCTTCCTCCCACTGCTAAAGACCCCTACGCGCAAGCAAATTATTGAAATAAAATCAAACCATATGTTAGTCCCAAAATGACTTAGTTTGTGTCGAGTGGACGTTAAACCCCATTTCTCTCTCTCGCTCAATGTTTCACTGTTTTCCGAAGTTAGTTAAATTCAGTTTGATTTTCATTCATTTTCGTATTGACCCACTTCAGTCATTAGTATTGATTGTCAATTATTTTCTCATTATTCTTTGATATTTGAATATACATGATTAAACGCCCTTTTTACACCACCACACAATTTAGGTGTCACCATTCCCCTAAAGACAGAAAATATTGAATGATTCTATACTTACGTCTCATTTTAATTTCAGCATTGAGTTGAACTGTGACATGACCTTGTACAAGTTGACCACCATAAAAGACATCCTGGTTATTGGTGAAGTTTATTTCTAATAAATCTAATTTACCCATGATGATCAAATTATGTCACAGTCCTAAAGTTGCATACTCCGCGCAGCGTTTCGTTTGATTATAGATAATCTCACTACACACTGCTCTTCTGAGTGGATATTGTTGTGTTAAATTTTGATTAGTCAGTAGTCCGACTACCAACCTATCACTACCTACCATACAAACGCTTTACATTTAAAACGAGTGCCAGTATTGGACCAAATATGTTTACATAACGTTACGTCATGGCTCACGCTTTTATTATGCCTAATTAACCCGTGCATAGGAGAATACTGCAGTAAAACTAATTGTGTGACAAACGAGGCTATCAAGTCGAATGAAATGTAAACAATACTCTTTGGAAACGAACACACTTATACCTTTTTTAATACCTTAAATCACTGTCCAAAGTTTTAGGGAAGACTTAGATTAAACGAAGGACTGTCATGTTGCTGTACTTAAGTGATAGCTTTCATTGAACGGGGAGAATAGACGCACTCCCGCAAAAGTTCAAGAATCAGAAGTCAATCCAGCAATGGTCAGAGAGAGATTTCTCGGGCCATTGCTTCAGGAATATGTAAAGTTGTGACGCCAGAGTCCCGAAGATTTGACAGTATCTTCCACATTCAATTATCAATTAAAGTTACCTTCCCTTTGAATTAAAACTTCTAGACTTTATTGGGTGCGTTCGTTTTACACACAGACTCCCGTTCACATCTCTACTACTGCTACAGCGCTTATTAAAATTTCCCCTAGAGTAAAAATCGATTTAAGCGTTCGTTCGTTCGTTACTGGGAGTTTAACGTCCACTTCCACCAGAGGTGATATCGTAGACTACGATTTAAGCGAGCGAGACCAGGTTGATATAGACTTGACAAATAATCTCGATTATCCAGCCCCGTTACTTTGTCAATGAGGAAAGATGGCTGGTTTAGCGAGACTATTCTCAAGGCCGTTTATCCTATTGACACGTGTTAGTGAAACGAAGATATCCAAATTGGCAATTGCTCACCCGCGACCATAACATAAAGTAGATATAAATAGATCCGGTATTTTGCAATGTGCTTAAATATGCTCCTACACACAATACTAACAAACGAAAAAGAACGGTTACAAGAGATTACGACACGAGCGGCATGAACGTAGAAGTAAAGTAAGGGTGATATCAACCATTCATTTACTTATAGAGCAGTGGTTCTCAACCTTTTATTGCCAACGTCACACCTTGGGACACATGAAAAAACAAAGCAGCACACCTGGCTGAATTTTGTAAAATAAAAACATAGCAAGTCATAGACACATCGAATGACTCAAACCAAATAAAGACAAAACACTGCTATGAATGTACCAGTAGACACCAGCATAGGCGTACGAGGCCGA
Source organism: Patella ulyssiponensis (assembly GCA_963678685.1). Taxonomy (NCBI): domain Eukaryota; kingdom Metazoa; phylum Mollusca; class Gastropoda; family Patellidae; genus Patella; species Patella ulyssiponensis. Next base: position 58,133,193 of record OY783232.1, on the reverse strand, counting down.
ACTTGTTTGGGGGGGGCCAGCATATTTTCCCGACAAATATATTTCTTTAGAGTCCGCTGGTGGCACGTAGACGCGTTGAAAACCAGACGGCCGTAGACGCGTTTTCCAGGCATTTCGAATACTTTCTTGTAATTCCCAGGCATTTCGAATACTTTCTAGTAAATTATGTCAGTTGCAGCATAAAAACTGGTAAAAGTCATGTTTAAAATACAAGCTCTATTACTACGAAAACAAGAACAAGTCGAACGATTTACTTTTGCCTCATTTTTCATTTTATGAGACTTCAATTTTTTTATCCAGATCTCAGATGTATAGAAGACTTGTATATATTATTTAACATCTACATCATAGTGGTTTTGGAACTTTTTCCTGGAGAGATTTATAAGTAAAATAAGCGTTGTTGAGCACATTCTCTTTGTATAACTCTTGCCAGTGGCACTTTACGTTCACCTATGAATATTTATTTCCAAAGAAAAGGGCTCAAAATCGAATTATTTACGGCCTATTATATGTGACTACAAGGTACAATAATTTTCAGCTGCTCACTTCTATCACTGGGCTCGTCCGGTGCATGGAGTTGGATGCCAGTATACAGGAACACATTACTCAAGAACTGAGAAAGGCCATGTGTACGTGCTAGTTCCATTCAGATGGCGTACGTGTTCATCATTGACTAGACTGCTTTCTTTCCGCTTCCATATCATTAAAAATATTCAAAACCCGACAGACGGCGCGACGCTTTCCGACAAACTGAGCATTCATTCCCGACAAGACCATAGCCTTCCCCGACAAGGCCATACCCCTACCCCCACCCCATTATCAAAAACTCCTCGGCTAATGACCGATCTCACAATTCTGAGCTCTTTTCAGATTTCTATTTTTTTTCAAAAAAATATTTGGGGGGGCCTCGTACGCCTATGGACACCAGTTAATACTCAACTAGGGTGATGCGGTTTTTCACATTTTCTGAGTGTGCCGTTCAAAATTTCGCAGCACACTTGGGAAGCACTGTTACAAAGGAAGAACAATAAACATATCATTACCTTATCAAATCTAATGACAGTAAAAACTCACATTTATTATACCTGTAGACAATACCACCTTAGATAATCTATTCGTCGGTGATCTGGCCCCAAGTTCACAAAGCACTCTCAGACTTAAGTCAAGAATTTACTCAATTTTGTTCGCCTTATTGTAGCTAAAACAAAGCCCGTTGTAAAATCGTCGTTGTTTCAATGTTTCAAATACCCTAATAAGAAACTATTTGCAAAACTTCATGTTTCTGGATCAAAGATATTTCTTGTAAACAGTGATTGAAAGTTGAATAAATTCTCCTGAGTATGCTTTGTGAACTTGGAGTCAGATTATCTAGAAAGGATCGCAATACTTGTTAGAATGCCTTGTATTCAATACTTAGTCACTATGACAGCTATATGTTATAAATATCCAGTAAAGTCCCTTATTAGATATCATCCAATGAAATAATGTTTATTTAATAAGGACTGTGTTAGGTGTGTCTCTATCGGATCACATTCAAATCCATGGTATTAATTACCCCTGCGTATAGTATTACTTGACCTTATCAACAAGTCGGGAAAAATTAAATAGACCGAGGTTTAACGTGCTACTGTTCTTCTCCAACTGGGCTGGCGTGGTTTCCTCTCGTCAGTGATGCAGAACGGAGGGCCTGACAAGGACAGCTGTCTATTCGTTCGGATGGGACGAAAAACCGAGGTCCGATGTACATATTGGCGTGCACGTAAAAGATCCCTTGGCAGCTAGAATTTGATATAAGAGTAGGTCGTAACGCCGCTGCGCGGGCAAAATTTCCCTCATAGCACACTGTATGGCGTATGCCCGCCATCCATTAGCCCAGGTTAGGTGAAGAAGAGTAGGACGTTAAACCCCATTTCATTTCATTTCATTTCTCCAACTGGGGTTATGAAAACGGGCATAATAGTGTGATATGAGGGAAATTTAGCGGCACTACCTTTGGTCAAAGCCCGGCTTAACCGGAGCGGGCCCTGGGCCTGACAAGAATCGCGGGGCCCCTGACGCGACGAAAATTTATTTCATATCCTTTTGAATGACATGCATGCTTAACACTCAGTTAAAACGGTCTATAGTATATGAATAATTACGTACGAAATCTATTCAGTTCCGAATGGTATACAATGCGCGGAAATGACATATAACGGCGAATACCGTGAAACTTTCATCTGGAATTTGAATTTTTTATCTGTTTGCCATGAACTGCGGGGCACATGCCTAAGCTGGGCTTTGCGTTTGGTCGTTTCTGGAGTTTAACGTCCATTTCCACCAGGGGTGATATCGTAGACAAGGGCACCACGACTTACACATCCAACCTGTAGAATTATAGATATTCAGGCATGGATGGTTTTATGATAAATACCTCACACCGGGTAAACATCCATTCAATTGAGTTACCTCCCCTTCATCATAGTCTGAACGAAACAGAAATGAAACGCAAAAAATTTTCATTTGTGGGGAATTTATGGTGTCTGTTTATCTTTTTATTTGCAAATATTTTAGTTTTTAAGTCAGCATAGACCCTTTCCCAAGTGGATCACCGTGTCTGTTTATCGGTTTCTGAACATCAATGTGCAACAAAACTTATGGTGTACGTGGACGGAGAATAACAATCTGGATTTTTTAAACCCTGGCCTTGTTTTAAACATTTTTTTTCGGGTACAGCGTGTGTGTATAAATGAAATGATATTGAATGAAATGGGGTTTAATGTCCAACTGTTCTGCTCCGAACTGGGTAGTTAATGAAGACGGGCATAGCCATACAATGTGCCGAGAACTGTGCCGAAATCCGAGAACTTTGATAGAACCCGATACTTCCGAGTTGGTGAGCCAACGACTTACTCACTTGGGGAGGGGGGGGGAGTAGCAATAGTGTAGACGGGCATAAGCCATACCGTATACTCTGAGGGATATTGTGTCCGGACAGCGGCACTATGACCTACTCCTATATCGAATTCCAACTCCCAAGGGATCTTTTGCGTGTTTGTCAATGTATACACTGGACCTCACTGAACAACCCAAAGAAAGACTTCCACGGCTTTACTATTTGACCTGACCAAACAACCAGGCGTGACAAAAAATATATATGAAATAGAATGAAATGGGTTTAACGTCCTACTACTCTGCTCTGGTTTTTGTCCCATCCGAACGACTATACACTGGTTTTCGCACAATCCGAGCGACTATACACTGTCCCTTGCCGGGAACTCCGTCCTTCATCACCTACAAGCAGGAACCATTCCGGATAAAAACCCCGATGAACTTTCCAGACGAACACCACTGTCGAACACGGGGCCTTCCGGTAGGCAGACCAACGTCTTGCTCACTGAACCACCATAACTCCGTTAAAAGATACAAATCACAATAATATGAGAAATCACTTTTAGTAAAAACAAATCAATGTCTGCGACATAACCCTTGTTATTTGTACAATCAGCTAAATTTACCAGGAACTATTCATATAATGGACGAAGTAATTCGTTATGACAAAGTATTTTTTCGAATCTATTGAAGGGAGGCGTTTTTATTAAATTGTAACATGTTGCCACACTGAAATAGTTGTTCTCTGTCATACTGACATCGGCGGGCGAGAGAGAGAAAGAGAGAGAGAGAGAGAGAGAGAGAGAGAGAGAGAGAGAGAGGGAGAGAATAATGGGGATTAACGTCCACTTGACACAAACCAGGTCATTTCGGGACTAACACATGGTTCAATGTTATTTCAACAATTGGCCTGGGAGTAATCCGTGTGACCCGCAGAAAACCCACGAGGTTTGACGGGCGACCCTACTCCTTGTCATGTACAACTGGGGAATCGAAACCACACCAGTTAACTCAATGACAGATCGTATGATACAGCGCGCAAAAGTAGAACGTTAACCCCAATTTCATTAGGTTAATTAAGACGAGTGTTGTATGAGGGATATTTCCGGATCTGATTTTAAAACTCGTCAACCCGCTACTGTGGTGTCGCCTCTAGTGGGTTAATATCGTCAGATATCATCGCTTTTCCTGTTATTTGGAACGCGGGAGACATTTTTTTTCTCTCTCTGCTTAAATCTAGTGATAAATCTTTAGTCGGCTTTAGTGGAATTTAAATAACCGATAAAAGGATATCTAAAGTGGTTTTTCACAGATTCCGTTTTGTAATCAACAACATGCGATACACGCGATGCACGCGGTAAAAAATTCAGATTGTCAATACACAGATGATTAGATGAAGCTGTATAAAAAACCCCAATCATTACACTGTTAAATATATATATACACTGTTAAATATATATACACCAACTGTTAAATATATATACACCAACTGTTGGCGGATTATTCATCGGGATTTTCCGACGTGGCCTCCTCTTGTCAGTAGTGTAGGCATGGGCCTGAGGGTCCAGGCGGGTCCCGCGCTTCATGGCAAAAAGATATGAAAGTTTCACGGTAGTCGATCTAACGGCACGAGGACGGAGACTGAGCTATCCCTCAACCTTTCTCTGGGAAGTTCCACACTCGGTGATGAAAGGATATCAAATAATCTTTTCGTCGCGTTATAGCCAGGCCCTGCCTCGGTTAAGATAGGCTTAGGATGGAACGGAAATCCGAGGTCCCGTGTATACATTCGAGTGCGCATAAAAGATCATTTGACAGTTGGATTTCAATATAGGAGTAGACCATCTTGACCTTTGACCCTCATAGCACATGGGGGTGGGGGGTCACGTGGCTAAGTGGGTTAGACGCTGGCTCGTTATCCAAGAGGTCGGGTGTTCGATCCCTGCATTGGCCAATTTTCCTGCGTGGTTTCCCCCCTGTCTGTGGTGCAGAATGGAGGGCCTGACAAGGACAGCCATAGGCGTAGGAGCTCAAAGTAATTCAGGGGGGCATAAGAGAAAATTGCCCGAAATCAATATAATATAATCAATATAGTATATATATCGAAATCAACATGCTCAATATATAGTATATTATATTGATTATATATAATCAATATAATATAATTTTTCGGGCATACCTATCATAAAAGAGCTTCGGGCATATTTTCGGACATGCATTGGACAAGAAAAAGACGAGAAAATACTTTTCGGGCAGTGTGGATCTCATAGAAATAAGTTAGTTATATTTTTTCTCTAAACGTTAATAGAAAAAAAAGGTCGTCGAATTTTTCATTGCCCGAAAATAAATTTTTTGGGGGGCAAGTGCCCCCCCCCCCCCTGCCCCCCGGCTCCTACGCCTATGAGGACAGCTGTCTAGTCGTTCAGATGGGAAGAAAAACCGAGGTCCCCTGTACACATTGGCGGTAAAGATCCCTTGGCAGTTGGAATTCGATATAAGAGTAAGCCGTAGCGCCGCTTCCCGGACAAAGATCATTTGGCTGTTGCAATTCGATGTAGGAGTTGCCCAACGTGTGCTTCCCGGGCATAACTATCCTCATAGCACACTGTATAGCGTATGCCCATCTTTATTATAGTATTCACTTCATCTCAAGTTTTATTTCCATGTCAGGAACATTGGATGTTTAACAGTGTTTTATAGGCTTACTAACTATAATAGCTATATCAATTCCAGGATTATAAATACAGATATTAAAGTAGTCACGAATCGCTGTTTCAAAAAAAGCTTTCAACCTCTCAATTCAATCTGATCAGAACAGACAAAAAACACATCTAGTGGTTTATTTCTTTCTGGTTTTTGTTTATAGGTAATGATTGCTCATATTCCATGATAAATGTTATTTTAAAATGCTATAATAATGGATTTTGCTTATTGCCGATGTCAGCACCGGACCCGCAAGCAGAATTTATGTATGAGATTACATGTATACTCCAAGCAAGAGCGGGGCCACATATAGGACATTGGCCAGTTAGAACTCTAAGCGTCACACTTCAGATGGTTTGATCATTTTAACCACCCAGGATGACGATTACGAATCGCCCAGTTATATTATCACGCAGGGAGCTATGCGACGAAACGTTCGCAATATCAATCCGCATATTTCACTTGGAGAGATATCAGTACGCCAAGGTCACGATCACGTGTGGGATCTAAATCACGCCAATAAAATTTAATTATACGTTAGTCCCGAAATTTAAAGTGGATATTACGCTCCCCCCCCCTCTCTAACTGAGTGGATATTTTCTCCCACTGCTAAAGACCCATACACATACGCGCCAGCGGATTTTGGAAATTAAATTGAACCCGAAATAACCCGAAATAACCTAGTTTGTGTCGAGTGGACGTTGAACCCCTCCTCCTTTTTATGAATTATTCCCTATAAGATTGTTATGGGTGATTTAATAAATGATTAATTTTGTGGAAAGTGATGGGTTACCTCCCCTTTAAATGAACTATTCCCCCCTTTTTATACTGAAGAACCTGTATCTGTAATTTAATATATACTGTTATCCAGCAGATTATGCTAATAGCAAAATATCACTCGGCAAACCTCAACAGATTTCAGTATAGCTAGCCTCGGCTGTATAACGAAGTCCGCCATTGGTATAACTTTTACCAACGGCGTTGCTCATGACGACGCCTGTGAAGAATGTTTTCAAACTGATCCCGCAGTGAATATTTGCTTGGCCGCTACAATCACTGATAAGCATGGCATCGACGAGACTTAATGAGTTCGACATATTAACTTTTTTACTCCGACAAATTAAATTCTCAAACATTTTTTTGAAGTATAAAAAAAAATAAATAAAGACGTTTGAAGTATTTGTAGTTAAAAAATATTTTTTATTTAGTGTAAATGTTATTAAAATGAGTAAAATGCATCATTTTTTGCCCGAAGCAGTTAGGTGTTACGTAAACAATGTACGAGCCGTTAAGCCAATGACTGACGCCACGTGAAGTCAATGTGCGTGTTGTAGACAGTCATCTGTGACAGATATAATTCGTAAGTAATTATCTGTGAAACAGATTGGAATGTTTTATCTTACAAACGAACGACGCGGCTGTAAGAACTCGTTTCTGAAAGCGTCAAGTTTTCCTAGTAAGTAAACTTGTGCCGCATTGTAATTGTATAGGCGTAGGTACATATCACTTACCGTCATACAGCCGAGGCTCAATGTAGTGTAGTGAGCAATATATATATAATTGCATGAGTTAAGGGCTAGTAATAAAACACGTTTACGAATGATTTAATAAATTTTTTTGTAAGGTAATGGATTACACGAAGCTTAAATAAATAACCCCCGTTTCTTTGTATGATATAATTAATAAATGTTGATGTCGTTGATTAATATTTTGTAAAACATGTTATGTAACCGTTGAATGAATTATTCCCCTTGGTGTAACCGGTAGCATTTATATAAGTGATTGAATGAATATTGTAGATGTTGATTATTTATTTTTAATGTGACCGAGAGCCTCCGCGTTAAACGAATTATCTCCATGTTCACGAATGATTTGATAAATATTGTTTAATATTTTGTAAAAAAAAACCAGATAATGTAACTGTTAATTGAATTGTCTCCCTTTTTATATCCTGAACTATTGCTGTGTATGATTAACAGAATTGTTTTCGTTGAATAATTCTTTGCAAAACAGACGCATTGCCTCCCCGTTAAACAAATTATTCCCCCTTTATATATCCTGCAGCATTAAGCAAGTTGACGTTGATTAAATGTTTTGTAAAACAAATTACCTCCCTTATGTGAAATAATATTTGTCTGTTTTATCTTCAATAATTGTGTGGTTATTAAAGAGTGAAATACAGTAGGTCACGTGCTAAAATATCTGCAGGACATACGCTTTGATCTACTGATTGATTGTAAAGTAAAAGATTACCTCCCCTATTTATTAATTATCCCCCTTTGATATCCAATAATGTAATAACAGTGATTAATTTGCTATATTTTTGACTGTGTATTGGTTTGTGATGAGTATTGACTGTCGTAATACAACTGATTTCTGAAAGAAATTGAGCTAATAACTACATCTAGCAAAATGGCGATTCTAGATTATTTACAATAATTTACAAAAACAACTTATAGTATTTCGGATGGGATTGACAACCTATATCTAGTGTACACATTGGCGTGCCCGTAAAAGATCCTTTAGCAGTTGGAATTCGATATACGCCTCGGTCGCTGTCATGGCAATATTACCCCCATAGCACACAGTATGGCGTATGCCTATCATCATTATATAGCCAAGTCGGAGCAAAACGCTGCGCTTTAAACCAGGGGTTGGGATGGCCTAGTGGTCTAGAGTGCCGCGCTTCGACCTCTAGCTGGCCGGTCATCTCTGGCTTGCGGCTGTGGTTTCGATCCCTGGTGTGAGCGTATGTGGCATGGAGATAGGGGCGCCTTCTCAACCTCGTGGGTTTCCTCCGGGCACTTCGGTTTCCTCCCACTGCTAAAACCCCTACGCGCAAGCGAATTACTGAAATAAAATTGAAACCATATGTTAGTCCCAAAATGACCTAGTTTGTGTCGAGTGGACGTTAAACCCCATTAATTAGGGTTAGTACTACTGTGAGATGTATCAATTAGGAAAGTGCAAGATTCTGAGAAAGTCCTAGAATATCTTATTTTCATTACTTTTTATAGTAGATCTACAAACTCTTTAATTTGAACAATTGTTTCCGTCTGTCAAGAGTTCGTGTACGTAAACACCAACGTTTACACGTGTCCTCCGTTTTCGTCCCATTCGAACGGCCAAACAACATTCCTTGCCAGGCCCTGTCCTTCGCAACTGGTATGACCGAATGAGTTAGATCATTAGGTCTATTATGTAGTTTTGGGTCTCTATTTGTATGTGTCGTCTGTCCTCTCTAAACTGTTGGGTTTCTCTTTGTCCGTCCATTGCTAAGGCCCTATATACACGCAATTTAGCGAAAAATTGAGATCATCCGAAACTTATGTTCGTTCCGAAATGACAGAATTCGTGTCATGTGGACGCTAATCCTCATTTCCTGTTTATTTGGCTGTCATGTCACATCACATGGGGTTGTTTAGACCCCCTCTTCATATCCCCTTTACGAGTTCAAATATTGGAATGTGTCCTATTGACTTATCTACGGTTAATGTTCACGATTTGAGTCCTGAGGTAAAATCATACTCAATAAAGAGGGATTGGAATACAGAATGGTTAGCACATGCGCGTTGTATCATAAGATGTCTAATTGAGTCAACAGGTGTGGTTTCGATTCCCCGGTTGTACGGTTGCCTACTCAACCTCGTGAGTTTTCTCCGGGTCCTCCGGTTTCTTCTAACTGCTGAAAACAAACTCGTACGCGCAGGCGAATTATTGAAATAAAATTGAACTATATCTTTTTCTCCCTCTTCCCCCCTCTCTCTCTGTATTCAATAAAAGTTTACAAGTAGATTAAAGTGGTTGAAGATATTGTTTACATATCGTCTCAAGTATGATGTAACAATACACCCGTCTACTTTTAACAATTAATTCATGTCCACGACATGTTCAATTCATTCTGCACACAGACATCCATCTACGTCATTCTTCGAGAATAGATGTCTACCCTAAATGGCAGCCATATCTAAAACTTAGTATATTGTTTTGTAATGCGGTTCTCACTCCGCCTCACTTCTGTTATCCACACAAAGGCTAAATAAACCTTTTCAATTGTATTAAAGGGAAACAAGATAAATCCTTAAAAAAGTGTTCTCGAAGTTTACTCTGTGCTTTCGAAAAAAGATCGTCGAGTTAGGAATTAAAATGTCGGTCAATTAGCTTAGTGTCTGTTCTCAAGCGGAGCTAACTGTATACAGACAGCATTAGTTTAGGATGGAAATGTTCGAGAAAATAATATTGACCGATAACATAATGTAGCATTAAATGAAATGGGGTAAAATACCCTACTAGTCTGCATCGACTGTAATAATAGGGGGAATTGTGCCTGGGTAGCGTCGCCACGGCCTAAACTTATATCGAATGCCAATGTGAAAGGGGGTACCATAGTCTAAAAATCCCAATGAACACATGGAGAGAGAAATGGGATTTAACGTCCACTCGACACAAACTAGGTCATTTTAGGACAAACATATGGTTTCAATTTTATTTCAATAATTCGCATGCGCGTAGGGGTCTTTAGCAGTGGGCGAAAACCGGAGTGCCCGGAGGAAACCCACGAGGTTGAGAAGGCGCCCCTATCTCCATGCCACATACGCTGACACCAGGGATCGAAACCACAGCCGCAAGCCAGAGGTGACCGGCCAGCCAGAGGTCGAAGCGCGGCACTGTAGACCACTAGGCCATCCCAACCCCCCTGAACACATGGACCAATTAGGGGACCTCCAGGTTAGCGAGGTAACATGTTTCCCACTGGGCCACCGTGGCCGCCATGTAGCATCAAAATATGTTTTTGTCGATTAACCTGTCAAACCTGTTGGAGAAGGGTCGCATATCCACCCTCGTGGGTTTTCTCCGGGTACCCTGATTTCCTCCCACTGCTAAAGACCCCTACCCGCAAGCAAATTATTGAAATAAAATTAAACCATGTGTTAGTCCCGAAATGACCTTACACCCCATTTCTCCCTCTCTCCCAACCTGGTGGTTTTTCTCCGGGTCTGCCAGTTTCATCCTATTGCACAATCAAATTATTGAAATAAAGTTGAACCATATAATAGTCCCAAAATGACCTAGTTTTTGTCGAGTGGCCGTAAAACCACATTTCTCTCTTTATGTTTGTTAGAAATTGTATTCTTGAAAAAAAGGAATTGACTTTCAATCAATCTCTAATAAATATGCTGAGTATTATAAAACCGAATCATCGATTTACTTGAAATAAACATTTATATTGTAGATCGATTATACTGTTTTGCATTAAACTATAAAACCTTCCCTTCAATAAAAACATCCTTTCAACTATAAAATATAATTAGACTTTGTAAATAAAACCATTTTAACGATGTTGTTTTCAACATTAAGTACTATCATAGTTTCTTTTCAAGACAAAAATATTAAAACCATATTAACGATTTTGTTTTGAACAGTTTGTTAAATAAGAAAGTTTTTTTTTATCTCCGAGAAAATGTCAGCGAACTCATGAACATTAAGTTGGTATGGATTGTATAACAAAACCTAATATATTTGGATATTACAAGTTAAACAAACATTAAAGGTGAATTATGTATTCGTTGCTGGATTCTTATGGCGGGGGAAAGCGGCAAAAACCTAATGCTATGTAGAACTGTCTAATTCAAAACACACATGTAACATAATGCAATACCAAATACCTAAAACGTCTAATGCAAAAAACAAAATACAAGAAACCTCTAATACAAAATACCCCATACGTCTATTGCAAAAGACAAAATACAAGAAACCTCTAATACAAAATACATATAACCTCTTATGCACAATTGATTTTACAATCTGAAACATCTACCATAAGCATTAGATGACATATCTCGTTGTCATGACTTACGTTTCTCCACTGAATTATCTTTATTTAGGTCTATGTCAAGGTCACCGAACACAACTTGGCGACCTATTCGGCTAGCGAGCTATTCGACCGATCCAGCTGGCAACCTGTTCGTTGGCAACCTATTCAGAATTAAGACAACAGTCGCCCAAACTCATCTATTTTTAACAACCAATAAAATCCAACGTTACGTCTATCAAATGAAAGTAGAATAATATATTATTTTTATCAATTCCTTTAGCTCAGAATAGAGATGTAATTTCGCATTATCGTACAAAATTCTAGATATCCAACTAAATATATTCCGAAAGGTAATTAAATAGGCTTTCTAAGTATTATCAGTAAAAATTGGCACATTCATATTAAAGGGGTGCACTTCGAAAAAAATTCCGGTCTATCTTTACATATAGAATATTGAAAAAAGGTCTATGTTCAGGTTAAGAGCGCGCCCCTTTAATATGATTGTGCCTACCTTTACTAATAATATTTAGAAAGCTTATTGAATTACCATTCAGAAAATATATAGCTGGATGCTCAGAATTTTGTACGATGGTCCGAATTTCGATTCGGAATATTACCGTTCTTTCATTTTGAAATATTGAAAAATTGGCTATGTTCAGGTTGAGAGCGCACCCCTTTAATATGATTGTGCCAACTTTTACTAATAATATTTGGAAAGCTTATTCAATTACCTTTTAGAATATATTTAGTTGGATCATGAGAATTTTGTACGATGGTCCGAATTTTGACACGGGATATTAACAGTTTTTCCCTTTAAAATTTTTAAAAAATTGGTCATGTTTAGGAAGAGAGTGCACCCCTTTAATATGAATGTGCCAATTTTTACTGATAATACTTAGAAAGCCTATTTAATTACCTTTCGGAATATATTTAGTTGGATGTCTAGAATTTTGTACGATAATGCGAAATTACATCTCTATTCTGAGCTAAAGGAATTGATAAAAATAATATATTATTCTACTTTCATTTGATAGACGTAACGTTGGATTTTATTGGTTGTTAAAAATAGATGAGTTTGGGCGACTGTTGTCTTAATTCTGAATAGGTTGCCAAATAACAGGTTGCCAGCTGGATCGATCGAATAGCTCGCTAGCCGAATAGGTCGCCAAGTTGTGTTCGGTGACCTTGACATTGACCTAAATAAAGATAATTCAGTGGAGAAACGTAAGTAATGACAACGAGATATGTCATCTAATGCTTCTGGTAGATGTTTCAGATTGTAAAATCAATTGTGCATAAGAGGTTATATGTATTTTGTATTAGAGGTTTCTTGTATTTTGTCTTTTGCAATAGACGTATGAGGTATTTTGTATTAGAGGTTTCTTGTATTTTGTTTTTTGCATTAGACGTTTTAGGTATTTGGTATGGCATTATGTTACATGTGTGTTTTGAATTAGACATTTCTACATAGCATTAGGTTTTTGCCGCTTTCCCCCGCCATAGATTCTTACCAAGTGTGGAAGAGTTTGCCAGTGCGGGTAGGTTAATTCTCGGGATATGTTAAAACATCACTAAGTCCATGTAAAGATTCTGACTCATCGGTCCGTTTGGCTATATAGCTAAATAAAGAGAGAGAGAGAGAGAGAGAGAGAGAGAGAGAGAGAGAGAGAGAGAGAGAAAGAGTGAGATATTAAACGTCCACTAGAAACAAACTAGGTGTTTTCGGGACTAACACATGGTTCAATTTTATTTCAATAATTCGCTTGCGTGTAGGAGTCTAGAGTAGAAAACCTACGAGGTTGGACAGGCAGTATAGCCAAATAAAGGACTGTTTTCTTACCGTATACAAGGGTAACAACATCACCCCCAGTAATAAAGTTAACAGCAGCACCCATTTAACAACAGTACCTAGTATTGAGGTAACAAAAACGCCCCGAACTGTAATAAATTCAGAAAAATATCGAGAGAACTCCTACAAGAACCGGAAAATAACGAAAAAAATTCAACGAATACCGAAAAAACTTTTACCCAAAAACCCTAAACACCGAAAAACAACTCAATGCCGACAAAAACACAATTTACCGAAAGAAACCTTGGCCACATAAAAATGGTTGAGTGGGCCATGGGCCAGACTAGGTCACACATAAAAATTGTGGGGAACTCTAGGTCACGAATGAAAATGGTTGACACTCTAAGAATGAAATGGGTCACTATCTATGTGTGACCTGGCGTGACCTTTTACATACATAGAGTGTCCACCATTTTCTTAAACATGCATTATGCAAAGTAAAATCTCCCTATTACAAGTCTTTCTTTAGGCCTGAAATGTTATGTAAATCATCAATTAGACATTAATTAACTTATCCAGACCATATTAAACTCTCGATGTCAAGGCTAGCCTTCGATGTTGACTGGATTAGATTCCTATATGCCGCTCAACGGCCATTGATAATTAACTTTAAAAAGTCGATAATCGACACTATGCCGTTTAAATTAATGATTTTAGTAATGATGACCGAAACCAGGCGAACATTTCACTTACTTCGTTCTCGGCTAATAGTGGATCAATTTGACTGAAATTTTCAGAAAGTTACCTTTACACTGTCTAGTTTTTATCTATTATAGTGCGAACTGCCAACTCTTCATCTTATCCCCCTAATGTATTTTTAAGTGACCTAGAATTCACCATATTTTTTATGCGTGGCCTAGTCTGTCCCATGACCAACTTAACAGCAATTTTTATATATGACCTACAACTTTAGTATCAAAAATGTATTTTCCGTGTTTTTTATTTTATGCGTGACCTAGTCTGACCAAAAACACAGGGTTTAGGATACTAGTGCCATTTCACACAATCTGATAAAAAAAATAGTTTTGTATATTTTTCAACTAGAACACTAAAATTTACATAAACGGTGATAAAAATGGTATCAATTAACATGATTTTGAGAAATGTGACTAAAAATGGATTTACCTGAGAAAAAAAAAAATCAAATGATCTTTTTTTAAACTTAAAGGCATTTGTCCACTTTATTGCACTAACAAATTCAATTTGTATGTGTTATCTTAGGGTTTGTTTTTTTTTGGGGGGGGGAGGCGGGGGGGGGGGGGGTAATTAGTTGTTTTTTCGGTATGTAGGCCATTAAGGGATTTTTCGATATTTATGGGTTTCTGATTTTTTTCAGTAAACAGTATTTAAAGGTTTTGTAGGTTTTTTTTCAGTATTTTTCGAATTTCTTCGGAATATAGTACAGTCGCAACACCTCTAGTAATGCAACAATAACAACACCCTAATAACGCGACAAACGAAACAGCATCTCTAGAATTGAGATACCAATAACACCCCTGGTAATGAGATAACCAGAACATCCCTAGTAACGAGATAACAACAACCCAAGTAATGGTATAACCACAACAACCCTGGTAATGTGGTAAACGCAACATCCCTGGTAATGAGATAAACACAGCATCCCTGGTAATGAGATAAACACAACATCCCTGGTAATGAGATAACAACAACCCAAGTTATGAGATAACCACAACAACTCAAGTAATGAGGTGCCTTATCGATTCAATGCTGCGTAGTTGATTATGTGAAATCGAAACTAACAGAAAAGGGTTAATGCTTTTTTTTTACAGTTAAAGCCAAAGGGATGATAAAGTAATTAATGGTAAAAGGAAAAGTCTACATTTCTAATTAGCTTCAGTTTTTTTCAGCATTAAATTTCGACATATTTTGATCCATCCATTTCTAGACATGAAATCATATCATCAGTAAGAACCCCCAACTCACCTACAAATGTCAGAAATTCGGTTCGTGAAGATTTTTAAATTAGATATTTTCCACTTTTTGCTAAGTTCCAGTAGAAACGCAGCATTGCATAATAAAGCAAAGAAAATAGTCGTTCCAGTTAGTTTGTTTGGATGAACAACCGAGGTCCCGTGCTCACATTTGTGTCTACGTAAAAAAACCTGTTGAAATTCAAAAAAAGAATAGACCATACTCCATAGCGCGACTGCCCCGGCAAAATTTTCCCCATAACACACTGTAGGTTATGGTGAATTCCTATCTTCACTAGCCGAGACGGAGCAGAACAAAAAGATGTTATACCCCGTTTCATTCCATTTGACTTCATTCATTTATTCATTTTGCACATATATTTTAAAGCGAGAATTTCATATTTTTAAGTTATATTTTTAAAATGTATTGAAATAAAGATTTAATATCGATGGTATCTATCAACAGTCCCACCATGTTAAATAATAATTCTATTAATCTTATAATTCACTACTGTCAGTTGAGAAATTGGCAAATATATCATAGCTATTCCACGGAGGGAATAATTGTGTTATTATTTCCGGTGTGAATGAATTTTAAGTGTAAGAATGATACCTATGATCGTATAATAGTGATTTGACAACATATTGAATAAAAGACATAGACAAAAATTATGTTTTGAATTTCTTAGAAAATGTGTAATTCTAGGAAATTTCTTGACGGAAATAAATTTGATGAAAAAAGAGATCTCGTACAGCTGATATTAGTGTAATTTGAAATGTCTTAAGACGTGTTATAGAAGGTGTTTATTGCATCCGGTGCCCTCTTTCCTTTCTATAAAAACTCAGCAACGTTTTTTACATTTACAGCAGGTTATATATGGTATATTCTCTTCGTGGTCCTAGTTTTTAAAGAGGAGACAGAAATCTGTGTTAAATATGACACGAGCATATTAGACAAAGGAGACAGAAATCTGTGCTAATTGAGGACACGAGCATGTTGGACTTTGTCTATTACCTGTAATTGGTGAGATGTCGAGGATGCGTTAAAACTATTTTCGAATATCTGCCCAGTGGGACATGTATTTTTTGCTATCTTGTAACCCTCCTATGTCATTCTGTGTCCTTTAAATATTTGCGATAATTGTTATTGATATAGCGTCCTTTATGTGGATAATTTATGATCCCTGGGTGGCCCGCGAAAGCATCTCGGGATTTGTCAACTTGGATTCCACGTGTCAGTGATGCAGAATGGAGGCGTGACAAGAAAACTAGAAACAGGTCTTACAGCGTATTTTAATGTGACACACCCTTGTATTAGTAATGTGATATACTCGTGTATTTATAATATATTCTGAGATACCCTTGTATTAGTAATGGGATATACTCGTGTATTTATAATGTATTGTGAGATACCCTTGTATTAGTAATGGGATATACTCGCGTATTTATAATGTATTGTGACAGACCCTTGTATTAGTAATGGGATATACTCGTGTGTTTATGATGTATTGTGAGATACCCGTGTATTAGTAATGTGATATACTCGTGTATTTATTATGTATTGTGAGATACTCTTGTATTAGTAATGTGATATACTCGTGTATTTATAATGTGATATACTCGTGTATTGTGAGATGCTCGTGTATTTATAATGTGATATACTCGTATATTGTGAGATGCTTGTGTATTTATAATGTGATATACTCTGGTATTGATAATGTGATACACCTGTGTATTTATAAGGTGTTCAATATTTCGGATCTTTTGATGTCTATGGGAAGTCCGAACAGCACGATCTCCATATTTTGTTCTTGATTTGGATGGCACTGTAGTTGAGCAGCTGATCGTAGTAACAAACATCATTGCAAATTTCACTTGATTTAAAGTTTCACCACATCTGATTTGATCTCGGAGCAGATTAATCATTCCACCACCGTTTTAAGATTACAGACAAAAACAGCTTGAATTTCACTATCTCTACTATAACCCTGTAATGTACTTTTAAATTGTCATGCTCTTTTGGCTCAGTATCTGTTATTACAAATTATGTTTATTTAAAGAACGATATTGGTGTCAGTCATTATCACATGTGAAAGAACTGGTTACGCACGTTCCAGGTATCATTTTAACACATAGATGCGTAATGAAGGTTTCAACAAAAGGAAGTGACGAACCTAAAAGGAAAACACTAGTTATCCTTATATATTACTGACTGAAGTGACGAGTGATAACAGATACCTGGGCGAATTTCTGCTCACTAATAATTCCTTCTAAGACCAAATTTTAAAAGTTGTTATATGAGACTGTGAGAGGATATCTGACAATTTAAAAGAAATACTGTTACCTTTGCGGTCGGTCCTTACTTTTGTTGGAACGTGTTTAGCCAGTTCTATCACTTATGTGATAATGACTGACACCACTGTTGAAACCTTCATTACGCATCTACTGTAACAGTGACCCCTGTTCTCAAATTATATTTGGAACGTGTTTAGCCAGTTCTATCACTTATGTGATAATGACTGACACTAATATTGTCCTTTAAAATCTTATGTGATAATGACTGACACTAATAGTGTCCTTTAAATCGCTAATGTTATCACGATGTCGGATCCCAACCATTTTTTATTGATCAGCGCCGTTAATATTTCTAACCCGATTTATTTTCCAATTTCCTGCAAAACGATATTTGAGATTTGAAATGCTGAATATCCTTCAAGATTAGTGAGTGATGAAAAGTTGATAATTGTAGAAAACTCTCACATATTTGACTCAGCCCATTTGTCAGGTTTATACGGCCTATAATAATCAACCCATTAGACAAGGTTATTAAAATGTGATGTGATTTTATCCTACTAGATCGGTAATGACATGAAGTGTCTGATGTATCGGTAAAAAAATAATATTCTAATTTGAAATAGTTTGACATTTTCATCTCATCGATATTATTCTTGTTATTCGTCAGTTTAGATTTTCTTCCCACGAAATCAACATGTCTATCAGAAAAGAGTTTTCCCTTTTCCTTAGTGACAAGCCAATTGTTTCTCTCCTATACCCGCATGCTTTCTATCAGGTCAAGTGTTGCCAGTAAATCAATGTCCCAGCGTGTCGGTTGACATGCTAGCTACAAATTTAGATTATTTGAAGAATCTGCCTATTAAATGTTCGACACTTTTATTCTCATCAAGTGGACCATAGTTATGTTAGTTTTCATGTCATAAAATCACATTGAGTTGCAGACTATATCTTTCATAAGAAGTCTGATAAAAACTCAAATCGCAGCTAAAAGAAAGATTGACAGTTAGATATACCACTGGAAACTACCAAGTAATCCGAATGATTAGCGCGTGCGCATTGTACCATAAGTACTGTGATTGAATCAACTGGCGTGGTTTCGATTCCCCGGATGTATGTGCTCTGTGATTGAATCAACTGGCGTGGTTTCGATTCCCCGGTTGTACGTGACCAGACATAGGGTCGCCTGTCCAACCTCGTGGGTTTTCTCTGGTCCCCTGGCTTCCTCCACTTCTAAAGACCGTTACGCGTAATCAAATTGAACGCACCCCCCCCCCTCTCTCTCCCAAGTAATTGTAAATTCACTGGTTTTGAACTGACGGATATGATCAGGGGACCCAGAGTGGAAATATATTTGTTTTCTCAAAATAAATAAAATGCATTTTCTCTACCACTGTTAGTTATAATAGACTAAATTCGAAGAGAAAAATTATTTACGTATGTCACATACTCTTCTCAGCAATACTCCCAAGGAAACCAGTTAGTACCCTAACCGCACCTTTTGTGGTCTAACGAGGCAGATGTAGTGCTCATGAATATGTATAACTTACATGAGCAGACCAACGATTATCAACAAGATTTCCACAAATCTTAAATATATATTCATATCCCTTCTGTAACACAAACCAAAAAGTTTTTGTACGCGAGAAATTAAATGTGAGTAAAACCGGAAGTGATGTAGTTGGTTCAACACGCTCACTAGTCTCTATTGAAAAAGTACATAATTGGCATATGTTTAAGGATTAAGTATGGCCGTTGGCCACGCATGCATGGTCTTTTAGATAAGAATCAGACCAAAAGGGACTGTATATTGGCATAGTATGGATATATGATTATGTTTAATACACAAATCCGACGCGTAAATTCACCCATACTGAACAGTACGCTGTGGCCTAATTCACACCAGACGGCTAATTGTTTACACCACGTGGTTTGTTTGGCACCTGGCAAGTGACATATTACGTCTTCATGATTATATTTGTGCGTGCTGAGTCTGCCGACAGTGTTATTATATATTTCAACGGACTTGTGGCACAAATATATCGTAATAAATCTTTAAACTTCCAAATTAATTCAACGCCAGACATCAACGTATCGGAATAAAAGATATCTCCTCGATGGATCTGCGGTAAAATGCCGTATAAAGTTACGAGCCCAGCCATTCTTAAGAGGAATTAGAAGAAAATAAATAAAATATCGTCCACGTCGACATAGGGTGCTAAAATGCATTATATTATATTCCCACGTGCCCATAATTTGGGTCTGCTTTTGTTGAAAAACGCTGCCAATGGTATGAGTGAATTTACGCGATGGCTGTGTGTACTAAATGTTAAAAAACATAGATTCTTGTCTATCATATCCCAATAAACAGCCCATTTGATCAGATGTTTGGCCAAACAACAACATATATGAACAAAATGCCAAATCTGTATGCTAACCATGGAGACTAGTAAGAGTGTTGAACCAACTACATCACATCCGATTTTAATCAAATTAATTATCGTTTACAAAAACGTTTTTGCTTGTGTTACAGAGGGAAGTATGTATGAATATATATTTGAGTTTTGTGGAAACCTTGTTGAGAATCGTTGGTGTTCCTCTTTAAACGTGGGTGTATATTTTGATGTGTTACGCTTGTAGTAACGGTAAATGGAGAAATGAGTATTTGTGCGTTTCCTTGTTGAAGACCGCCGGGACATGAAGATACAGATTTCCTTTAAACACTAGTTCCTGGTAATCACATAGACCGTGTCAGTACGATATAGACAAATAACACTTCTACGCCATCTTGTAATAAACTGGAGATAATTATCAAGCCTGGTTGAAGCAGTGAAGATGCAATAAGGAATTATTTCAGCTATGATAATAAGGACAACTTCCTTCAAGTCTTGTTCAATAATGAAGCTGATTATGTATCAGAATTTCTGTAGGTTTTCAGTAGATTTGGCTGATTGTACATTAGCCGTAGACGTTATGTATATTCGTGGGTAGATTAGTCTGTGGTTTGCTGTTAAACGGAAACTAGTAAATAAAGTATAATAGGGATGTAGGTATGTGGTGTGCTGTGCTAGTTCTGTCCTATGGTGCGCTGTGTGATTGTTCTGTCCTGTGGTGCGCTGTGTGATTGTTCTGTCCTGTGGTGTGCTGTGTGATTGTTCTGTCCTGTGGTGTGCTGTGTGATTGTTCTGTCCTGTGGTGTGCTGTGTGATTGTTCTGTCCTCTGGTGTGATGTGTACTTTTTCTGTCATGTGGTGTTCTGTGTGGTTGTTCTCCTGGGGTGTGTTGTGTGTTTTTTTTCCTGTGGTGTGCGTTTGTTCTGTCCTGTGATGCGGTGGGTGATTGTTCTTTCCTGCGGTACGCGGTGTAATTGTTCTGTCTTGTGGTGCGCAGTGTGATTGTTCGTATATCTAGAGCCACGTGGATTCTCCTGTCCTGTGGTGCTTTATGTGATTGTTCTTCCGTGTTGTGTGGGATTGTCGGTATATCTAGGGATGTCTAGATTGTTCTGTCCTGTGCTAGCTATAGGGTGCCCAACTTTAAATGAATATCTCCCAATATTTCGACAGTTATACCACAATAATCCTTACGTAGTACCACCTAAATAAACGATCGTGTTGTATTTAACAAGTAAAACATCAGTAAATATAATAGCCTGAAAATGTTGATGACAAGCGGCCATTACATCCGGGCATTTGTTTGTGAAAATTAGGTTAAGTACCCTTGGTTTGAAATGAGACCCCCTAAACCAGTCTACCAACCGCTCTCCGGCTGATTGACTGGCTTTGTTAATCAAAACTTTTTCTCTGAAACATTACAGAAAGCTAGATCCATATATTTGATTTAGTAACAACGAAATTAGGCAACTTAACCATTGTTTTGACGTTTTGAGAACCTTGTAAAAACAAAAGGAGAATACTACTAGTACTCTAAACACAGACCTTCGGAAATTAATTGTAGTAAACGAAAAGATGTCGCTCCTAGCGGTTTAGATAATCAAAAAGCAAATTAAGAAATAAAACGAACGTAATTTTCTAATGGTGTTATAAATTATCAAAAAGCTAAATATTACTGTTATTTAAAATGATTAACAAATAGTTTTTTTACGACTTTATGAGTTTTTGTTTGACACTATTTATTCAGTTAATGTTTACATACTATAAAATACAATATATAATTATGGGATCTGAAAAAAAGCCAGATATTATATAAAGCCCTCTCCAGAGCTTTAATGGTTGGCAACAGTTGACAGATTTCAGGTGTGATTTCAAATATTCGCTTGCAAGTAGGGATTTTAGGCGTTACGGAAACCAGAGGACCCGGCGAAAACCCACGAGGATAAACAGACGACCCCATTCCATGTCACGTACAACCGCGGAATCGAAACCATGCCATTTGATATTAGTTGACAGATTTCAGGTGTGATTTCACCCGGTCGCCGTCCAGTCGTCTCCATTTTTTCGGAGTTGCACATGTGCTACACCTGCGACTGGAGACAACTAGTTGCCCCTAGTAGCAAGCGACATGAGTGCATCTATGACTACTTTGAGTCGGCACCTCACTGTTGTAGCCGATACGATTCAGTTATTTAGTCAAGTGGTACCCAGGGGATAGTAACAAACATGGCGGACGAGTGGAATGATGCCATTGTGAAGGTTATCACGTGGCAGGCATGTGATTAGTTGTAGCCCCGATTCTGCAACTGACGCCGTGCGAATACGACTATGATCAACTGGTTGTTCGTGGTTGCGTCCTGTCGTTGATAATTTCTGTCATAAGCTCTTAGTTGCCGTTAATCGCCGTCATTTTTATCGCATCTTAGGGCGAAATAAGCTTGGCTTAATTTGAATGACAATCGTTTACGCCTGATTAGTCCATCCCACGCGTCTTATTTTATTAGTAGTATTTTATCGTTTGTGAAACTACTATTACTAATCAATTCCTCATTGTCTTGTAGGATACATTTTCTTTGTTGATAACATATGACACCCGACCAAGATTCGTCGCTTTATTTCTGTTACATCTTTTTTGTAAGTCATTTGTTTTCATTTTAGCGCTGCCGGTACCATAACAGACCGGGACTATACAGCACAGTAGACGCTTACGACTGGCCCTCGGGTCCATTCAGTTGATTTGATATTTGGTTTTTTTTTGTGCAATGGCTATCTTGTAGATTTTTGTTTCGCGTGTAGTGCGGTCCTCCTGTGCACTTACTAATAGAATACACGACTTCTGTGGTGATTTTAAAATGTGCAAAATTACAACCCAAATATTGATTAATGTGGAAGAATGTTGAATTTTAATTCGTGGTTTGAATTTTGAATTTTGAAAGATTAGAGAGTTACTCTGTTAACGAGCAACTTATAAACAAAGCATGAATAACTAACTACATGTATTGGTAATATGCCATGTTCATGTTGTTCAACTATAGTGTAATTCCTATCAGTTTTCCGTCCAAGTAAATAAATTGGCGGGAATCATCATCTTGACCTTTTGATATAAATAGGTTAATTACATAACATCTATTTATAGAATAGAATAAGTGACGTACAATTGACAATAAGTTCGATAAATACATCAATATAAATTGATATTGGTTTTGTGGATGTCAATGGCGACCCTGAGGACGTTTGGTTCGTCGTGTTAATCAATCACTGATGATGTCTGTCTCTCTTTAGATTGACTAGATGCCTATCTTTAATGGGGGGAGGGGCACTGGCTTGCTAACCTGGAGATTCCATGTTCGTTTACAATATTGCATTCAACACTCAATGTCGCTCGTCGTTAGAATTCATTAGACTGATGTAATAGGATAATATTTTGCGGTCTAACTTTCTGGTAAATTTCATATTTTTTCGTTATCCTTTTTTTGCTTTTGCTTTTCGTTTTGTAAAATGTAGATTTTGGCCACTAATGATTTTTGCAGTGTCGTATATATAGCGGGTTTGTCTAATCTTAGACGTTTCTTGTAATTTTAATACAAAGTTCTTCTTCCTGCCTAGACAATGAGACAAATAATAAAACTTGTAGCCTTTTATTCTTTCTGGCGAGAAGATGAAAAGAATAATAAAATTGATAGCGTTTTTTTTCTCTCCGGTGAGACGTGGCGATGAATAATGTGAGTAGAATCGTGATGAAATAAGAAACAATCAGTGTATTATATTGTCGTCGGCGCATGCGTTGTAGACCGAGATTCCCCTTGAACTCGATTGTCGCTATTTCTTGCATCGAGAAAAATCCCGATGAGTTCAATGCAGGAATAAAAACAGCACGGCGTCGATTTATATAATCAAATAAACCACTGATCAACGCAGAAATTCAATTTAAACAAATATACTATTCAAAAAAAGTAGGGGATATTTGATTTTGGGGGCATAATACTAAAATATGCAAATGACTACGAAAAAAGTCACTATAGAACCTAACAGAAGAAACATTTCCAGTTACACGTGACGCCCAAACGCACCAATAGCTACCGCATGGAATGCAGGTGATGCTTGGGATCATCATGGGGGTCCAACCCAAGATTTGCACGACTCTGACTTTGAATGGCATTGAATTCCAGGGTGGAAACATCAGTTTAATTGTTTTAGTGACCATAAAACAAATTTTGATATGCGTCGGCTCACCCAAAATGAAAGGTTACGTGCCCTTGGCATGCTACAGATCGGCACAACACGGGCGGTTGTGGCGCGGACGATGAATGTTTCTCAGTCTGTCATAAGCAGGCTATGGTCCAGATACCGTGATACACAATCTGTACAGGACAGACCACGCTCAGGTCGACCAAGGGCGACAACTCAAACCCAGGATCGATTTATCCGTACCTTGGCCTTGAGAAATCGTGTCATCACAGCAAATCAGATCAGCGCTCGTCTTCAAACAGACACTGGTGTGAGAGTGAGTGGCCAGACGATTCGGAATCGACTGCATAGTGTCACCTTCGCGCCCGACGTCCTCGCGTGATCCCTTGTTTGATAGATCATCACATTCAGGCAAGACGTCGTTGGTGTAGGGATCGTCAACACTGGGATAATCGACGCTGGAGCAATGTGATGTTTTCAGATGAGTCAAGGTTCACTGTTGATTTTTTGGACAGACGTAGGAGGGTGTGGCGTCGTCGAAACGAGCGCTTCCAAGACGTTAACGTCATCAGACATGATCGATTTGGGAGTGGTTCTGTTATGGTGTGGGGAGCCATCACTGTTGCTGGAAGAACGGCTTTAAATGTTGTTTCAGGGCGTGTTACAGGCCAGTACTACCGGGACAACATCTTTGCAGTCAATGCTGTGCCGTTCGCACGACGTCATGGCCGCCGTTTCATCTTCCAGGATGACAACGCAAGATGTCACAGGGCCAGGATCGTTACAGGTTACCTCCAACAACAGAACATCACCACATTACCTTGGCCAGCACTGAGTCCCGACCTCCCCCCCCCCCCATCGAGCATGTCTGGGACATGCTTGGACAGAGGTTACGTCAACGTCAACAACGTCCTGCCAATGTCCAAGAACTTGCTGCTGCGTTGCAACAGGAATGGGACAATCTGGACCAAAATGACCTTAGACGTCTCATAGAGTATGCCACGTCGGATCAATGCTTGTTTGGCAAACAGAGGAGGATTTACCCGTAACTGACTTTGTAGTGATGCTGTGGTAACTTTGCTGTTTGACCCCGGGTATCATTTTACCCTTATAATGGTCAGTATGTGCCTTACTTAGTCTAACGATCATTTGGAATAAATCGATGAATGTGAACTTCATTTCATTTTGTCATTTGTTTCTTCGTCAGTTTCATTAGGTGACTTTAATAACACTTAAAAATCAAATATCCCCTACTTTTTTTGAATAGTATAGATGATCTCTCATTGAAATACTTTGAATTGATAATCATTTGAATGTTCCGGAATTAAATTCTCTTAATCCCAAATATAGCGACACTCGAGTATAAATAAGGATGGGGGATATAACAAATGTGGCGGTTGTGTTTGATTACGTCACGATGCTACTCACACCGTGTCATTCTCCACGCAAGTCTCGCTCTATCAAGCATTCGACTCTGCCGTCGGCTCGCGTACTACATAGGTTTGACCCGGAGGTCATCGATCACGTGATTTACTACATTATCAAAAATGGCGTCTGTCAGAGAAATGTACTTGGCGTTATAAACACTTTATGATTTTAAGAATTTTAGTAAATTTTAGGAGTTATAAACACTTTATGTTTTTTCGATCATATTTTATTAAACATACATCGAGAACTCTTTGATTTTAATTAACTACAGACATTTCTAAATTAATTGTTGGGCCTATACCGATCGCGTTGTGCGGATAAACAGACCCACGTGTATTCATTCTAAAATTAGCACGGCAACATGCGCAGTTCTTATTTCCGACTGATTAACTAGTGATATTACGCGAAAGAGTTCGGTGTAATATTTGTAAATATATTGTTACTTTGCAATTGCGACCACATTTCTATTTGAATATGGTAACAGTGTTAGATAAATTATCATTTATGTATTTTAAATCGCATCATTAAGGATTGTCCATCAACATCAAGAATCTTGGTGACGTAGTCAATTGAGCCGTTAGCAGAGGTTAGTTTGGACTGCAAGGGAAGACAACTCTGTTTGGGATATTGACACCGTGTCAGTTGATGGGACTGGCAGAACTGTGACAGGATTCAATTCCACGTCACCCGATTGCAGTTCTGTCAGGTATGGACGTTCCAGGCTGACAATCGAACACCCCCCTTTGTTTCTCCTGGTCTGTTTAAAGTCAACATCTCCTGTGATGTTTGTCTATAAAAGTCGCTATTGTCAAGGGATCTTTTAAGTGCACACCAACGACTATACATCGGTGTATAATAATTCAACATCTCCTACGATGTTTTGTCTATAAAAGTCATAATTGTAATTAATTGATTCGTTGTTGATTGATTGTAAAGTAACGGATTGCTCCCTACTTCGTCTGAATTATGTCCCTTTATATTCAATAACGCCTGCCTCGTTATTTATGTTTACCCATCATTCATTGGTTAAACATGCATTATGCAAGAGCAAAATCTGCCCATTGTAGGTCTTTCTTTAGGCCTGAAATGTTATAAAAACTATTAATTAGACATTAATTAACCTATTCAGACCATAATCAACTCTCGATGTTGAGGCTAGCATGAGATTTTTGTTGGATTGTAGTTCGATTCGCTGAAATATTTTCCTTCGTGATTTACCACTAAAAATGGATAACCGAGACTACTCGTTTTGTCTTACCGACTTTAGTAATGATGACCGAGGCTAAGCGGAAATTTTAATCGCTTAGTTCTAAACTAATAGTGGATCATTTGACTGAAATTTTCAGCAAATTGCCTTTACATGAGCTAGATTTTAACTATTGTAGTGAGAACTGCCAACTCGTTATCTAATCTCCCATAATGTATCCTTAAGATAATTCTAAGACAACAAGGTTACATTAATGTAAAATAAATCTACTGTCTGTTCCAGGTAATACTACAACTCGAAAATTGCTGTCATTTCTTCAAATTTTAATTAAAATGGCTAAAACTTCGGGAAATACCTGGAATGGTCATCCCATTGCTTTCTGTCTTGTGAGAACTAAGTTCAGGTCAAACTTTATAGCCTTTCTCCCGTGAAAAACTGTGGTTTGTTGATATCTTACTACGGGAAACAGCCATGTTTGGCCTAGTTTTCTGGACGAGCCTAAGTGGACAAGGGGTGCTGGGTAGGGCCTATGCTTTAAGTCGTTTCACCCTAATTGGATGGATAGGCGGATGTTTCGGTCGAGTAGAATATATAACTCCTTTGAAAAAGTTATTTACTGAATCCGAGACCACGGTTGTTTGTCCCACTAACTTAAATATTTAATTTTCCTCCTTCCGAGGGATGTAAGTTTTTGATATCGATATAAGCTAGTTTGAAAATAGATAATGAAAAAGGAATATATTGACAGTTCAGTCAATAATTTTGAGCGAAGCTATAAATGATGGGAGTTTTGATAAGAAAAGCGCTGTCTCGATTTCCATTGCTATCATTTTTACGATAATAAAAAATATTCTCGATTATCCATTTCACTCCATTAAAAAAAAACGAACATCCGATACTTTTGATAGTTGATTATGTAGGGCTAACGGGTCATGAGAATAAATGTCGAATTAATAAATTTAAATAACATTTAGGGCTTAAAAAGGAAGACCTACAACAGGCAAATATAGGACTTACATAATGCATCTTGAAAAGAAATTCACTCACATACTAGTCATTACCATGTAGAATGTGGATGGTCGCTAACTGGTCAGGTCAAATTTATCTAATTTTGGTAAACAGTTTTTAACCGTCCTTATTTACAATAGCATCTAAAATTTAAGCCCTAAAATGCACGTTGCTCTCAAACAGAGCTACGATGTCCCAGAAAACAAAATTCGGAATCATTTTACCCGACATATGTATTCAAATTCAAATAAGGGCTAACCTTTTACACAAATTTACTTATTTCGGAGAGTTGCATGGTTCTGACTTGTACCGACTTTTCAAAATAGCTTTAATCTTTAAGTCACTCCATATTATCCAGTGAGAATTTTTGTGCGAAATAAGCAAGGTGAAAACAGAAAAAAACATATCAATCTGAACAAAAACAATATTGTTTCACACACCCTTTAGAGTGTGAAACCCTAATAAGTATTATTGTCGCGAAAGAAACGGGCGAATTCTCCTTGACTAGACATTTCTAATCGAATGCACCAAATTTATAAAGTACCTGTCTACCCTAATGCGATATGCAAGTGTCCCATTTAACGCACGCGCAGTCGTAAAATTTATATTCTGAGAAAGTGACAATGTCGAAATAATATGAAATTTACAAGAGAATACTTGATTTGATCGGACTTCTAGTCATTTATTATAAGGGGAGAAATCAAAGGGAGGACAAATGCAGGTATATCACAAAGTTTTAGCCATTTTTATCAAACAATAAAAGCATGGCAAGGATTTTTCGAGTTGGAGTATCACCTGGAACAGACAGTAATTAAATATATCTATAGATATGTATTAATGTAAAATGGACTTAATATATCTGTATTAAAGACATATTATGGGGACTTCTCACTATAATAGTAATAATTACATTGAAAATATCGGTTAAATTGCTCCACTCTGAACCGAGATATTAGCTTTTGAACTTTAAGTCGAGTCTCTGTCATCATTGCATAGTCTTGATTCTCCAGTTTTGAGCAGCAGATCGGATTCAAATCCAGTGACAATTCGATACAGCAGATGAGACAGAGAGTTGATTATGGTTTAGAGAAGTTATATAACATTTCAGGCTTAAAGAAATACTCGCCATCGACAGATTTAGCTCTTGTATAATGTATGGTTAATGTAAAATAAGTCTGCCATGTGATACATATCTATCGGTTATATATGAATTAATAATGATAGATCATATACGTGTGTTAAATATATGTCTATTCGTTATATATGTAATAATGTAAGTAGATCTATATGCATGTGTTAGAAAGTCTATCGGCGGTAATATCTGTAATAATATAAATAGGTCTACCATCTGTATTAGTTTAAATAGATTTGTCGGTTATATCTGTATCAATATAAATAGATCTGTCTGATATTTTAGACACTGCCAGACCTGTAGAACATCCTGACAAGATGAATAATAACAACCTGGTTGGAATCAACCTGCTATTATAAATTACTCCCTGGTTGTCTGCCCTGTCTCTTCTGATAATCAATCAGGGTTTAACATATTTAATCTAATCACGAACGGTTTGTAGATGTCCATAAATACAGTTATAAATGGCAGTAATATCAATTATGTTGCAAATTTGTCAATCATCCGGGTACCCCCCCCCCCTCGCTAAAGACTCCTACGCGCAAGCTAATTATGGAAATAAAATTAAACCATATGTTAGTCCCGAAATGACCTAGTTTGTGTCGAGTGGACGTTAAACCCCATTTATCTCTCTCTGTGTCTCTCTCTCTGTCAATCATCTGTCACTAGGAAAAGAAATGTTATGTATTGATTGTAGATCATTACCGTACCTTTATGATTAAGGTAAAGCAAGTTGTAGTTGGGACTGAGGTAACTTTAGCCCGGTAGCTCGATTTATTTAAAGCGGAAATTTCATATTTTCTAAGAAAGTCAAAACATAATTATTTCTTTTGCTCAAAAGGTTGTCAACTCACTATTATACGATCATGGGCAAAATTTTGGGGGCATTGAAATGGGTGACACAGGTTGATTGAGGAAATAGTTACTCAATTACCTCCCTTGTTTTCCCATTCCTCTCCATGGACGGCCATCTTCAAACGTTTGAATTTGAAGTTGAAAATGATATTTTTGCCAATTTCTCAACTGGCAATAGTGAATTATAGGATTAATAGGATTATTCTTTAACAAGGTAGGACTGTTTATAGGTTCAATCTATTTTAGGGCTTTATTTTAATACATTTTAAAAATATAACTTAAAAAAATGCTATTGCAACTTTAATTGTAGAATAAAGATGTGTTTTAGAACCACCTTGGTATTATATTAAAACCCACTCCAATATACAATAATATATATCCGACTTTCTAAGATGCCCAGCGGTTAGTAAAAAAATCAGTTAGAAGTTAATTTAATTCGATAATTCTGTCCATCTATAACTTAGAAAATGTAAAACCCCTGCTTGTATTTAGAGACTGTTTTTGTGAGAAAGACATGCCAGAGTTTATCAGAATCACGACACATTATGGTCATAGATCACGAGTTGTAAATAGGGCTAGCGCTCATCCCAACCCTCGCACACAATATAATTGCATATTCTAAAAATAAAATCTGAACGACAGCTTAGTGGACAGTAAATTACTATTTTGCCTCGACCGTTTTTATAGTACTTTGAATTTTGACTAATGGTTTCGATTGTTCGTACTTGGTTTTATTTTATTTTTATATTAAATAAGACCAGTCCTGACTCTAACCCAAACAAATATATTAAACTCTAGCCCTAAACCTTAGTAAATAAAATAAACTAGATATAAGAATCCCTTGTGGAACAAACACATCTTATTTTAAACACATTTTTTTTTAGAAACTCCTATTCTTACTAGGAAACACACTAATGTGGCTCTCAGCCGAGAGTCTCAATTTTTTTTCAGAAACCAGAATACCACCAGCACCACCCAAGTGAGACCATCAGCGCCACCAACACCAAAAACAGCGAAAACGACTTTGTATATAAAAATAATGTATTGTACGTATTTTCATTCGTTTGCTAAGTTTATCGTTTTATTGTTATTATTAGTAAGTGTAGGAGGACAGCAACACACACAAACAATTACACAATATGTAAATACCCACAAACCGTACAGTCTTCGACTTAGTAAACACGGCTTGTTATTAGTTAATTTACATTAACCTTGATGTTGTTATCGTACCGTGAAAAGATTGGCTTCTGATATCAATATTTAAGACAAAATGAACATAATCAATATTTCTACTAGGTTGATAATATAATATGTACTAATATCCAGGGGTGGGGGTGGGTGACGAATGGTTAGCGCGTGCATGTTGCATCATAAGGTCCGTCACTAAGTCAACTAACAAGGATTGGGGTCGCCGGGTTCTCCAGTTTCCCTCCACTGCTAAAGACATCTACATGCAAGCGAATTATTAAAATTGAATTGAACCATATGTTAGAGTCGATTAGACGTTTAACAGAAGAATATCTTTTATCCACTGTTTTGACAAATTAAAAAGAACAAGTATGACGATGACGATGGTTAGGTAGATAAATTGTTTAACGCATGCGTGGTGGGTTATACGGCCTTTCAATTTGCGGCGTGGTTTCGATTTACCACGTGTACGTGACAAAGAGTAGGGTCGCTAGTCCAGCTTCGTGGGTTTTCTCCGGGTCGTCTGTTTTCTTCCTACAGCTAAAGATCTCTACACGTAATGTAATTGAACAACATGTTAGTCTTGAAATAACCTAGTGTGTGCGTGTTAAACTCCATTTCTCGATCTCCCTCATCAATGTTGATTTGAATTGATAAATACCTCGTGTTTTCAGTGTCGACAACTTTGGATGATATTGAGTTAGAGATTTAGCTCCTTTGAGTAGAATATCATTTAGGAAGACATGCGCCATATTTCCAATCAGTATGCTAAACATATGTATGTGTTTTATATGTAATAAAATACCGAGGAACGTGAGACGAAATGGCTAGAAATACACGACAAAGATATCAAATTATATATTTACAACGACTTAATATCCGTTTAATGCATAAACTATTGTTTCATTGTGTATATAAATCTATACTAACGTTCCTGTTTTATAAAATTATTTTATAATTTATGGTAAGCATAATGCAATATATCAGACACTTTCCTGCGATACCACACGCGATGGAAGCGGACGTTAAACACGGATAGAAGAAGACGAGAGTTAAGATTCAATCATATTGACCATGTAACTGGATCGAATTTAAATTATACGTTATCCGATTAAAGTACAGATCTATATTTCGTTTCGTTTTCTTTTTATAATTTCGATGGCGTACACTTCTCGATAACCTGGCGAGCTCCTTTTGCGTCAGAGGTCATACCGGCGGCTGTTGACCTTATGACGTCAGACACTTGATTAACCAACCTGAATTGATGGTTCTAATGGATTATATTCCGTGCACCTCATGCCAAAAGTTCGCCGTAACAGGCCGTTTCATTGGCTAATCCCTCACATCAACCAGGGCACGTCGATGATAACAAATCTATCACAGCAAGAATGATCAGCTCTATATCTAAAATTTGTATATTATATTTTTAAGGCGATAATTTACAAACCATGTGATCTTAGTGCTAGCCGAGAAGAAAGTTCCACGGGCTTTTGCAGACCTTATATGTCTAACATGGTATTTTGTCACAATGCAGACTGGAACCAATTTGATTAGAACATAGATCCCATTTCGTTTCGTTTTTATAGTTCAATTTTTTGTTTTACTTGTCTTTACTACACTACGATTTGGAAGAGTTGTTATCGTTGACGTATTCTGGCTGATTAGTCATTATAACATCTACTGTAAACACACTATCAACTCTATTACCACACACTGTAACATCTATAGCAATACACTGTACAGAAATGAATGAAATGAGAGAGAGAGAAATGGGGTTTAACGCCCACTCGATACAAACTAGGTCATTTTGGGACTTACATATGGTTTCAATTTTATTTCAAATTCGCTTGCGCGTAGGGTCTTTAGCAGTGGGAGGAAACCGGAGTGCCCGGAGGAAACCCACGAGGCGCCCCTATCTCAAGGCCACATACGCTTACACCAGGGATCGAAACCACAGCCGCAAGCCAGAGGTGACCAGCCAGCTAGAGGTCGAAGCGCGGCACTCTAGACCACTAGGCCATCCCAACCCCCCTAATGAAATGAAATGGAGTTTAACGGCCTACTGTTCTGCTCTGAACTTGGCTAATGTGTGCTATGGGGGCAATTTTGCCCGTACAGCGACACTACGACCTACTCTTATAATCGAATTCCAACCGTCAAGGGATCTTTTTCGTGCACGGCAATGTATACACAAGGCCTCGGTTTTTCCACCCATCCGAAAGACTAAACAGATATTCCAAGATGGACTTTCTTGGCCAATGTAGGGATCGAACACCCGACCTCCAGACAAGCGAGTCACGCAGGTGTATATTATACCATAATGGATATGGAATCAAGCCGAAGTTTCTATCAATGTATTCCCATGAAGCCTGGCCTTTGCTGAATATTGTGTGAATTATGGGAATGGGTATCCGCAAACAAACAATTCTGATTATTTTAACCATTTGGAATCAAATTATCTGGTATAAATGTTATTTTTACTAACAGAATATCGTGATGATAAAAACCATTAGAGAAATGAAACATTATTTTAAATGTACGTATAATAAAATAAACTGAACGCTTGTGTATACATGAAATATGATCGTGCTACCAGTTCGTTTATAATAATAGTACATTAGCTTCTACCTTTTAGAAAAATAATGAAATAATCGTGTTAATTATGGAAAAACTTTATTGTAATTATTGAGTAATGGTAAAAGCTAATGAGTTTTATATGTCATGTTTCATTTTATTATTGAAAACATCAGATTTTTATATTCAAGTTCCGTTTAGATTTTCGACTTTTTGTGCAAATTCTGCATTTGTTTTATTTCTGGTACTAACGATGATTCGATGTCAGAAAAAGAGCTGAAATGACTTCCATAATATTTTTTACATGAAATATCTTCCATAGTTTTTACTATATGAAATTAACTTTCGTTATCGTGCCATAAAATATAATTCAAACTCTCATTGCATTATACATCATTTGATAAAGCCAATAATTTTTCAGCATCAGGGTCGTTTGTAAGAGTTCGTAATTTAGTAATTATAGAGACCTTGTATGTGCTACACGACCTACTAGATCTAATTCTAATTGACGGAATCGTGTAGGCAAGTATAAAACCCTGGGGGAGGTGAGGGGGGGGGGGAATTAAACCTGGGTATTATAAAAGATAATTTTAATATTCCATGATCGATTTAAGATGTTTTAATGGCGTCATTCACTTCACCACACTGGGGAAATATTTGACCTATATTGATGACATTTTCAATTAAAGCGACTTTTATTATTTTACCGCTGATATGAATCCAGTTGCGAACAGGGGCGAGTATCGGCTGGGGGCAGGCGGATATCGGTTGAGGGCAGGGAGGAACGGGTATCGGCTGGGGCAGAGAGGAGTGGGTATCGGCTGAGGGCAGAGATGAGCGGATTTCGGGCAGGGAGTGGTGGGTTGGGGCCCTATATTTGAAGCAAATAACGACGTTAGTCCTGGGCATCATCAAACCTCTGTACACCACATTAAGAATCACCATCCGTACTAACCAATATAACATTTATAATTGACTACAGATAGGTCAGGTTGGCTACAATAGATTATTAATTACCAATTAATTAATACAAACATATCTTATTACTGATATTTATCAAGGTTATTGACAATTATTACTAGGGGAATAAGTGGCATTGATAGAGGTTCCTTTGTTTCAATGTTATTATCAGTTAATATGTCAATAAATGGTGGCAGTAGATTGAACAGAAGCGATTCCTTGACTCCTCGATAATTTGTTGTTACTCACAACAATCTCTTCCTCATGTTACTGTGTAACACAGGCGGCTCTGTGAGTGTAACACATTAAACAGTGTTCATGTACATATCTAGAGAACCAAGGTGGCTAAGTGGGGTAAGACGCTGGCTCGCTAGACTGGAGGTCGCGTGTTCGATCCCTGCATTGGTCGAGATAGTTCATCGGGATTTCCCGACGTGGTTTCCCCTTTTCAGTGGTACAGGGCGGGAGGCTGACAAGGACAGCTGTCTAGTCTTTCGGATGGAACGAATAACCGAGATCCCGTGTATACATTGGAATTCATGTAAAAAATACTTTGGCAATTGGAATTCGATATAAGAGTAAGTCTAGCACACGGTATGGCGTATGCCCGCCGTCACGCACTCCAATTCCCCAAAGTACATAAAACATAATTCCAGAAAATAAATGCAGTGTCGGCTAGTATTAAACATTTTCCGTATGAATAGAGTCAACACAGTAAAACATTACCTGGCTTTTAGTGTACAGTTATTATCTTTATATAATATTAACGTTAATAATGCATCTAAAATTTATATAGATCGACAATTTGAATGTATTGGGTGTAATCGGTCATGTAGGTTTCATAACTGTTTAATGGTTGTACGACAGATATAAGTGGTGTTACGTGTATATTTCCCTTGATTGTTTACTAACGTTCGACAGATAAAAATGATGTTTTGTTTGCATTTCCCTTGATTTGGTACAAATAGTGTTATACATGTATGTGTGTTAATCACCTGTCTGAATCTACGGTCATCGGGCCAGGGGCTACTTAAGGGGGACACAATGACGAGCTTTACGTTTTGGTTTTGAATTTTTGACCCCCCTTAAATCTCTGTGCATCTTCTTAAATGGTAAAAATCACGCCGTTTCAATGTGTTTTCAACATTTAATCATAATCGTTATGCTTAAACAGTGTCACGTCGACTGTAGCATGTTCCACACAGCCCGACATTACCTTGCGGCGCTTTGAAGGAACCCCTTCCCCAATCGCACACACATATAAATATTGATTTCTTGTTCCTCGTCGGCTTAAATATCAAAATTTTTACTTCGACCTTTTCTGGCGGATAGTAACTTTTTGACACCACCGGCCACATTATTAGTTTGCATTAACCGGAAGTAAAGGAGGAACATCCTACACGTCACACACTAGACATCCAGCAGACAAATACAAGGACATTGAAAGCCATAAAATAACAATCTTATCAAAAAGGCCTAAAGCCAGTTGTTAAACTAAGTGTAAATATGTTACACGTCTAATTCGTTTGGTCTTTAACCTATTTGTTGTTAAATGTAGTCGTGACACCAGACTATGTTACATGTCTAATCCAGTAGGTCTTCAACCTATTTGTTGTAAAAGTAGGCGTGACTCCAGACTATGTTTTAATAGTAAGACTAATACTCCATTTGTTAACAAGCATTCCGTCTCAAACTTGAGACAAATCTTCATCATTCAGATTACACCCATTCAATATTATTGTATTTCGCAATAATGATTAAAAAACCTTAATACTTCTTTCATTGTGGGGGATTGGGATGGCCTAGTGGTCTAGAGTGCCGCGCTTCGACCTCTAGCTGGCCGGTCACCTCTCGCTTGCGGCTGTGGTTTCGATCCCTAGTGTGAGCGTATGTGGCATGGAGATAGGGGCGCCTTCTCAACCTCGTGGGTTTCCTCCGGGCACTCCGGTTTCCTCCCACTGCTAAAGACCCCTATGCGCAAGCGAATTATTCAAATAAAATTGAAACCATATGTTAGTCCCAAAATGACCTAGTTTGTGTCGATTGGACGTTAAACCCCATTTCTCTCGCTCTCTCTTTCATTGTGTTAAAATATGAAATATAAAGTTGTTATAGACGTTAAAACAGCTTATGGTACACGATTCGTGTACCGATGGTAAAATGTTTATTTTGTCTGAAATATTGGATATCAGAAGCCCATTTTTTCAATGTCGGGGATTTTGCATGATATTGAGTTAGATACTTAGCTACTTTAAGCATTATGATTATGATTATAATGTTGAAAACCGCTTTGAAACCGCGTAATTGTTTACCATGATTCAAGGGGGCACACAAATTCAAAACCATGATGTAAAGCTCGTCATTGTGTCCCTCTCACGTAGCCCCTGACCGGACGACCGTTGATTCAGACCTGTGCTTAACACACATATATTATAACACTATTTATATCTCTCGTACAATTGTAACGAATCAAGGGAAATAAAGTCAAAAAACGTCATTTATATCTGTCATACATTCGTAAACAATCAAGGGAAATATACACGAAACACCACTTATATATGTCGTATAACAATTAAACAGTAATGAAACCTACATGACATATTACAGTTTACATCCAATACATTAATATTGTCGATCCGTGTAAATTTTAGATCTATTATTAACGGTAATATTATATAAAGATAATAACCTTACACTAAAAGCCAGGTAATGTTTTATTGTATTGACTTTATTCATGCGGAAACTTTATAATACTAGACGACACTTCATTTACTGTCTGGATTTAAGTTTTATGTACTTTAGGGAATTGGAGTGAGCGAAGGCAGGTATACGACATACACTATCAAATTCCAACTGCTAAGGGATCTTTTACCTGTATTCCAACGTATACACAGGACCTCGGTTATTCGTTCCATCCGAACGACTAGACAACTGTCCTTGTCAGGCCCTCCGCCCTTCACCACTGAGTGGCACTGACAAGAGGAAACCAAGTCGGGAAATCCCGATGAACTTTCTCGGCCAATGCAGGGATCCTCCAGGCTAGCGAGCCAGCGTCTTACCCACTTAGCCACCTTGGCTCCCAAGATACGTACATCAACAATCCAGAGTCGCCTGTGTTACACAGCTACACGAGGAAGAGATTGTTGATACTAGAGTAACAACTAATTATCGAGGAGTCAAGGAATCGCTGCTGTTCAATCAACTGACACCATTTATTGACATATTAACTGATAATTATATTGAAACAAAGGAACCTCTATCAGTGCCACTTATTCCCATAGTAAATGTCAATAACATTGATAAATATCAGTAATAAAATATGTTTGTTCTAATTAATTGGTAATTAACAATCAATTCTAGCCAACTCTACACTAAAGTCAGAACCTGACCTATCTGTAGTCAATTATATATGTTATATTGGTTAGTACGGATGGCGATTCTTAATGTGGTGTACAGAGGTTTGATGATGCCCAGGACTAACGTCGTAATTTGATTCAAATATAGGGCCCCAACCCACCACCCCCTACCCGATATCCGCTCCTCTCTGCCCTCAGCCGATACCCACTCCTCTCTGCCCCAGCCGATACCCGCTCCTTCCTGCCCTCAGCCGATACCCGCCTGCCCCCAGCCGATACCCGCCCCTGCTCGCAACTGGATTCATATCAGCGGTAAAATAATAAAAGTCACTTTAATTGAAAATGTCATCAATATAGGTCAAATATTTCCCCAGTGTGGTGAATTGAATGACGCCATTAAACATCTTAAATCGATCATGGAATATTAAAATTATCTTTTATAATACCCAGGTTTAATTCCCCCCCCCCTCACCTCCCCCAGGGTTTTATACTTGCCTACACGATTCCGTCAATTAGAATTAGATCTAGTAGGTCGTGTAGCACATACAAGGTCTCTATAATTACTAAATTACGAACTCTTACAAACGACGCTGATGCTGGAAAATTATGAGATTTTAAATTATATTTTACGGCACGATGACGAAAGTTAATTTCATATAGTAAAAACTATGGAAGACATTTCATGTAAAAAATATTATGGAAGTCATTTCAGCTCTTTTTCTAACATCGAATCATCGTTAGTACCGGAAATAAAACAAATGCAAAATTTGCACAAAAAGTCAAAAAACTAAACGGAACTTTAATATAAAAATCTGATGTTTTCAATAATAAAATGATACATGACATATAAATCTCATTAGCTTTTACCATAACTCAATAATTACAATAAAGTTTTTCCATAATTATCTCGATTATTTCATTATTTTTAGAAAAGGTAGAAGCTAATGTATTATTATAAACGAACTGGCAGCACGATTTTATTTCATGTATACAAGAGCGTTCAGTTTATTTAATTATACGTACATTTAAAATAATGTTTCATTTCTCTAATGGTTGTTATCATCACGATATTCTGCTAGTAAAAATAACATTTATACCAGACAATTTGATTCCAAATGGTTAAAATAATCAGAATTGTTTGTTTTTGGATACCCATTCCCATAATTCAAAGTATTAATTTACCGTAGAGGTTACAGTGTATCTATTAAAGTATCAGTTAAGCGCGGATGTTACAGTGTATTGCATCAAAGTATTAATTCACATTATTAAAGTATCTGTTAAGTGCGGATGTTACAGTGCATTGCATTATAGTATCAGTTTCAGTTAAGTGGGGGTGTTACAGTGTACCGTATTAAAGTATCAGTTAAGTGTGGGTGTTACAGTGCATTGCATCATAGTATCAGTTAAGTGCGGATGTTACAGTGACACAGTGTGTTGCATCATCTGTTAAGCGCGGATGCTCCAGTGTACCATGTCAGTGTATTGTTTTAAAGCATTAAAGATACATTCCCGGGTAAGAAACATGATATGATGATATATTTGGACTGAAAACATCTTCAAAGTAACCAATCTATCAAAGGTTTGCTTCAACTCCCCCTCAAAACTTTGTATTCGTTGGGGATACCTATAGCTATAAGTAAGCTGTTGTTTGACGTAATGTCTGTCAACTTAGCTTCATTGTGGGAGGGTCCGTATTTCAGAATGTATCTATCATTACTGACTGTATTTACCATACATATTGAGGCCTAAGTAAATAGTTAATTATTGCGGTCAACTTCATTTTCCGCCGTTTAATTGCCAAGTCCTTTTGTACGTTGACACTCTGCAATGTTCCCAAAACCGCCTAACCATTCGATCAAGAAATAACAACCGCCCCTCACTGAAGCTGGCACACAATAAGCTGGTATCCCAAACTCGGGTCGCCAGTTAGTAATACCCTGACCGTTTTGGCCAGTACTTGCCCCATGGGCGTTGGTCGGGCAATCCAGCATTGTTATAGTAAGATTGGGTGTCTATAATTTCCATATATACCAAATTTGACATACTTTTATAGGAAATAACCACCCGATCAATATTTTTCTGGGAATGTATCTTGAATTGAAGGTTTTACAAGTAATTAAGAAATAAGTATAAAAAACTAGTCCCATTCTTATCGAACTCCAATGGCCAAGTGTTCTGTTACGTACATACACAACAATATGTACTAGATTGGACAAATAGACACTCTCCTTTTAAATCCTGCTTGTGCCCAGGGCCGTAACTAGCCCAGAACAATGAGGGGGCAGGAAGTGTTCTCAGGGGTGTTGTAAAAATGATGGACAATGTATATCTATTGTTTTTATGGTCGACAATAATCCCTTCACCCCTTAGTTACGGTCCTGCTGGTGCCATTCAATCACTGTTGGACAAATAGTCACACTCTCAGTGTCAACCATGCTGGTACCATTCAAGCAAAGACTAAAGAGAAGACCAGGATTAACAAATCCCTAACAGATCCGACATCTGGTCATTCTAGTAGTCGAGAAGATTAATCGTGTGTCTAAAGGCCATTACCCTCCCGCTCCATCAGCACAACGCCGATTCCTCTCCGATAACGGAAGCCAAGTTGACAATCATAAGCTATATATCATTATTCGTCTGTGTTTTATGTTTACCGGTCAATGTCCTATACTTATATTATCTACTAAGATCTGAAGACAATAAAAATAGGTAGTAATTGTTAATAGAACACCTGGTCTCAATATATCTCAACAAGTGGTTGACCTTTGTCACGTGAATTAGTGGGTTAATCTATGGGAGAACGCTACATCAGAGACGGTCCTGCACATTTGAGCACATAAGTCGTCATATGTGAATTGTGGGTAAGGGTAAGGGTTAAAACCTGGAGATTTCGTCAGAGTCTCGAGATGTAAACAGGGCTAGCCCTAACCCTGGGCCAAGCCTAACACTTACCCTGACCTACAATCCACAGTATGACGTCATCGAGGGATCACGTGGCTAAGACGCTGGCTCGCTAGCTTGGAGGTCGGGTGTTAGATCCCTGTATTGGCCGAGAAAGTTCATCCAGATTGTCCAGACTAGCTGTCTAGTCGTTCGGATTGGACGAAAGACCAAGGTCTTGTGTACATATTGGTGCGCACGTAAATGATCGCTTGACAGATGTAATTCGATATAAGAGTAGACTGTAGAGCCGCTGTCTGGGCAAAATTTCCCCAAAACACACTGTATGGCGTATGCCCGTCTTCATTAGACCAGTTTAGGAGCAGAAGAGTAGGACGTCAAACCCCATTTCATTTAATTTTTCATCATATGTGCAGGACCGTCTCCAATCTGTTACTATGTATAGACAATGTTAAGATATTCGTGTGTTGAAGTGAATGATGGTGATAATGTCATATTATCGGTTGTCTAGTTATAGTCATGATATATTGAACATGTCAAACAGTCAGTTCGTGAAGCACCTAATTCATCTTCATGTCAATCACCGCACAGCAAATCAAGTGGACCTCGGAGAGAACATCACTTTACCAAACTTATCAGTTGTCTAGTAGAGAACGTGCAAGGTTTACACAACTACAATAATTTTTATTCCACGAGGACCGACCAGCATGGCGGCCATATTGTCTGTTCTTGTTATACGCCCACATTTTCATGTGGACGTATTATGTCGTCGCCCCTGTCCGTCCGGACGTCCGTCCGTCCGTCCGTCCGTCCGTCCGTCCGTCCGTCCGTCCGTCCGTCCGTCTGTCTGTCCGTCCGTCCACAATTTGTTTGTGGACTCTCTAGAGGTCACAATTCTTATCCGATTTTGACGAAACTTGAAATATAGGTTTATCCCCATAAGATCTCGGCTGCTTTCGATATTGGCATGTATCGGATGGAAACTTCATGGATTATGGCCCCTGATTGTACGAAATATCATGTTTTTAGCTTGTGGACCCTATAGAGGTCACAATTTTGAACCGATTTTGATGAAACCTGACATGCATGTATATAACCCCAAGATCTTGGTTCCTTTCGATATTTGCGCCCATCGGATCGTAACTTCCTGAATTATGGCCCCTGATTGTCCGAAAAATCGCCCTTTTTAGCTTGTGGTCCGTCTGGAGGTCAAAATTATTATCCGATTTAAAAAACCGTTCGAGTATATCACCATTACATGGTAATGAAGGTTGAGTTCAAATTTCGTGAAAATCGGACCAAAATTGACATACAAAATGGCCGTCGTTCGTACGCGAATAGTGTGAAAATATGTTATTTCAAGGTTGTGGACCCTATAGAGGTCACAATTTTGAACCGATTGTGATGAAACTTGACATGCATGTTTATAACCCCAAGATCTTGGTTCCTTTCGATATTTGCGGCCATCGGATCGTAACTTCCTGAATTATGGCCCCTGATTGTCCGAAAAATCGCCCTTTTTAGCTTGAGGTCCCTCTGGAGGTCAAAATTATTATCCGATTTAAAAAACCGTTTGATAATATCACCGTTACATGGTAATGAAGGTTGAGTTCGAATTTCGTGAAAATCGGACCAAAATTGACATACAAAATGGCCGCCGTTTATGCGCGAATAGTGTGAAAATATGTTATTTCAAGGTTGTGGACCCTATAGAGGTCACAATTTTGAACCGATTGTGATGAAACTTGCCATGTATGTTTATAAGCTAAAGATCTTGGTTCCTTTCTATATTTGCGGCCATCGGATCGTAACTTCCTGAATTATGGCCCGATTGTCCGAAAAATCGCCCTTTTTAGCTTGAGGTCCCTCTGGAGGTCAAAATTATTATCCGATTTAAAAAACCGTTTGATAATATCACCGTTACATGGTAATGAAGGTTGAGTTCGAATTTCGTGAAAATCGAACCAAAATTGACATACAAAATGGCCGCCGTTTATACGCGAATAGTGTGAAAATATGTTATTTCAAGGTTGTGGACCCTATAGAGGTCACAATTTTGAACCGATTGTGATGAAACTTGCCATGTATGTTTATAAGCTAAAGATCTTGGTTCCTTTCTATATTTGCGGCCATCGGATTGTAACTTCCTGAATTATGGCCCCTGATTGTCCGAAAAATCGCCCTTTTTAGCTTGTGGTCGCTCTGGAGGTCACAATTATCATCCGATTTACAAATTCGTTTTATTATATCACCGTTACATGGTAATGAAGGTTGAGTTCAAATTTTGTGTAAATCGGACCCAAATGGACAGACAAAATGGCCCCTGTTTGTACGCGATCAGTGTGAAAATATGTTATATCAAGGTTGTGGACCCCATAGAGGTCACAATTTTGAACCGATTTTGATGAAACTTGACATGCATGTTTATAACCCGAAGATCTTGGTTCCTTTCGATATTTGCGCCCATTGGTTCGTAACTTCCTGAATTATGGCCCCTGATTGTACGAAAAATCACCCTTTTTAGCTTGTGGTCCCACTGGAGGTCAAAATTATTATCTGATTTTAAAAAACGTTTGAGTATATCACCGTTACATGGTAATGAAGATTGAGGTAAAATTTTGTGAAAATCGGACCAAAATTGACAGACAAAATGGCCGCCGTTTGAACGCGATTAGTGTGAAAATATGTTATATCAAGATTGTGGACCCTATAGAGGTCACAATATTGAACCGATTTTGATGAAACTTGACATGCATGTTTATAACCCAAAGATCTTGGTTCCTTTCGATATTTGCGTCCATTGGATCGTAACTTCCTGAATTATGGCCCCTGATTGTCCGAAAAATGACCTTTTTTTTAGCTTGTGGTCCCTCTGCGGTCAGAATTATTATCCCATTTAAAAAAACGTTTGATTGTATCACCGTTACATCGTAATGAAGGTTGAGGTCGAATTTCGTGAAAATCGAACCAAAATTGACAGCTGTTCTTTTCAGGCCATCCATCCTTCATCACTAACAAGGGGAAACCACGCCAGAAAATCTAGATGAACTTTGTCACCCAATGCAGGGATCAAACACCCAACCTCAAGGCTACCGAGCCAGCATCTTACCCACTTAGCAACATGATTCCCAGTCGAATTTGAAGCCTACTGAAATGCACCTTTATAACCCAAAGATCTTAATTCATTTCGATATTTGCACATATCATATTCTAACTTAATGATGTAGGAAAAATCACTTTCGGTATTGCTTGTTCTCTATCCATCTCTCGAAAATGTGGGCGTATCCTGCCTGGCAGTGCCAGCCTATCTTTTTGATTGTTGTAGTTGTTGTTCACAAGATTGCCGTCAATGTGGTGGTAAAACCGTGTTAACGTCGTATTGGCCTAGATCACCCCCACACACACACTTTCGTCTGGTATATAGCCACAGATCTTTTATTGTCCGACATTAATAAAGACTAGATCATCCTAGCCGCTCAGTAATAAACAATAGTTGCATGTCCAAGATAGAGACCAGATCATCTCAGTCGCTCATTGTTACACAAGAGCTCCATTCCCAAGATAAAAAGACAGGGTCATCTTCGTTCCTCAGTAAATAAACAGTACTTGAATTCCGTAGAATTAAACCATGTCTAATTTCGAGGTACCTATGAGATATTTTAACAGATTAAAGAAATCAGTTCTTGTCTTCAATTTTCCTTCTATAATAAGAACAAAAACAGGCTGTCAATCTCTTACATAAATGTCATTTTATTTCTATCCAATAACCAGTCGAATATGTGG
Source organism: Patella ulyssiponensis (assembly GCA_963678685.1). Classification (NCBI taxonomy): domain Eukaryota; kingdom Metazoa; phylum Mollusca; class Gastropoda; family Patellidae; genus Patella; species Patella ulyssiponensis. Next base: position 58,088,759 of record OY783232.1, on the reverse strand, counting down.
GGAAACTATACCAGTTTTAACATGAATCTATATTAGGAGATATCTACACGATGTCAACGCGTGAGATCAAGATTTAATTTGACAAAGTTTTCTATCTGTAGGCGAATATTCGTCATCATTTATACGACTTCATCAGAAAGATAAAATTACAGTAGACGTTTGAATTTTAAAATAAGACATAATCCAGCAGATTAAATCCGACTTACCACAAAAACGAGATATCTAAAGGAGATTAATTAGCAGGTGTGTAAAACGAATCCATGACCACTCAGACCAAAGACCAATCGGACCAAGACCACTCGGACCAATTGATAGACCACTCGGACCAAACAAAAAGACTACTCGGACCAGAAAGCTAAGAAGGGTAATCTTCAATTTTATTTACTCATAACATTGTTATATAAGGAAGCCAACCAGTTACCGCATCAAATGAAGATGGTATCCGAAGGGAAGCTAAAAAGACACCAAAAGAAACAGACACGATCCATTCAGGGAAAACTTTTTGGGATCTGGAAGCTATACAATGAGAAAGTCATAAGTACCAGTCAATTACTAAAAAATGTGGGTTGATTTATGGTCCGATTTATGTCACTACTTGTGTAAAAGTGTGACTATTTATAACACCCATCACTATTGAATACACAAAGCTGGAAAATAGTGATGTATAGTCACACTTTTAACATCTTAGTGACATAACACCTACTTAATCACTACTGCCCGATTACTAACGATTGTAACCAACAAATTCACATTTTGTATATAAACTGATCTTTTAGTACCGCATATTTTCAGTTATTTGTTGCTTAGTCAACGGTATCAACCTTACAGAGTATTCAGGCTCCTACATCACAAATATCAGCGAGTAACCTCCATGTCAACCACCAAAGCACATTAATCAACCCATCAAACTATTTCACACCACAACGAAAATTAATCAACCGATCGTAAATCACGACTTCAATATTCACACAAATCATATATCAGCTCAAAGGTCGCTAGGTCAATAACTAGAGACGGACAGATGAACAAGATGGCGACCTATTGAACTCAGGTCAAAGGTCGCTAGGTCAATAACTAGAGACGGACAGACGAACAAGATGGCGACTTGTTGAACTCTAGTTAATATTGTATTAATGATTTGCTGTAACTGTCTGTTACATATTTCTTGATCTGAGAGAATTTTTTCTGATATGCTATAATGGGAAAATATGAATGTTTTTCTTCGTACTGGAATCAACGGATCTGGTGAACAACTTAAAAAATGATAAACAAATGGAACTCAGTATGTGGTAAATAACACAGAAACATCAAATATCTTCTACGTCACTTTACAGTCATGTCGGCGTCTTTCATCTTTCTTAAATTGAAGGATAACAACTTATTACTTTATGTAAAAAGCTCTGATATAATATATTTGATGGAGATCGACACAAGAGATCAATTAGTTTTTTTTTCTAATTTAAATTAAACCAACGAAATATATACACGTGTTCCTATGATGAAAAACGCCATGACGTTTTTATACGCCCACATTTTCATGTGGACGTATATTGTCGTCGCCCCTGTCCGTCCGTCCACAATTTGTTTGTGGACTCTCTACAGGTCACAATTCTTATCTGATTTTGACGAAACTTGAAATATAGGTTTATCCCCAAAAGATCTCGGCTGCTTTCGATATTGGCATGTATCGGATCAAAACTTCATGGATTATGGCCCCTGATTGTACGAAAAATCACGTTTCTAGCTTGTGGACCCTATAGAGGTCACAATTTTGAACCAATTTTGATGACACTTGACATGCATGTTTATAACCCAAAGATCTTGGTTCCTTTTGATATTTGCGCCTATCGGAACGTAATTTCCTGAATTATGGCCCCTGATTGTCCGAAAAATCACCTTTTTAAGCTTGTGGTACCTCTGGAGGTCAACATTATTATCCGATTTAAAAAAAACCGTTCGATTATATCACCGTTACACCCTAAGGCAGGTTGAGTTCGAATTTCGGGAAAATCGGACCAAAATTGCCATACAAAATGGCCGCTGTGTGTACGCGAATACTGTTAAAAAATGGTATATCAAGGTTGTGGACCCTATAGAGGTCACAATGTTGAACCGATTATGATGAAACTTGACATGTTTGTTTATAACCCAAAGATCTTGGTTCCTTTCGATATTTGCACCGATTGGATCGTAACTTCCTGAATTATGGCCCCTGATTGTCCGAAAAATTGCCCTTTTTAGCTTGTGGTCCCTCTGGAGGTCAAAATTATTATCCGATTTAAAAAAACGTTTGATTATATCACCGTTACATGGTAATGAAGGCTGAGTTCGAATTTCGTGAACATCGAACCAAAATTGACGGACAAAATGGCCGCCTTTTGTACGCGAATAGTGTGAAAATATGTTATATCAAGGTTGTGGACCCTATAGAGGTCACAATTTTCAACCGATGTTTATAATCCGAAGATCTTGGTTCCTTTCGATATTTGCGCTCATTTATTCGTAACTTCCTGAATTATGGCCCCTGATTGTACGAAAAATCACCCTTTTTAGCTTGTGGTCCCACTGGAGGTCAAAATTATTATCCGATTTAAAAAACCGTTTGATTATATCACCGTTACATGGTAATGAAGATTGAGGTAAAATTTCGTGAAAATCGCACCAAAATTGACAAACAAAATGGCCGACGTTTGTACGCGATTAGTGTTAAAATATGTTATATTAAGGTTGTGGACCCTATAGAGGTTACAATTTTGAACCGATTTTGATGAAACTTGACATGCATGTTTATAACCCTAAGATCTTGGTTCTTTTGACCTCCAATTTTGAACCGATTTTGATGAAACTTGGCATGCATGTTTATAACCCGAAGATCTTGGTTCCTTTCGATATTTGCGCTCATTGATTCGTAACTTCCTGAATTATGGCCCCTGATTGTACGAAAAATCACCCTTTTTAGCTTGTGGTCCCACTGGAGGTCAAAATTATTATCCGATTTAAAAAACCGTTTGATTATATCACCGTTACATGGTATTGAAGATTGAGGTAAAATTTCGTTAAAATCGCACCAAAATTGACAAACAAAATGGCCGACGTTTGTACGCGATTAGTGTTAAAATATGTTATATTAAGGTTGTGGACCCTATAGAGGTTACAATTTTGAACCGATTTTGATGAAACTTGACATGCATGTTTATAATCCTAAGATCTTGATTCTTTTTGATATTTGCACCCATTGGATCGTAACTTCCTGAATTATGGCCCCTGATTGTCCGAAAAATGACCTTTTTTAGCTTGTGGTCCCTCTGGAGGTCAGAATTATTATCCCATTTAAAAAACCGTTCGATTATATCACCGTTACATGGTATTGAAGGTTGAGGTCGAATTTCGTGAAAATCGGACCAAAATTGACTGAAAAAATGGCTGCCGCTTGTACGCGAAGAGTGTAAAAATATGGTATATCAAGGTTCTGAACCCTGTAGAGGTCACAATCACATGTTTACAACTTAACAATCTTAGTTCCTTTCGATATTTGTGCATATCGGATTGTAACTTCCTGAATTATGGCCCCTGATTGTACGAAAAATGACCTTTTGTTAGCCTGTGGTCCCTCTGGGGTCAGAATTATTATCCCATTTAAAAAACCGTTTGATTATATCACCGTTACATCGTAATGAAGGTTGAGGTCGAATTTCGTGAAAATCGGACCAAAATTGACAGCTGTTCTTGTCAGGCCATCCATCGTTCATCACTAACAACGGGAAACCACGCCAGAAAATCTAGATGAACTTTGTCACCCAATGCAGGGATCAAACACCCAACCTCAAGGCTACCGAGCCAGCATCTTACCCTCTTAGCAACATTGGCCCCAGTCGAATTTGAAGCCTACTGAAATGAACCTTTATAACCCAAAGATCTTGATTCATTTCGATATTTGCACATATCAAATTCTAACTTAATGATGTAGGAAAAATCACTTTCGGTATTGCTTTTTCTCTATTCATCTCTCGAAAATGTGGGCTTATCCTGCCTGGCAGTGCCAGCCTATCTTTTGGAATGGCGTCATGATTTATTGTGGCAGTTTGATATTAAAACAGTATCGAATTGTAACTTTATGATGTAATCATCTGAATATCAGGAAATGTAATCATATGAATATTAGGAAATGTCATCATCTGATGTAATCATCTGAATACCAGGAAATGTAATCATCTGAATATCAAAAAATGTAATCATCTGGTGTAATGATCTGGATACCAGGAAATGTAATAATCTGAATATCAGGAAATGTAATCAACTGATTTAATCATCCGAATACCGGGAAATGTCATCATCTGATGTAATCATCTGAATATTGCCAGTTCAATTGAATAGGAGTTAAATAGTTCAAAGCTGTTTGAAACTACAATCATGTGATATTCTCGCCTAAATATGGAATTTATAATAGTATGATGTAATCATCCGAATATCGAAATTGTAGTGTATAATGCATTACTTTTATCTTCAGTTGCATCACTCAGGGACCATAACTCTTCAACTATTTAAAAAACTAATTATACATAAATTATTTTATCCAGACATTAATCAACTCTCGATGTAGTCGCTAGTCTGAGATATTTAATTACTTGATTGGAATTTGCTGGTCTACGCTCATTGATGAATAAATCATAAACTGGATAAGCAAGAATATGTTTTGTTTATCGTACCGACTGTATTATTGATGGTCGAGGCTAGGTTGAAAATACGATCGCTAAATTCTCGGTTCAGAGTGGATCAGTTTGACTGAAAGTTTCAACAAATTCCCTTTATATTATGTAATTCTCCAATAATGTATCTGTCTTTAATCGAGGGCTAATTTTTATAATTGATTTTTGTTTTCTGTTTTCTTTTATGTCATTTGCTGTTTCCCATTACAAAATATAATCGTTATGTCAGAATACGATCTCTATAAATTTGATCTTTTCTATCTTTTAATCTTTTATGGTTCTGTTTTCGTCAACTTTTTGTTGAAAATAAGACGAACGAGGGCGTAAAGTTAATGAATCGTCCATACAAAGTCTACTTTAAACTGTAACTAAATATCTTTTATAATGGAAAATGGCGGAAAAACTAATTGAAGTTATATATCCCCGCATTTTGTCACCAAGTTAACTAGAAGTTCACGGATTCAAATCACCAAGTTCTTAATTGAAAAACAAAGATGGTGGAACAATAGATTCAAATCACCGGTGTTTTTTAATTGAGAATAAAGTCGAGGCGTTTGAAGCCTTTCTCAAAAATGGCGGTACGAATAGGTAACGGCAAACCGCCTGGGATGATAACCACACGTTTATATTTAACTTCGTTACAGGAAGTTCGTGTAAATCTATTAATTAATGGAATAAAACGAGAAGTTGTTGTTATTTATTATGATTTTAAGGCCCAATACATTATATAAATGATATTATGCACTAGTTGATTACTGCAATAGGCATGTATCGTAGACTCGGTTATTAAATATTCAACCCTGGTATATGATATTGACAGTCATAACTGATACTGGATAATCAGGCATTAACACTATGATGAGATAAATAATACAGTGTCTTTGTTACCGGTACATTTGAATATTTTATTTGAATAACAAATTTCAGAAAGATGGACTAATCATTGTCTTCTTAAGGTTCTATAAAATACAGTTTCATACACCGCTAAAGATGTGCGCTTTACATACAGGAGTAAACAAGGCATGTACATATATAATAACATGGCAGAATAAAATACTAAACAAAAGGATATAGTTTTGTAATAATAACAATTATCATAAAATATCACAATCTGATGAAATTTGCCTGCCGAAATGTCTTCCAGAGGTTCCCTGCTCACGGAACAAAGATTTTTTTTGGTGCCGTAACGAAGGACAGTCATGATGTAACCCTACCGTAGTGTGGCAGTCCTCGCTTGTGGAATCCGTGATCAGGATCGTCACAGCCGTCCCCATAGTGTCCCACACTGCTCGTACATCAAAGACGTGTTCGCCTTATTTCGCCCGACTAGCAGTAGTGATTCACCTATTGTTTAAAACGTCATCTGTTCGTAATATTGGTACCCTGTCATCTTGGAAAAGAATATGAATATGGAATGGCCAGTTACTAATATTTGTAAAATCCGCCATGTTAGAAAGATAGGAAAAATTAATAAGTTCTGATGCAACAAAGACATCTGTTAGTGCTGCTTTGATCTCCTCTTTTCTAGGTAACCGGCTGAAGTGGGTTGGGGGAATTAAATATATTTTATATGTTAACATTTTTTATTACAAGGGTCACAAAATGATCATGTAGAAAATCGACAAGTTTTTAATTTCAATGAACTGCAGCTTGCCATAATCTGTAAATTATAATTATCCAAATCGTCTCACTAGAAAGGGTTGATTTCATCTACTTCGTCTCTTTTAGATGTCAATACACCCTTCAGAGAATGAGCTTCTTTGTAGGAAGAAAACAATTTTTGAATCACGTGTGGTTTTAATTTCATCTTTTTTTTTCTTTAAAAATGTCATTAATTTTTTATAGAAATAGTATTTCTTGTTATACAAACGTCGCCCTTTATTTGTTTAACAAAGACACTATGACACAAACACAAAATTAACAAATGATATTTTCCCGTTTTTACTAATTGTTGTAGTCTCTTAACAAAACAGACATAACATTTCTCTTGTATTCAGGCATTGTTCTTGTCTCTAGAGAATTCATGTTGAACAATATTAAACTATAATTCATTCCATCTAACGAACCTGTTATCTATATTTATTAACACATTGTTCATGATTGCATGTTGTTAACATTGTTATAAAATATATGATTGATGTAAATATATCATGATTTGGCATCCGGAGACGATTTCATTTCAAACATCGAGAACTGTTTTTGTTTTCTTATTTCTTCTAGATTCAAGAGTACTCGGTTATAATAGTAGTAATATCAAAACATTTCTAGTCCAGTTGTTTTAAAATGACAGCAAGATAGATTATAGATGTCATTTGGTTTTACAAAGAATATATTTTATAAACGAAAATAACATCTTTTGTCTCGCATAAAAACCTTACAAATAATAAAGAAATATCACCTATTTTTTTAGTCTCGATTCTAGAGAAATAGCTATTTGTCAATCCGGTCATGCGAAATTAGATAAAAGTGGTCTAGGAGAAAGGGATATGGTCTAGAAGAAAGAACACTGTCGTTATGAAACATAGCCTAGCAGAAAAATCGGGGTGAATTATGGCCTAGGAGAAACCATTTCAGTGAGAGGTATGGCCTAGACGAAAGGATTGTCGGTGTGAGCCAAGGCTTAGAAAACGAATCAGCGAGAAGTGTGGCCTAGAAGAAAGAATCTGTGAGAAGCATGGCCTAGAAAACGAATCAGTGCGAAATATAACCACGGAGAAATAATTGTCAGTGCCAACAATGGCCCAGAATAGTCAATAAGAACCGTGATCTAAAATAAAGAATTGTTGGCGTGGACCATGATCTAGAAGAAAGGATTGTCGGCATGATGGCCCAGAAGAAAGGAGCGTGATTGGGAGCATGATATGGAAGAAGGCGGTGTTGATGGGGAGTATGACATAGCAGAAAGGATATTCGATAAGCTGCATGAACTGGGAGAAAGGATTTTTGATAGGAAGTATGGTTTAGTAATAACTGGTAATATGACGTAGAACGAATTGTCGGCCATCTCAACCAAGTATCATGCAATCCCTAGTTATAATGCCAGGGAAATGTTGGTCTCCACATAGGGACTAGCCTCTTGTTGGAACTGTTACTGATTTTATCTAAACCCGAGGTTATGGTAGAGATGAGTTTATATCTAATTCGGGGGGTTGGATGGGCGAATGGTTAGCTAACACGCACTGTACGTGGCAAGGAGTAGGGTCGCCTGTCCAGCCTCGTGGGTTTTCTCCGGGTACTCCGGTTTCCTCCCACTGCTAAAGACCCCTACGCGCAAGCGAATTATTGAAATAAGATTAAACCATATGTGAGTCCGGAAATGGCCTAGTTTGTGTCGAGTGGACGTTAAACCCCATCTGCCTCTCTTTATATGTAATTCTACAGATGAGGATACATGTTGTTCTAGAGAGTGAAGAGTATATATTTTTGTTGTTTGAGAGAAGAGTATATAAATGTTGTTCTAGAGAGAGATGAGTATATCCATGTTGTTCTAGAGAGAGATGAGTATATATATATATTGTTCTAGAGAGATGGCTATGATGGGTATATATGTTGTTGTTCTAGAGATGTTGAATGTCACTGAGCATATTAAAGGTCGACTATAATTCCGGTTTAAACATGTAGAGCTGTTGATACGTCATTAAAGGGACAATAACACTCTTGCTGGCTTGGCAGCCCCAGAAAATATATATAATAGCCTTATTCTAAGTACTAGATGTTTAAGTGTCCTACCTGTTGTGTAAATTATCCATTACGACCTATTTTACTTGTCCAGAGGGTTCGAAAAGATTTTATATCAAAGTCACATGTGAAAAGGTTTACGTTAGACTTTTCAAATCAATTAGTTGAATTTTTCCAATATTTTAAATTAGGTGTGTTAAGATGAAATTTATATCATCAATTAATTGGAATATTGTAAAATAATACAATTTGTTGACCAGAATGAAGATTGGGACATATTAGTTAGTTACAACAAGAGTGTTATTGGGGCTTTAAGGTTTGAAATCGGGTATAAATCAGATAAAGTGTATTTATTTATGTCTGGATCATCCCGACTAATATCTTCAAGATGGCGCTTTCCGGATGACGGGGCATGATGCTACAATTTAATTGTTATCAGGTTGTCATCCTTTTACACAGACCCTCTGTATTGTCTCTGACAAGAATCAAGTCGTGTGTAGGATACTACACGCCGAGTTATTACTCGTTGTTACGTGTCCTGTCTTTTGGATAAGACTGGAAAAGTAGGCCAGTAACGAGAAACCGAAGTCCTCCAATGTAGGCCGTGGCGTACACGTGACAGTACCCATGACGGATTAACGAGAAACCAACAAGGTTAAACTAGAAATCGGAGTCCTCCGATGTAGGCCGTGACGTACACGTGACAGTACCCATGGCGGTTTAACAAGAAACCAGAGTCCTCCAATGTAGGTCGTGACGTACACGTGACAGTACCCATGGTTTAATGAGAAACCCGTGTCCAACTAGGTTGAACTAGAAACCGGAGTCCTCCGATGTAGGTCGTGGCGTACACGTGATAGTACCCATGGCGGTTTAACGAGAAACCGGAGTCCTCCAACGTAGGCCGTGACACAACCCATCGTGGTTGAACGAGAAACCGGAGCCTTCCAAGGTTTAACTATAGTGTGTGTGTGTGTGTGTGTGTGTGTGTGTGTGAAATAGCTTTATTTAACGTCCGCTTCCACCCAAGTGATATCGGAGTCAACAATGTAGGCCGTGGCATACACGTGACAGTTTCCATGGAGGTTAAACGAGAAACCGGAGTCATCAATTTAGACCTTGGTGTAGACGTTACAGCGGCGGCGTAAAGAGGGGGCGTTAATTACCGAAGTATTTAGTTGACCAGACGTTCTATTCCATTGTAAATGCCCGACAATCTAATCATAGGTCTGATAAATAAATATATAGATATCCAAAGCGAAAGTAGATACGATTAATCATCCACCAGAGGGTTAGATTCGGTTATCAATATATCATTAAGTTCTCTATGGATGTGGAAATGTCTGTATTTGTCAGTTGTTGGTCTCGCGACTTATATATATTTACATCTTAATTCCAACATTCCTTAAACGTCCCCCATATCGGCACAAAACTGAGAAAAACTTATCTGACGAAATCTGAATTATATAATCAATATCTCGAATTTGATTGGAAGCCACTGGGTTGTTCGCAATTTGATTAAAACACACTAGCTCTTAATAAGTTTCGTTTTTTACTACACTAGGATCTGAAATAATTGTTATCATTGACGTATTCTGGATGATGTGAAGGAATAGCCTGTCTGTCACTGAGAACGTTTGGTGTGAGCTACACGGAACTGTGCGTTATCCACTACAAACATCAGTGAGGATTGGGTAATCAAATGTCTGACGTCATAGTGTCAAGCAACTCGTATGTGACCTCGACGAATATTTTTCTAGATGATAGAGACTATTCTGGTGACCTTTAATATTGATAAATGGCTGTGTAGGTCACCTATTATTTTGTTATATTAAATCATTGTGTGTATTGACATATTGATACAATCAATACACGTTTTATTATCGTGTTTATTTGACACGTCATTAACCCCGCCTCTAACTCGTCAGGAGTCAACTAATTAACAAACATGGCCGCTTGTCTACAACATAATCGACCACTAATTATATGTTGTATTCAAATATTTAGTTCATTTCTCAGAAATTGTGACAATTGGTTCGTGAACGACTCGCTTCACTGGTGACTAGTCTGTAATTTAAATGTTTCATCACTGTAATGTTTCCTGTTGGAGCAGAGTTCTTTCTTGACTAGGGTAACGCTATTTTAACGTCCCCTTTCCCCGCCTTCTAGTAGCGCTGATCGACTTAAAATTGGAATTCGATAGTCCATATTCAATAAGATGGTAAGCCATAATTTCTATATGGACAACCGACAAAACTCACCAAATATTTCTACGGTGAAATGTATAGAGATTTGTGATGACTTTTTGGTGTAGAGTGGACGGAAAGGGTTTTGAAATATATTTTCTACCAGGTTTTTGTGAATATTCATAATTTGGTCGCCGAAGGATACAAGAGTTGAGAGATGTAGGGCCGCAAATTGAACGTCTATTTGTCTCTACTTCTGGATTGTGTATCTCAAGTTTTTCATGAAGAATCCCATACGTGGTTTTGGGCAAAAGGTTGCCACATGTTGCTTCATCTGTGGCAGAAAGCGTTCTGCCCAACCAAAATTTGGGAAAAAGTAGGAGCCGGTCTACGAGACGCGAATTAAGATAAAAGTCAATGGGGAAATCATCAGTGGTCTGTGGCCATATGAACGTATATTTCGTGACGTGTTTCTAATTCCGTCATAATTATACACATATTGCTATAGTTGTATGTTTTCATGGTGATATATATAGTTGTATGTTGTCAAGGTGATGTATATAGTTGTGTGTTGTCAAGGTGATATATATATATATAGGTCTTCTATTAATCCTTATTATCATCTATACTATTAGATGAAAGAGCCATCATCCACCATTCTGTCTTTATATGGCTTGTAATTAGTTTGTCATTGACTCAAGCGACGTTGTTTCGATTCCGAGCCTCTATCTGACTAGAAGTAGGGTTGCCTGTCAAACCTCGTTGGTTTCCGCCGGGTCTTCCAGTGTCCCCTTCATAACCAAAGACTCCTTTGCGCAAGCAATTAGTCGAAATATGATTTTATTGTATGCAAGTGTGTGTCGAGACGACGTTTGCCCCCCCCCCCCTCTCTGATCCTCGCCTTATTCTATCTATAACCATACTGCTCATAATTGAATTTATCAACGCGATTGCCTGTTCTTGTTTTAATCGTAAAAACATGGCCATCATTCCATTTCTCCACTAAAGTTCAATTATCGGCCTTCTGTTTTATCTTACCCAGAAGAGGAAATAGATCTGAGAAAATTGGTTTTTATTCTGTAGAAATAGAATTCTTACACGAGGACATCCATAGATTCTTTTCTCATTATCAGCTAGATGGCTTATTGTTTTTAAAAAAATCTTTTATCAAGAATTTGTTTTGGAGGAAATGGAGTTCATCAGGTCGTAATTCTAGGTATTATTGATACTATATATACCATTCTGTTGAAAAACTCAACTGACTGTATAATTCAACAAGTTTTCATTTCTTAATATAACTCACTTGGATGAAAAAGGCCTGTCATTGAGTCAAGTAGTGTTGTTTCAATCATAATCTCGTACGTGGCAATGAGTTAGGTCGCCTGTTGAATCCTAGAGGATGTCGATGGCCACATATTTCCTAACACTGCTAAAGCGATTTATTGAAAATAATTAGATACGTCAGTTATTGCTTAAATGACGTTACTCCCTCCCTCCCCCTCTCTCTCTCTCTCTCTCTTTTTCTCTCTCTCTCCACTACTTTGGTGACTGACATGTTGCTATTTTATCTAGCATGTTTTCCATGTAGTCTTATTTACCACCTGTTAGTGGAGCAGGGAAGATGGTATTATGTCTAGAAGATCCACCTTCAACAGCCGTGGTCCCTTACATACCATTGACATTGTGTTTAAGATCCCTTGGAAAATTCAACACGAGTCAGTCGTAAAGCCATTGTGTGTCCGCCTTTATGAGCCGAGTTGGTGCAGAAAGGGAAGACGATACATATTATTTTATTTTGTTTTAAGTTCCTTTTCCCGTAAATAATTCATCTAACACGCAAGCTGTCGGTTCAACTCGGTTAAAAACTTACCCGCAAGCTGTCGATTTAACTCTGTTAAAATCCTTCCTGCATGCTTTCGATTCAAGTCGGTTACAATCCTGCCCACGTGCTTTCGATTCAAGTCTGTTAAAATCCTACCCACAAGCTGTAGATTCAAATCCCAAACGACAATAATTTGTATTTGAGTGTCTGTTTCGAGCTCCATGTAGATGCCTAAGACTATACCACCTATCCTAGCACCGTAACGACTAGAGAAAAAAATGAAATTGTGTTTTAAACACAATTGAACAAAGCCAATGAAGATGACGGATGTTTAAGGCAAATGTCAATTTCACAGATTGTAAACACCTTACCCGGAGGCCCCTTAATCCACCAGCAACTGGACAATAACCAAACATTTCTTTGGTTCCTAATGTTATAAAATTATACAGACGAAATACATGTCACTAGCAAGCTGTCAATCAAACCACGTGATATAAACAAATAGCCATGTGCCGTGAATTGGACCACAGCGTACTGTTCAGTATGAGTGAAGTTACGCCACGGCTTTGACGTACTAAACGTTAAAAAAACATAATTTCGTGTTTATGATATCCTAACAAACAGCCCATTCGATAAGATTCTTGGCCCAAGGACGAGGCGTGAACACAATACAGCAGTAAACTTATGCAAAATCTATATGCTTACTGTAGAGCCCAGTCAGCGTGTTGAACCAACTATGTCACTTCCGGTTTTAATAAAAATTAATTTCTCGTTTACAAAAAACTTTTTGCTTGTGTTACAGAGGGGATTATTTCTGAATGTATATGTTTAAGATTTATGGAAAACTTGTTGAAAATGGTTGGTCTTCCCCTTTAAAACATCATTTCTCTCCATTCTCGACAGATTATTATCGACAAGAAATTTGTCAGTCTGCAATATAACTTCACTAGTGTTTTGATGGTGACCTGCTGCGCTATTTACATGATTGAACTTTCTATAAAAACGGGCCAATTGTAACAACCGATCATTGGATGCCATTGTCCCCGGATAATACGTCAATGTAACAACTGATTGACGAGAGATTTCGATATAAAGAAAGAGGTTTAAACAAGTTTTGTATCCCTCGAGAGTTCGTCTCTATAGATTTAATCTAAAGTCATCTGTTTGTATCGCCTTACGCCATCCGGTAACAAATATTGGTTCATCACTTGAACGGGGACAGTTATTACCAATCTAGGGAAGCTGAACTCAGAATTCAATATGGTAATCTTCAAACGTATTCCACTTTAGATCGCTTTTCACCACTTGATACAGAATGTCAACTACCGCTAATAAACTCGGCGTCGCAGAAACAATTGAATTATTGTTGGTAAAACCAATCACAATATCATCAACACGTCAATTTTCCTATTCAATTAAAGTTCTGGCGCCGAATAAATATCTTAAAACCTCTTGAAGTTATCATGTAAAGCGGGTATCAATACGACAGATAATTGATCGAGGTTGATTAACGAACGTAATATCTGACAATATTATAACGCCAGGAATATTTTAAACATTACCTTGATTTGTTTAAACTGTCGTGTAATTAAACGTTTAAAGGTAGTCGCATGGGACGGGTGTCGTGTAGTGATGGTGTAATTAATATAAAGGGTGGTGTAATGAGTATAAATAGGGGTGTAATTGGTACAAAGGGTGGTGTAATTAGTATCAAGAGTGGTGTAATTAGTATAAAGAGTGGTGTAACTAATAATATAAAGGGGTTGTGCCCTAGTGTAATTAGTATAAAGAGTGGCATGGACGTGGTGTAATTAATATAAAGGGTGGTGTATACCTTGTGTACTTAGTATAAAGGGTGGTGTAAACATGGTGTAATTAGTATAAAGGGTGGTGTGGACCTGGTGTACTTAGTATAAAGGGTGGTGTGGGCATGGTGTGTTTAGTATAAAGGGTGGTGTGGACCTGGTGTACTTAGTGTAAAGGGTGGTGTGGACATGGCCATGGTGTGATTAGTATAAAGGGTGGTGTAATTAGTATAAAGGATTGTGTTGACATGGTGTAATTAGTATAAAGGGTGGTTTAATTAGTATAAAGGGTAGTGTTGACATGGTGTAATTACAATTGAACTGACAATTCCGGCTACTATACCCCATACCCGTTAGCACCTTCCCCCCGTACTAACCCCCTTAATTTTGACGGGACAATCCCTCCTCACTAACTTCCTTCCCTTTAACAAAACAACCGCCACCCTTTAACACTCATACAAAACAATGGTGTTATCAGTGAGAAACAGATTACTTTGTCTCAACCCCAGAAGGGTTTTCCCCTTTAACCTTTATCGATAATATAAAATAATCAGCTGGAAGTCTGCCATAGGGTTGGTACTTCTCCTAACAAAATAATAATGTTTTTTTATTTCCTTCCTTCCAGTAGACTGGCTTATTATTGACAACACGTTGGTCTGTAATATCATTGAAAACAATAAACAGTTATTTTAATTCTAGATAACGCGTTGTCCAGAATCAATTTGATTACATACTCTCGTTCGTGTAGACAATATCTGTGTCACGAGATTAGAACGTTGACCCGTGATCGTATGTTCCATGACGATAAGGGATGGCACATTGATGTCAACCAAGTTAATTAAACTTGATTAAATATACTCAGAGTTATTGTCACAAGTACTTTATTAAACGCAAGGTGGTACTATATTTAATTAAATAGATGAATTCTAACTCATTTAAAATTGGAATTCATTTTTATTGATTGCTCATAGCCACCTCCATAGCTCTAAAACAAATATCAGTCTATTTGCTCTGGCCAACCCTTACTCAACCATAGCCAAGCTTAATACTATATCAACAGCAACCATTACACTCTGATGAACTTAATTATACAATCTGATGAACTTGCTTAAACAACAACCATTACAAAAATATGCATTTAATTACATTACAACAACAGTCATTACTCTCTGATGCACTTAATTACAAAATAACATCCGTCATTACACTCTGATGCGCTTAATTAGACAACAATCATTACAAACAAAATTCACTTAATTAACCCCTAATAAGAGCCATTACACTCTGATGCGCTTAATTAGACAACAATCATTACAAAAACATTCACTTAATTACCTCCTAATAAGAGCCATTACACTCTGATGCGCTTAATTAGACAACAATCATTGCAAAAACATTCACTTAATTACCCCCTAATAACAGCCATTACACTCTGATGCACTTGATTATATAATAACAACAGTCGTTTAGGGGTACAACCATTACATAATAACTGCTGCAATTACACATTGATGGGCTTGATTACATAATAGCTACTGCGATTACACTCTGGTACGCCTGATTGCACAATAACATTTACTGTCATTACACTCTGGTACGCCTGATTGCATAATAACAACTGCCATTACACTCTGGTGCGCCTAATTACATTATAGCTACTGTCATTACACTCTGGTGAACTTAATTACATAATATATACCGCCGTAACACCCTGATTCATTTTACTTAATTACATAACAACAAGAGTTATTACATGTGAATAGGCTTAATTATACAATAACCACATTATGATTCACTTAATGACATAGTGGACATTGTCATTACACTCTGGTATAATTAATTACATTATAACAACAGTCATTACACTCTGATGCACTTAATTACATAATAACAAAAATTAATTACATAATAGCAAGTCATTCGTAGCAACAGTCATTATATTTTAAGGCGCTTAATTACATAATAACTTCTGTCATTGCACAGCTCATGTGTACTGAATTGCATAATGACCACACACTCTGATGCACTTAATTTACATAATAACTACAATCATTATGGTGTGGAACTGGATACGGGTTGATGCCCGGCTTGTAATCTATAACCTATCTACCGTGTAAACATCTTATAAATTATTCAGTTATAAGAATGTACATTATAAATAGTCACGAATTATAATTAAAGATAGGTTCCCTGTAGAGTAGTTATCGGGTAGTTTATACTTCCTATAACAGTATGACAATTTTGGTATACATGTATGGAAAGTAGAGATATCCAACCTCACTAGCAAAATACTGGATTCCCTGAAAAACACTCATGGAGCGTATACAGGAAAAATGTAAGGGGTTCCCTTAATAGTCAGCCCGAAGATTAGGACTATCCGCACGCCTGACCTCGAAGGAACTTGTGCGCTTTATGTACATGTTGATCAACTTTATGAAGAGTTAGACGTACAGCACTTTCTGGGATAAAAATCGCAGAAAGATCCGAGAATTTAATTAGGATTCGATTTTTGTAATAAATAGTCAGCGATTACAGACAACATCGTCTTGGGTATGCAAGGAACTCCCCCTGTCACTACCGCCGTTGCGATAGGTACGGAGAGGGATAATTCCCTGACACAAAAATGGCCTCTTTTGATCTATTTTTTTTTTAGCAGGGTATACTTGGCAATTACAATGTATCGAGAAGGCTCTGAAGCAAAATTATGATAAATTAATTATTTTGAATATGTTTTTAGTCCTAATATATCATCAAATCACCTAGTTTGTACCCGGGAATGTAACTTTAATGTAATGTATATTCAATAAAAATCAAGAAACACATTAAACGGAACAAAATTTTTAGGATAGATAATAATGACTTTAAACGGAACACAATTTTTATGATAGATAATAACGATATTAACACAGATCTCATTTCGTTTCGTTTTTTATAGTTCAAAATTTCGTCTTCATAGCACTAGGATTTGTAAGAGCTGTCATAGGCGTACGGGCCCGATGACAGTTAGGGGGCAGAACCCGTATTGCCCGAAAAATTCTCGGGCTTACAGACAGCGCCCCCCCCCCTCAAGAAAATTTTGGAATATTTGAAGTGAACAAAACAACTTCATAGTTGTCTAATATAGCTATTAAGGTGGCTGACTCGAATTTCAATCAATCGTTTACAGTCCACGAAGACGGGATAATTTTTAAAATTTAACTGCCACAAACGCGTCTCCCTGCTATTCTAGCCTGTAAATTTGGTCCAATACAGCCGACCTGCTAACCCGAATTCCAAACAACTAATCAATCGTCGCGGGGTATGGAAAGTTTTGAAAATTTAAACACCGCAAGTGCGTTTACTTCTATTCTAGCCCGTGTAAGCAACTCCTAAAGTATCCAATGGTTTTGTAACCGAAACCCCACTCCGAATTTCAAGCATCCAATCAGACTGTCGCAGCTGCATTCACATAACTAATGGATGCCCGAAAAATGTCGCACAGGGTAGATTGGCTCCAGACAAAATGTTTTAATCTATAGTCAACCCAGTACAAATTCGTGATATCCAATTAAAAGAAAAGTAAAATTAGTGTTTTATTAGAGCTCGATGACAGTTAGGTAAGCAAAACTAGAATAGAAATGCTCCAAAAATTTCAGTTTTAGAGACAGGGGCGCTGGTTTTCTTCGAGAGGCGAAGAAGCGGAGCTGACATTGTATAGACAGACACCCAAGAAAAGTTTGGAATATTTGACGGCCGCAAACCCGTTTTACTGCTATTCCAGCCCGTAAAATTAGTGTTTTATTAGATTTCGGGCACTTCATTTTGCCAAGTGCATGAAATAATTTTTTTTCTCAATTTACCCGTCTGCCCGAAAAGTCAGCTTGCCGGAAAATTAGCGGGGCAGCTGCCCCCCCCCCCCCCGCCCGCCCCTGACTCGTACGCCTATGAGAGTTGTTATATAACAGGTGTTGATGTGAGGAATTAGCCAATGAAACGGTCAGTTAAATCGAGTTCTTGGCGTGCTCTGTACCGAACTTTAGGTAAACCTCTAGACACGTCAACGCTCATTTATTTATCAATGTGAATAATAAAATAAACCATATTAGAGTCCCGAAATGACCTAGTTTGTGTTGAGTTGACGTTAAACCCCATTTCTCTCTCTCTCTCTCTCTCTCTCTCTCTCCCTCTCTCTCTCTCTCTCTCTCTCTCTCTCTCTCTCTCTCTCTTTCTCTCTCAATCTGATTGACGTTAAATAGAACACAATGTTTATATGACGTTTCGACAAATATTCTGTTATCGTTATCAATAAATTCAGTAAACTGATTCTAGACTCGATGGAGATCACGTGGCTAAGTGGATAAGACGCTAGCTCGCGAGCCTGGAGGTAGGTTGTTCGATCCTGCATTGGCCGAGAAAGTTCATCCAGATTTGCCGGCATGGTTCCCTCTTGTCAGTGATAGAGGGTGGAGGGCCTAACAAGGACATTTGTCTAGTCGTTTGGATGGGACGGAACACCGAGGTCCCGTGTACAAATTGGCGTGTACGTAAAAGATACCTTGGCAGTAGGAATTCGAAATAAGAGCAGGCCGTAGTGTCGCAGCCCGGGCAAAATTTCCCTCATAGCACACCGTATGGTCTATGTATGCCCGTCTTCAATAGCCCAGTTATGCCCGTCTTCATTAGCCCATTTGGGGCAGAACAGTCGGACGTTAAACCCCATTTCATTTTATTTTCTAGACTTGATATAGATATTTTGATAGATAAAGTTTGAATGTTTGTTAAAGGGGTTGCACACTACAATGGACACTACTGCGGAGTTGAGCCATTTCTTGTATATCGTTATTGCTGTGTATTGACTCTTGTTTCTGTCCGACTTCTCGGAATTCGCTGTCATCGATTTTATTATCATCGCGGATGAAATCGTAATTCCTGATCAGCCACAATAACAAGTACAGGGGATTGTCACTATTGATATGTTATTTTCTTGTTTAGATCGTATGAGCGCATATCGTGGAGAGAAGTCGCAAATTAAATGGGGTTTAACGTCCTACTTTTCTGCACCCGCAGGTCTGTTGAAAACGGCTCTGGAGATTGAGAGAAAGAGAGAGATAGAGACAGACTTAAACGAAATGAGGTGAATGAAGGCGAGCATACGCCATACAGTGCAGTGCATGCTCTAAGAGAAATTTTGCTGCACCGGCGGGACTATTGAAGGTGGTTGTAATAAGGAAATAAACATAGAACGAGAGAGAGAGCGAGAGAGACAGAGAGAGAGAGAAAGAGAGAGAGAGAGGGGGAGGGGGAGGGGGATAATGACGACGAGCATATGTCATACAGTGTGCTATACGATTAATGTTGTCCTAGGTTTTTCGTTCCATCCGAAGGACTTGGACTATAATACACCCATGTATTGTTAAAACGCTGATAATATATCAAACCGTATGGATTATAATCTCAAATCCTGAATATTATTATAAATCGTTTCCATTGTAATAACACCCGAATAATACATTTGATACTACTTATATTGTCTGGAGTGTCCGCGTCTACCGGTTTGTCTTATAGCTTTCTATTGCGTTACGTTTTTATACAAAATGAAATGAAATAGGTTGTGGCGTCCTTCTGTTTTGTATCACCGTGCTAATAAACACGGGCACACTCTTATTTCGAGGGTTCTTTTCGTCCCATCTGAACAACTAGTCATTTGTTCTAACAATACTGGGATCGAGCCCTTGACCCCTCGCTTATATGAGCCAAGGCTGTATTCACACTGTGACTCCACATAATACGACAGGATTGGGCCAATTCTATGTAACACCCTGAGTGAGAGTTGGCGTTACACATGACACCGAGTCAGGTGAAGCAGAGGAAATAAAATGAAATGGGGTTTAACGTCCTACAGTTCTGCTCCTAAACTGGGCTAATGAAGACGGGCATACGCCATACAGTATGCTACGGGGGAAAATTTGCCCGGACAGCAGCACTGCTGCTTACTCTTACATAAAATACAAAACCTATAGGTCTTCTATTAATCCTTATCATCATCTATACTATTAGATAAAAGAGCCATCATCCACCATTCTGTCTTTATATGGCTTGTAATTAGTTTGTCATTGACTCAAGCGACGTTGTTTTGATTCCTAGCCTCTATCTGACTAGAGGTAGGGTTGCCTGTCAAACCTCGTTGGTTTCTGCCGGGTCTTCCAGTGTCCCCTTCATAACTGCTAGCAATTAGTCGAAATATGATTTTATTTTATGCAAGTGTGTGTCGAGACGACGTTTGCCCCCCCCCCCCTCTCTGATCCTCGCCTTATTCTATCTATAACCATACTGCTCATAATTGAATTTATCAACGCGATTGCCTGTTCTTGTTTTAATCGTGAAAACATGGCCATCATTCCATTTCTCCACTAACGTTCAATTATCGGCCTTCTGTTTTATCTTACCCAGAAGAGGAAATAGATCTGAGAAAATTGGTTTTTATTCTGTAGAAATAGAATTCTTACATGAGGACATCCATAGATTCTTTTCTCATTATCAGCTAGATGGCTTATTGTTTTTAAAAAAATCTTTTATCAAGAATTTGTTTTAGAGGAAATGGAGTTCACCAAGTCGTAATTCTAGGTATTATTGATACTATATATACCATTCTGTTGAAAAACTCAACTGACTGTATAATTCAACAAGTTTTCATTTCTTAATATAACTCACTTGGATGAAAAAGGCCTGTCATTGAGTCAAGTAGTGTTGTTTCAATCATAATCTCGTACGTGGCAATGAGTTAGGTCGCCTGTTGAATCCTAGAGGATGTCGATGGCCACATATTTCCTAACACTGCTAAAGCGATTTATTGAAAATAATTAGATATGTCAGTTATTGCTTAAATGACGTTACTCCCTCCCTCCCTCTCTCTCTCTCTCTCTTTTTCTCTCTCTCTCCACTACTTTGGTGACTGACATGTTGCTATTTTATCTAGCATGTTTTCCATGTAGTCTTATTTACCACCTGTTAGTGGAGCAGGGAAGATGGTATTATGTCTAGAAGATCCACCTTCAACAGCCGTGGTCCCTTACATACCATTGACATTGTGTTTAAGATCCCTTGGAAAATTCAACACGAGTCAGTCGTAAAGCCATTGTGTGTCCGTCTTTATGAGCCGAGTTGGTGCAGAAAGGGAAGACGATACATATTATTTTATTTTGTTTTAAGTTCCTTTTCCCGTAAATAATACATCTAACACGCAAGCTGTCGGTTCAACTCGGTTAAAAACTTACCCGCAAGCTGTCGATTTAACTCTGTTAAAATCCTTCCTGCATGCTTTCGATTCAAGTCGGTTACAATCCTGCCCACGTGCTTTCGATTCAAGTCTGTTAAAATCCTACCCACAAGCTGTAGATTCAAATCCCAAACGACAATAATTTGTATTTGAGTGTCTGTTTCGAGCTCCATGTAGATGCCTAAGACTATACCACCTATCCTAGCACCGTAACGACTAGAGAAAAAAATGAAATTGTGTTTTAAACACAATTGAACAAAGCCAATGAAGATGACGGATGTGTAGACACCTTACCCGGAGGCCCCTTAATCCACCAGCAACTGGACAATAACCAAACATTTCTTTGGTTCCTTTCGTTATAAAATTATACAGACGAAATACATGTCACTAGCAAGCTGTCAATCAAACCACGTGATATAAACAAATAGCCATGTGCCGTGAATTGGACCACAGCGTACTGTTCAGTATGAGTGAAGTTACGCCACGGCTTTGACGTACTAAACGTTAAAAAAACATAATTTCGTGTTTATGATATCCTAACAAACAGCCCATTCGATAAGATTCTTGGCCCAAGGACGAGGCGTGAACACAATACAGCAGTAAACTTATGCAAAATCTATATGCTTACTGTAGAGCCCAGTCAGCGTGTTGAACCAACTATGTCACTTCCGGTTTTAATAAAAATTAATTTCTCGTTTACAAAAAACTTTTTGCTTGTGTTACAGAGGGGATTATTTCTGAATATATGTTTAAGATTTATGGAAAACTTGTTGAAAATGGTTGGTCTTCCCCTTTAAAACATCATTTCTCTCCATTCTCGACAGATTATTATCGACAAGAAATTTGTCAGTCTGCAATATAACTTCACTAGTGTTTTGATGGTGACCTGCTGCGCTATTTACATGATTGAACTTTCTATAAAAACGGGCCAATTGTAACAACCGATCATTGGATGCCATTGTCCCCGGATAATACGTCAATGTAACAACTGATTGACGAGAGATTTCGATATAAAGAAAGAGGTTTAAACAAGTTTTGTATCCCTCGAGAGTTCGTCTCTATAGATTTAATCTAAAGTCATCTGTTTGTATCGCCTTACGCCATCCGGTAACAAATATTGGTTCATCACTTGAACGGGGACAGTTATTACCAATCTAGGGAAGCTGAACTCAGAATTCAATATGGTAATCTTCAAACGTATTCCACTTTAGATCGCTTTTCACCACTTCATACAGAATGTCAACTACCGCTAATAAACTCGGCGTCACAGAAACAATTGAATTATTGTTGGTAAAACCAATCACAATATCATCAACACGTCAATTTTCCTATTCAATTAAAGTTCTGGCGCCGAACAAATATCTCAAAACCCCTTGAACTTATCATGTAAAGCGGGTATCAATACGACAGATAATTGGTCGAGGTTGATTAACGAACGTAATATCTGACAATATTATAACGCCAGGAATATTTTAAACATAACCTTGATTTGTTTAAACTGTCGTGTAATTAAACGTTTAAAGGTAGTGTAGTGATGGTGTAATTAATATAAAGGGTGGTGTAATGAGTATAAAGAGGGGTGTAATTGGTACAAAGGGTGGTGTAATTAGTATAAAGAGTGGTGCAATTAGTATAAAGAGGGGTGTAATTAATATAAAGGGGTGTGCCCTGGTGTAATTAGTATAAAGAGTGGTATGGAGGTGGTGTAATTAGTATAAAGGGTGGTGTATACCTGGTGTAATTAGTATAAATGGTGGTGTAAACATGGTGTAATTAGTATAAAGGGTGGTGTGGACCTGGTGTACTTAGTGTAAAGGGTGGTGTGGACATGGTGTAATTAGTATAAAGGGTGGTGTAATTAGTATAAAGGATTGTGTTGACATGGTGTAATTAGTATAAAGGGCGGTGTGTGCATGGTGTAATTAGTATAAAGGGTGGTGTATACCTGGTGTAATTAGTATAAAGGGTGGTGTGGACATGGTGTAATTAAAATTGAACTGACAATTCCGGCCACTATACCCCATAACCGTTAGCGCCTTCCCCCCCCCCCCGTACTAACCCCCTTAATTTTGACGGGACAATCCCTCCTCACTAACCCCCTTCCCTTTAACAAAACAACCGCCACCCTTTCACACTCATACAAAACAATGGTGTTATCAGTGAGAAACAGATTAGTTTGTCTCAACTCCAGAAGGGTTTTCCCCTTTAACCTTTATCGATAATATAAAATAATCAGCTGGAAGTCTGCCATAGGGTTGGTACTTCTCCTAACAAAATAATAATGTTTTTTTATTTCCTTCCTTCCAGTAGACTGGCTTATTATTGACAACACGTTGGTCTGTAATATCATTGAAAACAATAAACAGTTATTTTAATTCTAGATAACGCGTTGTCCAGAATCAATTTGATTACATACTCTCCGTGTAGACAATATCTGTGTCACGAGATTAGGACGTTGACCCATGATGGTGTGTTACATGATGATAAGGAATGTCACATTGATGTCAGCCAAGTTAATTAAAACGCCGATATACGAGGTTAAATATACTCAGAGTTATGATCACAAGTACTTTATTAAACGCAAGGTGGTACTATATTTAATCAAATGGATGAATTCTAACTCATTTAAAAATGGAATTAATTTTTATTGATTGCTCATAGCCACCTATTTATTTATTTGTTTGTACTGTATGTTATACCTGATGAGTCTTCGACTTAAAGGAATAAAGAACTTGAACTTGAACTATTTGCTCTGGCCAACCCTTACTCAACCATAGCCAAGCTTAATACTATATCAACAGCAACCATTACACTCTGATGAACTTAATTATACAATCTGATGAACTTGCTTAAATAACAACCATTACAAAAATATGCATTTAATTACATCACAACAACAGTCATTACTCTCTGATGCACTTAATTACAAAATAACATCCGCCATTACACTCTGATGCGCTTAATTAGGGGTCATTCCATGTCAAGTGGGCCAGTGGTGGGAAATTGACCCCCTCGAAAAAATCTGGAAAAAATATATGTTATTGTACATCTAAACTCTAGAAACTGTGCAAATTATGTGGTGTGTAGCATGAAAATTGACTGAGATACGGGCATTTAAGTTTCATGATTGACTAATAAGTTTTCGTAACAAAATATGTATCACTAATTTACTCGAGTTTCAGATATCTTGATTTTTCCTTTACAGTGAAGATATACCGCTCAAATTTGGTAGTCTTGGAGAACTTTGTGTGTAGATTATGAATCTGCAATCAGATTACCGGTGAGTTGTAGGGTTGGCATGCTACTTAGCCATGAAAACTGACAAAAATTTGGTGCAATTGTATATTGTCTGGATTTTGTAGAGCTACAGGTGCTACAAAGTAATAGATATAGACCCAAATATTGGTATATCCAGAGATTGCCAGTAATACTACATAAGAAACGCATTGAAACGCATCAGTGTTGAATTGATTCCCAGAAAATTGATAGCGAATATGGTTTCAGACACAAATTTTCGAAAATTGTCTCATATTTTCGAGCCGATATAACCCGGTAGATGAGCAGCTAAAAATCTGATTATAGTTTGTAAATATAGTTTGTGCTTATGTTTTCAACATATGTAAACGCCATTCTTGTCCCGGGCCATTTTGATATTTTTTCAATTTTTTGAAAATCTGTGTTTTGTGTTAATCTATGTCAACAATCGTATTTTGGAGCCGATTAAACCCTGTTTGATGGGCACCTAGAAATCTGAAACTTGGTGGAATTATAGTTTGTACTAATGTCTCTAACATATGTTAAAACCATTCTTGTCCCATGTCATCTCAATATTTTTAAGATTTTTTCAAAATCTGTGTTATGGGCCATTCCTTGTCAATTATCACCCAATGACTTAACCCGAATCACCTTCGATTTTGCTGAAATTTGGTTTAGACATTTATTTGGGCTGAAAAAGCTAATATTCCCAATTTTAGCTTGATCCGACCAACAGTTCCTGAGATACGGTCCACCAAATTTGGGGGATTTCGGCAAAAGTGGGCGTGGCTGCCATTATTCAAATGACCATACCCAGTAACTGATTGTTCAAAGTTGCTGGAATATGTCTTCCAGGGATGGGAATTCCACAAGAATTCTAAATCTACACTTATTTTTGACATCCGGGTGTGTTTTAAAAGAGTGAAGACCTTTTGAATTTGAATTTGACCTTATAGACCATGTGACCTTGGGATGAACTTGCATGAAAAGTTTAGCTCAACATGTTTTCTACACACTGTTAAACAACTGGAGGTATAATATCTTTTATAAGCATGTAAAATCAAGTTAAATATTCACACGCGAGACTTAAAATCAGTGTCTTCACACTTAAAGCAGGATTGTCTTCATGGATAAGCTCTGAGGATACATAGTAACCTTCAGCAGACTTTCCTAAAGAAGGATATCTGTGATTCAAACAGCACGTCATTATCTTTCCCATTCCAAAAACACTTATTCCAGCAATTTTAACATTTTGGTTACTGGGTTATGGTCATTTGAATAATGTCGATGAAACACATTTTAGCTGAAAATCTCCAAAATTTGGTGGACAGTATCTTAGGAACTGTTAGTCGGACAAAGTTAAAATTAGGAATATAAGCTTTTTTCAGCCCTAGAAGACATATAAAATAAAATTCGGCAAAATCGAATCGGGTACTGTTTACCTCGTTGGGTGATAATTGACATGGAATGACCCAAATCACGGATTTTCAAAAAATTGAAAAAATATCAAAATGGCCCGGGACAAGAATGGCTTTTACATATGTTGAAAACATAAGCACAAACTATATTTACAAACTATAATCAGATTTTTAGGTGCTCATCTACCGGGTTATATCGGCTCGAAAATATGAGACAATTTTCGAAAATTTGTGTCTGAAACCATTTTCGCGGTCAATTTTCTGGGAATCTATTCAAGACTGGTGCTTGTTCATTCGTTTCGTATGTAGTACTACTGGCAATCTCCGGATATACCATTATTTCGGTCTATATCTATTACTTTGTAGCACCTGGAGCACTTCAAAATCCAGACAATATACAACTGCACCAAATTTTTGTCATTTTCGTGGCCAAGTAGCATGCGAACCCTACAACTCACCGGTAATCTGATTGCAGATTCATAATCTACACAAAAAGTTCTTCCAGACTACCAAATTTGAGCGGTATATCTTCGCTATAAAGGTAAAATCAAGATATCTGAAACTCAAGTAAATTAGTGATATATATTTTGTTTCGAAAACTTATTGGTAACTCATGAAACTTAAATGCCCGTATCACAGTCAATTTTCATGCTACAGACCACATATTTTGGACAGTTTCTAGATTTTAGATGTACAATAACATATATTTTTTCCAGATTTTTTCAAGGGGGTCAATTTCCCAAATTTCTGAAAATTGACCCTGACCCACTTGACATGGAATGACCCTTAGACAACAATCATTACAAAAACATTATCTTAATTACATCCTAATAAGAGCCATTACACTCTGATGCGCTTAATTAGACAACAATCATTACAAAAACATTCACTTAATTACCTCCTAATAACAGCCATTACACTCTGGTGCACTTGATTATATAATAACAACAGTCGTTTAGAGGTACAACCATTACATAATAACTGCTGCAATTACACATTGATGGGCTTGATTACATAATAGCTACTGCGATTACACTCTGGTACGCCTGATTGCACAATAACATTTACTGTCATTACACTCTGTTACGCCTGATTGCATAATAACAACTGCCATTACACTCTGGTGCGCCTAATTACATTATAGCTACTGTCATTACACTCTGGTGAACTTAATTACATAATATATACCGCCATAACACTGATTCATTTTACTTAATTACATAACAACAAGAGTCATTACATGTGAATAGGCTTAATTATACAATAACCACATTATGATTCACTTAATGACATAGTGGACATTGTCATTACACTCTGGTATAATTAATTACATTATAACAACAGTCATTACACTCTGATGCACTTAATTACATAATAACAAAAATTAATTACATAATAGCAACAGTCATTCGTAGCAACAGTCATTATATTATAAGGCGCTTAATTACATAATAACTTCTGCCATTGCACATCTAATGTGTACTGAATTGCATAATGACCACATACTCTGATGCACTTAATTTACATAATAACTACAATCATTATGGTGTGGAACTGGAAACGGGTTGATGCCCCGCTTGTAATCTATAACCTATCTACCGTGTAAACATCTTATAAATTATTCAGTTATAAGAATGTACATTATAAATAGTCACGAATTATAATTAAAGATAGGTTCCATGTAGAGTAGTTATCGGGTAGTTACTTCCTATAAAAGTATGACAATTATGGTATACATGTATGGAAAGTAGAGATATCCAACCTTACTGGATAAATACTGGAGCGTATACAGGAAAGAAAACAATGTAAGGGGTTCCCTTAATAGTCAGCCCGAAGATTAGGACTATCCGCACGCCTGACCTCGAAGGGTACACACGAACTTGAGCGCTTTTTGATACGCTCGATACCGCGGATCTCCTCGATGCATTATGGTGTGAAATTGGCTTGCGCGGTTCGGTTTTTAACTGGTTTAAGTCATATCTAAGCAATCGCACCCAAGCTGTTAGAATTGGCGATTCAACATCTGACAATAATACAATGCATTGTGGGGTACCACAAGGTTCTGTACTCGGACCTGTACTTTTTATTATCTTCACAAAGCCTATCACTAAGATCGCTGAAGGTTATGGGCTAAATATTCATTTGTTTGCAGACGACACTCAACTTTATATTGAATTTGACACAGACTCTCAACATACTGCGATACAAAATATAGAGCTTTGTCTCACAGAAATTCTTGCGTGGATGACAGAACATTTCTTGAAATTAAATCCAAATAAAACAGAACTGCTAGTAATTGGGATTAAGCAACAACTCCGAAAAATTGATCAAACTCTTGTTAATTTTGATAAAGAAATAATTTCAGGAACCCATAAAGCTCGAAATATTGGTGCTATATTAGACTCGAACCTATCGTTTAAAGATCACATACAGAGTATTTGTTCTACCGCCTTCTATCATATACATCGAATTGGAAAGATCCAACGCTATCGCAATTATGAAAATAAAGAAAAGCTCATTCACGCATTCATCTCAACTAAACTAGATTACCATAATGGTTTACTATACGGCTTACCAGACTATCAGATTAACAAACTACAACATGTTCAAAATTCAGCAGCTCGACTCCTCACTAAAACTAGAAAACATCAACACATCTCCCCTGTATTGCAATCTTTACATTGGCTCCCAATTCAGCAAAGAATTAAGTTCAAGTTACTACTTTTGGTCTTCAAAGCGTTAAACGGCCAAGCTCCATCTTATATAAAAAGTCTTGTAGAACCCTATATTACCAGTAGAAATCTCCGCTCTCAGAAAAAACATCTTCTCAAATCTCCAGCCATTAACTTACAACTTGGAAAACGAGCCTTTTCTTATGCTGGTCCTTTTCTATGGAATAGACTACCACAGTCAATGAAACAACTACCGTCTGTGGGCCATTTTAAATCTCAACTTAAAACATTCTTATTTCAAAACCCTGATCTGTAAATAATCAGTGAATATAAAATCCAACAGCGCCTTAGAAACTGATTTCTTCAGTATTAACGCGCTTTATAAATGACGATATTATTATTATTAAACTTTATGAAGAGTTAGACGTACATCACTTTCTCGGATAAAAATCGCCGAAAGAGACGCGGGTAGTGGATAATCCGAGAATTTAATTAGGATTCGATTTTTGTAATAAATAGTCAGCGATTACAGACAGCATCGTCTTGGGTATGCAATGAACTCCCCCTGTCTCTACCGCCGTTGCGATAGGTACGGAGAGGGATAATACCCTGACACAAAAATGGCCTCTTTTGATCTATTTTTTTAGCAGGGTATACTTGGCAATTACAATGTATCGAGAAGGATCTGAAGCAAACTTATGATAAATTAATTATTTTGAATATGTTTTTAGTCCTAATATATCATCAAATCACCCAGTTTGTACACGGGAATGTAACTTTAATGTAATGTATATTCAATAAAAATCAAGAAACACATTAAACGGAACAAAATTTTTATGATAGATAATAATGACTTTAAACGGAACCCAATTTTTATGATAGATAATAACGATATTAACACAGATCTCATTTCCTTTCGTTTTTTATAGTTCAAAATTTCGTCTTCTTGTCTTCATAGCACTAGGATCTGTAAGAGTTGTCATAGGCGTACGGGCTCGATGACAGTTAGGGGGCAGAACCCGTATTGCCCGAAAAATTCTCGGTCTTACAGACAGCGCCCCCACCCCCTCCCAAGGAAAATTTTGGAATATTTGCAGTGAACAAAACAACTTCAAAGTTGTCTAATATAGCTTAATTAAGGTGGCTGACTCGAATTTCAATCCATCGTTTACAGTCCACGAAGACGGGACAATTTTGAAAATTTAACTGCCGCAAACGCGTCTCCCTGCTATTCTAGCCTGTAAATTTGGTCCAATACAGCCTACCTTCTGACCCGAATTCTAAACAACGAATCAATCGTCACGGGGTATGGGGACCTCACCCTCCCGAAGAAAATTTTGAAAATTTAACCACCGCAAGTGCGTTTCCTTCTATTATAGTCCGTGTAAGCAACTCCAAAAGTTGCAAAGGGAAACCCAACTCCGAATTTCAAGCATCCAATCAGACTGTTGCAGCTGCATTCACAAATACTAATCGATGCCCGAAAAATGTCGCACAAAGTAGATTGGCTCAAGACAAAATGTTTTAATCTATTGTCAACCCAGTACAAATTCGCGATATCCAATTAAAAGAAAAGTAAAATTAGTGTTTTATTAGGGCTCGATGACAGTTAGGTAAGCAAAACTAGAATAGAAATGCCCGAAAAATTTCAGTTTTAGAGACAGAGGCGCTGGTTTTCTTCGAGAGGCGAAGAAGCGGGGCTGACATTGTATAGACAGACCCCAAGAAAATTTTGGAATATTTGACGGCCGCAAACCTACTTTACTGCTATTCCAGTCCGTAAAATTAGTGTTTTGTTAGATTTCGGGCACTTTATTTTGCCAAGTACATGAAATATTTTTTTTTTCTCACTTTACCCGTCTGCGCGAAAAGTCAGCTTGCCCGAAAGTTAGGGGGGCAGCTGCCCCCAGCCCCCTGGCTCGTACGCCTATAAGAGTTGTTATATAACAGGTGTTGTCGTTGATGTGAGGAATTAGCCAATGAAACGGTCAGTTAAAACGAGTTCTTGGCGCGCTCTGTACCGAACTTTAGGTAAACCTCTAGACACGTCAACGCTCATTTATTTATCAATGTGAATAATAAAATAAACCATATGTGAGTCATGAAATGACCTAGTTTGTGTTGAGTGGACGTTAAACCCCATTTCTCTCTCTCTATCTCTCTCTCTCTCTCTCTCTCTCTCTCTCTCAATCTGATTGGCGTTAAATAGAACACGATGTTTATATGACGTTTCGACAAATATTCTATTATCGTTATCAATAAATTCAGTAAACTGATTCTAGACTCGATGGGGATCACGGTGGCTAAGTGGATAAGACGCTAGCTCGCTAGCCTGGAGGTCGGTTGTTCGATCCTGCATGGCCGAGAAAGTTCATCAAGATTTGCCGGCGTGGTTCCCCTTTGACAGTGATAGAGGGTGGAGGGTCTAACAAGGACAGCTGTCTAGTCGTTTGGATGGGACGGAAAACCGAGGTCCCGTGTACAAATTGGCGTGTACGTAAAAGATACCTTGACAGTTGGAATTCGAAATAGAGCAGGCCGTAGTGTCGCAGCCCGGGCAAAATTTCCCTCATAGCACACCGTATGGTGTATGTATGCCCGTCTTCAATATCCCAGTTATGCCCGTCTTCATTAGCCCATTTGGGACAGAACAGTCGGACGTTAAACCCCATTTCATTTTATTTTCTAGACTTGATATAGATATTTTGATAGATAAAGTTTGAATGTTTGTTAAAGGGGTTTCACGCGGTCTTGCTAGTTTAATCAACAATGGACACTACTGCGGAGTTGAGCCATTTCGTGTATATCGTTATTGCCGTGTATTGACTGTTGTTTCTGTTCGACTTCTCGCAATTCTCTGTCATCGATTTTATTATCATAGCGGATGAAATCGTAATTCCTGATCAGCCACAATAACAAATACAGGGGATTGTCACTATTGATATGTTATTTTCTTGTTTAGATCGTATGAGCGTATATCGCGGAGAGAAGTCGCAAATTAAATGGGGTTTAATGTCCTACTTCTCTGCACCAGCAGGTCTGTTGAAAAAGGTTGTGGAGATTGAGAGACAGAGAGAAGAGAGAGAGAGAGAGAGAGAGAGAGAGAGAGAGAGAGAGAGAGAGAGAGAGAGAGAGATGGTGTTTAACGTCCACTCGACACAAACTAGGTCATTTTGGAACTAACATATGGTTTCAATTTTATTTCAATAATTCACTTGCGCGTAGGGGTCTTTAGCAGTGGGAGGAAACCGGAGTGCCCGGAGGAAACCCACGAGGTTGAGAAGGCGCCCCTAGAGAGAGATAGAGACAGACAGACAGACTTAGACGAAATGAGGTGAATGAAGGCGAGCATACGCCATACAGTGCAGTGCATGCTTTAAGAGAAATTTTGCTGCACCGGCGGGACTATATATTGAAGGCGGTTGTAATAAGGAAATAAACATAGAAAGAGAGGAAGAGAGAGAGAGAGAGTGGGGGGTAATGAAGACGAGCATACGTCATACAGTTTGCTATACGATTAATGTTGTCCTAGGTTTTCCGTTCCATCCGAAGGACTTGGACTATAAGACACCCATGTATTGTTAAAACGCTGATAATATATCAAACCGTATGGATTATAATCTCAAGTCCTTGTTTATAAACTGAATATTATTATAAATCGTTTCCATTGTAATAACAATGATCGTGACAAACACCCGAATAAAACATTTGGTACTACTTATATTGTCTGGAGTGTCCGCGTCTACCGGTTTGTCTTGTAGCTTTCTATTGCGTTACGTTTTTATACAAAATGAAATGAAATAGGTTGTGGCGTCCTTCTGTTTTGTATCACCGTGCTAATAAACACGGGCATACTCTTATTTCGAGCGTTCTTTTCGTCCCATCCGAACAACTAGACATTTGATCTAACAATACCGGGATCGAGCCCTTGACTCCTCGCTTATATGAGCTAAGGCTGTATTCGCACTGTGACTCCACATAATACGACAGGATGGGGACAATTCTATGTAACACCCAGAGTGAGAGCTGGCATTAAACACGACACCGAGTCAGGTGAAGCAGAAGAAATAAAATGAAATGAAATGGGGTTTAACGTCCTACAGTTCTGCCCCTAAACTGGGCTAATGAAGACGGGCATCCGCCATACAGTATGCTACGAGGGAAATTTTGCCCGGACAGCAGCACTACTGCTTACTCTTACATAAAATACAAAACCTCAAGGGATATTTTACGTACGCGCCAATGTGTACACGGGATCTCTGTTTTTCGTCCCATCCAAACGACTAGACATCTGTCCTTCTCAGGCCCTCCGTCCTGCATCACTGACAAGTGGATACCACGCCGGAATATCGGGATGAACTTTCTCGGTCAATTCAAAGATCGAACACCCGACCTCCAGGCTATTGTTGAACCAACGTCTTACCCACTTAGCCACCGTGACCCCGTGAAGTAGCTGAAAATTGTGATTATTAAAACTGAATACTACTGACACTGGGCAGGTCGATCGTGATGTACAGCTTCTAGATCAATGTCTAATATTACAGTCGAACCTTTATGAAATATTTACGCCTAACAAATCTAATTAAATCAGTGGAAGCATACAAAAGAACATATCTGTAATCATGGTATGTATGTATCCTATCTCCTTGTCTATAAGATTAGTCGCCATTGATCTAAGCTTAGAGTATTACAAAACCTGATTAACACCCCACTGATGTCATTAATACATGTTCACGTGCAGTTTATATAATTCCCATTATGTCTATTATACTGGCCTCGTGTTTCGTCAGTAAACCCTAGATTTATTATTATTCTCCTTGTCTGTCTTACAAAATAATAATGGCGGAAGAGCTATCGGAATCTGACGTGTGCCAGATTATTGTTTTAATTATACTGATGAATATTGGTGAAGTTGGGGGGGGGGCGATTGTCAGACCGGAACATCCTGAATTGACAGAATTGCAATAAAGTGATACGGAATTCAGTCCTGTCACAGTTCTGTCAGTCCCAACAACAGAGGTGGTGTACTGCGTATGAATATGTTTCAGCTGCCATGATGGTTGGGATCACTCGGCAAAACTCGACAGATTTCGGAACCTACATCTAGTCTCGGCTGTATGACGAATTCCGCCATATTGGAACTACTTTAAAGGTCCCGGATGAAACATGGCTGCGCCCATACCGAACACAAATTGGCGACCTATTTGGCTATTGACCTATTCGACGGATCCAGCTGTAAGATAATGACGAAATTACACTTCTATTCTGAGCTAAAGGAATGGATAAAAAATAATATATTCTACTTTCATTTGATAGACATAACGTTGGATTTTATTGGTTGCTAAATAGATGAGTTAAGGCGACTGTTGTCTTTATTCTAAATAGGTTTCCAACGAACAGGTTGCAGCTTGATCGGTCGAATAGGTCGCTAGCCGAATAGGTTCCCAATGTGTGTTCGGTTGCACCCATGGTGTCTTGTTTGTTTGTAATAACGTCAAGTTTTCCTAATAAAGTAAACCGGTAGCCGCATCGCAAATGTATCGGCGTAGGTACATATCACTTACTGTCATACAGCCGAGACTAGATGTAGGTTCCGAAATCTGTCGAGTTTTGCCGAGTGCGGTTGGGATATTTTCTTATTTAGTCAGCGCATGCGTTGTAGCCAGAAATCCCACTTTTCACTCGATTGTCACTATTTTTGAGATTAATAGAATTCAATCGGGTATCCCCCTATAACAGCGATGTAGGCTCAGGGAGTATTTGTTTTGAAGGTACCAAATAAGAATATGTAATATATGTTAACACTCTTTTGCTCCGACTTGGCTAATGAAGATGACGTCATGTCTTACAGTGTGCTTTGGTGGAATTATTTCCCGGACAACGGTGCTACAGGCTAATCTTACGTCGAATTCTATCCGTCAAGGATTCTTTTAAGTGCATTGTGTACACGGGACGTCGTATTCTTTCCTCCCATCTGAATGATTCGACACCATCCTTGCCAGGCCTTTATTTCTGCACCACAAAAGGTAACACACCAGAAGATGTCGAAGAATTTTGTTCGGCAATACCGGAAACGAACCCGAAACCTACATGCTAGCGACTTAATGTTCTACCCACTGAACCACGGCGGCCCCCAATTGATGAAGCGCCTTTTCGTCTGGGTCGTGGCCTATAATGCCCGTTGAGTAACAATTATGCCATTCACAAACTAGTTTTTGACAATAATTTCACTGTCTATCAACACCAGGTAAAACTGAAAAATTCCAAAAAGAAGTCATCCGAAAGCTCGTCGATGTTTAGTCAAATACCAATCTCCTGTCTTCCATTAGCCCAGGTTAAGCGCAGAAGAGTAGGACGTTTCATTTCATTTCATTTCATTTCAAATACCAATCTGATTAAAACACGGATCCTATTTCCTTTTGTTTTTTTATAGTTCATAATTTCGTTTTACTTGTCTTTACTACACTAGGATCTGGAAGAATTGTTATCATTGACGTGCGTTGGGTGAAGAGAGGGATTAGCCAATGGAACGGTCTGTTACGCCGAGTTCTGGGCCTTCTGATGCACGGAACTGTGCGTAAACCACTAGAAACGTCAACGCTGACTTCATAGGGTCAAAAACTACTCGTTTGACCCATGGCGGGAACTCCTACTATAACTTGTCAGATCTTCATTAAGTGGAAGCCATCGAAAATATAAAAAACGAAACGAAATGGAATACAGATCTGTATTTTTTATCAGATTAGTCAAATACAAAAGTTCATCAAAATAAACATTAATTAGTAAGCATTTACTAAGTAAGAGCCGTGAGTGGTACAGTAAGAGTCTTGAGTGGATGCAGTAAGAGTCGTGAGTGGATGTAATAAGAGTCGTGAGTGGATACAGCAAGAGTTGTGAGTGAATACAGTAAGAGTTGTAGGCGCGCCAACTAGGCTACATACAGTGTGGCAAGGGTTCTGTCACGCACATTCAGTGTGTATACGGGACCTCACTGTTTGCCCTTTCCTTACCAGGGTACCAGGCCTTCTGTGCTGTACTCCAGCGTACCAGGCCCTCTGTGCTGTATTCCATATTACCAGACTCTCTTCTCTATATCCCCCTCCCCCCGGGTACCATGTCCTCTGTACTGTACTCCCGGGTACCGAGGCCTCTGAACTTTACTCCAGTTTACCAGGCCCTCTGAACTGTACTCCCGGGTACGAGAGCCCCTGTACTCCCTCCCGGGTACCAGGCCACGACTCTTTGATCCATCTTGGTGCAACAGTGAATTATCCTACACATGTTTTAAGAACAGAAACTTACTACTTGCCATTATGCACTATTATATATAAAACTTCATTTTTGTTGTAATGGAGTGGCAACTTAGCGAATTGCATTAATGTTTTCCATTTAATTATATGATTTGTTTCTTGTAGAGATATTTGTTTCGAGTAGAAGTTTTATTTTTTATATGACTGATATCATTCCTAGGGATTGATTTAATTCCACTATCAAAGACAAAATCGTTGTCGTCAAACGACCGCACACTGATTTAATAAACTAATTAGCCAAACGATTATTTTCTGTTTCGTGTCTGTTTGGATCATTGAAAGGAATCGGTTTTAACCCTTCTACATTTAAATTATGTTTTTTAATCTAAAAAACATGTCTTTATTCTGTCAGATGCCTCACGGGTATTTTTACGTTTTATAAACAATTGTGTTTTATATCATTAATCCTGAAGAGCTGACATGAACGTGTGTCACTGACAGGCCAACACAGGCATTGGGTTTAACGTCCTACTGTTCTGCTCTGACTGGTATAATGAAGATGAGCATACGCCATACAGTGTGCTTTGAGAGGAATTTCGTGCCATGACAGTGGCACCACAGCCTACTCTTATATCGAATTCCAACTGCCAAGAGATCTTTTTCGTGTACGCGACCTCGGTATTTAGTCCGAACGACTATAATTGTTCTTTTCAAACCGCCTGGCCTGCACCACTGACACGAGGGAACGAAACCGGAAAATCTTGATACCAGGATCGAACGAACATGAGACCTCAAGATTTACGAGTCTTACTCATTGAGTCACTGCAGATCCTCACGATCAGGAATCTAGTGGTTACACGTGTACACA
The DNA here is from genome assembly GCA_963678685.1 of Patella ulyssiponensis. Taxonomy (NCBI): domain Eukaryota; kingdom Metazoa; phylum Mollusca; class Gastropoda; family Patellidae; genus Patella; species Patella ulyssiponensis. The sequence goes on along the minus strand of OY783232.1, from coordinate 58,051,844 downwards.
TGAAACCACAAAGTCTGGTCTGTGGTTTCAACTCAACGCTTGATCATGACAAGAAGTACGTTCGCCTGTCCAACTTAGTAGGCTTGGCCCTCTTCTCTCGGTGTCCTCCCTGGGCTACAGAAGCAAAAACAATGAACCATATGTTAGTTCCCGAAATGATTCAATTTGTGTCGAGTGAACATTAACCCCATCGCACGCGTTCTTGTCAGTACTGAATAATTGCAATTGCGATGTTAACCCGTAAAATGTCAAATGCAATCCCGTACAATTGAAACAGAATAATTATTAAAACATGCATGTGTGCCAGATTGATTCGATCAGAAACACACACGGCATGTAATCAAGATTATGAATTATTCTGGCATTTACCTGATTGCAACTCTTCAAATTACTAAACTCCCTGGAAGGAGAAGGATGAAAATGTCCGTTTCAGCTTTTATTGTGCGGATATCTACCTAGATATTAAAAAATCTGTTTCTCAGCTGTCTAGTCGTTCGGGTGGGACAAAAATCGAGGTCCCGTTTACACATTGGCGTGTGGGTAAAAGACCCTTTGGCAGTTGGAATTCGATATAAGAGTAGGCCGTAGCGTCGCTGCCCGGGCAAAATTTCCCTTATAGCACACTGTATGGCGTATGCCCGTCTTCCATTAGCTCAGTTTAGGAGCAGAAGAGTAGGACGTTAAACTCCATTCCATTTCTATCTGTCTTGTACATATTTGGCATGGAGATAGGGGCGCCTTCTCACCCTCGTGGGTTTCCTCCGGGCACTCCGGTTTCCTCCCACTGCTAAAGACCCTACGCGCAAGCGAATTATTGAAATAAAATTGAAACCATATGTTAGTCACAAAAAGACCTGGTTTGTGTCGAGTGGACTTTAAACCCCATTTCTCTCTCTCTCTCGGTCTTGTACAACGGTATGGTATAATATAAAATATCTTGGCATCGTTAATTCGCACAAACAAAAATATCCGGTAAGTCGCTACGATCTCATTCCGAATTAATTCTCGAAATTATGTGATCAATTTAACATCCGGTTCCATAGAACCCCCTGTGCATTCCAAGTATTCACCATTTGATTTCTTCGAAGATTTGTTTTATCTCCTGGGGGTAGGGAGTAGAATTTGGTACTTTATTGAAAGCTTGTTAATTTAGTATTTTATTGGAATCTGGTTATTTTGGTTTTTTATTGGAATCTTGTTAAGTTAATGTTTTATTAGAATTTAATATTTTATTGAAATCTTGTTAATTGAGGAAATTTATTGAAATCTTGTTAATTGAGGAAATTTATTGAAATCTTTTTATTTAGTATTTTATTAGAATCTTAATTGTTAAATTATTATTTTATAAGATTTTATTTGAATATTGTTAATTTAGTATTTTTTCAGAATCGTGTTCATTTATAGTGTTTTATTGGAATCTTGTTAATTTAGTATTTTTTTAGAATCTTGTTAGTCTAGTATTTTATTAGAATCTTGTTAATTTATTATTTTATAAGATTTTTATACCAATCTTTTTAATTTGATATTTTATTAGAATCTTGGTAACTTAGTATTTTATTAGACTCTTGTTAGGTTAATATTTTATTAGAATCTTGTTAAGTTAGTATTTATTGCTATCTTGTTAGTTTAGTATTTTATTAGAATGTTGTTAAGTTACTATTTTATTAGAATCTTGTTAATTTTGTATTTTATTTGAGTCTTGTTAATTTTCTATTTTCTAGAATCTTGTTAACTAAGTATTTTATTGGAAACCTGTTAATTTAGTATTTTATTGGAATTTTGTTAATTTAGTATGTTATTGGAATCTTGTTAATTAAGTATTTTATTAGAATCTTCTTAATTAAGTATTTCATTAGAATCTTGTTAATTTAGTATTTTATTGCAATCTTGTTAACTTAGTATTTTATTAGAATCTTGTTAATTTAGTATTTTATTAGAATCTTGTTAAGTTAGTATTTTATTGGGATTTCGTTTATTTGAAATGAAATGAAATGAAATGGGGTTTAATCTGCACCTAGCCAGGGCTAATGAAGACGGAAATGTCATGAAGAATAATAGAATGTCATTTAACCAAACAAAAATGATATATAAGCTAATAGTTAAATATAGACATATTAAGTTGGCGATATGATCGTATGGACTTCATGTTGTCTCCAGCATATGGTAAGTGAATGTAATCTGTTACAATATGTTCAGGGATGATATTTAACAGTCAATTCGACTGTAATAATAATTATTACTAGCAATAACAATTATGCTAATAATAATGATAGAAAGAGAGAGAGAGTGAAATGGGGTTTGATGCTAACTTGACACATGGTGGGTTATTTCGGAAGTAAGGGTTCTATTTTATTTCAGTAATCGCTTGTGCTCAGGGGTCTTTAGCAGTGGAAGGAATCCAGAGGAACCAGAAGACCCGGGGGAAACCGACGAGGTTGGACAAGCGTGCCTATTCGGGAAATTGAAATCGCGAGAGAGAGAGAGAGAGAGAGAGAGAGAGAGAGAGAGAGAAATGTGGTTTAAAGTCTACTCGACACAAGCTATATCATTTCGGGACCAGAATCGAAATCGCGCCACTTGAATCAATGACATACCTTGCGATTATACACGTGTGCATTACACACAAGACACCCCCCCCCCCCCGCTCCCCCACCCCCGCTCCCTCCCTCCTATCAGATTGGCTATAATAGCCTTTGTAACATCCTGTCCTTGATTGAAAATATAATACAAAAGATATAGCGTGATACATTGAATAACTTACAACAATAGAGAGAGAGGGGACCTACAGTTGTTATTGTTCTATAGAATCTACCGCCATTAAGGTGGTGAGGATATGAACTATCCTATCAATCAAACCGGGATATTATTAAAGATATATTTTCTCAACATGATCATCGATTAGCAAGTAGATGTGTTACAAAACATCTTCAAGATATATTATTTTTAACAAAAATCATAAACATAGCAGACATTACGGGGTACATGTTCACAATACGCGAAGAGTCTGGTTGTTCGGAAGGGACGAAACACCGAGTTCCCGTGTATATATTTATGTGCAGGTAAAAGATCCCTTGGCAGTTGGAATTCGATATAAGAGTAGGTCGTGGCGTATGGCGGTCTTCATCAGCCCAGTAGGAGCAGAACAGAAAGAGAGAGAGAAATGGGGTTTAACGTCCACTCGACACAAACTAGGTCATTTCGGGACTAACATATGGCGCGTAGAGGTCCTTAGCAGTGGGAGGAAATCGGTGTACCCGGAAGAAACCCACGAGGTTGAGAAGGCGCCCCTATCTCCATGCCACATACGCTCACATCAGGGCTCGAAACCACAGCCGCAAGCCAGAGGTGACCGGCCAGCTAGAGGTCGAAGCGCGGCACTCTAGACCACTAGGCCATCCCAACCCCCCAGCAGAACAGAAGGACAAATCCCGTCTTATTTTATTTCCAAGAGTATTTACGTGAGCTCAATAAAAACCCTAACAAACTATTATAACATCCACTCGATACAAACTAGGTAATTTCGGGAATAACATACATGTATGGTTCAACTATATGGAGGACCTGGTGAAAATCCAATGGGTTAGCCATGCTACTCTACTCCTAGTCACGTTCAAGCTGTGAACGGAAACCACGCCACTTTAATAAAGACGGGCATACGCCATTCAGTGTGCTATGAGGAAAATTTTTGCCTGGACAGCGACACAACGACCTACTGTTACATCGAATTCTAACGGTGGGGGGGGGGGGTGTTACGTGGAATGGTAATTAAATTCATCTTTATAAGTGATATTGGCGGTCAAGCGAATATTTACCGCTGACCAGTTTGATGCAGATATAGTACGAAACAATGTCTATATATTAAATCCAGATAGTCGCCATTGTTTTCAGTCATTAACTGTCTTTACCATCAATCACGTGATGATTTGACTTAATTTGGTATGTTCCATAAACTGGTCTCAGCGGACTAGCCATCGCACCTGCTCATTGTTAATGATCAGCCGCTGCCATACATGAATATAAATGATGAGTAACTATATCAGAACATACAGTATTAACGACAAGAACTGTCTCCTCTAGTTTAATTGATCTCATACAACGACGATAAAATAAACTCTAGTACTCAACAAAACACTACTTTCATTATAACATCTAATTTATTTTTATTATGTTCTTTTGTAGAATAATTACAGATCCTTCCTATGGCTTTAGGGGATACATCTGCTTGCCAAACAAACAGAGAGAGAAGTGAGGTTTAACGTCCACTCGACACAAACTAGGTCATTTCAGGACTAACATATGGTTTAATTTTATTTCAATAATTCGCATGCGCGTAGGGGTCTTTAGCAGTGAGAAGAAACCAGATGACCCGGAGAAAACCCACGAGTTTGGACAGGCGACCCTACTCATTGTCACGGGGATTCGAAACCGCGCCGGTTGACTAAATTATAGGCTTTACAACACAGCGCACACGTGCTAACCGTGCGACCATCCACACCCCCCGCCAAACAAATAATATTATCACTGGATAGCAAAAACCGGGTATGGCTCTAATCTATTGGACCATAAAATTATAGACCAGTGATTGCCAGGCAAGATACGCCCCAAACTTTGCAAGAGATGGACAGAAACAAGCTAAATAAAAATGCCATTTTTTGTACAACCACGGGAAATGATTAAGTTACGGTCCGATATCCGCGGATATCGCAGCGAACCGGGATCTTTTGAATATAAACATATACTTTAAGTTTCATCAAAATCAGATAAAAACTGTGACTCGTAGAGGGTCCAGAACCTCGGCAATACATACTTTTACACCATTTGCGTACAAGGAGCGGCAATTTTGTCCGACAATTTCGGTCGGATTTTTACGAAATTTAAACTTAACCTTCAATGAGGTGGAACGATGATACATTCAAACGATTTTTGACATTTGATACCAATTGTGACTTCAAGAACGTCCAAAAGCTAAAAACGTGATTTCCGAACAATCAGGGGTAATAATCCAGTATTTTTGTACAATCCGGAGCCATTATCCAGGACAATACGGTCAGATATATTCGAATATGGAAAGGAACTAAGATCTGTGGGTTATAATAAACATGTATCTAAAGCTTCAGTTTCATCAAAATCCGAAACAAAATTATGACCTCTATATTGTTCCAACGCTAAAAACGTGATTTTTCGTACAATCAGGGGCCATGATCCACGAAGTTACGGTCCGATAAAGGCCTATTTCGGGATTGACCGAAATCGTTGTGAGATACACCTATATTTTAAGTTTCATTAAATTGGATAAAAATTGTGACATGTAGCGTGTCCACAAACAAGATGTAAACGGACACACAGACGCACAGAAACACGACTCTACGACCTATAATTTGTTTATGAAGAAAAGAGACAACGTTGATGACACTGCTAAACGAATAGAACGACTGATATATTTTCCAAACTCCACATAATCGAGGCAATTTTACTTGATTTATAGATTTTAGTTTTGTCTTTTAACACAGGGTAGTCCCAATTAGTCTAGACATTGTTTCGTATGAATTAAAATGGATGAATGTTTTTCACTAACAGAATCGAGGAATTTTTAATCCATGTTAATGTCGTTGTTTTTTTCTTTTTTTAAAACATGAATTTCGTTTTAACTGATAATAATGTTGAAATTAATGTATTAAAATATATATTTATATAAAATACATTATGTAAAATGTATATAAAAATATATTATGTAAGATTTATATAAATAACTGGCAGTTCGTATAATACTTCAAAAATAGAAATAACAAGATTAATATATTTATTTCAATTTTATTTTAATAATTCGCTTGCGCGTAGCCGTCTTTAGCAGTGGGAGTAAACCAATGAGGTTCAACAATACAGCATGTTTCTTAAAGCGGTAATTTCATATTTTTAAATTATATTTTAAAAATATATTAAAATAAAGCCTTAAGAAAGATGGTAACTATAAACAGTCCTACTATGTTAAATGCTCAATACCACTCTGGTTGTAACTGAATAATATGCCCTAATCTTTATTCTGGTCAACAAATTGTACTTCTTTACAATATTCCAATTAATTGATGATACAACTTTCATCTTAACACACCTAATTTAAAAAAATAGAAAAAATTCAACTTAATGATTTGAAAAGGTTAACGTAATCCTTTTCAAATGTGACTTGGATTTAAAAATATTTTCGAACCCTCTGGACAAGTAAAATGGGTTTAATGGATAATTTACACAACAGGTAGGACACATAAACATCTGGTACTTAGAATAAGGCTATTATTTATTTTCTAGAGCTGTCAAGCCAGCAAGAGTGTTATTGTCCCTTTAAAGAATAATCCTATTAATCCTATAATTCACTATTGCCAGTTGAGAAATTGGCAAAAATGTCATTTTCAACTTCAAATTCAAACGTTTGAAGGTAGCTATTGCAAAGGGAGAATAGAAACACAAGGGAGGTAATTGTGTTATTGTTTCCGGTGTTAGTGATTTATAAAAGTGGGAAATATGCCTATGATCGTATAATAGTGAACCTATTAAGCAAAAGACCTAGAAATAATTATGTTTTGACTTTCTTAGAAAATATGAAATTATCGCTTTAAGCAACGTCCGCGAGATTTACAAATGTAGACAGTTAAGACGAGATCAAGCCTTCTATTGAAAATGGTTTTAAAGGTGACCCTTTTCCTTGTCACATACTACAGGGGGATCGAAACCACACCAGTTGACTCAATGCCAGACCTTATGAAGCAGCACACCCGCTGACCATTCGGACATCCACCCCACCCCCTGTATGAGTGTTGGGCGATGTGGTTTAGATTGTTTATTATCGTAGTAACGGTAGAGGAAAACGAGGCTAAGTCTCGATTATCCGTTTGATCAGTAATTGGTTTAATCACATCGGTGTTCTAATCCGTTTAAATCTCTGTCATCAGATACTCTAAAGAGTTGATTATAGGCTTAATGTCTTTAAAAAAGTTTATATAACATTTGAAGCCAAACTAAGCAGCCGCAATTGTCCGATTTAGCTCAGGGGGTTGGATTCCGAATGTTTAGCCCGTGCGTGCTGTATCATAAAGCCGGTCATTGAGTCCACTGGCGCGGTTTCGATTCCTCGGTTGTACGTGTCAAGGGTCGCATGTCCAACCTCGTGGGTTTCCTCCGAGTCTTCCGGTTTTCTCCTATTAATCCCGAAATGGCCTAGTTTGAGTCGAGTGGACGTTAAACTCATCTCTCTCTCTCTCTCTCTCTCTCTCTCTCTCTCTCTCTCTCTCTCTCACACTCTTTCCGATTTGGTTCTTAGATACTACATCTTTCATGTATCTTCGTTCATTACATGGATTTAGATAGAGTACAGATATAGCTGTATTTAATGACAGAGGCTATTTCTGTATTTTCAATAATGTCTATTGTATAACATATAGATCTTCTACTTTTAGAAGAATAAAATTAGTACCACGACGTCACTGATAACGGCTATATTTAAACATGTAATAATACTTTCATGCGTATCTATTATACAAAAGAAACAGGCTTCGTCTTCCCGTATGACAGTAAATACCATTGATCACTTACTTATATAACTCGTGTGGTGAACAGGGCGCCCTGTTTCTCCGAATCTTAACTAAAGATAAAATCCTGATTTTAGTAGATACTTCAATTTTGATCCGTTAAGCGCTAAAATCAATCTAATATTATCCAATCAAGTTACTATAATTTAGATTTTATCTTAGTTAAAATTTCGTGAAACCTGGGCTACAGGTCCATAGAAGCTGAAAATGAAATGGGTTTTCCAAGACAGTGGTGAATGGCATACTTTCGAATCGATTTCAAGTTCCCAAGGGTTCTTTTACGTACACGGGATCCCAGTTTTCGTCCCATTCGATGAACTTTCCCCACACACTCTTGAAGACTACTTTAAGTGGCTGTGTGTTAAAAGCTACGTTGACAACTAGATTTATTGGTCAGTGAACACAGTACACTAATGAAAACGGTCAATACGCTGCTGATACACGTCATCCTTGATATAGGAATATGATGTAATCTATGCTTTCAATAGAAAACCCATTTAAATATTCCATTTTAACCACTTGATTTATTCCTGTCAAACTTCAGGAGTAAAAATATGTTGGAATGATGATCACCAATTAAGTGGATTATTGCAATCCGATTGAGATCTAATTTCCCAAATGTTTTTTTATTAAAGTTTTCATATTCAATTTAAACAACTTATGGAAACTTTGCGTCTCAATCGCCTCATTATATATTGTGTTGATAAACTGGGTTCTTTATTCACAGGATTGAAGAAAAGGTTAGGCTTTTGTGAAATCTATTGTTCATCTTCATTGGTTGTCATGGCATTGCTTCTGATCTGATTTAACTTCACTGTGACGCTGAATCATTCGCTAATCAACAAGCATGAATTATTGGTAACAAACAGATCGGTTCAATAACAGATCGGTTCAATAGTTAGTAATCAGGCAGTAGTCATTCAGCAGGTGTCTGTGTTGCAGGGCAGAATACCCGACAAGGCAGCTGTCTAATGGTTCAGATGGAAGAAAACGAGGACTCATATATACATTGGAATGCACGTAAAAGATCCCTTGGTAGTTGGAATTCGATTTAAGTGTAGGCCATAGTGCCGCTGGCCGGACACAGTCTCGATTATCCCTTTTGACTTTAAATCTTCCATCCTTAAATACCCCCCCCCCCCCAACAAACATTCTACAATGACATCCACAGTAAATCTGTAGCACTTAAAGGTTTCCAAAAATTGTAAATATATAGAGACCAGCGAGAATGTTGACCCAATTAAACCATTCCCGGGTTAAATAAAACTTAATTTATTGACTACAAAAACGTTTCTGCTTGTGTAACTGTGGAAATTATATATCTAAAATTTATGGAAACCTTGTTTAAAATCGTTGGTCTCCCCCTTTAAAGATAAATGGAATGTTACGGAGTAAGTGATGCCATCAAATAACTTGTTGATAGTAGAAAGAACTGTCCACAAGGTAGATAAGCACCAATCACGAGTTTTTCAACCGACATATCTTTTGTCAACACGAGTTAATCACAACAATATTTCTGATTAAAATACAGATGTATATTTCATTTCGCTTTTATACTTTTATTGGCCTACAACGCGTGATTATCAGTTGTACTGGGTCATACGAGCTGCTTTTGACCCTATGACGTAGGATATTGATTAAATCAATCAGCGTTGACGTTTCTAATGTGTTACCCACAGAGCATGCCAAAATGTCGTTTTACTTGCCTTCAAAACACTAGGATCTAGAAGATCCTATATGGCGTGAGGGATTAGCCAATGAAACGGTCTGTCAAGGCGACTTCTTGGCGTTTGATGCACGGTATTGTGGGTAAACCAGTAGAAACGTCAATGCTGATTGACTAATCAATATCTGACACGACCTTCCAGTAAAACCGGTGAGATCTTCATGTAGTGTAGGCCATCGAAAGTATAAAAAAAAACCAACAAAAAAATAGATCTGTATTATAATCTGATTGGAGAAAATATTATATTCGCGCTGAATACACTGATTGTGTGTTTACGTTTGAAGATATTGGGTAGCCTCGTTTGTCACACAATTAACAATGTTCTGCTAGTCTCTTGTAAATCGCTCATTCATTAAATGAATTTCGCAGGTTGTGACGTAATGTATACACTTTTGTGTTAACATATGTAAAGTTGTTGTTAATGCCGATTGATTTTGTTACGCTGTAATGGATTGGCTGTTAACCTGAGTGGTAACGAGTCATAATTTGGGACAGGAATCGTTAGTCAACCCAGCAGTGCTTGAGTGGTATTAGTTAGGTCTGATAAAACGATATACTGTGACGGGTATGGTACATTGCTAGTCGTCTGTTCTAAACTGTTCATTTTGTGTTAGTTCCGAAATCGCATAGTTTATGTCGCGTTTACGTCTCGCTTTCCCATTTTAAATCAAATTTGTAAATGGCGAACCGTTCTAATCTAGTTAAAATCTCGAGTATCCGATGCCATCGAGAATTGATAATGGTCTTGTTTTTTAATAAATATCTTGTTGATAGTTTAGAAAACATTTCGGGCATAAAAAAAGGTCTGCAATAGGTAGATTTGACTCTTGCATAAAGTATGTTTAATAATTTAGATAACTTTCAGGCCTAAAGAAAGACCTGCATTATTAAAATTTAGCTCTTGCATATCTGTTTAATTATGACAAGAAGAGAGATGGCCCATCCGCTCTTTTCACGACAGTGAATTTTAACGCCGAGTTTTCAAAGTGTCATTTTTATAAACATCAATTTTGTTGTGGTTTTTATCTTTTTTCTAAAATTATCCCTTCATATGTCAATCACCCGTCAATAGCACCAGTTCATATGTAAAGAGAGAGAAGAGAGAGAGAGAGGGAGAGAGAGAATGATGGAGTTTAACTTCCACTCGAACAAACTAGGTCATTTCGGGACTAACACATGGTTCACTTTTATTTCAATAATTCGCTTGCGCGTAGGGGTCTTTAGAGATGGGAGGAAACAGGAGGACCAGGAGAAAACCCACGAGGTTGGACAGGCGACCTTACTCCTTGTCACGTGCAAATGGGGAATCGAAACCACGCCTTATGATATAGCGCGCACCTGCTACCCATTCGGCCACCCAACCCCCCAAATTTGTAATAAACAACAATAACCAGACAGTAGACCTACAGGTTGTTACACAATACCATAACCTTAGTGTCTTAGTACGACGTAAATACCGAATTAGATGCTATTATTAACATCTCAAGCCGGGTTTCACGTTTAGTCCCAATAATCCGGTTAATAATCCGGTTAATAATCCACATGTCTAACCTATATTTAGATTCATCTTTATTACGTCTAACTTGTATTCATTTCCAACATTAGGTCTGAATATTAAGGCCATCTGCAGTTTTCATCAAGGTCTAAATATCAAGGCCATCTGCAGATTTCTCATGGTCTAAATGTCAAGGCCACCTGCAGATTTCTCAAAGTCTAAATATTAAGGCCACCTGGAGATTCCGTCAAGGTCTAAATATTATGACCGGCTGCAGATTTCGACAAAGTCTCGATAGGTAAATAGGGCTCACATTATTTTTGTCTAGAATTTTGTTAATTTTTTTTTTTAAAGATGATTTTTGATAATCATTAAAAATATAAACTGAAGAAGTGTTATATATAATAATGAGCCACCGCCTTGGTTTAATTACTAGTTTTTAATCCGTGATGGATGACAAAGCGGATTCTTTTCCCCCTCGAGTTTTCTCTATCCGGATTGAAGATACCAAACATCAATAACCTGGTCCTCCTGTTCCAACTAGACTTTGTTATGGAGAAGGGAGACAACCACGACCACGAATTTCAACAACGTGTGTTTAGGGTATTTCCCCAATATCTGAATACTACGGCATTCTTTGAAATCCGTCATCATTTTCATGTGCGGATTTATCTCCTTATTATTTTTTTTAGAGGGGGGGGGGGTGGCCTAGTGGTCTAGAGTGCCGCGCTTCGACCTCTAGCTGGCCGGTCACCTCTGGCTTGCGGCTGTGGTTTCGATCCCTGGTATGAGCGTATGTGGCATGGAGATATAGGGGCGCCTTCTCAACCTCGTGGGTTTCCTCCGGGCACTCTGGTTTCCTCCCATTGCTAAAGACCCCTACGCGCAAGCGAATTATTGAAATAAAATGAAACCATATGTTAGTCCCGAAATGACATAGTTTGTGTCGAGTGGACGTTAAATCCTATTTCTCTCTCTCTTATTATTTTTGAGTAGTCCGCATAAAATATCCAATTAGTAACTTAGAAAACGTACCTTTTCCTATGCTGGACTTTATGATTATTATGATTATTAATATTATTACTAAACCCCCTTCTTCGCCGGGGGGGGGGGGTATGGTTAGCACGTGCGCTCTGTATCATACGGTCTGTCATTGAGTCTACTGGTGTGGTTTCGATCCCACGGTTGTACGTGACAAGGAGTAAGGTCGCTTGTCCAACCCCGAGGGTTTTCTCATGGTCCTCCAGTGACCTACTACTGCTAAAGACCCTAACGCGCGGCGCAAGGGAGTTATTGAAATAAAATAGAATCATGTGTTAGTCCCAAAATGACCTAGTTTATGATGAGTTACATCTTTCACCAATCTCGTAATAGCCCGGATAAAAGTGTCTTAATATATTTCTACAGGTATTTTTTTTAACACGCAATTGATGATTTACATCAGCTGAGCCCTTTTCCATATTTTCTCTCCCCCTCTCTCTCTCTCTCTCTCTCTCTCTCTCTCTGCTTTTAATGTCAGGTCAAACATTAAAGTGTAGAGTTGTATGTGTTTTCCTGTTCATAGCTCTTACTAATGATACCAATAAAGATTTAACTGAACGTTTGCCCTGAAATGGCCGTATTCTTATTAATAATTAATATTTATAGCGCATTCTACTGAATATTGGCACCGAGTTTCTTGCTCGATGAATTTAGTCAGACTGTTGGAAAGATGAGTTTGAAGCCAGGTTCCTCGGTTGTACGTGACAAGGAGTGGGGTCGCCTGTCCAACCTCGTGGATTTTCTCCGGTTTCCTCCCACTGTTAAAGAACCCTACGCACAAGCGAATTATTGAAATAAAATTAAACCATATGTTAGTCCTGAAATGACCTAGTTTGTGTCGAGAGGACGTAAGATCCCATTTCTCTCTCTCTCGCTTTCTATCTCTCTCTCTCACACCGCCGTAGGGATATCATTGTCAATTCAAGAGTAGCTGTGATTTGGTTAGAATTTCTCACAGAATCTTCATTTCTTTAGACTAGCATATACGGTTTGACGTCCAATAGTCACAAACAAGGTCATTTCGGGACAAATATATTGTTAAAATTCAATTCAACAATGCACCTGCGCATAGCGGTTAATTAACAGTGGGAGAAAAGTCACGCGTATTCGATCATCAGGTCTGTCATTGCGTCACGTAGAGCGATTTCGATTCCCTGCATGCACCTAACACGACATAGGTCGCTTTTCAAACCTCGTGGGTTTTCTCTGGGTCCTCCGGATTTTCCCCACTGATAAAGACCCTACGCGCAAGAGAGGTTTTGAAGTAATATTAAACCGTATGTTAGCCACAAAACGACCTAGTTTGTGTCGAGCAGACGGTACCCCCACCCCTTCCCCGCGCCCGCGTGCACTCTCTAACTCCTCCCTCTCTTATAACCCCAATTAATGACGGTTTCACAAAGTAATCCTTTAATAAAGAAATCACCGACTGACTATCCAGCTCAATACAGTGCTAACTATACATACCTCCCATCCCGCTCAACACATCAGTTACCTTTTACAACGCACGTAGTATATCGCGTCAAACAACTTTCTGGGTTTCTTTTTGTAAAAAAACATGCATGATTTGAGAAAGCTTTTAGTATGTTTGATGCTAAGTATGCATGTGTGAGATATAGAGGAGAATGAAAATTGCATGCTGTAATACGAGGTATAGTTTAAAGCTGGTAGTTATGTTGGTATTAGAGCTTATCACCTTGTCACGTGGTCTGATCGACTTCTGCAGATCGATACGGTTTACTTCATTCTTTTTATTTACAGTCCTTGTGTCTGTTGTCGCCTTCAGTTCGACAACAGATAGCGTCTCATACTCGTCTCCATAAATCTAGATTATCTACCTTTAAAAAGCGACAAAGTGAGGGAGTTCTCGCGTCGTCAATAACTTGACTTTAAAAAGTGACAGAGTGAGGGAGTTCTCGCGTCGTTGATAACTTAACTTTAAAAAGTGACGGAGTTCTCGCGTCGTTGATAACTTGACTTTAAAAAGTGACGGAGTTTCGGTGTCGTGCGCTACCGTTTGGACTATTGAGTGCTCCGTGTTAGTTCTTCTGTGTTTGATTTGTTGACTTGAAATTATAGCCGATACAAAATAGTATTAAACACTCAAAAGTTCTTTCATATACTACAGATAAACTGACAGTTATATTTAGACACCGTCCGAATAATTTGGAAAACGGTCGGGATTGAAACAAACGCACTAACTGTTGGATTTAATGTATCATCTGCTAAAGTTCCAAATGAGTTAATGGTTTTAATAATACATACTAATTTAATGCATAGTGTTTGAATAAATAAGTTGGAGTGTAGTCAATCATTACCTAACTTAATACTTAATAAAAACATCAGCAAACACAGGATCTGCAGCTTTCCATTTGGTATCGACAAATGTTGGAGTCGCGTGTGTCAGAAGAGACAATCTGCCTGTCCCGAGAAATAAATTAATATTGAGATTTTGCAGAATTCGTAGGCGTGACTACGGATAACATATTACTAAGCCCGCCCTTCTGTTGACGTTAAGGTACGGATTAAGATACACAACTCACTTTTCTCTGAAGGATTCACCTGGATGATGCCAGCATAGATTGCAAGCAATATCTGATTGTATTTTACAGGTAAGTTTTGTTGAATTCTTCAAAAATGTATTGGTATTTTCACAACATTATGTCTCTATTTTACAATATTTCTACGATCTACAAACAATATTTTGAATTCTGTTATCTCAAATTATTCCACACATGTTGATGGAAATACAAAGACAGCACCACGTATCCCATCAATATTTACGTTATGATATACAACTATAAGATCTGAAACAAGCTGAGGATTTCATCAATTCATATCCATCCTAAAAAAAATATATCTGTCACTCCGTTGTTTTGATGTTTTTTGAATTGAAGTAGTTCTCGAAATGTAGAATAATTTGAATTGAAGGAGTACGTAATGTTCAACTACAATGAACGCTATTAATTCGTACTGTCGTTTGCATGTACGTTTAAATAATTTTAATGGAAGTGTCTTATTGAAATTAGTTCGTAATGTTGAATAATTTGAATTCAAGAGGTTCGTAATTCGTAATGTAAAATAATTTGAATGAAAGTAGGTCGTAATTTTAATAATTTGAATGAAAGTGGTTTGTTATTTTGAATTATTTGCATACAAGTAGTTCGTAGTTGGAATTAATTTGAAAGAAAGTAGTTCGAAAGGATTGTTTATTAATTTGTTTGAAATGTTGAATTATTTGAATTCAATAAATTCGTAATGTTAAACAAATTGAACTACAGTAGTTCATAATTTTTAATTAAGAATTTTAATGAAATTAGTCTGTAATGTGAAATAATTTGAATGGAAGAACTTCGTAATGTTTAATTTGAATAATTTGCAAGAGAGTCGTTCGTAATTTTGTATAGTTTGAAATGCAAGTTGTTCTGAATGTTTTAACATTAATGTTAAAACATTTTTAAATGAAAGTAGTTTGTAATGTTGACCAAATTAAACTGTATTTATTCGTAAAGTTAAATAATTTCATATCCAGTGGTTAGTTCGTAATGTTGATTTGAAGGACTATGTAATGGTAAATAAATCAAGTAGTTCATAATGTAAATAATTTGCACAGGAAATACCGAGGTTCCGTGTACATATAGGCGTGCACGTAAAAGATCTCTTGACAGTTGGAATTCGATATAATAGTAGGCCGTAGTGCCGCTGTCTAGCCAAAATTTCCCTCATAGTACACAACAGAACGTTAAATAATTTGAATTCTATGAGGAATTAATGCTTAATGTCAAATATTTTGAACGGGAGTAGTTCCGACATAATATTGAATAAATGTTTATTTCAAGTCGCAAGAAAAAAGTATTAAACAATTGGACAGTGTAATATGTTTGTAACGTTGTATAATTCTTTTTCACTAGTATAGTCTATAATAATGTCAATTTATGGAATAACAGATTATGTTTATAAAGCAGGATTCTACATGTATTTGATTTTTGAGTTGTGTGGATAATTGGTTTCTTGGGTTTCGTATCGAGGGATGTTAGTCAATCGTTAAATGTTTTTCATCTTAGAATTCCTGCGCCGAGGCACAGATGATTAAATACAAATCATGGCGCAGTCACATTGGGTGGAACCAGAGAAAATATTGGTCGTGGGAAATAGTTTTTTAAATAACAATATACATTAATTGATTGTTTATTTTTAAGCACAAAGAGACACCGAGGGTACTTTTAGAGTACTTTATATCATGGGTGGGCAAGACGAAATCGAATAATTTTGCCACCAACGCGGCGTTGTCGCACACTTCTGTTATTTCCAAATGTTTATTCAGACGCCAATGTGTTCACGGGACGAACACTGTGTTTCAAGGCGAGAAAGCAGAATGCGATGTGGGTCAGGCGAGACAGAGGAATGTTCCGTAGGTAAGGCGGGGTAGATGAATGTTCCATGGGCAAGGCGGGGTAGAGAAATGCTCTATGGGCAAGGCGTGGTAAAAATGTTGCGTACCATGACGAGCTAGAGGTATGTCCCTTGAGCAGGTTGGGGTACACGTGGTTCTATGGGCAAGGCGAAGTAGAGGGTGTTCCATGGGCAAGGCAGGTTACGAATGTTCCGTTTGCAAGGCGGGATAGGTTATTCTCTGTACAATTCGAATCCGTGCCTTCACCGACTTATTAAAATGGAAAGTTCCGCGCCCTGACCGTTCCGTGACTGATTTGGTCAAGTATGAGTACTGTATCATGACCAATTGACTGTCACAAACATTTGTGACCACCTGGGGGGGGGGGGGGGTATGCTAGAAAACCACTGCGACTCGGTGCGAAAGTTACTGATTCACTCACTACCCAATAGGGCGGAACGTAAAAAATCCTTTGAATTCGAAATAAGAGTAGGTGAAAGCACCACCGATAGCGGACCTATAGTTTTCATTGCACGATTGGTACAGAAAAGTTGGACGTTAAACCCAATTTCATTACAATTTCATTCTGATAATTTTTTACAAATGCATGGTGGTATAGTTTGAACATTGTAGGGTTATATGAAATCCCGTTGTAGATTGAATTCGACGACCAAATCTTGGAAATTAAAGATGCATTGCGCAAAATCTAAATCAGGTCTTTCTGGAGGCCTGAAATGATATCTTCATTATTAAACAGACATTAATTAACTTATCCAGACAATAATCAACTCTCGATGCCATCCCTAGCCTGGGATATTTACTGAATTAGGATCCTATTTTCTGCTCAATTTGTATTCACGAGTTAGTCATGAAATGGATACTCGAGACTGCGTTTTAAGCGTACCGACTTAAGTAATGATGATCGAGGCTAGACTGAAAATCCAATCGCTGAAATCTCGGTTCAGAGTGGATCAATTTGACAAACAATTTCAGGATATTCCTTTTACATTATCTAGTTTTTAACTATTACAGTGAGAACTGCCCACTCGTTATCTAATCCCCCTTAAACTCTGATAGCGAGAGCTGGCAGTTCTTTATCTAATCTCCCTTTAACCTACTCGAAAAGTAAAACCAAGAGATTAAACAGAAATAAAACGGGATGTGTTAATAAGTAAGTGGTATTATTGTCATGAGATGTTTTCAGTTTTTTAATATAATTAAAATAACATTTCCCTTTAATCTAATTTTACTTACTCTTGATCATAAATTTAACAACTTCCCCGTCATCATTGCATTTTGATCGCTGCAAATGTCGTCGTGCAGTTTTTTGGTGCAAATGTCACAATGCAGGTTTTTTTTTTAGGGCAAATATCGCCATGCATTTTTTTTAGTGAAAATATCACGATGCAGTTTTCTCTGCGTAAATATCGCTGTGAATTTTTTTCTTGGTACACTTATCTTGGTACAGTTTTAAGGCTGATGCAATTTTTCTGGACTTGGGTGTGTTGGTACGGTTTTCTCGGAGTGCAGTTATATTTTGGTACAGTGTTTTCTGGGTACAGCTATATTGATACCGGCTTCTCATTGCAGCTAGCTTGGTACAGTTTTTTTCTGGGTGCAGTTGTATCTTGGTACAGTTTTATAACCTTACAAAAACCATTGGTGGTCATTTTAAATTCCGTAAAGATGTTTTGGTCATAATGGCTGTACTGTATATTTAGAAGTCGGGAGCTAGTGTAAAACTGAAAGTTGGGAGCTAGTGTAAAACAACTGAAAGTAGGGAGCTAGTGTGAAACTAAAAGTTGGGAGCTAGTGTAAAGTTTCTGGCAATTCTCTGATCAGAGATTGTATTTATCAGAGACTGAATGATGTGAGGGATTATTCAATGAAATGGTCTGTGGTGCACGGAACTGTGGGTAATACAATAGATACGTTAATGCTGAAGGGCTAATCAAATGTCTGACGTCATAGGGCCAAAAGCCGCTCGTATGACCTTCATGTAGTGCAGGCCATCGAAAGTATAAATAAAACGAAACGAAACATAGATGTATTTTTGAATCAGATTAGTAACCTATACAAAACAGAGAGAGAGAGAAATGGGGTTTAACGTCCACTCGACACAAACTAGGTCATTTCGGGACTAACATATGGTTTAATTTTATTTCAATAATTCGCTTGCGCGTAGGGGTCTTTAGCAGTGGGAGGAAACCAGAGTGCACGGAGGAAACCAACGAGGTTGAGAAGGCGCCCCTATCTCAAGGCCACATACGCTTACACCAGGGATCGAAATCACAGCCGCAAGCCAGAGGTGACCGGCCAGCCACATACGCTCACACCAGGGATCGAAACCACAGTCGTAAGCCAGAGGTGACCAGCCAGCTAGTGGTCGAAGCGCGGCACTCTAGACCACTAGGCCATCCCAACCCCCCTATACAAAACAATTGATACAACATATAAAACACGACTGTTACATCTATAACATCCCCGTTTGCCTATTTAATTGTAAATCTTGGTTTTAGTTTTTAGGTTATTCGTAACCATGGTATTTAGATTGAGGGTAGATTTTTATCTGAGCACTCTGTTTAATTAACAACCTCGGGGGTAGAGTTAACTCAGACTAGTTCAACAATTGTCATTGTTTACAATACACGTGATAAATCATAACTAATAAATACAGTAATTTCTAGGTAAACTTCAAACATTAATACTGTGATTGTAAAAAACCTTGACCTATAGTACTACATGATGGTGGACATATCACGTGATCATTTAGACTAACCAAATTGTCTATATTGATACTAACCTGTATATTGTGGTGAATTATGGGAATGGTTGTGAGTAGTTTAGGTATTGCCGTGGCGATATATGGAAAAAAAAACCTTTCCTGGTAGAACATCACGCGAGGGTCGGGAAGGCAGTGATTCGCAACTAGTGTGCCGCGAAATTTGGAATGGCACACTAAGAAAATGCGAAAAATCAGGCGATACCAACTGAGTATCAACTGGTGTCCACTGACAATTTCATACCTGTGTTTTTCGTTATTTAGTTTGAGTCATTCTGTGTGTCTATGCCGTGTCTCTATCTATGGTTGTATGCCGTATGACGTACCATGTTTGTTTTGTGCACAATTCCAGGTGTGCCCCTGTTTCTGCATGTGTTCCAGGGTGTACCGTTGGCAACAAAAGGTTGGCAACAACTGATCTATAGTGTCGCGCTTCCTGGTTCCGATCCACAGTGTGAGCGTATCTGACTTGGAGATAGAGGCGACTTCTCAAACTCATGGGTTTACTCCGGGTACTCCGGTTTCCTCCGACCATGTCAGTATATAGAACGATCCCCACATGATGATGCAACGCGGATTTGGTCAGGGCAGCACCATGGCAGTATGTGTGACAATCATTAGTTTATGATACAATCGGGATTATAGACATTCTCTTGTCACAGCCCACATAATTAAAAAGATGGGTTGCAGATTACATAATTAAAATGACGGGTTTAAGATTACATAATTAATACATCAGATCTTATACAAAGCGAACAAAAACAGGATAATATTGTAAACTACCCACGTGGGGTAGTAGCACTAAATACGTTAATCGCGTGCACACGAGACTGATTGTTGATACCACAGTGGCACAGTGAGTAATACGCTGTTTGGAGATCTCGGGTTCGCCCCCGGAGTTGTTCGAAAATGTTCACGTAAACGAACATGTGACGGTTGGAATTCGATATAAGCCGTAGTGCCGCCGTTAAGACAAGATTTCCCCCATAGCACACCGTATTGCGTATGCCTTTAGGGGTGAAAAGCAAAGTGGTGCCTTTTAATTGTGATAGGTCGAAATTCAACCGTGTACACATTGCCATGGAAACACAGAAATAGGTGTGTAAGTCTAAAAAAAATTGAAATGTTGACAAGTTAAACTTTCATTATGTC
Source organism: Patella ulyssiponensis (assembly GCA_963678685.1). NCBI lineage: Eukaryota > Metazoa > Mollusca > Gastropoda > Patellidae > Patella > Patella ulyssiponensis. Next base: position 58,031,675 of record OY783232.1, on the reverse strand, counting down.
AAGTAGCAAGAAATTACAAATTTACCGTGATTTCAATTCCCACTCGAATCACGAAGATGGCACGCAGAAATAGATAACACCAGTAATTGTTAGAGAGCGATCGTCAAGCGCATCTCTGATCTTGTTTGGCATTCAGTGGTGAATATAACGATGGTCATGGAAGACCTATATTACTCTAACTAGCTCTTAACATTTCCTTCTCTCCTTCTCCGATTGGTTTCGTCAATACAAATTTGATTGACAGAAGTATCACCGTATTTCATGAAACCCTCCTCGGACAATTGTACAAAATGACAGGGGATATCGTAGAAAGTGGTTTTACTAAGCACCGAGCGCTATTTATAACGTGTTTTCTGTAACTTAAGAACCCATCACCGGAAAGTGAGTAAAGCATTGCCCCTGAGAATAAGACGTTTTCCGCGCGGAATAATTTAAACGTCAGTCATTGTGACAGTTGTCGTCTATTCGTAAAACATCTAATACGAATATATCAATAAATTACTACATATAGAATCTGTTTGATGCACTATATTATCTATAGAAGTACTATCATGCCAATCAAGGACTTCAATCTTTTTTTTTATAAAATGAAATGAAATGGAATTTAGTGTCCTATTTTTCTGTTCCAAACCGGCTATACCCTACGATTTCGAACTTTCATGATACCAGATTTTCGTCTCATTCGAATGGCTAGACGCTATTCTGTGCCTTTGACGTCGGGAACCACCTCGAAAACATTCCCGGGTAACACCACTACCGAGACTCCCTGGTTAGCGAGCTAGCGATGTATTCACGTTTTTGGGATCTGGACATGAACCTAGCCTAAATCTATAGCGTTATATAGAAATGATCAGGGAAACTGGGAGACCACAATGACCAATAGGGGATGCTGGACCTAGTCAAAGCTAATAAGCCGAATCGTTTAACCCGTGTTCAATAAATCATTGAGTCGAATCCCCACTTGTACGTGACAGTAAGTAGTCATCTGTCCAACCAATGTGTATACGGATCTTTTACGTGCACGCTAATGTGTACACGGGATATCAGGTTTTCGTCCCATCCGAACGCCCAGACAGCTATCCTTGTCAGTTCCTCCGTCCTGTACCACTGACAAATCAACAAACGAATCTGTATCTCAACGGACCTATTTCTGAAAAAATAAAAGAACACAATCAAGCTGAAATTTATCGGACAGTACATTCGTGTCTATTTCTTGTACCCAGGCGGTGTGGGCCTTCACCTTTATGTTAAAGGTGTTTTAGTGCCGCTGTCCGGACAAAATGTCCCTCATAATACGAAGCCTGTATTCCTTAGCCCTGTCGAGGTAGCATATTAGACCCTGTTTCATTTCATTAGCCCAGCTAAACCAGAAAAGCCTTTTCATTTCATTTCACAGGATCTATCCTGGCTGACAATAAAACGCATGCGTCAACACTTTGTCTTCTTTTAGTGGACAGATTTTAAAATATTTGTGTATTGGAATATTGACTCCAGGCTGGTCAAACTTCTGTCTAATTAAAAACATGTCGCATTGTGTCCTCGAGTTGGTCAGAGTTTTGAAGTCTTCTTCTGTTCAATCATTGTTTTCTTTGTGTATGTATTTATTAAATAGCGGGGGGAAAAACGACAACTGCGGATCTGGCGTCCATCACCTTCGGTCATTTAGCGGCCATAATTTACCATCTCTCAGCATCAATAGGAAATGAATATTCCGAAGCCGTCGGTATTTTCCTTCCTTTAAATGGTTGTTTTCTTCAGTAAATCAGGGAAATTGAAAGGTTTATGACCCTGACGACCGATTGTTTGTAGTGAGTAATCTACAGCACGGTATGTTGTCTTTATTGTGGATCAGATTGTCAACCAGTTAAAATATTGGCTGATATAAATCTCCCGTCGAAAGGCAATACCTAGTAACTCACTTTTTTGTCAAAGTTGAGTTAAGACAAAATTTGAAGTTACTAGGATATGTGCTTCCAATCTTTTGATTTTGTAAGCAGTTACAGTCATGACACATCCTAGCAACTTACTTCATTTACCTATTATGCCACAAATAAACCTAATAATTCAATAGTCAAATCAATGGATAAGCTGGGGTTAAAATATTCATTCATTATGTTTACGAAAAAAGTGAGTTACTAAGTGTCGCCTTTTAACGGGAGAAATGTATAATATATCCCGGCTTGATTTTGACGTCCATTTCAAGATCTTTTACCCAGAAACAAAATGAGAGAAAGCAGTTTCACCAAAATATGTTTTTTTGAAAATCATCAAGATGTTCACAAAATATGGAATTCGGCAACCGTGTCAAATTGTTTGCTAAATTGTTGGTTTAGTACCAGGTTGAAGCGAATGTGAAACTCTAGGTAATGTTAAAATTTTTACACCGCAATATCATCCTCGTATTCAAAAACCTTCCATCACCATATCACTGTTTTTGAAAGTGGGCGTTCAACTGCCTTCCACCGCGATATCACTCTATGTGGAAGTGTGCCTTAAACCCAAGCCCGTAGCTAGTGGGGGATGGGGGCAAGAGAGGCAGTTGCCTGCTTTTGAGCAAATCGGACATACAATGGGTGCCTTTATCCATTGGGGGAAAGAATTAGTTTCCCAAATGGGCGCCTTTGGTGCCCTTCCCATTGGTCGCAATACGAAACCAATGCCCCCCCCCCCTCTAGCTACGGACCTGCTTAAACTCCTACACCGCCTACGATGTTTACCCTCGTATTAAAAAATCTCCCATCGGGATACTTGTCAGTTCGACTTGATACAAGTAGGTACACGAGGAATTAAACTGGTGGCTAAGAATTAAAATCTGTACAACCTGTGGCTGAACAACGACGTATCACTACAGAAACCTTCCATTACGTAACAATTACATTGGGCGTTGTTGGTCAGTTAGCAGTGGTTTTAATACCCCCATTATATCCAGCGATGGCGGTGGGTGGGCAAACGTGGTTGATTAGTGTTGCGATGAACTAGGCTTGTATGGCCATTTTGAAAGCAATTAGACGATGAATACCAGCTGATAATACCTGTCCTCCCAACATGACAGGGTAGCGAATACCTGTTCGCCTATTGATTAATCTCGTCTAACTGGGTACAGTTATAATGAGTTGTTTTAGAAGTTCAAAGCCCTTCTCATGGTTCAGTCAACCCGAAAATAACACGACAACAAAAAATGGATGATGATCAGTTGATTCCAGACTAGTAATGGCCATGCGCTAGTCTCTGTCATCAAACATTCTCTTAAATTCCTGTAAAGTTTGTAATGAGAGAAAGAGAGGGAGATATGACCCGAAACAAACCACAACGTTTGGCAGGTGTGAGAGAGAGAGAGAGAGAGAGAGAGAGAGAGAGGTGACCCGAAACAAACCACGACGTTTGACAGGCGAGAGAGAGAAACAAACCACGACGTTTGACAGGCGAGAGAGAGAGATGACTCGAAACAAACCACGATGTTTGACAGGCGAGCGAGAGAGAGAGGGAGAAACAGATGACCCAAAACAAACCACGACGTTTTACAGGCGCGTGCGAGAGAGAGAGAGAGAGAGAGAGAGAGAGAGAGAGAGAGAGAGAGACCGGAAAAACCACAAGATTTGACAGACGAGAAAGAGAGAGGGTATCGAATCCACGCCAATTGACTAAATGCCAGATATTATGATCAAACGGTATCTCGCAATACACACGAAAAAACAAACCTCGCAGGGTTTGGTAGACAGAGACTCAAATCCACGCCACCTCACAGGGTTTGGTAGACAGAGACTCAAATACACGCCACTTGACTCAGTTCCAGATATTATGATCAAACTCTATCTCGCAACCCCCATGAAATCACATTCAACATTAGTGATATTTAATGGCTGTATTGTTTGCTTGGTTTTAAACAATGGTGGCACGATGTACATACGATAGAAACATCAATAATTGTCAACTGTTGTAAATCAATGGGGGTCGTATTTCACGCCGCAATTTATCAAGTGTGGCCGTAGGGGTATAATGTTATATTTATTTTTGAAATTGTGAATTGTCTGGTGATATGATCTGGTGATGTGATATCGGGTTGTTCACTGAGTATTCAATCTGATTAATCAATGTCTGCAGCTGGTCAAGTGGAACGTGCCGGAAGCGTGAAAACATGGTTGTGCCATTTACAGATTGAAAAAATAACAACATGGACCATCTCGTGATAGGTGGAACGATCCATCGGCACGGAGAATCATTTATGGACTCCATCGGCAGGGGGAACGATCCATCGGTAGGGTGAACCATCCCTATGCAAAGGAATGATCCCTGAACATGGAGAATAATTCATCGACATGGCGAATGATCCATCGGTAAGGGGAAACGATCCATCGGTACGGTGACCGATCTCGCGGTAAGGGGGACGATGTAGCACCATGGCCTTTCTGCCAGACGTGGAGAGCGGGGGGGGGGGATAGAAACCGATCGCCACATCCTACGCATGACCCATTCCTCCTTTCCTACTACATATTTTAGTATCCTTGTGATCGTCGAGAATTTGTCTTTGGGTGCCTTTGCTTCTCTTTCACGTTGTGTATTACTTCTTACTGTTTTCCTAAGACGTTTGTCTTACCAGAAATAACAATGCAACAGTTTGTTTACATTTTATATATATCAAGCTGGATACATAGATACAAGCATAGTATAGAGTGCAATACTAACTAAAATCATTAAGTACTAGCCAGCAAAACTCGCTGGAAATTGATACATGTCTCCCCTTCTGGAATTAAGCGGCTGTCTAATGAGTTTGTCCTAAAGGTTTAATATAGTTTCATTTATAGCGCTTATGGATATCATGCACAGTCAAGCGTGTTCATGACCCCGAACCTGTGCATTTAACGATATGATTTGATAAATTAAGCCAAATGACGCAATACGTATATTTCCAATGACATGTATTTTGTTGAACTCTTTTTTTATGTTACCATCTGTCACTCATATATGCTAGTTGATTTAAGTACACACTACATATATGTGAATCTTCTAACTTGCTAAAGTTATTAATTTATGAAATATAATGCCATCATTTTTCTCTATTCAGTGTCTATAAATTTGAAAACGATGTCGTAATGACGATTATGCAACAACGATCCCGCTGTACGAGGAACGATTCATCAATAGGCGGGAACGATCCCTCGGCACGGGGAACGATCCATCGCTAGGGTTAATGATCCCTCTAGAAGGGAATGATCCCTCCACACGCACGGAAAATAATTCATCGACAGAGGAATGATCCCTCGACTAAGAGACTGATTCCTCGGTAGGAAGAAAAACCCTCGACAAGAGCGGGGGGTGGGGGCAATACCTCGACTCAAACAACGATTCATGGGCAAGTAGATATATCCCTTGACACGGAGAGAATGATTCCACGGCAGGGGTAACAATCTTTGGACACTAAGAACGATTCTTCGACAGGGAGAAACATCCCTCAACACGAAGCATGATGCTTTTGGAGGCGTAGGGATGTCTGCCGAATGGCGAGTTTGTTCTTCGTGTAATCCTAACCCTAGCTATGACCTACTCTTATATCGAATTCCAACTGTCAAATGTATACACGGACGTGGGTTTTTCGTGCCATCCGAATAACTCGACAGCTTCCTAGCCAAGTCCTCCGTCCTGCACCACTAACACCGGGAGCGAACCTGAAACCTCTAGAATAGTGACCCAGCTTCCCAGTTATCCCCCTGGTATTCTTGCCATATAGACCATAAGAAGATTTTATTGAGTATGGCTTATAACTAACTATTAGATTATCTTTGTCATTTTCTTTATTCTGCATCGATAGAGCTTTGACTGTCCCGAACGATTATTGACTGGGAGACGGTTTCCAGATATATTCGATATCACTAACTCTTCTCTTTGACATCACGTAATCATAAAGAGACAGGACTAGGAGAAGTTGGCCAAGGGACGTCTTAATGTTACATTAACTTAATTAGCACCATTTAACTAGATTCCATTCATTCCACTACTCTCTAATTTCTCGCTCAAAATCGCTTTTAAGTCGGAAATTACGCTCCCATGGGAATCACGATTTGACATATCAGTCGACAATTCGCGTCTTCCTTATTCTTATTTTCTGAAGAATTTAACATTTGTATTGTTGTGCCGTGACGTGTCAGGTTTAATTATGAGTGATTAGTATTGTTTAATTCGGTAAGATTGATCATTTTTGTAATACACGATTTCTCTGGAAAAAAATATCTCAGAAAGAAATGATATGAGGTTAAAGTTCTGCTTTTCTGGCCCGATGGGGATGGCCACGCAGTGTGCTATGCGGCCTACGCTTATTTCAAATTCCAAATGTTAAGGGTTCTTTTACGTCCACGCAAATGTGCTCCGGTTTTCGCGCCATCCGAACATTTATATGTTGTCCCTTGCCATGCCAGGAAAATTTGATGAACTTTCTCGGCCAACGCAGGGATTGAACGAGGGACCGCCAATTTAGCGAACGAACGTCTTACTCACTGAACCAATATGACTGTCTTCTGATGGAAACAATGTGTTAGGATATGTTTGTGACGTCACGAAAGTTAAATAAATAAAACCGATAGGGACCATTGAAAGCATTTCTCTCCATGAGTGAAGTTCATAGATGGGAAATAGTTATCTCTTGAAGCCCATGAACAGTTCTCAGTATCTGTGATTTAGCCCGCCCTTATTAGTCTAGTAGGAGTAGGGCGTACCCCCCCCTCCCCACCACGAAAAAATAAGTGGATTTGTTGTTCTATTTAGATTGGTAGTGGGGACATTTTTTTATGGTTAGTTTTATTCAACTGTCAATTCGTTTACAGATTTAAGTTTCGTTTTGGACAAAGCAACGAGTTCTGGCCATAGAATGTTTTTTGTTTTGTTTGACAAGTGTGGCGTCAAAGAGCCTTTGATATCATTACTTTACTTTGTTAATTTCTGTTTTATATTGTGTTTGCGTTGTTTGTATAATGATGCCAACGGAATCTTTAACAAATATATTAACTGTTCGCCCGATAAACACTTTGCGGATTATGCCATCATCCTGTTTTGTGGCCCAGTGAGTAAGACATTGGCTCGGTAACCTGGCGATCTCGTGTTCCATCCCTGCGTTGACCATTCACGTGTCCAAAATTGGGGTTGATGTGCAACTGAAATATTCCAAGCATTTAATTATTTTGAAAATGCTGAAATAACACTGAAAACTAACAATGAATCAGTTAGTCTTGTTTATATCTATAGGCCATCAATATCTAGGGACGCTTGGGTTTATTTCATATTATGAATATATGACACTCAAACCAGAAAAAGTACCCCTTGCTGGTAACTTCAACATTCATCTTGATGTTCCTTCAAAAACTCTTGTGATCCTTTTTAAAAATCTTTTCCAGTCCTGTGGCTTAGTGCAACACGTTACCAACCCAACGCATAACCTTGGCCATACCTTATACTTGGATTGTAACGCTGTGGTGAACTGGATGTGTAAAACTAGGCAGGTGTGGCGCCAGGCAGGGTAAGCTTACTCTTCCGGGCACCTGTTACCACCGGAAGTCGTGTCAATTTGATGATTAAACTATTTTGCCTATATCGTTTTTTTTGGACTTTGAATTTTGTCCAATGGTTTGGATTCTTCGTACTTGGTTTTATATTATTATGGATAAATGAGCTATTCATTTTATGGTTCCATGTAATTCATCTTAGGCAACGGCTCATTCTTTCATAAGATACAGCAAGAGCAAATCCATTGATCACACAAAATTCGAAGGTGGTACAAAAGAACCATGTTTATTCATGTCTTCACTTATAATAACGAAATATCCACGATATTGGATAAACAAGCACCCTTCATCACAAGAAACACGGCCATTAAATCACAGAATCCTTTGATAAATGACAAAATCGGGGATGCCATAAAAATAAGACGCAAGGCGGAATGAATATGACAACCTAGACGGACCAAATTGACAATCACAAAGGTATATTTAAGTCTAAGTGTATCACTTGTAGTTTTTCAAAACGCCGCATTGGCTCAATCTGGAACTGACCAAACAAAAAAGGTTCAAAGCCATTTATTAGATAGATCACTTCCAGATGAGTACCGTTCTACACAATAATTTGCCAATAACTGTGTTTCTTGAAGAAATAGTTAAAATAAGACCAGATATATTACGAAGAAAATCAAACGACCAATCTGTGTCGTTGTATACAAGCAAATCAGCAGCATTGACTCAAACGCAAATTAAGCTCATCATATCAGAAAGCTCTTCTAAAACATCTGTTTTAGATCTATTAAAGAAACACATCGATCTATTTGTACCCATTATATCTGAAAATATTAAACGATCTCTTCCATCTGGGCATTTTCCTACCGAACTAGCAAAATCAATTGTAATCTATCTTAAATTTCAAAACTAATTAGAGAATTCTGTTCTACACCATGCAGTAAAATGGTCGCATTTATTCAAACAACCTTGACAATCCATTACAATCCGCCTGCATACAATACCACAGCACCGAAACTGCTTTACCGGAAATCACCAATGGTATCTACCGGACTATAGATTAACAGAAAGCTCATCATGGTATTCCTAGATCTTCCCAACCGCATTTGAAATGATCGATCTTGGGGACCTCCTTAATTTATTTATGGTGTGAAATGGGCTATACATTTACCATATAAATTACATAATATATAATATTATGGACAAGTTGATATAATTAAGTAATTTAGATATGATCAGAAGGAGTTATACGTAATTAGCTTGCGTGGTTCTGTTCATATCTGATTTATGCCATATCTAACCAACCATACCCACGCTGTCATGATTATAGACCCAATATCCCATGGGGTAACGTAAGGTTCTGTACTTGTACCCACACTTTTTATTATCTCTTTACAAGGCCTATCACCAAGATTGTTGAATTCTATGAACTAAATAGCCATATGTTTGCAGACAACATCCAACTTTATACTGACTCCCATTATGCCGCAATATAAATATTGAACTTTGCCTAATTAATCAAACGCTAATTAATTTTGGTAATGAGATTATTTCAGGAACCCATAAAGCTCATAAAGCTCGAAATAATGGTGCTATATTATACTCGAATCTGTCGTTGAAAGATCACATACAAAGAATTTGCTCCACTGCCTTCTATGATATACATAGAATCGGAAAGATCCAATTATGAAAATAAAGAAAAACTCATTCATGCTTTCATCTCAACTAAACTAGATTACCACAATGGCCCATTTTTATGGCTTACCAAACTACCAGATGAAAAGACTACAACATGTTCAGAATTAAGCAGTTTGACTCATCTCTAAAACAAGAACGCATCAACACATCTCCCTTGTTTTCAAATCCCTACATGGACTCCCAATTTAACAAAGAATAAAGTTCAAGTTACTCCTCCTCGACTTGAAAGCGTCAATTGACCAATCTCCGTTCTATATAAAAGTCTTGCGGAACCCTCTACTAGCAGCAGAAGTCTCCGTGCTCAGAAAAAATAAACATCTTGTAAATTTTCCAACTACAACATGAAAAAGTGTTTTTTCCTATGCAAGACCTTTTCTATAGATTAACCCACCAAAGTCCACGAAGCAGTTATTAACGTGCGTGGGCGATTTTAAATCTCCTCTTCAAACATCCTGGTTTCAAAATCCTCACTGTCAATAATCAGTGATTTAACAACAAACAGCGCCTTATAAACTGTTTTTCAGTATCAACGAGCTTTATAAATGATGATATGTTGTTTCCATTTTGATTTACACTGGGAGGTCACGATGGCTAAGTGAGTGAAACGCTGGTCTGGAGATAGGGTGTTCGATCCCTGCATTGGCCGATGCAGTTAATCCCGCTTTGTTAGTGATGCAGGACTGAGGGCTTGACAAGGACAGCTGTCTAGTCGTTCGGATGGGGCGAAAAATCAAAGTCTCATGAACACATTAACGTGAACGTAAAATATCCCCTGGCAGTTGGAATTCGATATAAGAGTAGGCCATAGTGCCGCTGTCCGGGCAAAATGTCCCTCATAGCCCATTGTATGTCGTATGCCCGTCTTCATTAACCCAGTCCGGAGCAGAACAGTAGGACGTTAAACCCCATTTCATTTTGATTGACACATCTTAAAATTAAAATGTGTCACAGATTATTTGACATCATAAAACCCCAGCCTGTCCACCTTCGTGGATTTTCACCGGGTCCCCGGTTTCCTCCCACTGCTAAAGACCCCTACGCGCAAGCGAATTATTGAAATAAATAAAATCAAACCATATGTAAGTCCCGAAATGTCCTAGTTTGTGTCGAATGGACGTTAAACGCCATTTCTCACTCTTTCTCTCTCCCTAAAACCCGATTGGTTAGAATAAATTCTTTCTAGAAGACTTCCTGGTTCCTTCTTATTAAATCTATTTTATTAACCTAGCTGTAGAATTGTGAATGTTTCGCTGTTAATAAATTAATACACTTAGAACACCAAGAGAGCAAAGAATTGGATCTTAATTTGACGTGTGAATTTATGGAAGTTTTTGTTGCATAAAGTTTTGATAAATTGTGTAATCTGATTATTTTGTGTTAAGTAAAGATGCATCATGTAAGATATGTCCATTACATGCTTTTATACTGGCTTCAAATGCTGTATGAATTATTCAGATGACAAGACTATGGTTAATCTCCTATATCAGAGAATTAAACGAACTGAAATACGATTTAGTGATTTGATTTAAAATTAAAAAAGCGAGACTCCATATATTAATGTTGAGTTAAATGAAATGAAATGGGGTTCCTACTGTTCTGTGACTGTGCTGAAGAAGACGAGAAGTATCGATTAAGGAACGATCATACCAAGAACGACCAGCTCGTTATCTGAATCTTACATAATGCATCTTTAATAACAGTAATATTTTATTTAGCAGACAAACACTTCCTCTTTCGTATGTTATGCAGTAAACATGTATTGACATTATTGGTGATGGAGGGTGGGGGGTAACGTCCATTTGATACAAACTATAAATTCGCTTACTTGTAGTTTCCTTTTGTACTTGGAGGAACCCGGCGAAATCCCACGAGGTTGAACAGACGTACTAGCGGGAATCGAAACCATTCCATTTGACGATTCAATGTCAGACCTTATGATGGAGGGGGGGGGGTCACGGTTCCTAAGTGGATAACCTGCATTGGCCGAGAAAGTTCATACAGATTTTTCGGCGTGGTTCCCCCTTGCCAGTGATGCAGGACGGAGCACCTAAGACGGACACATTGACGTGCACGTCTCGATTAGCCCAGTTAGAGCAGAATAGTAGGATGTTAAACCCCATTTCAGACCTTATAATATACCACGCGTTAAACTATTTGGCCACCAAATATTCGTTCTATACTACATAACATTTCCAATGTTTGAACATCGGAATTACTGTGTACTAGTTTGGAAGAACAGTATTTCTATATGGCAACGACTAGAGACGACACCATTATTTCCTGTCCGTACAATTTCCATCCTAATCGAACACTTGAAGATATTTGCCTGTCTTCACGCGTCCAGTTGGTGCCGAACACCTGGCCATTTAAACACAATTCATTTCTCCTAACAATTGAAGCAAACTGTTTGATAAACATATATCACAAACGCATTGGACCTAAAACAGACCCTCTCGGTACTCCTTTAAGCTCTTCAGCTTTGTTTGATATGAAATCATCAATGATAGCTTTGGTTTTTAAAACTTGATTGAAAAATTGATATAGAGGAGCGGTGTGTGGGGGCAATAGACATGCCCTGAGATTATTGTAGGACCATCGACAATAACACCCTCTAAATTCGAAACATGAAGATTTAGAAAATCATACAGTCTTTGTTAGCAAGCGTCGTTAACACCTCCAGCTAATGGATACCATCAAGACGGGTTTCTTCAGATATGTTATTCATAATCGCTTTCTCCATATCACTTTTATATCGATAAATTATCATGACATGTTAGAAATAGAATAATGTAGTGGATGTTGAAAATGTATATTATTATGAGTATGAAATAAATGGGGAAAAAAAGGTCAGAGAAAAAGGATTTCTCTTGGGGATTGTTATGGATGGTATTAATGTCATATTTTGATGTTTGACAGCAGAAAAGTTTCTTAAATTCGTCTTAAGGGAATTTTAATGCCAACCCTTAGAATGTGCTAATATAGTTTGCAGAAGTTTTATTTATTCTTACTTCCTCGGGTTTATCTTTATCTTGAAATAAAAAGCGAGCTACGGTGCACGTGGCCAGGTAAGATGGATATTTGTCTTCCTCAATGATCACTCGGTTACATTCTTCCACCAAGAGAGAGAGAGAGAGAGAGAGAGAGAGAAGAGAGAGAGAGAGAGAGAGAGAGAGAGAGAGACACACACACACACAAACTAGATGATTTTGAGGATAACACATGGTTCAATTTATTTCATTAATCCGCTTGCGTCAAGAGGCCTTTAGCAGTGTGGAGAACCGGAAGACCCGGAGAAAACCCACGAAGTTGGACAGGCGACATTACTCCTTGTCACATACAATCAGGGAATCGAAACCACGCCACTTGACTCAATGACAGACAGACCTTATGATACTGCGCGCACGTGTTAACCATTCGGTCTTCCAACCCTCCCTACCTCAATGGACCCGAGTTTATTTCAACAGGCTCCTATTGTAGCTCTCTGTGATTGTTTTCCATATAAATTTGTCTTTTATATCATAAGTTCAGTTACTAAATGCCGTATAAGCATTTCAACATCAAATTGAATTAGCCTAACCGATGATCAGAAATACATGTAGCCCTCATTTTCTTTCAATACAATATAAATGATATTGTATCGAACTATTTCTCTCTCGTAAACCATGCTGTAATTTGACCGGAAGTTGGTATTATTACGCCATGAATGCCCAGTTAGGAAGTTGCTGTGTTAAACATCCGGACTTCATGATGTCCGAGATAAAATCAAGCACGCCGGAAATTGCTGGCATTCATCGTGGTGTGTCTATTACTCGCTGGACTGTGTTGATGCGCCCTAATTATATGGTATTTACGTGTTTACTGAGACCTTTCGCAGAATTTGCTGTATAGGTTACCCTTGGTGTAGGAGGGAGGGTCTGCTCATGAACAAAGCCTAGCGCGTGCAAGAACACTTTACAGTTTGAAATCGATAAAGAATAGACACACTGCATGGAGTTTGTCCACCTTCTTTCCCTGGTCAATGCAGACAGTTTGTCCACCTTACCTCGGTCAATGCATCAATGTTGTCCGCCTTGCTTACCTTGGTCCGTACTGAAAGGTTCGACTTTAAGACCCATATCATTATTGAATTCTAAGCTGGCAATTTATTAGAACGTGGGTGATCTCTAGTTTCCTCCGTTAGTCCCGAAATGACCGGACCTCGAGTTCCGAATTACGTTAAGAATTTACTCAAAATTGTTTTCTTCTTATATGAAATATAATATAGCCCTTTATAAAACTCATGTTTTTTTTTAATGTATTAAATACATCAATTAAGAAACTATATCAATGTGCAGAGTTTTGTATCTTTCCCAAACATTCAAAGTCTGAGAAAACTTTGTGAACTTAGGGTATGGTGTCTTCCTCCCTCCCTCTCCCTCTCACTGCACCCCCTCTCCCCCTCTCTCTCTGATCTCCCGGGAAGGTTGGTGGATGACCGAATGGTTAGCAAGTGCGCGCTGTATCATAAGTTCCGTCATTGGTCAACTAGTGTGGTTTCGATCCCTCGGTCGTACGTGATAATGGGATTCCTCTCACAAGCGAATTATTGAAATGAAATTAAATCATATGGTAGTCCCGAAATGACCTAGTTTGTGTCGAGTGGACGTTTAACTCTCTCTCTCTCTCTCTCTCTCTCTCTCTCTCTCTCTCTCCGCCCCCCCCCCCTCTCTCTGTAAATATATAGCAGTACATGTCAGAGATCTATTAGTTGGCAGGCGACAAGTTATTAATGGGACATGATTAAACTCAGAATTATACATTCTAGTAAAAGCACTGTTCATTTTCCCTGTTACAAATCTTTAGGGATTACATCAATGTTGTTTCAGATTGGTCTATAAAAGACTATATACTCTCAATAAACACTGATTTATACGCCATTAGACTTGCTATGACGAATAAACCCTATCCTCACCTATAACTCGGTTTTAGCTGCCTAAACCAAACATATATCACCAATTTGAGCAATGGACGAGTTATTGCAGTGTTCAAACGTGATAAATTTTTGAAAGGACATGAAATGGGGTGTGTTAGCACTGGTCAATTAATTGTAAAAACTGTCAAAAAAAAAACACAGTTCGGCCCATTGTAATAGACGCGGTGGTGACTCGGTGAGTAAGACACTTTGACAGAGAAAAGGCGCCGCGGTGGCTCAGTTCCATTCCGGTGTTGGCTGAGAAAGTTCATCGGGACTTCCCGGCATGATCCCCCACCCATGTCTGTCTTGCGGAATCTGGCAAGGGATAATATAGTCGTTCGCCGGGACAAAACACCGAATTCTCATGTACACACTGGACTGCACGTCAAAGAAACCTTGGCAGTTGGAATTCAATATAAGAAAAAAATCTTCCTCCTAGCACATTGATTTCATTTCCCGGCGTAGGCGAATAATAGCCTATGGAAATGCTGTTGTTTGGTAGAAGTGAGAAGTGGGAGGAACCCGGAGGACCTGGAGAAAACCCACGAGGTTGGGCAGGCGACATTCTCCTTGTCACGTACAACCGGGGAATGGAAACCACGCCAGTTGACTCAATGACAGACCTTATGATACAGCGCACACGCGCTAACCTTGCGCCCCCCTCCCCTCATAGCTCTTGAAAACCCTCTCTAGTGGAGCTGAAACTTGGGTTTTTGGCGGAGTTTCTATCATTATCGTTCAAATAACCATTCGCCTCCAAAATCTCACCCCTCCTCGAATCAAGGTGTGATCTAAATGTATGTATAAGGCAAATCGTTCATCGTCAATAAGGTTCTTAAGGATAGGATGCTTTCACGATGCACAATTATATTGTGGTGCTCAAACACCAGTGTGGGGAACAGATCCGTCACAATTTTACTCAATTGTACACACAGAGACAGCTCGATACGCCACGAGAATTATTAAGCTCAAATAAAATAAAGATGAAAAAAATAAGACGTCGCCATTTATTAATGTCAAACTGCACATAATAGAGACTTCACGAGGCCATCTTCCCGAAACGGTTAGATTCCTCGGTTGTACCCACTGCTAAAGATCCCTACATATTATTCAAATACAATTGAACCACATGCTATTCCCGAAATTCTCTCTCTCTCTCTCTCTCTCTCTCTCTCTCACACACACACACACCCACACACCCCCACACACACACACACTCAGATAAACGAAAGTTATTTGTCTTGCTATGGAATTTATTCGGCCTCTCTCTTTTTCTCCCACCCCTCGAATCAATTTTAAAATATGTATTAATGAAAACTGTCTGGTATAGTTTATATCTATTAACCCGTATGTCATCCCAAGACAGTCGTGTTTGACAAATCGACCACATTAATCCTAACTGTATATTTCAACCCTAGTTTTATTGGACAGATCAAGTGAATTCCTTCCTGCGGCATGTTATATTGTCCAGGAATCACCTTTATAACCCCACTGGAAAGTATAAGATCACAATTAACAACTACTTTATATTATCTTCCTTCACATTCTGGTACAAAATCAGAAAATTATGATAATACAACCAAGCTGACATCGTTAACCCTGCTCTCTGATCATTGACGTGATGAATGTTTGTCGTTTTACATGGCGTATAACAAGAAGTTGGTGTAAAATAAAATGATATATTATGAATACAAGATTTTGATGATTTTTGATGAAAAACTGATCCTTAACTTGTTTTTTTTTTATCAATACATCTAGTGATTAAATACATATGTACAAAATGAAATGTGGATTAACGTCCTACTGTTCTGCTCCTAAACTTGGTTAACGCACACGGGCATAATTTGAGACATGACTCCGTCGAGCAGTATTTAGGTGTGATTATGTATAATCACAGAACACTGCGAGGAATATGTCACGGGCTGAATTGGATCCTAATATCCATAATTAAAATAATTATTGAGTGTTATTTACCCAAATAACACAATCTGTCTACCTGGTGCAGGTCTTTCTTTTGGATTCAATTTAGACATTTATTTACATAAGAAGTCTATAATCAACTCTAGATCAACAAGTGTGAGTCAAGACGCCTTGAATAAAACAAACGTGATTCAACGTCATGCAGGTGTTCTATAAGTGATATTCTTCACCAATATGGGGTTTGCCTTAAGTGGTATTTTGCAAGGACAGGAACGTTTCTGACTGCTAGTCACCGAATTCCTGCCAAAGGTTTGTTTACGTACATGCCTATGCTTACACGGAACCGCTGTATGTCGTGTCGTACCGTTCGAACGATAAGACGCTATTCCCTGTCGGACTCCCGTCTCACACTACCAGACTCCTGTCTTACACTACCAGACCCCTGTCTCACACTACCAGACTCCCGTCTCACACTACCAGACTCCCGTCTCATACTACCAGACCCCTGTCTCACACTATACAAGAACCCTGTCTCGCACTACCAGACTCCTGTCTCACAGTACCAGACTCCACACTACCAGACTCCACACTACTAGACCCCTGTCTCACGTCTCACACTAGATGTTGCTTCTTGCCAGACCCCCATCTCAGGTTGCAAACTATCTCGAGATTCTTTCGTAGTCAACACCATGTACCTCCCGGCTAGCAAGTCAAACCTGTCGGCCACCAGGTATGTCGCTGCTAGCAACCTGTCGGCTACCAGGTATGTCGCTGCCAGCAAGCCAAACCTTTCGGCTACAATGTATTTCGTTGTTAGCAAACGAAATCTGTCGGCTACCAGCTATGTCGCTGTTAGCAAACCAAACCTCCCGGCTACTATGTTTATCCCTGCTAGCAAACCAAACCTTTCGGCTACTCTCTAAAATACAGTATGAACCGTATTTCACTATATCAGTAAAATGCCATTAAATATATTGTTATCAGAATATGTTCAATTTAATTTGGTGTAAATGCACAGACTTCGATAGAAATTAATGTTTTGTAAAGACCAAATTTGGTACCACCATGATTGCAGTTAAAATTTGTTTACATGAAATAGAATCAAGGCGAACAGTAGAGACATATTAATAGATAAGAAGGTCCAAATAGTTCTAGTTGTATTAATGGCAGTCACTAATCACTGGTTGATGTGAGCCGCCCACTATCCACCATGTTAAGGCCATGTAGGATTAAATCAGTGAATGTATATTATGGAGTGTGGGTAAGAATATTAGCTGGTAAATCAATAACTCTAATCAGTCGGATAAACGACTCAATCTTCAGTTCATTTCTCATTACCAGAACTTCTAGCAAACGATTGTTGATGAAAATGAATTCCATTGGTTCAGGTTATACACCCCCCATCTTTCTCTATCCCTCTCCCCTCCTTTCCCTCTTCTTTCCCTCGCTTTCTCTCCCGTTCTCTTTCCCCATCCCTCTCTCTCTCTCTCTCTCTCTCTCTCTCTCTCTCCCTGTCTCTCTCTCGCAGACACGCACACCGTTTTATTCCGAGCATTTTTATGTGAATTAGGACCAAGAGGAGAATTACGTTGCCTAATATTTGTTTTTTTTTTCTATTTTATTCTATTTTATTATTCGACCGTTTTCACTTAGCTATTTGATCTTCCATCATCCTGATTTGATGATTGGCGATCTGGCCCTAAAGCTGATTTCCTATTTTGAAAGTGATTTGTTAATTGAATTGCAGTGCATCCCTAGATAGCAACAGGTTGGAGATAATGGGCGAGAGCTTGATGATACTTACTTTTCATACTTGCATGGCTACTGTCTTGAGTTTGTTTTCGTAAAAGAGTATGTAGACTCTCCTGTATCAATGCTTTGGGTTCCATCACTGGTAAGGTTCTTCTAGGTTCATGGTGCCACGATACCTTGGTAAGACCTTGGTTCGCTAGCCTGGAGAGATCCCGTGTTGGACCCCGGTGTCGGCCAAAGAAGTTCATCGGGATTTTCTGGCGTGTCCCCAGCGGTGCAGAACAAGAGGACCTGACAAGGGACAATCTACAGTCGTTCATATGGAACGAAAACCCGAAATCGCATGTATACATTGGTGTTCACACAGGTTCCATACACACACTGTCGTATGCTCATTTTCATGAGCCCAGTCGGTGCAAAACAGTTCATTTCGTAACTAACGGGTAGCCAATTCTGTTCATTGATGTGTTTATAGTTAAACAGTGACTTCTGAAATCTTGGGTTACCTTATCGGTCCTTCAGGGTAGAACATTAAACCCCATTTGATTTGATTTCATTTCTTATCGCCACACGCCAGAATTCTACATTCTAATCGTCGGTCTGGTTCCCCAACTACTCGGGCATTTGTTGAGTGAAAGCCGATTGTCGGAACTCGGCATCGTAAACCGAATTGGAAATTAAAACCTACTTTCGATTGACCTGAGAGATTATTAAGCAGGAATTATTTAAAAGCAGAGATTTTGCCCCCGGGCAGATTAAAAATAGAGGATCAAATTCAAAAAGAAAATGAATCATATTAATTTTGATCAATATGAAATCTATAGCCGCTGGTCGTAAGTTGAAAGATTTTGATTTTGAGTCTCATGCATACCATAAAAATGTTAAAGTTGAATCTTTGAAAGTAATCAGTCAATTAAGATATTTTGAATCTCTTACAAAAATTAGAAAAAAATATGAATGGAGAAAGGAATATCGATTATTTAAAAGATTTTAATTTCTAAAAACACGAAAACAGTACTGATTGATCAGATGAACACCATCGATGTATAAAGGGAAACATGTAGATACATATCACAAAACTGTTTATCAGAGTGGGTAGACGTGTA
This sequence comes from Patella ulyssiponensis, assembly GCA_963678685.1. Lineage (NCBI taxonomy): Eukaryota > Metazoa > Mollusca > Gastropoda > Patellidae > Patella > Patella ulyssiponensis. The sequence goes on along the minus strand of OY783232.1, from coordinate 58,012,752 downwards.
ACGTCACTGTTCATCCGGTTGGGTAGACATGTAATGTCACTGTTTATCAGCTTGGGTAGACATGTAACGTCATTGATTATCAGGGTAGACTTGTAACGTCACTGTTTATAAGGGTGAGTATAGATGTAACGTTACTGTTTATCACAGTGGGTATAGATGTAACGTCACTGTTTATCAGGGTGGGTAGAGATGTAACGTCACTGTTTATCAGGGTATAGATGTAACCTCAATGTTTATCAGGGTAGACATGTAACGCCACTGTTTATCAGACTATGGATGTAACATCACTGTTGGTAAGAACTTATATAGCTGGCACCTCGTCAGAATTCGTCATCTCGTTCATAAAAAACCTCCAATAACTGGGTTAATTTAAACATTAAATCTATTTTAAACTTTTCTCGTTAATATGTTGCTATTGATAAAAACCCACTGGGACACCATAATACCGGAAATAATTTTATCCCAATATATAGATGAAGGAGAAAAAGATATATTGGTGTAAAAATGATTTCACAAGATTCAGTCGATATCTGGAATATTATTAATTCAATCTTTAGTATTTAACTTATCATCAAGTATCGGTATCAAAAGAGAATAAAACATTCACAATACACATAAGGTCTGTCACTGCGTGCGTCAACTGGCTTGGTTTCGATTCACTAGTTGTACTTGACGAGGAGTAAGGTCACCTGTCCAACCTCGTGGATTTTCTCCTAGTCACCCGGTTTCCCCTCACTGCTAAAGACCCCTACGCGCAAGGGAATTATTGCAATAAAATTTAACCATATGTTAGTCCAGAAATGATTAGTTTGTGTCGAGTGAATGCTAAATCCATCTCTCTCTCTCTCTCTCTCTCTCTCTCTCTCTCTCTCTCTCTCTCTCTCTCTCTCTTTCACAGTTATTTGTCTTGCTATGAAATTTATTCGGCCTTGGGATCACATAGAAATACAGTACTTTCTTTATAGATGGTAGTCTCGACTTTGGAACAGAATTGCCCGGAGGACAAAGCAAAAAGAAAATGGGTTTGGACAAAACAGCAAATTTAGAGGCCGAATAAGGTTAACTTGCGCCCAAGGACAGTCTTAAGTAGTAAACCATTATAGCTTTATAAAGAGAGAGAGAAAGAGAGAGAGAGAGAGAGAGATGGAGAGAGATAGCTCCAGTAGTATGCTTACCCATGCCGATGATACATGCAAGTAAATTTTCTTGTCAGGTGATGCCATTAACGGTTCCGGAGAAATAGAAAGTTAAATTAAAAATTATGGATTCATATATCGACCTTGTGAATAGGAATCTTGCCTCGGGGATTGTTCGTCGTGCTTTGACCTGGAGGACGGAAAGTAATGGCAATTCAATTCTTGTAATGTAATGTTATTATACGTTTATAACGCTTGTGATGTTATATAAAATAGACTATAGAACATCGGTAGCTCAGTGAATGAGACGCTAGCTCAACCAGGAGGTCTACGGTTCGCTTCCCGTGTTGGCCACGACAGAAAGCTCCTCGCTATTTACCCTTGTTACGACGAGGGAGAGAAATGGGGTTTAACGTCCACTCGAAACAAACTAGATTATTTCGGGACTAACATATGTTTAATTTTATTTCAATACTTCGCTTGCGCGAAGGGGTCTTTAGCAGTGGGAGGAAACCGGGAGACCCGGAGAAAAGCCACGAGGTTGGACACGCGACCCTACTCCTTGTCACGTACAACCGGGGATTCGAAACCACGCCAGTTGACTCAATGACAGGCTTTATGGTACGGCACGCACGTGCTAATTATTCGGCCATATACCCCCCCCCCCCCCATCTGGGAGGAAACTCCTATAACTCCCTTGTACAGATTGGTGTACAGTAAAAATACTCATGACAGTTGGAATTCGAGATAAAAGTTGGTCATCGCGTCGCTGTTTTGGACCGGAAGGTTCCTTGGGATTTTTCCGGTGTAGTTTACCTTGACATTGGTCCAGGAAGGAGGGCCCGTGAACACATTGGTGTGCACGTGTAAGAGCCATTGGCAGTTTAAATTCAATTTAAGAGTAGACCATAGTGTTGCTCTTCGAACAAGAGTCCATCATCGCAATCTGTATAGCGTATGCCCGTCTTCATTAGCCCAGTTTGGAGCAGAACAGTACGACGTTAAACCCAGTTTCATATCATTTCATAAACCTTATTTATAACCAATGAGAAACCATGGCTATCGTTAAAGCCCCAATACCACTCTTGTTGTAACTGAATAATATGTCCCAATCTTTATACTGGTCAACAAATTGTATTCTTTTACAATATTCCAATTAATTGATGATACAAATTTCATCTTAACACATCTAATTTAAAAAATTGGAAAAAATCAAGTAATTCATTTGAAAAGTGTAACGTAAACTTTTCAAATGTAACTTGGATTTTAAAATATTTTCGAACCCTCTGGACAAGTAAAATAGGTTGTAATGGATAACTTACACAACAGGTAGGACACTTAAACATCTAGTACTTGGAATAAGGCTATTATTTATTTTCTAGAGCTGCCAAGCCAGCAAGAGTGTTATTGTCCCTTTAATCACGGGTATCGTAATTCGGGTAGAGTATGCTTACTGTTTAAATTAAACCACGTCCCATCCAAACGAATACCCGTACTTATGAATGCCTAATAAAAATACTTGTATTTGTGTATGTCTTATAGAAATACTTGTATTTGTGTATGTCTGATAAAAATAGTTGTTGTGTATGCCTAATAAAAAATACTTGTATTTGTGTATGTCTGATAAAAATGCGTGTAGTGTATGTCTAATAAAAAATACTTGTATTTAGGTATGTCTGATAAAAATACTTGTAGTGTATGCCTAATAAAAATACTGGTATTTGTGTGTGTCTAATAATAAAAATATTTGTACTTGTGTATGTCTTATAAAAATATTTGTACTTGTCCAATCAAAATACTCGTAGAGTATGTTTAATAGAAATACTTGCATTTGTGTATGTCTAATACTATTGAAAGAATATCTGTTCTTATGAATGTCTAATAGAGATACTTGTATTGTATGTCTCATAAAAAATACTTATACTTGTGTATTTCTAACAAAAATAACAGTACACCCAGCTAAAAATGTGGCGCCTGTAGAATTGCAACTGACGTGTCGGTTTCCAGTGAAATGATCGAGGAGAGTCGTTGATATTATTTACTCTAGTAACACAGTCTGGCACCGATGACGATATTGGAGTAATAAATCTCCATCACCTCACTCAATCTACACGGACTGTCAACCTATAATTTACTACTCTCACAGAATGCGTCCATCTTTCTCAAAACTTCCGTTTCTTCCTCATATCAAAAAGTATCTATAGTATATGTTGCTTTCCGACAAGAACCGGGTTGATTGGAGTGTACGTATTGCGCTAAACGGGTAAGGGTTAGGTTTAAGAATTTGGGGGACATAAGATGACGAAATGTGGTTCGTGATATTTCCTAGTTTTAATTAAAAATAATAAATATGCAATGCATTCGATTAATATACAGTTGATACAGTTGGTTTTTGTGTTGGTGGCGTTGCTGGCTTTCCTGTGACGTCGCTTGTAGTATTCTGGTATTTTGGTTTCTGAAGAAAAAATTATAAATTTGAGGCACTCGGATAAACGCCTTGCAATGCGCTATTGGGGTGATGTGGTCTGGACAGAAACGCTTCAATCTACAAGGGACGGACTTGGAATTTCTTGGCCAGCACATGGGTCGAATTCAAATTCAGCGGGACCTTCAGCTCCAGGTTAGCGAGCCAACGTCTTACTCGCCGAGCCATTAAGAGGAGGTGGGGCATCTCACAATGTACTTGGAGAGTGTCTTGTGTGACGAAATGTATACTTATTGAGTATTATTATGTTAATAATACATTTAGGAAGCCAAATTACTCTGTACTGTTATTCGCCGACCATTGAAAATCAAATGTAAAAATGAAACAGCATTACATGAACCGCCGTATATATCCTAATTAGGCTCATTAAAGGAACCTAAAGATTCCACTCTCTCCGCCATTCTGTCGTGTATAACATTCCAGGACCTTCTCATTAAAAGGCGTTGTATTTGACTAGCTCCGCTGAATGTAATTATTAACAACAAACGTGACTGTGTTCTGTTATATTTGTAAACTTTTACTTGATGATGTTCTTTTAGATCTGTTATTTGATGATGTCTTACAGATCCTTGACGTCAGATTATAGCTGAACAAAAAACCAAATTGTAACTTTGTCGGTTTTACAAAGTTTGAATTATTTTGTTGATAAAGCCGAATGGTTGTATTCAATCTTCAAAGCTTTATCTAATGTTACGAGTTAAGTCACGCGAGATTCATTTCAAAACATGTTTACCCAAACTTTGTCTCTTTTTTTCTTCATTAAAGATGCTTAATGTAAAAAGTAAATCGGACTATTGCGGGTTTTTATTTTGGATTCAAATGTACCATATACTATTATTTAGTCATTATTCAATTTTCTAGACTATCGGATGGCGGTGATTTTCAACAGACTTAATGTGAGAGAGAGAGAGAGAGAGAGAGGGAGAGAGAGAGAGAAATGGGGTTTAACGTCCACTCGACACAAACTAGGTCATTTTGGGACTAACATATGGTTTCAATTTTATTTCAATGATTCGCTTGCGCGTAGGGTTCTTTAGCAGTGGGAGGAAACCGGAGTGCCCGGAGGAAACCCACGAGGTTGAGAAGGCGCCCCTATCTCCATGTCACATACGCTCACACCAGGGCTCGAAACCACAGCCGCAAGCCAGAGGTGACCGGCCAGCTAGAGGTCGAAGCGCGGCACTCTAGACCACTAAGCCATTCCAATCCCCCCTTAATGTGAGACTTTGTTTACTATCGTATAACGTTAGTAATGATAATCGAGATTAGATTATTCTTCAACGGTCATAACTTCGCTCAGACTGGAGTAATTTTACTAGTATCTCATTTAATTATCTATTTTGGAACTATTATAGCAGGAGCCATCGTCTCTTTATATAAATCTTAAATAATTCATATTGAAGCCACTTAACTGTTTTTTCTAAAGCAACATTCCCTTATGAATCAACCTTAACTATATATTGGTTATGTTATTAGTGGGCTAAGGAGTTTTATTCCCCGTATGCGATGCCGGATTTTATGATTCAAAGCCAACTATATTTTGGTTATGTTTTTAATAGGTTATGTAGTCGTATTCCCCGTGTTAGATTCAAACTCAACTATATTTTGGTTATGTTTTTAGTAGGCTATGGAGTGAAAGATGTCAGATTTTATGATTTAAACTTAACTACATATTGGTTTTTGTTAAGTATGTTATGGTGTAGTACTCTCTTGTGTTGTTTTAACTCTTTTATTAATTGGTTAGGGTTTTCGTTTACTTTTTTTTTATTAAGTTTTATCCTTTAAAGGTATTTTAATTGTTATCTTGACTGTCAGTTGATCAATAATCGGGCATGTTTTTTGTACTTTTAAACAATTTATTTTCTGAATAAAGTAATGATGCTATTAAGTTTTATCGACAAATCCTGGGTTTTCCGTTTTTCACATTCTTGTGAGATTTCAGATTACGATTTTCTCTTGCGAGGTGTTTTAATCTAACTATAGTTTTCGTTAATCCCCGTTTAGCGCAATTAAAATCCACTCAAACATTTTTTTCGTCATTTGGGAACAGAACAGTAGGACGTTAAACCCCATTTCATTTCTTTCTGAATACCGATAATACACCCAAATCACAGCAAATAGAATCCATGTTAAACAAACTTATTTTATATTAAAGCGGGAATTTCATATTTTCTAAGAAAGTCAAAACATATTTATTTCCATGTCTTTTGCTCAATAGTTTGTCAACTCACTATTATACGATTATAGGCATTATTTCCCACACGTTAAAATCATTCACACCGGAAATAATAACACAATTACTTCCCTTGTTTTTCTATTCCCCCATGCAAAAGCTATCTTCAAACGTTTGAATTTGAAGTTGAAAATGACATTTTTGCCATTTTCCCGACTGGGAATAGTGAATTATAGGATTAATAGGATTATTATTTAACAAGGGAGGACTGTGTATTGATACCATTTATTTTAAGGCTTCATTTTAATACATTTTAAAAATGTAACTTGAAAATATGAAATTCTCGCTTTAAAGTTTTCATACCAACGTCTTCATTCGAGTTTATATACTCATCATTCGCTTTCTTCAGTAAAAAAGCGAATAAATTTAAAGGTTAAAAAACGTATTATAGTAATCTCTCTCATTCTCTGGGATATTTCAAACCTATTACCATTTAAATCCCAAAGAACATCAGAGAATTTATTTTTTAGAAGAAAGAAAATCGAAATATCAGTAGGGACTTACATGGTTTCTCAAATTCTAATTTAGTTTCCTAACAAAACGCGTGATAGAAATCAATTAAATTAAAGAATATAAATCCTTTAATCGTCTTGTCCCTGTCGTGTTTTCATAATTCCAGAGTTTCACTTCATTCATGCTAAATTTCAATTTAAATCGATTTTTTAAAATCCGTTGATTCACAGCCTTAATACTCTCCTGGCGTACTCTTCAATATAAGATTATTTATCTTGTTTATCTTGATTTCTCATGTTTTCTTTTCTACTTCTGGGAATTTCAAAGATTTTCTAAAATGTCTTCTGTTTATTGGGATTAGCCTTGGGTATAGAATATCCACCAAGAAGTCAATGTATTTTAATCTAATTGTCAAATGGTTAGCAGGCGTCGTGAGTTAAACAATAAAGACTACCACAGTATTTATCGCAGGTAATGTCGTGTATTGGATCATACTGGACTCATTCAATTCCACTACCAGCCAGTTTTCTTTTTTTTTTCAAACTGAAGTTAAAGATGTCTCACTAACTTAATTCAAATGAAATAAATACTAGCCTGAACATTACACATATGCCCACAAAATATTTATCATCGAATTCCCAATAATTGATACAACTGATACATTCTCCGAGACTGTGTAAGTAAAACAAACCTCAAGCACATTTCATTACAGGTTAGATTATATAAATCACAACTGTGGAGAGACTAGAATGCGAAATAGTAAGTGCTGGGGACTGCATCACATACAATAAGACAAAAAGCAAATACGTAAAACAAACGAACATATCAAATTAAAATAGTTACGGAACCGTTTGCTTACATTTTCGATGTGACGTTAATAGTCCGGTGACGTTAATAACCGCCACCCGAGCTGTGAATTTATGAGACCAAGTTTTTCTAGACCAGTTTTTTGTGTAGATTCCGAATCTGGGTGGTGATCAGGCGTTTGAGGGGGCTTTTTCGATATATAGGGGTCCAAAGTCTGGCTGTGTGTGTGGGCGGGTGGGGTGGGGCATGTCATTATGTTGACATAATATATTGATAAAACAAATTTCTAGGACTTCAGCCACCGGACTATAAATAATCTATTCAAATTCTGGATCGGCGATCATTTTAAAACGAAACGAGTATCGTGTAGCCGTTGGATTTTATCAAATCGCGTAACAATGCGATAAAGTTCCACCCTTATTGAAATCAGGGCCTTGTGTCTCAGAATCTCAACTAATGATAAAATCCAAATTTTAGTAAATACTTCATTTTTGATTCGCTAAGCACTTAAAGATACATTATGGGAGATAAGATAACGAGTTGGCAGTTCTCACTACAATAGTTAAAGACTACCTAATGTAAAGGCAATTTGCTGAAAATTTCAATCAAATTGATCCACTATTAGCTTAGAACTAAGCGATTGAAATTTCCGCTTAGCCTCGGTCATCATTACTAAAGTCGCTAAGACAAAACCAATAGTCTCGGTTATCCATTTTTATTGGTAAATCACGAAGGAAAATATTTCAGCGAATCGAACTACAATCCAACAAAAATCTCATGCTAGCCTCAACATCAAGAGTTGATTATAGTCTGAATAGGATAATTGATGTTTAATTAATAGTTTTTATAACATTTCAGGCCTAAAGAAAGACCTACAATAGGCAGATTTTGGCTCTTGCAAAATGCATGTTTAAATCAATCTATTATTATCCAATCAAAGAACTAACATTTGGATTTTTTCTTAGTTAAAATTTCGTGAAACAGACATCAAAATTAGTTCATTATTAAATATGTTAAGCTGGGTGAAGTACAGTTTTGGGTCAGTAACGTTTTTGTAATCAAATCATTACAAAACTTGCCAAAAGGAAATATTTAGAACCACCCACTCATATGGCTGGGGGTAAAACGGAAGACATCAGTACTCCCGTCAAAAGGCAAAAACCTAGTAACTCACTGTTTTCTTATTTTGAGAAAACAAAGGGAAACGAAATGAATGAATATTAAGCCCCGGCTTATCCATTGATTTTACTATTGAGTGACTAGGTTTTTCCGTGGCATACTAGGCAAATGAACGGAGTTGCTAGGTTGTGTCATGGGTGTAACTGCTTACAAAATCAAAAGATTGGAATATCTAGAACAATAACAGGAAGCACATACCCTAGTAACTACAAATTTGGTTCTAACTCATTTTGATAAAACAAAAAGTGAGTTACTAGGTGTTGCCTTTGTGACAGTATTTTGTCTTTTAATCAACCTCTGATGACAACACTGGTATATAACTTCTAATAATACCTTTATTCTGCTTCTTACAATAGGTACAAACATCGTAATGTACACGACCGTAGAACTAACTGATATGGAGGGAGTCGAATGTCTTACCTTGGCTTAACACGAGTGTGCTAACTCCAGAAGCTCTCGTCTCGTCTCGGGTCGTGCCAAGGCGACCATGGCCTTCGCTCAGTCCTGGTCGGACCTAACTCCTGGCCCTGACTGGACCTCACTCCCAGCCCTGACTGGACCTAACTGAAGATTCGTTTCTGTTCTGAGTTTATAAACGTATTCAAGACAAAGGAGCTCATTAGACACCTGTCTAATGTATCAAGCATCATATCAGGTTTAACATTCAATATAGTTTATCAGACTAAGAAAGTTAGATAAGACATGCCAACAACAAGTTACACAATGACATAAGGAATGCTACCAAGATCTCCAGCCGAGTGTTGATAGCAACAGGTTTATGTTACAATCACTAACACGTATTTTAATATGGCAGGACGCCTCTATGACATATGTCATTGTGTTATACCTTTTTACGGGAGAGTAGTGGAAGCATTTCTACGTTGCTTTGGTACCGGTTTGATAAACAGAAACTGAAATTATTTAACGCAACTCCCGTTAACAACAGCCATGCTACGTCAAACCAAATAGACTAGATCATTGGTCACCTTTGTCTAGCCCAGGATTACCAGCCTGATAATTGAATTTACACTTTAGGCCACAGGTAATGTTGAACTAAGTCTGATAATAAATTTATGTTTGTCTTGACGAACGCGGTGCTTAATAGATGATTTATTCTATGGATAATATCTATAGAACTGTAGAGATACCAGAAGGCAACCGTGTTATCGATAGACACTGAAAAAAATCTTGTGTGAAAACTGAAATAAAATGAGAGTGGGTTTAACGTCCTACTGTTCTGCTACCACTAGGATAATGAGGACGGGCATACACCACACAGTATACTACATGGAGAATTTTGTCTGGGCAGCTGCACCATGGCCTACTCTTATATTGAATGCATGTCAGTGTATACACGGGACCTTGGTTTTTCATACCATCGGATTGACTAGACAGCTGTCCTTGTCAGGCCCTCTGCCGTGGATCACTGACAAGGCGATACCACGTCGGAAAATCCCAATGAACCTTCTCGGTCAATGCAGGGATCGAAGACCCTACCTCCAGTTTAGCGAAAATTAATTTATACAAACGTGTGTTCTTTTCTTACGAATTAAAAGAGAATAGACAGTGAAATTAAAATAAAGTGAACACTTCAGTCAAATTGCTTTAATCTGAAAGGAGAAATTACTGATTCAAATTTAGAGCTATCCTGGATCACCATAACGTTAAATTATCCATCATAAAATATATTGAAACCACTAAATATCACAGGTTTACAATGGCATCGAGGGTATATTATGGTCCTAATAAGTTAATTAATGTCCAATTCATAATTTAGATAACATTTCAGACCTAAAGAAAGACCTACAATCGACAGATTTAGCTCTTGCAAAATTTCTATTTAACACAGAAGTTGTTTTGTTTTAACACAAATGTCTGTTGTTTAATAGACTTGTGTTAAAAATTGCTGTTGCTAAATAACAATCTGGTTAAAATGCGTGTTTCGTTTTTTATCCTTTCGTTGGTCTACACTACATGAGGGTTAGGGTAAGGGTTAGGCTTGATCATGGGTTAGGGTTAGGGCTTGCCCTGTTTACATCGCGGGACTTTGACAAAATCTACAGGTCCTAGCCCTTACCCTAACCCTAACCCACAATCTATATATGACGTCATATGTGCTAAAATGCGTAGGACCGTCTTCGATCTAGCGTTCTCCGAGGATCTGACCGGTTGTTGCGATGGGTCACGTCCGAGGCCATGCGAGAGGCCTTTGACCCTATGACGTTAGACATTTAATTAACCAATCTGCATTGATGTTAGTAGTGGATTGCCCACAGTTCCGTGCAAAACAATCTAAAGCTCACCGTAACAGACCGTTTCATTGGCTAATACCTCACACCTTTCAGAACACGAGTTAAATAATAAATCTTCAATACCCTAGTGTAGAGAGACAAGTAAACGAAATTTTGAACCATAAAAACGAAATAGGATCTGTGATATAAGCAGATTGGTTAAATAGAGACAGCTAACTTGTGTTGTTACAGCACAGGATTATTTTTACATTGTACGTTGGTGGATTAGTCGATATATATTAGGAGATATATGTTTATTATATATAAGGTTAGTGTGTCGATATTTGGAAGCTGATAGGTATATATTTATAGGGTCGTTGTATCGATATACTAACTAGGTTAACTTGATTAAATACCAGGGAGTTATAACGATTTCTAGTTTCATAACTCATTATTTACGATAATAATAGGGATGAACTCCAGGGGACATTGAGTTCGTTCTCAGAATGGTCAATTGATAATTATACAGAATCTGAAAATAGAGAGGTCGAACTTAAGAGTCATTGTGGCACCGAGTAAGCAAGGTACTGACTTACTAAACAGGACGTACTAGCTTCGATCACAGTGTTGGGCGTGATTTTCTAGCGTGGTTTCGCTCTTCGTCGGTGCTAACGGACATTGTCTTCCTTCGTTCGAATGTGGCTTCCGTGTACACAGTATCGTGCACGTAAAAGCACCCCGACTGTTGGAATGCGAAATAATAATAGGTCATATCGCCGCTATTCGGTCCAAATGTCCCTCATAACTTTGATAGCACGGTTGGAACACAAACCGATCTGATTAAAACACAGATCCTTTTTCGTTTCGTTTTGTTATAGTTCAAAATTCCGTTTTACTTGTCTTTACTACTGTAAGATATGGAATAGTTGTCATCATTGACATGTGCTGAATGAGGTGAGGGCTTAGTCAATGAAATGGTCAGTTACAGCGATTTCTAGGCCTTTTGGTTCACTGAACTGTGGGTAAACCACTACAAACGTCAACACTGATTGATTAATCAATGTCGCTCGTATGACCTCTGACGTGAGCTCCCAGTACTGGGCAGATCATTACGCAATGTAGGCCATCGGAAGTATGAAAAAAAACTAAACGAAATATAGGTCTGTAATTTAATCATATTGTACAGAAACCTAAGTCGTTAAAGATAATTTCACTTCATTTCCGTTTCTTTAACCGTTCTTGCCATTTTGATTTTGTTCTGCATTGAACCGAGTATAAAATCGGCCTCTTGAGGATAGAAGAACGAAGACGAATTGTCTTCTTGATTATGAACTCAACCATGATGTATTTACGTATTTGTGCCCAATTAAAACAAACAGATGTACGGCTTATTCAAACATACATTTTTATTTACATGCAGATGAACGGAATCGAGCAAAGGTTTTAAAGATACTTGAAAAAAGTATTTTTTCATATTTGAATATTACTGGATGTTCTAAAGAATTCCAACAGGGTCATTATGATGTGCAAATTGTCATATGACATGCAGATAGGAAGGCTTTAGGTCATCGCTTGGTTTAAAGATTGCCAGATAGATCATAAGGTCTGTCGTTAAGACAAGTGTTGGGGTTTCGATTCCCCGCTTGTCCGTGACAAGATAGGGTTGCCTTGCCTGTCTAGCCGCATGTGATAGAGAGAGAGAGGGGGGGGGGTAACGTCCACTCGACACAAATAATGTCATGTCGGGACTATCATGGTTTGATTTCTTGTTCAATAGTTAGCTTGCGTGTAGGGGGTCTTTAGCAGTGCGAGGACACCGGACGACGCGGAGAAAACAAACGAAGTTTGACAGACGACCCTACTCATTGTCACGCACAGCCGGGAAATAGATTAAAATAGATTAGAAACCATGCCAGCTGACTCAATGACCCAACGCATACACGCGAACCATTCAGCCACCCAATTCCCCGTATTTAAGGTCAGCTTTGTAGTGTTTTAGACATATGTATAGAGAACCACCATCTCCATCCCTATTGTCGAGATCTGGTTGTCATGTAGTATTAATGGCAAGTTGTTGGAGTGTTAATAAATATCTGGAGATCAGTTGGAATGTCATAGACTTGATCCTATTATGTTTCCTGTTGTATTAAGACTAGAATCACCTCTACTGTTTCCTCGGCTCTATTACACACAAATCTCTGATTTTATGTCGATAATAAACAGTCATAACAAGAACGTCATTTCACGTATTCAACAGTCATAACAAGAACTTCATACCACGTAACAAGAACTTCATTCCACTTGGCTGTACTAAACAGCCATAACAAGAACTTCATTCCACTTGCCTGTGCTCAACAGTCATAACAAGAACTTCATTCCACTTATCTGTACTAAACAGTCATAACAAGAACTTTATTTGACTTATCTGTACTAAACAATCATAACAAGAACGTCATTCCACTTAACAGTCAAACACTGCATTCCATTCATTCAACTTGTTTGCACTCAACGGTCAGAACACGTAACAGTCATTCCACCTGTTTGTACTTTACAGTCATAACAAGAACATTCATTCAACTTGTTTGCACTCAACAGTCCGAACACGGAACACATAACAGTCATTCCACTTATCTGAACTCAACAGTCATAACAAGAACTTTATTTCACTTCATCATATATTAAACACGCACTTCAGATTACATCTCAGTTTCATCTTTCATCCCTTGGTCAGAGACTAGAGGCGGACAGACACCAATCTCGTAATATCACGGATAAAACTGTCTTAATATATATCTACAGGTCTTTTATTTAACACGCAATTGATGATTTACATTACATCGTTATATTGACAATTACTGGACCATATGCAACATTCGCCTGAGAATGCTTTGTTAACTCGGGCCCGATATCGTGGAACGGAAAGAACATTTAAATCAAAGAATATCTCCACAACCGTCAAAGTCAAATCCGAATAAGCGTTTACATAAAATCAACTCCGAATAACCGTTTAAATCAAAACAAATCTGAACAACTGTTTAAATCAAAACAAATCTGGAATAAACGTTTGAATCAAAACAACTCAGAACAGCACTTTGAATCAAAACAAATATGCACAACAAATATAAACAACATTTTAACAGCCGTTGCATCAACAATAAATCTGGATAATCTTTTAAACACCACCCCCCCCCCAATAACCTTTTGAATAAAAGTTGAATCTAAGCAACCACTTGAATCAAAACAAATCTGCAATTACCGTTGGAATTAAATCGAATCTGTACAACCATTTGAATCAAAAGAAACCTGAAATAAAGCAAACAGATATGAAAGACCGTTGGATTAAAAAATCAAATCTGAACTATCGATGTTTAAAGCAAAACAAATATAAACTATAGATGTTTAAAGCAAAACAAATGTGAACTAATAATAATAATAATAGTCTATTTATATTGCGCAATATCGATGCATGAGCATGCTCAAAGCGCAGTCCAAAAATGATCACAGCTGTCATAAATTGAATGCTTTCTATAGATGTTTAAAGTAAAACAAATGTGAATAGTTGTTTGACTATATATCTTTAGAACAAATACGAGACAAGACATGACGTGGAGCAGTCATAAACCTGACATGCACACCTAATGAAAACTGAAACAAATCGTATCTGTATCAGTGGTCTGTCTACAAGAATGATTAATATTTGCAGACATGATGTTTATGGAGACATTGGTAGACAATTTATTCAACATCCTGTATGGTTTACGATGTATAATGGAGAGGTGGTATTAATTAGTCTAGACTAAGTATACGTATACATTTATACATGGTATATCATAGTATGGCCATTAGTACCCGTAACATTAAATGTTGACCGTCATTAAAACCCGACTGACAAATCATTGAATCATTATTACCATCAATTATACTGAGTTGAATACATATAGATACGTCTATACATTAAACAACGATATAGGTTCATCCAGTCTCTAATACATATAGATTCGTCTATACATTAAACATTGGTATACTTTTATCCAGTCTTTATTACGACGCACTAATGTCGCCTTCTACTTAAGGAAATGTCTCCATTGTGAATTCACCAAGAATCCTGCTTGTTACAGAAATAATTACCCTCAGCTTAAAGATACATTAAATGTAAGATTCATATAAGAGGTGGTTGTTCTTGGTATAATAGTTTAAAAATAGATAATTTCAGTCAAACTATCTTTTCTGGGCGACGATATAAGTCTTCGACGTTTAATAATTTAGTTTCGAATGTCAAGTACTTGTGTTTCTATAATAAAAGCCTCGATTATCAACCTTTAAATTATGGCGATTGACTTCCAATTCATTGAAAATCGCGACCATCCCATCGTCTAGCGAGTTGATTATGGGATTGTCTGTCTCATTAATCATTTATAGAACATTTGAGGCTAAAAAAAGGAAGAAACCCGGAATACGTCCGGCATCCTAATAAATATAGTAACTATAACTGCACGCAGCGGCTGGGTATAATAGTAACTATCGCTACACGTAGCGGCTAGAAATTAAGCCCATAGACTGTACCAAATCATATTAGATACATACCAACGCTTATAACATTATCGGTTAGTAGGTATTGGATACAGGCCTACATGTATAACGTTATTGGTCACTAAATATTGGATACATGCCTATACCTATAACGTTATCGGTCACTAAATATTAGATACAGGCCTACATGTATAACATTATTGGTCATTACACATTAGATCCACGCCTCCATGTATAACGTTATTGGTCGTTACATTAGATACACGCCTGCATGTATAACGTTATTGGTCATTACATATTAGATACACCCCTGCATGTATAACGTTATTTGTCATTACATATTAGATACACGCCTGCATGTATAACGTTATTGACTATTTATATGTATTTTATACACACCTGCCAGTATAAATTGATGATTTTACGTCAGAAACAAGCCTTTATGTATAACTTTGTCAATTGCTACATATTAGATAGAAGACTATATATGTGTATGACGTTATTGATTGTTATATATTAGAAAGAAGCCTACATCCACGCCTAGATCTGTATATTATGTAATTTCAGTATAATATTATCCCCACATCTACATCACTTCTGTATTTAATGGCTTGCTCATTCCACACTTCCATTAATAAATACACTGTATGTAATTTTATGGTAATGTTAGTTATATTATACCCACACCTACATCTGTATTTAATGGCTTGCTCATTTCACAACGCTGTTAATAAATATGTAATTTTATCGTAATTGTATTCCCCCGCTGGTGTCTCATGATAAATGTTTCAGGTTTAATGATAATGTAGACTGTCCACAAGGCGACTGGAAGAAAGTGTTCAGCTTTTGTCCCATTACTAAACTAGGTCTACATACCATATACATAATAAATTAAATTGTACTCTTACGTTATTCACCGAGTAAGCACACTCTGTCTAATTGACAACATCCGTCGTATCACATTATGACACTAAAACGCAACTCTCTATTACTAGAAATCAGCCCTGTATACCCTTTTTTCCATGCAAATGCAGGTGACCCTTGGTTTTGCGTCCCATCCGATCGACAAGACACCCTGTTTTCCTTGTCAGGAGCTACCACTAACAAGTAGCAACCGGTCTAGAAAGATACGTAACTTTTCTCGACCTGCCTGTAGCGATTCAAAACGCATAGATGTGAACTATAGACATTCTAGTTCAGACCACGTCCTACGGTTCTGCTCCAAATGGGCTAATGAAGACGGGCATACATCATACAGTGTGCTTGGAGGGAAGTTTGGCCTGGACAGCGGCTATACGGCCTACTCTTCTATCAAATTCCAATTGTCAATAGATATTTTATAATAACGGGCACGCCAATGTGTACACGGGATCTCGGTTATTGGTCCCATCAGAACAACTAGACAGCTGTCTTTGTCAGGCCCTCCCGTCCTTCTTCAGTGACATGGGGGAACCATAGCGGAAAATCTTTATGACCTTTCTGGGTCTGGTTACCAACATGGTGAAATTAACAAGCTATTGAAGGTGATGATCTTGTCTCTAGAATATAAAATGGCGTATTTATCCGTTCTAAAATACTGCAGGCCATGTTAACAGGAAGAATGTCCAGACGTAAATTACCAGGGTCTTTACAGACAGGAAGTGGAATTATACAAATGTTAAGCCGGTGTATTACATGGACTACAGGCAGTAAGAGATGATATCACGCTGTTGCTACAGGCAACATTACACATACTCCAAGTGATCATAAGTAGTGCTGATCATCCCATAGAACACCACAAACAGATGTCATTGAATATATCACTCTTGTTTCTCGTTGTCTGGATAATGCTTCTAAATTACAAGTAGACAGGAGCAATGAGTATTGGTGACAGATTAAACACGTCTGGTTATAAACATACGTAGTATATTAGAGGTAGGAATCACTGATTAGTCATTATCTAATTCTTAAGTAAAAACATACATTATGCAACAGCTAAATCGAGCTATTGCAGCAACAGCTAAATCGAGTTATTGCAGCAACAGCTAAATCGAGCTATTGCAGGCCTTTCTTTAGGCCTAAAATGTCATATAAATAATGAATCAGACATTAATTAACTTATCCAGACCATAATCAACTTTTGATGTCATTGCTAGCCTGCGATATTTACTGGATTGTAGTACGATCTTCACTCTACGTTCATTGATGATTAAATTAAAAGTGGATAATCGGGATTATGTTTTTTATGATACGACTTGAGTTATGATGATCGAGGCTAGGACTAACATTCATTATATAAGAGCTAAATCTGTCTATTATAGTTTCTTCTTTAAGCCTGAAATGTTATAAAAACTATTAATTAGACATTTATTAACATGAAAAGACCATAATCAACAATCGATGCCATCTACCGATGATTAAACCAAAATACTGGATAATCGAGACTTTAGTAATGATGACCGAGGCTTGGCCTAAAATTCAAACGCTTACATTTCGGTTCGTAGGTGAGCAATTTGACTGACATTTTCAGCATATTCCCTTTACATTATCCTTTTTCACTATTATGATGCGAAATGTCAGCTCTTTGTTTTATTTTCCATCATGCCTCATTAATGTAACTTCAGTTTGTACAATTTGTAAAGCATGATTTATATTCCATTTTTTGTAAAACATTATTTTCATTATTTTCTCCTTGATTATGTTCGGTGAAATATGAGAATAGTCCAATCTGAACGACATTTGTTTACGCCTTTTTAGTCCTTTCAACACGTTTTTGATTATTTTTTTTCTTTGGTCGTTTGTCAATTCAATCCACTATTACTAATTGCTTCCGCATTGACTTATAGCTATTTCTTTGTTTATCACAACAATGGTGCCGAAACCATAAAATACATGTATGTGTGAGAGCGAGAGAAAAAAAGGGGGGGGGGAAAGAAATGGGGTTTAACGTCCACTCGACACAAACTATGTCATTTCGTTATTAACATATGGTTTAATTTTATTTCAATAATTCGCTTGCGCGTAGGGATCTTTAGCAGTGGGAGGAAACCGGAGGACCCGGAGAAAACCCACGAGGTTGGACAGGCGACCCTAGTACTTGTCACGTACAACCGGGGAATCGAAACCACGCCAGTTGACTCAATGACAGGCTTTATGATAGAGCACGCAAGTGCTAACCATTCGGCCACCCCACCCCACCCCACCCCCACACGACTTGTTTATGAAATATTAATTGCTATGATAGAGAATGGATATAGGATCCTATATTTTCACCACAAGATAACAACAACAGCAATCATTACAATGGACCAACATTGAATTCTAATTCTTGCTTTTAATTTCTTATGTGCCCAGATTGATTATATGACAAATTCAGAAACCAAAATTGAAATACCCGCCCCCCATTCCCCTTCCCGCGGGATCCATCCCCTTGATTTGATATTGGTTGTTTATGAATTGCAATGTCTATGTAGTTTGTCGTGTCCGCGGGTTTATCCTATCCATAGGTTTCTCTTGTCCGTAGGTTTGTCTTATTCAGAGGAAGAGGGGTTAACGAGTGCGCGTTGTATCATAAAGCCTGTCATTGAGTCAACTGGCGTGGTTTCGATTCCCCGGTTGCGCGTGACAAGGAGTATGGTCGCCTGTTCAACTTTGCGAATTATTGAAATAAAATTAAACCATGTTAGAACGGAAATGACCTGGATTGTGTCGAGTGGACGTTAGACCAGACAGTTGGAGGGGGGCATCGAACGGTTTAATACATGCGCATTAGATCAATAGGTCTGTCGTTAAGTCAAGTGTCGTGGTTTTGTGTCCCAGTTTGCACGTGACAAGGGGTAGAGTTGCCCGTCCAGCCTCGCGGTCGTCCTCCAGGTCCCCGGTTTCCTATTTGAGACTAAAATATTCTGTTGCAATATGTATACAGGGTGTGTCGACCACGTGATTCGAACCTAGGAATTCTATGTCCTGAGTCCAGTCTCTCGTAATCTGGAAAAACCTAGTAACACTGTTGAATGTAGATTTGAGAAAACAAAGAAAAGCTGGGTTTTTTTCAGAATCAAGCTACTGAATATAAACCAATTTTATTGTGTTTTTTTGAATGAAGATAATTAGCAGTCGTTTCAGTGAAGGAGAAAAGGGCTATTATTATATACATGTGTACTAAGTCAAAATATGGGTCTAACTCAATTTTCACCAAACAAAATTTGACTTGCTAGGTTTTTGTAGATTACGGGAGCAGTGCTGTAAGAGTTAGACTACCGTCTCCCTCCAAACAATATCATTGTAATAAAGATGTGCAATACAAGTAAAGAGTTTAACATTGGACCCTATCTCGGTGAAGTATTTTTGTACAATTAGAAAACTAACCCTTTTTTCTCCCCTAATATACTTCATTTGTCCAATTTTGGCCAATGGGGCCACTGACCCCTCTTGACCCAGGAATGTGAACAATCGCGAAAAGAGTCAAATATGAATATATATATTAATACAACAAACTGCTAAAAACAAATAATAATGCAAAGTTAAGCGAATGCAGAAAAAGCCTACGCTGAAATCCCAAATGTCAAAGCACGTCAAGCTGTTACTAAGTGTTACAAAGAAACAAAGACATTATATTGTAAACCATTTGAAGGAAAATGATTTATTCCGTGTATAAAAATATACAAACATTTACTGAAAAACAATTAAAAAAACATATAACAGAAGATCAAATGAAAGATATTTCTTAAACTTCCTAGTACCGATTTCACATCTTCCAGCAAGATAATTATCAATAAAAATAATGTAGATATTTATATGACCTTTTGCTAAGATTATAATTTACTAGTTCTTTTTACAACACATAAAATTGAGTTGAAAGATAAAAAAAACAATAGGTGTAGAAAAATCAACGAGAGTTGCTAGATAAAAACAATGTTTAGGACAATCACTGTAATTTGTTTGTGAGTTGTTAGTTAACACAGATAAATTATAGTCACGTCATAACTCACCATCTTTAGAAGCAGGATATGCTTACGCTTTGTAGACCCACCGATATTACTTCTTAGTTTAGGGAGATTACATTTCTAACATACCTCATTCAACATAAAAACTTTATTATTATATCTAATGTTATATACAGTGTTGTGTACAATGTGTGTAATGCTATATATGTTACAGTCAATGTCTATAATCAGGCAATGTGTACAATGCCTGAAATAACCAGTCAATGTGTACATTGCCTAATGAGGCCAGTCATTGTGTACATTGCCTAAAATTTCCAGGCATTATGTACATTGCCTGATTAATTAGCCCAATTATTTTACACATTGACTGATTGTTGAAGAGCGATTATTGAGAAGACTAGATTACCACAGGTTTCGTTCTGTGATCACATAGGCTTCATTTCATATAAAAGATACTTTAATAGGTTTAAAAAAATCATTTGATTTTTAAAATGACTTTGAAAAATAACTACTTTGATCAAAAATAACTTTGATAAAAAAATGACTATGGTAATCCAGTCTTCTCAATAATCGCTCTTCAACAATCAGTCAATGTGTAAAATAATTGGGCTAATTAATCAGGCAATGTACATAATGCCTGGAAATTTTAGGCAATGTACACAATGACTGGCCTCGTTAGGCAATGTACATATTGACTGGTTATTTCGGACATTATACACATTGCCTGATTATAGACATTGGCTGTAACATATACAGTGTTTACACTACAATATACAATGTATCTAATGTTATGTACAATGTTGTATACAATGTATCTAATGTTATGTACAATGTTGTATACAATGTGTCTAATGTTATATACAATGTAATACAACGTGTCTAATGTTATATACAATGTTATGTACATGCACAATGCTGTCTAATGTTATATATACGGGTAAAAAGAGGTGGTAGGGGACTAGCATTCAACCTACAACGATAAAAGTCGTGGCCATATTCGACTGACTTATAAATCAATTTATTTTAGTAATACATAACGCGTATCCTGTCTCGCTGTAGGCCTGCATAGTTCAGCTGGGACGTGTCACCCTCTCTCCGCCTAGGCATCAATAATGCAGGGTGGGGGGGAGGGGCTTGGTAACGAACGGGGTGTAGTTAGGCCAAATTTGGAATCTTTATTCTATCTGTGAAAGGAATCTCTATTCTACCTGTTGAAGGAAGCTATATATTCCACCTGACCCCGAGTTCAAAAAGTATTCTCAGACTTAAGTTAAGAATTTAATCAACTTTCAATCTTTGATCCACAAACACAAAACTTTACACATAGTTTCTTATTGGTGTACTTGATACATAAAACTACAAAAAGGGTTATATTTTAGTCAAAATAAAGCAAACAATTTTGATTAAAATCTAAATTTAAGTCTGAGAATGTTTTGTGAACTCGGGGCCTGGTGAAGGAATCTATATTCTAACTGAGTGTAAATATGTATGTAAATTACCGGTTAACCTGTTTTTATTTTCACCGGAGTCGTAATAAAGCGGATATAATCAATATTTATTGTATCCTGATCATGGATCGCTCGCTATAATTAACACAGTCACAATATTTAATTCATATCAAGTATAAAAAAATGGCATCATCTCCCACCTTTACATTTCTGATTATATAACTATTATCGATCAATAAGTTTCTTTATAATCTCCATAATATTATTCTAGGCCAGTATTTGTCATATTTTTTTATATCAGGAATGAAATAATATTCTAGGCCAATTTTTGTCAAACAGAAATGTAATTATATCAGGTTTAGTGTTTTATTGTTTTGTTCCGACTATGTTAATGAAGACGGACATAAGGTATACATAGCGCCATGAGGGACATTCTTCCCCGGAGTGTCTTTCAAGGGATGTTTTATATGCACGCCCATGTGTACACGGGACTTCGGTTATATGGCCTATCCGAACAACCAGATGGCTGTCTTTTCAGGCCCCGTGTCCTCCACCTCTGACAAGGGAAACACACCGAAAAATCTCTAGGATCATTTAAAACAAATGTATGCTTCTTAATGGCATAATTATTTCGTTGACGAGTAAAACCCCGTTTTAAATACCCACAAGTGTTCAACCAAATAATAATGAAAGTTGTTGATATTCTAGTTGAGCATAAGACTGCGAGGGGTGGTAGAATTGTTAGCGCCTGAGCGTTGCATCCTAAGGTCTGTCATTGAGTCAACTGGCGTGGTTTCAAATCCTCAGTTGTACGTGGCAAGGAGTAGGGTAGCTTTACCAACCTCATGAGTTTTCTCCAGTTGCTCCGGTTTCCTCCCACTGCTAAAGACCCCTACGCACGAGCGACTTATTGAAATCAGATAGAACCATATAATAGTCCCAAAATGACCTAGTTTGTGTCTAGTACACGTTAAACTCTCTCTCTCTCTCTCTCTCTCTCTCTCTCTCTCTCTCTCTCAAGATTGTGATGTTATGTAGACGGTCTATATAAAGGACGTGGGCTGTCTTCACATCGCACGAAGAGATTTAAAGTGGAATTAATACGATTCTAACTCAAGAGATTTGGTCCTTTCAGATGTTATATATTGAAAGGCGTGGGAAAGAAATAATTTCCAGTTGTATAGTTAATATGCTGGAAGGTTTATATCTGTTCGCAAACTTGAAAGCCGTCATTCAGGCGAATACTAATTCTACAAGAGGCATAGAAATAGTACTTCAGAAATATAGGAATAGATGGTTGCCGAGAATTTCTGTAGGGTATACATATCAATTTTATTCCTCTTTCTAGAGAATCTGGTGATTGTAGTGGAGAAATTTCCTAAACTATATTTTAATATATCCCTGTTTCGTTTTGTGCTTAATGCAGGAATAATCGTGTGTATTATTTTTGTTCTTCATTTTGACGGAAAGAGAATTTAATCTTTGCTATTTATTATTAAAACGAAGAGATCGGGTGGATATATGGCGTCTGCTGATATCATCCGGGTTGTCATCTGACATAAAAGACACTGCGCACTCATTGGCGTGTATATAAAAGATTCCTCCGACATAATCCAGGTCATATCGGAACTAACATTTGGTTCAATTTTATTTCAATAATTCTCTTGCACGTAGTTGGAAAGGTGACCATACTCCTTGTCACGTACAACCGGGGAATCGAAACCACGCCAGCTGACCCAATCACAGACCTTAGGATACAGCGCACACGAGCTAATCAGGTCAAAATTCACTTCATAACACATTGAATGGCGTATTCCCGTCTTCATTATAGCTCTCCTTTCTGCGTCACTGATAAGGGTAAACCACGCCGGAAAATCGAGATGAACTTTCTAGACCAATGCAGGGATCGAAAACCCAACCTCCCGGCTAGCGAGCCAGCGCCTTACCCACTTAGCCACCGTGATTCCCTGAACAGATGGGACACAGACGAATTTTTAGCACAGGTCCTTTATTACCCAAACAAATTCTAAATAAGAGTAGAGCGTACGTCAAAATTCACTTCATAGCACACTGAATGACGTATCCCGTCTTTACTATCCGGTACAGAAAAGCAAGACGTTTAACCCTATTTTATTTCACCTCTTGTTATTGTATCGTCTTACTTGCTTGATGTCGGCCATTTGTTTTGTTGTGTCATTTCTCTTCCTTCCGCGCAGTAAATTATCTGTAACCTGTAGAAATCCGATCATGTCCGACTCTAGGCTGATTGGAATAATTCACCAGTTTACAAAAACAATTCTGCTATCACAATAATTGATCAATTATATTTAATGCAGTCGTTTATTTGACATACAGCAGTAGCACTCAATAATAATCAAACATGTTAAACAGTTTGCCCAGGGTGGACTTCAATTCTGTTTGTCTCTCTCTCAATGGCATCAATGTGGGAACATTTCACGAAGGATAAGATGGGCCGCTAGGAATTTGACCTTATACAGCCCCTGACTTCTCCAGGCAAACACTTAACACGGGAACCAATCCCAGGGCAAGCAGTTTCTGCATGACATTCAATTTTATTGAAGGCCATTTCCATGAATAGAGGATTTTAGTTCTCCCAGTTCTGGAATTTTCAGAATGTCTTGATGGTTTCTATATTTGGTATGGTTAGAGGGATTTGGAATTGTTAAAGACCACAATGGCTGCTGGGTCCAACTGGGCAACTGTTCATGGCGGCTGAATCCCAGTATGTTTTATTAGGACCTTTGTTTCATAATAAAAGGGACTTCTCCAATCTCGCCTTCATATACAGAATAAATGTAATTAATTTTATATTTCATCATACAAAATATATAAATAATTGACTTTATAATACATCATAATATATAATAACCTAGTGTTTGGGATGGGACGAAAAGGGGCAGCCCCGTGTAAATATTTGTATCCGCGTAAAATGAATTTTAGAATGGTATATAAGAATAGACAATGGCTTTGTCTACAATAACACCCAAGGTGGATGCGGACGCGAAACCCTGTGAATGAACGAACGCATATTGGCACACGGTGGTCACGGTGGCTAAGTGGGTGAGGCGCTGGCACGCTTGCCTGGAGGTCGGGTGTTCGATCCATGCATTGGCCGAGAAAGTTCATCTAGATTTTCCGGCGTGATTTCCCCTCCTCAGTGATGCAGGACTGGGCGTGGGGGGTGGCTGACAAGGACAACTGTCTTGTCGTTTGGATGGGCGAAAATCCGAGGTCCCGCGCACGTAAAAGATCCATTGACGTTTGGAAGAGTAGCGCCGCTGCCCAGGCAAAACTTCCCTCATAGCACACTGTTTAGGAGAAGAACAGTAGGACGTTAAACATCATTTCATTTCATATCATTTTCATTAACTCAATCGATGCAGCAAAGTAGACGTTAAACCACATTCCACTAAATACCATAATAAGCTGGTGGAATCAAAATTTAAAACTGATTCCGCTTCAAATCCAGTAGCCTATGAAATGAATCAGTGGTAGGTGGCTGGTCGAGCATGAGCTTGAAATATTCCAGCAGCCAATATTTTATTCGACGAATTTAAACATTTAATATAATTTCTGCCGTCTGCGATTTACGGAACATTAATTGTTTACTTTACGTGATGTGCGTACTAACCAGCTTTGGTGGCAAGATTCGGGCGTTGGTGGAGGAACGTTTCACCACATGATGGTAAGGTTCGGGGAGAGGTGGAGGAAAGTTTCACCACAGGAGTTTCTGTTGCAGATGTCATTTGACTCCTCTCGCACGATAAGATTCCAGAATTCATACTTGTTAAAACATTGCTTCTCTGACCCCTTTACCTCTCTGCGTGGAACTACATTTTTAGAGAGTGTTTTAATCTGTGGTGATTTTTCGTCACAAGGGTTCCACAAGATATTGGACTTTTTCTTTAAATCTCGTCTCAGCAAACGTCGCTCTAAGGCCTGTTAGAGGAAGTAAACCCGTGGTTTTAGTGTTAACACCAACCGTATTGAGAAATGTTTTGTGTAATATAATATTTCATTACTCTTAATAGAAATTACAGAATTAAACCTTAATATAAGCAAACGCATGCACTTCAAATGTTCGTTTATTCCTTTAATAAACGGAGGTCATGAGAACGACAGGGTTGAACCTGTATAAATAAAACTTTAATCTCAGTTAATTTTGTTTTTGAACTGGTACGATTCGTAAATAGAAATCTTTTCTTTGAATAGTTTGTTGAAAGAACATCTCGTCTTTTAACACAAACACAAACCCCAAGTCATCTGATTCCTGTCAACTCGTGGTATGATGGAAATGACCATATATACACATCCAGCTATCGTGTGGTGGGTTTTGTTTTTTTTTTAATTAAGAAAAAAATGTTTGATCACTAACGTATCAGAAAACCTATTATTCTGCATAAACAGACGGGGTCATTAATTTGAGAAACTTCAAAGAGTTTCATTTATTTGAAATCCACATAATTTCAGTTTCATGAATCAGTACCGTCAAAATGTTGCGAACTGTCTCGTCTGGTCCTTTTTGGTGTCTCGGGGACGCGTTTTACTCAGACAGCGATGTTGGTTGAGGATCAAGAGATTGGTTATGTGTGAAATTAATCTTCGTACGGGGTTCTTCATGTATGTTGTTCCAATAGACAGTTTAATTAATATCGGGGCCTTAAACATGCTAGCAACGCATCTGGAAAGTTTGAGCGGTTTGTATCACGTCCCAGGCCTTTAAACATGTTAGACCCGCGTCTCGCAAGTTGGAGAGGTTTGTATCAACTTTTAGGGCCTTAAAATATGTCAGACGCGCGTCGCGCAAGTTGGAGGAATCTTATTAACGCCTAGGGCCTCAAAACATGTCAGACGTGCGTCTCGCAAGTTGGAAAGGTTTGTATCAACTCCCAGGGCCTTTAAACATGTTAGACAGGAGTCACGCAAGTTCGAACGGTTTGTAATATTGATAAAGAGGAAATCTTTATATCTAATGCAGAAGTTAGCTGTTCCATTACACGTCTCTAACCAGATTATCCTATCAACCTTCTGACATTTCAACACCAGATATTCTCCTCTGCTTCATTCCGCTCCACGACGTTGACATACATTTAACAGGAAAATAAATCCATTTTAGAGTAATGCACATCGTGAAAAAGAGAGATTAGTGGCTTAATACTGAATTAGTTGTACTAATATACGTCGAGTTGAAGATGTCCTACAGATGGCGTGGAAGGCTATATCACTTGGGATGCACTTGAAATAGACTATTTGCGATATAACTGCAGGTGAAAGAGGAAGTTAACCCTGCAGCTACTACGGATTGTTTTTCTATTTGATATTTACCGATTTTATTATCCCGATTGGTGAAGAAGAGTACAACGTTAAATCTGATTGTATGGCATTCCAGTAAACTTCTCCTATTGTAAGGCTGTGCGAGAAATGAAATGAAATGGGGTTTAACGTCCTACTCTTCTGCACCTAACCTGGGCTAATGGAAGACGGGCATACGCCATACAGTGTGCTATGACGGAAATTTGACCGGGACAGCGTCGCTTCAATCTTCTCTTATATCGAATTCCAACTGTCAATGGGGTCGTTTACGTGCACGACAATGTGTACACAGGATCTAGGTTTTTCGTACAATCCGAACGACTTGACAGATGTCTTTGCAATATCCTCCGTCCTGCATCACCGACAATTTGGACCTCGGTTAATACAGGGATCGAACACCCGACCTCCAGGCTAGCGAGTCAGCGTCTTACCCACTTAGCTACCGTAACCCCGAGTTTAAAATAGAAACTTGGTTTGACAATGATAAACGGATAGAGATGGCACTTGATAAATATCCATTCTTATAATGTGAATAATAAAGACGTTGTTAGACAAGTAATGACCGAAAGGTCTTGGATAATAGAGATAATAATTGTCGGAAAGATTAAAGATATATTTTGTTACATTTGAATAACTAGATCGTCGTTCTTACTATAATAGTTCACAAATCGATAATGCAAAATGAATATATTAAAAATTTCATTCAAATTAACTTATACTGGGTGAATTCGCCATTAAAGGTTTGTCAAGATGACGTGAGTACTGATTGCAAGCGCCGATCTGGTTCTAGAGCTAAGACGCGCTTCTCCGTTTATGTTCTAATCTATGTTCAACCCATCCAATGACATCGACAGTTGATTATGGTCTTGTCATGTTAATAAAGTCTAGTAATTAATAGTTTATATAACACCTTAGAACCGAAGAAAGACCTGCAATGGATTGGTTTAGCTCTGATCCTAGCTCTAACCCACCAGCATCCAAGATAAACCCCTTCACTTGATACACTGTTAACCTGAAACTAGGTCATTTACTTTTCAACGTTTTTGTCATTTAATCATAGAAGTGACCATTATTCTACACCAATGTTAGTATATATAGAAAGTGGTTAGACATTTGGGAGAAGTCATTTCATGCAGTTAGCAGGGGTGTTATTAGCTGTAAAAGATGCAGTGCCGGACTGGTGGGCCGAAGGTCCACACAAGTATGAGCCGAAGGCGTGTCACGAAATTTGACAACCGCAAACCCATTTTCCAAGCATTTCAGACCAAAGCAGAAGAAGGCAAATTTTTGATTTCCTGTTACAATTAGATAACACAATGACTTAAGAGCACTATCATTAGATGAATTTGACATCTCCTGTCCTGTGTCCTGTCATCTCTATCCTTCTTTCTTTTGTACCCCCCCCCTCTTTTCTTTCTCTTTTTTCTTTATAAGCTTAGACCCACTTTTTTAATGAGTTTAGGCCCACATGCCAAGGACAGGTGGACAGGTAGGCCCAGTCCGGCACTGAAAATATGTTATTTCTTGTGTAGTGACCACATGTATGTTGCAACAACTCTTGTCCCATCCATCAGTCTCTCTCTCTCTCTCTCTGTGCTGCAATGGAGAATGTCACTGAATGACATTTATTAAGTTGTTCCAACAACAATTCTTACTAAACTTAATTTACTCAAGAAGCATGTTGTGTTTTATTTCAACTTGTTTATGGATATAATGTTTCGTGTCAAACATGTTTTTGTTTTCATGTTAAAACACGCTAGGAATGACATCTAAATTGGATCGGAACAACTTCAATTAGTTTCTAAAAAAACCCACAATACTTGAAAAGAGCTTGAAGATATTTTCAATTACATTATTCGAAAAATAAATAAAAACAGGGAATACTTCAATACTTCAAAGGGCTGACTGTGTGTGTGTCACGTATTGCTATGGTGACTGAGTTAAATGGTAAAAGGGGGAGTGGGTAGGGCGTTGGGTAGTATTTAAATTGAATATAAACAGATGACTGTGCTTGAAACTACCTCATAGTTAAGACAATAATAAAGGTCGGGAAAATATTAAAATAGACAGGCATCATATTTTAACTTCATAACAAACTTGAAAACGATTGATTTAAACAGGGGTTTGTTTGTTCGGTATCGGGGGCGGTTGGAAATGGTGCAACGTGATCACTTGCGGTCTTAAGATCTACTATTGAGTATTCTCGAGTATCTTCCGGTGGTTTCCTCGAATAACGAATCACGAAATTAGTAATAATAAAATAAAACCAAGTACGAACAATCCAAACCATTAAACAGAATTCGAAGTCCTAAAAAAACGTTATAGGCAAAATAGTGTAATCAGCAAATGGACTGCTACCCGTGTACAAAATACACGACAAACAGTGGTAACAGGTGTCCGGAAGAGTAAGCTTACCCTGCCTGGCGCCACACCCGCCATAGCTGCATCCAAACTATTAGGCAAAATGTCGATAAAATAGCGTGATTGGCCAATGAACTATCGGTATGCAAAATGCACGTGATGAACTGTGTTAACTATGTAGTGGACATATAATCAGTGAGATAGTATTAGTATACGTGTCAATTAAATATATCTAGAATAATAACCGAGAGAGACACGTTATATTTACCAATCAAGTCAACATGACGGCCATAAAACTTTTTAAAGGTTTTTATAAGTTTAGTGCGCACGTATCCTTGTAGTTGAAGCTTAGATGACAAATGCCTCGATCTACTTAAAAAATCAGAATAAAAGGAACAAGCTCTCGCGTACCGAATTAGCTGAGACACAAACACTCCATAAGCTGGTGATATTGGAATGTTACTACTAATAAATGGAAAGTTAACAATCGGAAAGTCAAAGTCATCACGTTTATCGTACAATTTAACACTCAGTTTATGGCAATTGTCAAAATCGAGACGCAGATCCAAGTAGGAAGCGTAATTGTCACTGTCAGTGGTGTTTTTAATTTCCAGCTCATCAGGATATATGAATTCGACATAATCACTAAATTTTGGATTATTAAGTGATAAAACGTCATCGATATATCGATAAGTGAAATTAAAATTTCTGACCAATCGTTTATTTGTTTTAACGAGCGCTTGGATGTAATCGGCTTCGTACGAATAGAGAAATAAATCAGCAAGCAACATAATAAATGCGCTTGTATAAGGAATATGCCGGATGTGGGTTTCATTCGCGAATAACGAACCACGAACTAGTAATATCATAACGAGCCATTATATAATTACAGAACGATGAACTGGTTTGTGGTTCGTTATTCACCAAATATATAAATATCGTAAAGTAATAAAAGTGCCTGTGTGTAGGAGTGATTACTGAAAAGCATGTCATGATTACAATAAAATGTATATCATAAAATGTAACGAAATTCCATATAAAAAAGTATTATATAATTACAACTACATTATCAAACCATATACACGAAATGTCAATTGTTATAATTTATTTTATGATGCATTTCTTGCAATCATCATTTCATCGGTTTGAATAGGTTTTATTTTTGACTAGTTTGCTTTTCGTTTGTTTCTGGGGTTTAACGGCCACTTCCACCTAAGGTAATATCGTAGACAATAGTTTGCTTTCTGACAAGACTACTTTTATATAAGCTTATATTGAACTGTGGGTCTATTTTAAAGGTGAGTGGCAGCTAGGAAAATGTAAAACATGCCAGTACAACGGCTAATAATACACAGAGATGTAGTGTCGCCAGTGATCCATCTTTGTAGATGTTTTATCTTTGTTAGTCGATAAATGTGTAAATTAAATCTACCGAATGTTCAGTGACAACAAGAAGACGCTAACATGGTTGACAACAATAAAAATATTCGTCATCATTAAGCTCATTGAAGGAATCAGACAGTTAAACTATTGTTTGTTGGTGACGTGTGTCTGTCCATCACCGCCATCTTTTATTTAGGTGTTAAATCACGTGATAATACTGGTGACGTGTAATCAAACTGTAGGTGTTATTAATAAACGCTGAAATCACAAACCCATCAATCATTCCGCTTGTAATCTACAAGATGTCTTCTGGTCACAATCTCAGACTTATCTTCTCTTGACGACTAACGTCACGTGCCAGACACCTGACTTACTTCCGTTGAGCGCGTCAATCAGTTCTTTCCAATCGGATTACGGTTAACCGTGAGTTATATTTTTCTATCAAACAAGAATATTAATGGCGACTAGACAGTGGTTTATTCGTGGTACTACAGAATAAACAGAGGGGGTGACATAAATAATATTTATATTCCTTGTGGAGTATTGACACGTAAGGTGATGTCGTTACGTTTATGTCAATAAAACCGCAGTGTTGCGAATGTCAAGATACCATCAATATTTACTCCATAAGCAATACTCCTGGCCCCGAGTTCACAAAGAATTCTCAGACTTAAGAGAAGCTCAGTCTCTAACTCAATATCATCCAAAACCTTCGACATTGAAAACACGAATTATTTGACAATTTAAATCAACATTGATATCCAATATTTAAGACAAAATAAAGATTTTACCATTTGTGTCAGTTTCTAGGTCCCAAATTCTAGCGATTTAGCTCCTATAAGTTAAGAATTTACTCAAAATTATTCTTCTTATTTTAACTTTATAAAACTTTTTACGGCTTTAAGGTAAGAAATACATGTACATCAATAAGAAAATATGCGCAAAGTTTTGTGTTTCTGGGTCAAAGACATTTCTCGTAAACAGTGATTGAAATTTGAGTAAATTCTTAACTTAAACATGCATTATGCATGAGCACAATCTGCCTATTGTAGGTCTTTCTTTAGGCCTGAAATGTTGTAATAACTATTAATTAGACATTAACTAACTTATTCAGACCATAATCAACTCTCGATGTCGAGGCTAGCATAAGATTTTTGCTGGATTGTAGTTCGATTCGCTGAAATATTTTCCTTCGTGATTTACCAGTAAAAATGGATAACCGAGACTACTGGTTTTGTCTTACCGACTTTAGTAATGATGACCGAGGCTAAGCGGAACTTTCATTCGCCTAGTTCTAAGTTAATAGTGGATCAATTTGACTGAATTTTTCAGGAAATTGCCTTTACATTATTTAGTTTTTAACTATTATAGTGAGAACTGCCAACTCGTTATCTAATCTCTCATAATGTACCTTTAAGTCAGTTTTGTGAACTCGGGCCAGATATTACACAAACATAAGGTTTCCTTTTCTTCGGTTATACCCCTTCATACCGGGGTGGCGTCCTTACTGTGCTGCTACGGCGACGGACAATTATCTCAGAACGCATCAAGGCCGTCATAAGCGTGGTAAAAACGTGGTGGAAACGACAGATATCGGGCTGTGGTCGCCATGAACGCCAATGATGGCCCAGTTACGGCGTTTGTTTAAGCATGTTCAAAATACATGCCAAGGTACGGCGATCTGACCTGGAAAGCTGTGATAACTCCACCTTTTTCAAGTTTGTAATTTGTTTGGACATTTTCTCGCGTTGTGCTCGCGTTTGCATTTTCAGATCGCCGTACTTTCGCAACAACGCAGTAAGGGCGCCATCCCAGTCTGATTGGGTCATTACGAATTGGTTCGTTACTGGAAATCGAGATCTGGGCATAAATTATCTCGAACGTCGATCCGTCTGCCATCTAAATGTACATCTTCAACCAATTTGATTAGGTCGTCGTTATAAAATCATAGAAGAGGAGCGATTTTCACACACAATCTAAACTGTCACATGGGATGATCCTGGTTTCTAAAACTAATAAAAAATCAACATATTTTTGAATGAAAAAGATGGCAGTGATTTTGCAACAGTTTGCCTTGGGTGTTTTCCATTTCACCCAAAGGACTGAAAACTGCCCTTGCCTTGCCCTAACATAAAACCGAAGGCTGTATTATATTTAATCACATCCTGTATTCATAATTTTAATGATATACTTAAAAAAAGATAAGGACCAGTTTTTTGATTAAAAGTCATTGGAATCATTTTATTTTACATCAATTTCTCGTTATAAGCCATGTAAAATGACAAACGTTCAAAATGACTTCCTGTAGTAATCATCACGTCAATGATCAGAGAGCAGGGTTAACGATGTCACCTAGGTTGTATTATCATAATTTTCTGATTTTGTACCAGAATGTGAAGGAAGATAATATAAAGTAGCTATTAATTGTGATCTTATATTTTCCAGTGGGGTTATAAAGGTGATTCCTGGACAATATAACATGCCGCAGGAATGAATTCACTTGATCTGTCCAATAAAACTAGGGTTGAAATATACAGTTAGGATTAATGTGGTCGATTTGTCAAACACGACTGTCTGGGGATGACATACAGGTTAATAGATATAAAATAATTATATCAGAAAGTTTTTATTAATAAATACTTAGTTAATGATTTTTTGTCTTGTTTCCAGATCGAGACTCTAGCCTGGTTTAGCAACAATCGTTCTTGGGTGCGTTTTGCGTCTACTTACACCAAGGGTGATATCGTTGGGCAACAATCGTACGTTTGTTTGTTCCTGACGTTTTACGACCACTTTCACTATTGGTGATGTTGTAGACATAGCAACAATTTGACTGACTGACTGACTGGTACGTTTTACGTCCGCTTCCACTAATGTGATATCGCAGACTATAGCAACAATCGTTTAAATCTGGTCTTATGTAGTACTGGACAAGTTCGGTATCCAGCTATGAATTCCAGATACCACATCCACACACTGTTTGACCTGATTGACCAGAATTCAGTCTGGGATGAGTAAAGTCCCGGTCGGATAAATAGTTTTGACCACCCAATCAATTATGGACAGGTGTTAGATTTCGACTGTGGCCAATTTCTCAAGTGGCAATAGTGAGTTATAGGGTTAATAGAATTATTCTTTAACAAGGTAGGACTGTTTATAGATACCATCTATTTTAAGGCTTTATTTTAATACATTTTAAAAATATGAAAAATTCTCGCTTTAAAAGACTTTTTCTTGAATTGACAAAATCTGTAGATATGTAACAGCCATCCAGTTGAAGGGGTGTTGGGATGGTCTAGTGGTCTAGAGTGCCGCGCTTCGACCTCTAGCTGGCCGGTCACCTCTGGCTTGTGGTTGTGGTTTCGATCCTTGATGTAAGCGTATGTGGCATGGAGATAGGGGCGCCTTCTCAACCTCGTGGGTTTCCTCCGGGCACTCCGGTTTCCTCCCACTGCTAAAGACCCCTACGCGCAAGCGACTTATTGAAATAAAATTGAAACCATATGTTAGTCGCGAAATGACTTAGTTTGTGTCGAGTGGACGTTAAACGCCATTTCTCTCTCATCCGGTTGAAATGTTAAAAATCCTTCCACGTCCAAATAATTGTTCTCTTTAATTATATTATCTCCCTTTGTTGATTGACTGTTATTTCACTTTGAGAGCGAATAATGATATAATAATATAGGCTTTTCATGATGTTATCTCCAAATATGAATAATTACTATATATTTATAACAATACAAAGCAAATTATATAGGAATTTGTACAACATCTATCATACGTTCAACCATGAGAATAGTAATCATAATAGACGGCTGATCATAAAAATACCTAATAATGTGAGACTTTTCACAATATCTAATTGGCATTCCTTTGGAAAATATCAACTGCAAATTCAACGAAAATGAAAGGTTTTCGATGTCAACTGCAATGCTCCCTACGGCTACGTGACAAGGAGTAGGGTTGCCTGTCCAACCTCGTGGGTTTTCTCCTGATCCTCCGGTTTCCTCCCACTGCTAAAGACCCCTATGCGCAAGCGAAGTATTGAAATGAAATGAAATGAAATGGGGTTTAACGTCCTACTCTTCTGCACCTGACCCGGGCTAATGGAAGACGGGCATACGCCATACAGTGTGCTATGAGGGAAATTTTGCCCGGGCAGCGGCGCTACGGCCTACTCTTATATCGAATTCCAACTGCCAAGGGATCTTTTACGTGCACTCCAATGTGTACACGGGGCCTCGGTTTTTCGTCCCATCCGAACGACTAGGCAGCTGTCCTTGCCAGGCCCTCCTTCTGTATCACTGACAAGGGGACACCATGCCGGAACGAAGTATTGAAATAAAAATAAACCATATGGTAAACCCCATTTCGTTCTCTCCCTCTCCCGTTCTGATGTTAAACCCCATTTCGTTCTCTCCCTCTCCCGTTCTGATGTTAAACCCCATTTCGTTCTCTCCCTCTCCCGTTCTGATGTTAAACCCCATTTCGTTCTCTCCCTCTCCCGTTCTGGTGTTAAACCCCATTTCGTTCTCTCCCTCTCCCGTTCTGATTTTTTTCTTATTTATAACATCTATTATATTTGTAAATGAGATGCCGTTGAGACGACATGTGAATTAAACGACAATAAATATATCTGGCAATCACAGAATCTAGGGTGACGGCTTGGATAAAAGGGGGCGTGTTTGATTGACACATAAGTTAATCGAGCTTCTCTAAATCGAGAATCTGTTAATTCATATCTCATCAACGGTGACTACATGAATACTAAAACTCTAAAGTTGACTATATGGATACTAAAACTCTAAAGTTGACTATAGGAATACTAAAACTCTAAAGTTATATAAATACCAAACCGTTAAGTTGACTATATGAATACTAAAAGCATAAAGTTAACTATATGAATACCAAACACTAAAGTCAACTATATGAATACCAAACAATAAAGTCAGCTATATGAATACTAAACCCCTAAAGTTAACTATATGAATACTAAAACCCCAAATTTAACTATATGAATACTAAGCCATTAAAGTTAACTTTATGAATACTAAAACACTAAAGTTGACTATAGGAA
Organism: Patella ulyssiponensis; assembly: GCA_963678685.1. NCBI lineage: Eukaryota > Metazoa > Mollusca > Gastropoda > Patellidae > Patella > Patella ulyssiponensis. The sequence continues at coordinate 57,977,170 of OY783232.1, read as the reverse complement.
TACTAAAAGCCTGAAGTTAACTATATGAATACCAAAACCGCAAAGTTAACTATATAAATACTAAAATCCCCAAGTTGACAATAATATGAATACTAAAACCCTAAAGTTAACAATATGAATACCCGAATCCTAAAGTTAACTATATGAATATTTGAACCCTAAATATCGGCGAGGGAAGTGATGACTCTATGAGTAAGACGTTTGATCCCTGTGGTGCCCGAGACATTTCATCGGGTTTTCCGCCGTGGTACCATACGCAATAAAAGAACCCATGACAGTTGGAATGCGATATAAGATTAGGCCACACCACTGCTGCCCATGCAAAATTTCGCTCATATCAAACTGTATGGCGCATGCCCAGCTTCATTATCCCGGTCGGTGCAAGGAAGTAGAACGTTGAACTCCTGTCCATTTCATTTCCTAACTATCGGATCTTATCAGTTATTCTGCCCCATATGAATACCGAATCCCTAGAGGCTTATATTTCTTAATGTAGAATTAAGTCGAGGAAAGCGGTTATTGATCAATCAAAAACGCCCACAATAGATTCAACATTAAATTAGAAAAAGATGGAATTGAAGACGAACAAAAACCGAAATGAAATCAGAGAAAGCTTAAGCTAGGATCATAAACAATTTGAGATTTTAATATAACGTCATAATTTGTCTCCGGCCATCAAGTTGGAATCTCGACGGAAATCGATTATGAAAATCTTTTCATTATTTTGCTGGAGTGAATGATGGATCTATGATAGACTTAGTCTGTTATTTAGTAGACAAGTTGATAATAGGCTTATTGCACAACCTGGTTTCAAACCCAACCAACATAACAACAGTGTTTAATGGACGGTATTATTCAGTCTAATGAAGTACTTCTCAATTCAAACTTCATCGATTGGTTTCATACCAACTTGCCATCCATTTCTTACTCGACTGACTACCTACACGCTATTTACCTGATGTACTCTTCTAACACGTGGGGAGTCGCGGTGGCTCAGTGAGTCAGTAAGACTTATTACCTAGACGTCATTTACCTTCTGTATTCTTCTAACACGTGGGGAATCACGGTGGCGAATAAATTCTACATTTAAACACGTCAGTCCGTAGATCCACTGCTTTCGTTCGTTGGATTGTTCACCCTGTACAAACATTTATTCGGTTCTCTAAAACCTCTACCGACTTCTACAATAAGTGTCACCGTTCTATGTACCGAGAACTGACTATGACGTCATCGCATCCATATTGGAATTGTGACGTCAATCGACATGTATGTGTCCAAGAAACAAGCATACCAGGTTTCGTGTTAATCATTAGGTTCGTTAAAAGAGAGTCACTCCCCAAAACAATATCAGAGGAGTGGCGCTCCAAAAACCAACATGGACAAGAGTGTCAGCGCTCCCCAAAACAACATGAATAATAAGAGGAGTAGCGCTCCCAAAACCAACATGACCAAAAAGGGGAGTGGCGCTCCCAAAAACAACGTGAACAATAAGAAGAGTAGCGCTCCCAAAACCAACATGAACAATAAGAAGATTGGTGCTTCGGGGTTGTGTGTCTTTTACAGGCCACGGTAATATCCGGTATGTCCAAAGTGGACATTACTTTGATATCTAATGAAATAGGATATAAATTTTACCCCCACCATTTGGACAGACCGGATATTGTCTTCTGCGAGAGTTCACAATAAATAGACGCCATCTTGTATTTACAGAATGAAACACCAGATAAAATTTATCTCGACTGTTGTCAACGTTCACAATAATAAAATACACGATATATTATATTTATAGAGCGATATACTAGATAAAAAATATCCTTTTATTGTAAAATAAATCTTCATTTAGGTCGAATTGAAAATATCTACAACAATCCATACATCAAAAACTGTCCTACTTCAAATGATAAATTCTTTTTATGTAAATTTCTCATGCATTAGATATTAGACACTTTAACAGAGTGTTTTTGCGCTATATAAATTCCATTTTTCCTATTATTATCATTACAAACGCGTGGGTTTTTTTGGTTTAAAATAATTATTTGTTCTTTATTTGGAAGTATTTATCTGGTGATCCTGAAGATATGAATAGATAAAGATATTGGAATATATAAATAGTTTATTTTTATTCCGGGTCATGGTTTTAATATACAAAAAATAATAACAACAGGTGTTTATGAATATAATAAATATATTTTATGATTATTGAGAAAAATTATCCTGAACATTTCATTAATTGTCTTTTAATCGATATTTTTCTTGTTGCTTATTTCAGATTGTTGATTACATCAAGGGACCGGAAACATGAACAGCTCCCTGGCTGATGGCTGGTTTGCGGAGCCTGATAAAAATTTAGAAGCATTCGCCCTTTGGTATTGGGGTATCCATGGATACCTCAGTATTTTCGTGTGTATATTTGGAATCCTGACCAATTTCATCAACATAGAAATCCTTACACGGAAACCGATGCGTACGTCGGTCAACACCATTTTAGCCGCCGTGGCCATCTCCGACATCGTTCTTATGGCGTCCTACATACCCTACGCTATTCATTTCTACATCATGTGTGACTTAACGCCAACGCCACAGAGATATTCATACGCCTGGACTACTTTCATGGCCGTTCACGCCAATGTAACGTTAAGCACCCACGCTATTTCAATATGGCTGGCTGTGTTTATGGCCATTCAGCGGTATGTTTACCTTCAAACCAAATTCTGTTTCACGGTGAGAAATACTGTGTTTGCGTGCGTTGCTATTTGTTTCGCCTCGGGATTAATCATGATGCCGAACTATCTGATTACCGGTGTCTACGAAGTTTCCAATAATTCATTTAATAGTAGCATGTACAGGCTGAACGAGTTCGCCCTCGGCTCCAAGAACCCTTCGTCTATCGTGCTCCTGGCCTTCTGGTTGTACGCCATCGCCGGTAAACTTTTGCCTTGTGCGTTAATAACTATATTTATGGGCTTTCTGTTGAAAAAATTACACGAGAGTGCAGAGAGGAGAAAACGACTATTCAGCACTAACGCTAGTAGTAATAGCAAGAAGAAGAAAGACCACAAGAGCACGACCACCATGCTGTTAGTGATAATCATTCTATATATCATCACGGAACTCCCACAAAGTGTCGTAGTCGTCATGAGTGCCTGTCTCGATGGCTTTTTTGAAAATGTTTATTTTCTCTTGGCAGACATCTTGGATATGGCGGCGCTTATAAACAACGCCATTAATTTTGTGCTGTATTGCATTATGAGTCAGCAATTTCGAGAACATCTTATGGATACGTGGTTGCTGAAATTTTGTAAAAACCTCAAGTGCTATAAGAACCGCCATTATAAGAATGTCAAATATGGCGGACAATCAAACGCTGACGATTTAACAACCTTAGCTACAGAAAAAACCGTCATCAGGACCGAAAATATAAAACTACTGTAAAATAAATTTTGTCGCTAACCAGAAATCTGGAGATATATATGTGTCTCGATTATCACAGAAACGATTGTTCTAAACGACATTAAACTGATCATCACCTGGAATGGATTAAACGGAGAACGCTAGATCGGAGACGGTCCTGCACATATTATGACGTCAATTGTGGGTAAGGGTTGGGCTTGGCCCAGGGTTAGAGTTAGTGCTGGTCCTGTTTACATCTCTAGACTCTGACGAAATATGCAGGTCCTAGCCCTTACCCTAAACCACAATCCACATATATGACGTCATATGTGCAGTAACGTATTCGACCTGGCGTTCTCCGGATTAAACCCCGGGTTATAGATCAGATTTTTTTATTATTATCAATCAACAAATAGCGTAGTAGTGTGCTGCGATTCTTCATCTTGGTTAAAAAGAGAGTCGACGACTTCTACGATTAAACATTAATAAACAGACGAACTGTGATTATTGAGTGTCAAGATGAATATAATTCGTTCCATTTAATTATCCCCGCCTGTGTTATTTAAGAGTGTGTGACTCTGTTCTTTTGAACCTTAAAATAGACCAGTGGTTCTCAACCTTTGTTTGCCAACGGCACACCGTGGGTCACATGAAAAATAGTGGCACACCTGGATATTCATATATGAAAAATATTTGAATTTTGGAAAATAAAAACATTGCAAGTGGTGGACGGCTACAATCGTCGACACAGACTAGTCATGAACACATGAACTTACCTGTAGACACCAATGAATATTTAATAGGAATCAATGGGTGTGCCGTTCAAAATTTCGCGGCGCACTGGTTGAGAATCACGGAAATAATTAATGTAACCTGAATGTTTTTAAAGTGATTTATATTCCATTTTTTAAAACTGATTTGAAATTCTAATTAATTATGTTTGGTGAAAAAGGAGAATTAAAGTCAAATTTGAACGACAGCTTCTTACGCCTGCATAGTCCATTCTACACGTTTTCGATTATTATTTTGGTCGTTTGTGCATCACCAATTACTAATTACTTCTGCATTGTCTTGTACGATATGTTTTTCTTGATGACACCCGAAACAAAAGAATACACGATTCGTGTAGGCTTACTGATTATAGAATCTTAATTGTGTCTTAAATATAGGATATTAGGATCCCATATATTCGCAGCATGATAATAACACGAATATTGATTCAAATGGACCAATAATGAATTATTCTATGTTTTTTATTTGAATATTATGGAAAATATTGAGTTAGAGATTTAGCTCCTTGAAACGTCCATGTTATATGTAATTATTTGTCGTCGTTGTCGGCAGTAGTCTAATTTCTCGACACATATTATCGGTTTTCTGTCGAGAGTATATTCACTTTCTTCATACAGTTGTTATACAATGTACCGCGGGTTAATTTAGTTAGTTGATGACGGGTGAAGTACCGAGGATATTGAGTCCCTCTCTTTATGGGAGAGGGAGCCACCGTGGCTAAGTGTGTAGGACGCGAGGGGCTTCTTCGACCATGCATTGGCCGAGAAAGTTAATCGGGATTCCCGTTGCCAGTGTTGGAGGTTGGGGGGGGGGGGGCTGACAAGGACAGTTGGCCATAGTGCCGCTGCCCGCGCAAAATTTCCCTCATGGCATTCTGTATTGTGTATATGCTCTACTTTGTTGGCGCAGCTGGAGTAGAAATGTAGGACGTTTAATCACATCTCTATATTTCACAACAGACTTGATAAATCACAGAACCAATGATTTATAGTTGTAGACGGGTTGTCTGATGTATAACGAAGACAGTTGAAGGTCGGGTGAATTGGTCTCAAGAACACTTGTAGATCGAAAGAGATATTGAAAATGGTTGCGAGAGAGAGAGCGAGAGAGAGAGAGAGAGAGGGGGGGTGGAGTGGGAGAGAGAGAGGGAGAGAGAGCGAGCTGCGGTTTAATGGTCACTCGACACAATCCAGTTGATTTAGGGACTAATCTATCGTTCAATTTTATTAAACCATATGTTAGTTCCGACGAAATGACGTTTGTTTCGAATGGACGCTACCCCCCTCTCTATCTCTTTCTGTGTCAAGTGGAAGTTAAACGATCTCTCTCTCTCTCTACCCCATTCTCTCTCTCTCGCTCTCTCTGTGTGGATAGGTCTCTCTTTCTGTACAGGTCACAATACTGACCCTATGTCCAGATTACGATAATGGTCGTATGTCTAGGTTACGATAATGCCCGGACAATATATAGGTTAAAACAATTGATAAGCCTTACCGCTGTTAATACCATGTATATATGCATGTATATATGTTTATATAATAACTATATGTATATTATAATGGGGTTATGTTTATAATATTGATTAATTTATTTACATTTTGTGTATAACTGGTGTGAACCGTATATCAATAACTTAAAATAAAGCTATAATCAACAAGTAGTAGTTATATTATATCCAGGCCTAGACACCAGAACAAGTAATAATTATATTATATCTAGTCCTAGACACCAGAATAAGTAATAGTTATATTATGTCTAGGCCTAGACACCAGGACGAGTAATAGTTATATTTACGCCCAGACACCAGAACAAGTCATAATTATATTATATCTAGGCCTACACCATAACAAGTAATAATTATATTATGTAAGGCCTAGATACCAGAACAAGTAATAGTTATATAATTTCTAGGCCTAAATACCAGAACAAGTAATAGTTATATCCAGGCCTAGACACCAGAACGAGTAATAGTTATAATATATCCAGGGCTGGACACCAGAACAAGTAATAGTTATATTTAGGCCTAGACACCAGAAAAAATAATAGTTGGGCCTAGACATCAGAACAAGTAATAGTTATATTATATCTAGGCTTAGACACCAGAACAAGTAATAGAGATATTGTAACTATATCTAGACACCAGAACAAGTAATAATTATATTGTATCTGGGCTTAGACACCCGAACAAGTAATAGTTATATTGAGGCCTAGACATCAGAGCAAGTAATAGTTCTATTATATCTAGGCTTAGACACCCGAACAAGTAATAGGGATATTATAACTATATCTAGACACCAGAACAAGTAATAATTATATTATATCAGGGCCTAGACACCAGAACAAGTAATAATTATTATCTGTGCTTAGACACCAGAACAAGTAATAGATATATTTTGGGCCTAGACACCAGAACAAGTAATAGTTATATTATATCTTGGCCTAGACACCAGAACAGGTAATAATTGTATTATATCTAGACCTTACTATATGAAGACGGACATAATGTCATACAGTGAGGGAAATGTTGCATAGACAGCAGCATTTCGATCTACTCCTATATCGATTTCAAACTGCTAAGCGTTTTTTTACGTATTGGCAAATGTGTACACGGACATCGAATTTTTCTCCCGATCCGAACAACTAGACGAGGTTACGTCCTGCGCCACTGATATTTCAGGGAACGTTCACTGTTATTCAGTCGCCACAAATCCAGAACGCTGATGGGGTGACAAACGTAATAAAGGGAATAATTTAGATTTTATTAGATTATACAGTCAACACGCCTTTCTATATTTATCGGTCAAGGACAGGTTTATTGTCTGCGTAAAGCTGGTTTTATTCTCCACATGTTTCTCTTAAATATTTCCATAATCACTAGAGAGTTATCTCGATCAACCAGACACTACGTGCATTCAACATCTCACGTGACTGGCCTACAACATCCTATATGGCGTACAATAAACAAATATGATCTTGGAACTGAAGTAAATGAAAGGAAATGGGGTTTAACGTCCTACTGCTCTGCGTCGGTTCGGCTAATTAAGGTGGGATGCCCGTGAAGACGGGTATACATCATACAGTGCGCTAATGTAGACTGGTATAGGCCATAACGTGTGAAGACTGGTATGGGCGATACAGTATGCTAATGAAGACTGGTATAGGCCATAAAGTGTGCTAGTGAAGACTGGTATGTGCGATACAGTATGCTAATGAAGACTGGCATAGGCCATAAAGTGTGCTAGTAAAGCCGGACATACATCGTACCGTGCGCTAATGAAGACTGGTACAGGCGATACAGACAAATAATATTGAAGTTATACAAATACAGAAGTGGAAAGCAGCAACATCGCAAAATCGGTCGCTACATCCCATAACCCATGCATCATTTCTTACTAAATATTTTGGATCGTCTAGTAGTGTCTCTGGTTATATTTGTAATTCTTTAACTGCTTAGGTCCTATCTTTAAATGGCACTCTGGCATTCCACATTAATGATAGCTCCACGTTTTGGTTGAATATACTGCATCTTGATTAGTATTACTAACAGGAACAACAAATACAAGAGTTTCTTGGTTACAGTTTTATATTAAGCTCACATACAAGCATTATAAAAGAGCCATTTCTCTATCCCGCTCCTACACAGCCTCGGCAAGTCTGCTGAAGGACATTGCTACATCTTCCTTCCTTAAGAACCGCACAGCTGTGTTCCGTTTCGCCCCAATCCAGTTCCTTTATATTCTTAGATTTATGCTACTAATTACTCAACTGGAAAAATATTACGTAATAATGATTGGTTAAAATAAAACATCACGTCTTTTTGACCATAGATATATCCCATACCTTGCATACTAGCAGGGAGTCTTTACGAAATTTGATAGTCAGATTGATTCCATTCCTAACCATTAAGGTTGCATATGACAAATGTGTCTATTAACCTATAGTTCAATTCATGTATCATATCAACACAAACTCACTTCCGTTTGTCTCACAATGTTTCATAAATAATTTAATTTGCGTTCCAAATGAATTCATACGACAGCTAATATTTTAACAATGGAGAATAATTTGTAAAGATAACAGTATTGTTTTGTTATCTTAGCGCGCGTGCAGGGGAGTTGAGAAGGCATCCCTATCTCCAAGCCACATACGCTGAAACGGGGGATCGAAACCACAACCGCAGACCAGAGGTGACCTGCTAGGTAGAGATCGATGTGCGATACCATAGAAGAAGCCACAGAGACAGACAAGAATTCATATTCAGGTTGAACATATAGAAGATCAAAGATCTACCTAGACCTTAAATAATTACTTTTTGTAATGGCTTCCTAATTATCTAAGTATCTTTAGTTTTATTAATGTCTAGCTTGTAATCAGAACTCGAGGTAGTCTTTGATCTTTTTCATATGCTCTAACAGAATGTGAATTCTTGTTTTTTGTGAATTGTTTCACTATTTTGTATACAACCACAGGATTGTTTACCTTATGCTTGTTAAACGACAAGAGGATACTTATACAGGTCACAATTCTATGGAATACAATTACTGCTTATTACTGAGCGACGTTTCGACTAGGATTCTTAATGCTGACAAAACAGGGATCTCCCTTTGTCAGCATTAAGAATGCATTGTTATGTACATGTATATATTGACTTGTCTTATTTTTTAGATTTTATCATTGCTGATAACGACTAGAGAAGCCTAGTCGAAACGTCGCTCAGTAATAAGCAGTAATTGTATTCCATAGAATTGTGACCTGTATACTCCAGTTCAATTACTAAATGCCATTGAAACAGTTTAAGAGGATACTTGTTGAAACGTTGCGCTATCAATCGGATTGAAACACAGATTCTATTTCGTTTATTTTTCTTTATAGTCCACAATTTGTCTTTGCTACATTAGGATCTAGAAGAGTTGTTATATTACCGGCGTTCTGATAGAATAGAGGGATTCGCCAATGAAACGATCAGTTACCGCGAGTTCTTGGCGTTTGATGCACGGAACTGTGGGTAAACCACTAGAAATGTCACCGCTGATATGTCTGGCGTTATATGGTCATAGGTAGACAGACCCCTGACGCGACCGTCCAGTACAACATTCAGACATTCACGTACTGTAGGTCATCGAGTGTATAAAAAGCGAAACGAAATATAGATATGGGTCCGAATTCAAAGGATATCTTAAGTCTGAGATAGTCACTAAACTACTAGATTTCACTTAAATATACGTAACTCCCTGTAAGATAAGGGTAAGTGTTATTCAAAGACAATGTTGAGTATCAAATTTTACCTTAAAGTTAAGCTGCCTTAATTTTTAAGTGTTTAGTCTTTTAGCGGAATTCAAAGGCTAGTTTATGTGAAAAAAGTCCACCTAACTTTATGTGACCTATGAGAGGTACCTTAAAGTAAAGCGAGATTATAATGGCTTCTTTTCACCACAGTACACAATAGGGAAGGAGGCCAGTTATGGCGATTTTAAAAGTTAGCGGATTGAGATCGAAACACAGACAATGATGCCGAGCGTAGTTGACCTCAAACTTTTTTTATCATCATCTTTGATATGGTGGCTGATTGGTGTCACGTCGTGGTTATTAGATTCCTCTTTGACAGGGGTGTAGGATGGGGTGGGGCTGAAAAGGGATAACATCTAGTCCTTCGGATGGGACGGATACCCTTACTCCCCATGAACATATTGGTGTACATGTAAAGTACCCCCTTGCGAATTGGATATAACTTGCGTGCAACTTGAGTAATTCGTGATTTTGGGCAGTAGAGGGTATTCCATAGTTACAAATTCATGATGTGGGTATTCCATATTTTAAGTGTGCGGTTAAGTTTTTCACATAGCCAAGTATATGTAAAATAGAGTCTTTGAATACCGATTTAAGGTAAGACACTTGGTTAAGTGGACCATTTAACTTGTGTTATTTCAATGTTATTCCAATCTCTAAATGCCTAATAAATACATGTAACAAACACATAATATCATTCTCGGCAACAAGTAGATAACATCATCTTCAAAATAAACATTAGACTCGCCGCTAGAATCTCATTAATAAATACGCTTGTATGCGTGTTATTTATTTACTATCAAGTTACATGAATGAACAAAAAAAAGCCTCTCTTTGATAGATTATAATACTTTATCATCTCTACCGCCATGTTGAATGTACTGGTAAATCGCTAATTATGATTGGCTACTATTTTTGGAGTTACATAGAGGTTGTACTGGAGACAAAAGGATTCCATTTTTTCACTGTAAGCAATTTTACAAATAACTGTCAATGTTTTTAAATAGTTTTGGAAAAATTCTAAAATAAATATGAGGAAATGCGCATCTATGTATTTTTTTACAACTGATCTAAATTTCACGTTTCCCTTCCAGACTCGCTGGTGTTTCTTCACCTCTGCACCGCTCATTAATTCATTAAAATGATAATTCCATCATATCTCGGAAGATAACTTCCCCCATGAATAAAAAAAACCCAGCGATGTGATGGTGACATCGTATAATCGACCAAGGCTTTTTGGGTGAGAATTCATCCATGATCGATGTTAATAAAATTGAATAATTTGCTGGCGCGATAATTCGTGTTCGCCAGTTTGAATTTGCGAGCGCTCTGAGGGCGCGGCGCGATTGCGCCCGCCAAATCTCAAGGCCTGGTCCACTCGACACAACTAGGTAATTTCGGGACTAACATATGGTTTAATTTCATTTCAATAATTCGCTTGCGCGTAGGGGTCTTTAGCTGTGAGAGGAAACCGGAGTGCCCGGAGGAAACCCACGAGGTTGAGACGGCGCTCCTATCTCCATGCCACATACGAAACCACAGCCGCAAGCCAGAGGTGACCGACCAGCTAGAGGTCGAAGCGCGGCACTCTAGACCACTAGGCCATCCCCCCGCCCCGCCCCCCCTGCTCCGACTGGGATAATGAATACGGGCATACGTCATACAGTGTGACCTGGGATAATTTTTGCTTGAGTAGCGTCGAATTCCAACAGCCAAGGGATCTTTTGTGTGAACGTCAATGTGTATACGGGACCTTGAGTTTTTTCGACCTATCCGAACGACTAACGTTGTCCCGTTTTCAGGCACCCTTTCCAACAACTGGCGATTACACTCGGGTACTGATCAGTTTAAAGAATCGACTGATAGATGAAGTCCAACAGCTGAAGAAAGTAAGGTCGAAGGAGATTGAGACATGATCATAGAAACTCCTGGAGAAACGATTAAACCGAACAGAGATTAACAAAATCAAAACAAACCAAAAATAAAACCAAACAAAATGGACAAGATGAAGTCATATTGAAAGAATAGTTTTAGGTGAGTATTAGCAATGTCTTTAATGTTTATTTCATACGTTAGTCTCAGAAGTCCGGGCTCCCAAAATGAACCTTATCTTGGATCCTCAACAATTATAATCTGTCGGTTAAACCTGATTGTCAGAGTACATCTTGTGATCCTCAACAATAGACTACAATCTCGAGACAGTCTCAAGAAAAAAGGGCGTTGTCCGTCCACTGCTATAGACCCCTGGGGGTTGGATGGCCGAATGGTTAGCACGTGCGTGCTGTATCTTAAAGCCTGTCGTTGAGTCAATTGGCGTGGTTTCGAATCCTCGGTTGTGTGTCGAGTGGACGTTAAACCCCATTTCGTTCTCTGTATTTAAATAAAGATTCCTTTTATCTAAATCTCGTCGCCATTCATTGATCTCAACATAAAACTAAGGATCAGTAAAGACTTCATATATTTCTGGCTAATTGTCTACATTTATATACAGGGGCAAGGTTTATGATCGTGTAAAAGGGTCAATATATTCGTATCATGGACATTTGTAGTCGCGTTAAAGACGAAAATAGAGAGAAAGTTGGGTCAATATGTTGGGATTATGGACATCTGAAGCCGAGATGATAACGAAATGGAGAGCAAGTTGGGCCGATATGTTGGGCTTATGGACATCTGTAGCCAAGATGATGACGAAATGAAGAGCAAGTTGGGTCAATATGTTGGGATTATGGACATCTGTAGACGAGATGATGACGAGATGATTTACCGATATGGGAACCCTAGATAAACATAAAACTCTTGGCCAGAGGTCGTATTCTATTTCACCTAATTAGTTGGGGAGCCACGGTGATTCAGTGAGCATGAAAACCGAGGCCCCGTGTACATATTTGCTTAAAAGATATATTTTGGCATTTGGAATTCTATGTAAGAGTAAGACATAGCGACAATTTCCCCCAAAGCATACCGAATGGCGTATGTTCGTTTTCATTAACCCGGTGGGTGCTAATTAATTCTATGGTGATTAGTTCATGGCATTACCATATTATCAATCCGATTCAAATACACATCTATATTTCGTTTCGTTTTATTATACTTTCTATAGCCTCCACAACATAAAGATATGTAAAGTTGTAGTAAAAGGTCGCATCAGAGGCCATGTGACCCTATGACGTCAGACATTGTTTAATCAATCGGGCTTGACGTTTCTAGTGGTTTACCTACAGATGGTTTCATTGGCTGATCCCGTGCGCCGTCCTTACTACAAGTTATAGAAGGAGTTTTCCAGATCCTAGTGTTGTGAATACAAATCAAACGAAATTTTGAACAAAAAAAAATGAAATACGATCTGCGTTTTAATCCGATTGCAATAGTTTTCCGAGCGCAGTTACAATTAAATTGGATAATGACGTCACAACGAGCAAGACGTAATGCCGTCAAAATGACGTTGCGACGTTAAAATAAGGTCGGAGGAAAAAAATGTCGGCATTTTTGAACTCGCGAGTATCGATTTCCTATAGGTCGGTAATACATTTTTTGGCACTAAAGTCAACCGTTTTGGAGATATCGGCGATATTCTGGTCCACTGGCCGCCATCTTGGATTTATGTTAATTATGCAAATTTCCCCAAGACCGATAATGGCCGCTTTTGTTATGGGACTACTAGAGACCATACCGGAACAGTTCCCTAAAAAATGATTTCTGTTGCAATTTGTTCTAGGTGCATTTTTATCTTTACCCGCCTATAGTGTGGGGATAAATGTGCACCAAAGAAACCGATCCGGACAATTGAATAAGCGCAATCCTAGAACATCGTTATTATGTTAAATAAGAACATAATTGCAGTCATATTTTAAATCTGATTTGTCACGGCCTAGACTCCATACATTATATTATTAATCTACGATGACAATCGCAAGGGCGCATCAGGGTATTTGGTCAGTATCTTCTATTTCCTATCATTCTAATTATGTGAAATTAGGGCATTATTGGATTGTATCTAATTATGTGAAATTAGGGTATTAATTGGGATGTCTAATTATGTAAAATTGGGGTATTATCGGATAGTATCTAATTTTGATAAATAAGGTTTTTTATCGGAACGAGACAATACTGAACTGACTTTCACGGGAAATGTATGGTGAATTGAAATAAAGACTCTGTAACTCAGGAATGTGAGGTAACAGAACGCTGAATATCTATAGGGTTCGTCCATTTATGACAATAATCTGTTTGTTACAAAACTACATCTATCGCTTTCTAGGGGTTTTCGGGAAGCGCGGTAACTCAGTAAAAGGGTCTCTCGGAACGCCCATTATCTATAGGAATCGTCCTCTCATGGCCCAACTGCTTTCCAGGTTTGGAAAAAGGGGGCATAACTCCGGAACGGAAAGTCGAATATCGATAGGGTTCACCCGCTCATGATCACAATGCTGCACATCAATGTTGAAATCAATCCGTAAAATATTCCAGCTTCTCACGCGTCCACGAGCTCGTTTCTAACTGGTCAGGGGGTGGCATAACAAAATACTAACATAATGAAATGTGGGCGTATAAAATTCGATCTCCCAACTAGGAAATGATTGCCACGGTTGTTCAAATTTAAGACGCAATTTTGGTATTAATTTCTCAATGTACAAAGTAAGGGAAAACCTACCAGTGCTCGTGAATGACAAATATCATGACAGACCGTGCATATAAAGCTGTCAGATACCGGAATAACCGACCGGTAGATGGCGGGGTTATAAAGATTGATTGATGAATGCATGGCGAGACTCGACTGGGGTATATATCAAACATATAAATACAAGAACGACAAATAACAATAAATTATAGAAGCAGAGACTGTAGCGGAAATTGTTCCAGTAATGTAGGCTATTGGAAAACCTACACAGAGTTTAATATATAAACAAGGCTATCCCAACTCACCGTCTTGTGATATAGTGGTTGGGATGGCCTAGAGGTCTAGAGTGCCGCGCTTCGACCTCTAGTTGGCCGGTCACCTCTGGCTTTCGGCTGTGGTTTCGGCTGAGGTGTGCGCGTATGTGGCATGGAGATAAGGGCGCCTTCTCAACCTCGTGGGTTTCCTCTGGGCACTCTGGCTTCCTCCCACTGCTAAAGAACCCCTACGCGCAAGCGAATTATTGAAATGAAGTTAAACATGTGTTAGTCCCGAAATTACCTAGTTTGTGTCGAGTGGACGTTAAACTCCATCTCTCTCTTGTCGGTGATATCATTTTAAATGAAAGCGGTCGTTCGAGAGAAGGAGAGAGACATAGAGAGAAGGCGGGGAGTGAGCTCGAGCGAAAGAATGGAAGAGAGAGAGAAGAGAAGAGAGAGTAAGAAAGAAAGAAAGAAAGAGAGAGAGAGAAATGGGGTTTAACGTCCACTCGACACAAACTAGGTCATTTTGGGACTAACATATAGTTTCAGTGGGAGGAAACTTGAGTGCCCGGAGGAAGCCTACGAGGTTGAGAAGGCGCCCCTATCTACATGCCACATACGCGCACACCAGGCATCGAAACCACAGCCGAAAGCCAGAGGTGACCGGCCAGTTGGAGGTCAAAGCGCGGCACGAGAGAGGGAAAGAGGGGGAACCCGGAGTAAACGAGTCTGTTTGTTGAAGTGATGTAAACCAGTGGCGTGAATTGATACAGTTAATGTAATGAAGGATGTAGGCCAACCATATCTTAAATCAAATGAAATAAGGTTTAACGTCCTACTGTTCTATAGAGACTGGGTTCATGAAAACGGTGCCATAATTAAACCCGAAATAAATACGCTGGATATCAGGGACGTACTCCTTGATTGTATGCCTCAAAGACTCAAGTTGTCCGCAATCCTCTAAGAATTGAGTACAAGACAGTATGCCTCTAAGACTCATGTACAGGTTCTACTACCGAGAATCGAGTACAGGACCACATGCCTCTTAGACACAAATACAGGACAGTATGCCTCAGGTACAGGTCCTACTACACAGGATAAAAACCCGTAAAATTTTAATTTTAATCTTTGACTGCCGCCTCTCCATTAGCGCTATTGTCTGAACTGGCAGATTCAGCTCTTACGTAGTGAATCTTTCACAGAGTCAGCAACTTAATCACCAAGCGACTGTCTGTGGATTCCCATTTATATCGTTTGTTTATTGGGAATTATTACATCAACGTGAAAGTAGTGTGTTATAGAAACCTGTCACAATGACCCAGGGAATGATTGATGAGGCCTGCGATAATGTGACGCAGACAATTTACCAGTGAAACCAATGACAACCATGATGTTAACATTAGAGAAAACTGTTTCAAGGTCAACACGATTTTATATACGTGAGCAAGCCAAGAATATTCTTAAAACACAAATCATATTTCGTTTCAGAGCCACAGTGGTTCAGTGAGTGATGCGCTGGATCACTAACTAAAAGGCCCTGTGGATCACTTAACTAAAAGGCCCAGTGGATCACTAACCAACAGGCTCGGCGGATCATTAACCAAGAGACCGGTGAATCACTAACCAACAGGCTCGGTAGGTAACTTACCCGATGCAAGACTAACCAACATGCCCGATGGATCACTAACCAACAGGCCCGACGTCTCACTAACCAACAGGCCCGGTGTCTGCCGAGAAAATACCCCTGGAACTTTCAACGTAGATTCCACTTGTCATAGCAGGCGCGGATCCAGAGGGGGGCGCACCCGGCGCACGCCCCCTCTATTTTTTGAGGTGGCGAACAATTTTTAGCTCCATATATTCTCGCGAGAAAGGAGAACAAAAATAGTTTAGGTTGGAAATCCTAATTTACAGTATTAGTACGAAATTAGTCCTTGTGGGCATTTTTTACACTCAAAAATCACGGTTCCGGGCTTCGCACTCCCAAGTGGGTACAGCACGCCCCCTCTTTCTGAAAATCCTGGATCCGCCTCTGCATAGTGTGCAAAATTTCCCCTCATAGTACATGTACAGTGGATATCATCGATATCCACAGTAGTCTCGTTCCGTTCATTATTATATTATATAATAATACCCATTTAGTATCATTTAAACTTCTTTCCTTACAGCTTCCGCCTGGCTAATTCCTTACCCTGTCTCTTGAAGGGGTCCCTTTGCGTTTAGAAACTTTAGCTTACTTTACCAGATGATAGTTACTTCCCTTTGTCAACTTCCTTTTCAATCAACGATTTACGGGACTGGTCAATAAAAATAGCACAGTCATCAATGGTGGATAACTTGGAGTAGAACGGTATGAGACTACACAAGCCACAAGCCAGAGGTGACGGGCCAGCTAGAGGTCGAAGGGCAGCACTCTAGACCACTAGGCCACCCCCCCCCCCGCATACTGAGTGACGTACATCCGTAGAGTTGCCTACTAACAATAACGTTAGTTTCGTATGAGGTTTGGGTCGTGGGCATGATGTCTTGGCCGATTCGAACAAAGCTTTTACGAATGCCCAAATTTTACATAGTACTTTAACTTTCATCATGACGAATTTGCACAGTCAAAGGTCTAATAGTGTGGGGTTTTTTTTCTTGAAAACAATATACCTATCTCTTCATACAGTTTTAGTTCTACGGACAACAACTGGAGTGAAGGGGCGTAATTGGTGTTTTGCCGCCATTATTTCTAAACGACAGTGACATTCTTCCTACCTTGACTAACCTTACAAACTCACCAGAGTTAATCAATGAATTCGAACCACACTTCGTAACTGCAACCAGCAGTCAAATTGAACTCACTCTCAGAATAATTCGTACGTCCTACGAGGTTAAATGATTAAGGCTAGAAAGCTTTAAATATACAGGGGAAATTTTGGAAATTCCGATTATGTGACAAACCCTTGCAAGGAGGACAGCTGCATCCCCCGGAAATGTTGTTGCCACATTGGACGTAATAGGAAGCCAATAATTTGCACTTTATGGAAAAATTGTTGGCCTTTCCATTCGATGCAATACGAAGCCAACGGTCCCATATCAGTATGGCGCCCAAAAAGTCGGTTGACAATGGTATATGCCCACGGCGAGATTAGTGGGGCACCCATCCAGTGTGACTTGGTGTGGTGTCAGGTAGGGTACTGTTTGTCGTGTAATTTGTACACGGTGAACAGACAATTTGCTGACTACACTGTTTTGCCTATAACGTTTTTAGGACTTCGAATTTTGTCTAATAGTTTGGATTGTTCGTTCCTGGTTATATTTTATTGTGATAATAAAAGTTGATGGCAATGTTTTAAAGAATGTTACAGGCCCCGGAATAAATTACACGTCTTGAGACCTAATCACTTATTGGCCAGTTATCCCGGCCACAGCAAAAAATATATACTAACATCCGATTGGTCAATATAACCTCAGAGAAAAGTTCGGAATTCCCCACCATTCTAAATTTGGTATTTTGTTGAATTTGCACAAATTGTATTGTTGAGGATACATGTTTGCTATTTGGAACGCAACCACCAACAGCAACAACAATAGGTTTATGTAATAAATTATTTATTGACATTTAAATGTTTTTATTTACATCAGACATTCAGCATGATCTAGAGAAACATCTAATACAGTATTAGACTGTGATTATTATATTCAGACATCCAGCAACATGTAGAGAAACATCTAATACAGATCCATTTCATATGGAATCTTATATAAGACTTGTGTAATAGCAACATATAGGTCCATTGGTATTAGTATTTTTATATGTCACTGCATTATTTCAATAATTCGCTTGCGCTTAGGGGGCTTGAACAGTGGGAGGAAACCCGAGGACCCGGAGAAAACCCAAGAGGCTGGTCACAGGTGACCAAACTCCTTGCCTCAGCATCTTGCTCTAGTACCAAGGTATCACCCTGGATAAGTACATGTAGTCACTTAAGCTGTAGCATGCAGTTCTTTATAAGATGGTTTCCTGGTGGAAAGAAGGAGTTTATTCCATATCTACTCGGATTACAGCCACAAGTTTTAGATATAATTTAGGTATACAGTCAGTAATAACAGACTTGCACATCAATCTTCAAAGATGTAGTCATATCATACAGTAATTTTAATAGTATAATTGTACATGCATCAATTTCTCTCTAAATATCAGATACAATTCTAATGATCATAATTTGCACTGAATCGGGTACATTTTAAGATTTCTACACATTGTCAATGTATAAAACCAACCAAACCAACTATTTTCTTTATTAGTTGATAAAATACTGTGAAAATTCCACTGTTTGGAATTAGTATCATTTCAAATAGCTTTGAACATCTACATTTATTGTACGGTATCTACTGCAGGTTCTGGATACAGCACATAGATAGCTATATGACAGCACACAGGGGTTAGTAGGTTGGATCTACAAGACTGTTGGATACTAGTACACAAGGGTTATTAGGTTGGATCTACCAGACTGCTAGACACCATCACATGACAGTTTGACTAGTAAACTAGAACTTGATTCCAGTCAATTTGATGTGAAAAAACTTCCATTTCTAACCATCGTTCATAATTGTATTTAAATTCATCTTGAAGTTCGATCTTTAATCCCAGAATACTCTGTAAACAATTGTCCACGGGTTTAAATTCTGGATCCGTTCCGTTTGATCCATATCTACGATTGTTAAATCTATCAACACAAGCTCTCAAAGCACATTCTTCAGCTTGAAAATCCCAGGGTCTCGCATCCATATCTGGAAATAAAAAATAAAACAAAATGCATGAAACTGCATCGCTGGACAGTGCTGATACCTTTTGGGCTGTAGGAGTAGGGTCACCTATCCAGCCTTGTGGGTATTCTCCATGTCCTCCGACTGCTAAAGACCCCTAAGCCCAAGAGTGGTGAAAGTCCCTAGAGTTGTTCTAACCTGGTTCCCAGGGGTGGTGGTGACCAACTGACTAGTTTTACGCATGGGGCAAAAAACTTAGGTCTATCTGTGTACGTATTGGGGTGCAGGTAAAAGCACCACTAACACCATCAACACGAGTATTAAATTGAGACAGAAAGAGAGAGAGAGAGAAATGGGGTTTAACGTCGACACAAACTAGGTCATTTTGGGACTAACATATGGTTTCAATTTTATTTCAATAATTCGCTTGCGCGTAGGGGTCTTTAGCGGTGGGAGGAAACCGGAGTGCCCGGAGGAAACCCACGAGGTTGAGAAGGCGCCCCTATCTCCATGCCACATACGCTCACACCAGGGATCGAAACCACAACCGCAAGCCAGAGGTGACCGGCCAGCTAGAGGTAGAAGGGCGGCACTCTAGACCACTAGGCCATCCCAACCCCCCAAATTGAGACGGAAACACAGTGACTCAGTGAGTTAGACGTTGGCTTGCTAATCGGGAGGTTATGTGTTTGATCCCTTGACAGTGGTGCAGTATAGAGGGCCTTGCAAGGGACAACTTACTGTTGTTCGGATGGGACAAAAAAACTAGATTCCGTGTACATATTTCATTAAGTTAAAAGAAATAATAACATTACCATTTCCATACGCCCAATCATCACCAAGACGATGTCGAACCTTCTGGTAAATAGCAGACATTGTTTTCATGTTACTTTTACGCCATTGTCGACCCAGATATTTAGTCTGCATCTTCAACAGTTTTAATATATACAGCTGCATCATCGAATGTTTCACTTTTAACGCCCGTTTTAATATCGGTGCTGACTTAAATACAACCAACATCTAGAAGACAAAACATTAAAATAGCATCGTTTAATGTGGGTACCATAAAAACAAACTAGATTATCCATTTTTTTGTTTAATCATCAATGAGCATTTAGCAGGAGATAGGATTGTAATCAAGTAAATATTGAAGGCTAACAATGGCATGAAGAGTTTATTATGGTCTGGATATGTTAATTAATATTTAATTAATAATTCAGATAACATTCCAGGCCTAATGAAAGATCTGCAATAGGCAGATTTAGCTCTTGCATAATGTACAAGTACATTTAAACTGGTATCCCTTACCTCTCTATGATGGTTAATAAATTTGATATAAGGGGGATCACTCTTGTAAATTTAGCAAGAGAGT
This sequence comes from Patella ulyssiponensis, assembly GCA_963678685.1. NCBI lineage: Eukaryota > Metazoa > Mollusca > Gastropoda > Patellidae > Patella > Patella ulyssiponensis. The sequence goes on along the minus strand of OY783232.1, from coordinate 57,956,700 downwards.
TGGCAACCATGAAACGGAATTTAATAAATATTTCACTTACCATAGTTCTTGAATGTTTCCATTTAGTTAATTTATTTAATATTCGTAATAAATTAATGCAAGAGAATAAATTCCTCCAGCAATATCCCTGATTATCACCATTTTCCTGTTTAAATATACAATCAAATATAAAACAAAACATAGCGAAGAACCAGAGAAAGAGAGAAATGAAATGAGGTTTAACGTCCTACTCTTCTGCACCTGACATAATGGAAGACGGGCATACGCCATACAGTGTGCTATGTGGGAAATTTTGCTCGGACAGCGGCACTACGACCCACTTTTATATCGAATTCCAACTGCCAAGGGATCTTTTACGTGCACGCCAATGTGTACACGGGACCTCGGTTTTTCGTCCCATCCAATCGGTTCTGCATCACTGACATGGGGGAACCACGCTGGAAAATTGAGATGAATTTTCTCGGCCAATGCAGGGATCGAACACCCGACCTCCAGGATAGCAAGCCTGCGCCTTACCCACTTAGCCACATGATCCCCAGAGAGAGACAGAAAGAGAGAAAGTTGTATAGCTATGGCCCTAAATTGTGGACAGTTCCCCTAGTAAACACACAAGGTTTGGCTGGTTATCATGCTCCTTGTCATTTACAATTCTGAGATATAAACCAGGTGACTAATTGGTTGAGGGTTAACCTCTACTTGACAAAAACTAGGTCATTTTGGGACTAACATATTAACAAATGGTTCAATTTTATTCCAATAATTCGCTTGCTCGTAAGGGAATTTAGCTGTTGGGGGGGAACAGGAGGATCCAGAGAATATCCATGAGGTGGGTCTGACTAACTGATCCTAATTTTTTTGACTAAATTACCATAAACAATCCCCTCCAATGGCAATACAAGATTTTAAGGATGAAGTTATGAAAAATGCTTATGAACATAGTGGAATTCTCTCTTTAATTGATTGATTTCAGGGAAATATGTGGCTTGTAATTTGAACTTTTCAAGTTAAGTTATTGTGAACGTATCCTCTACTGATCATAAAACGATGTAAACTAAACCGCTACAATTTCTTCGTCAAGTCTACTACCACCAAATACACCTTTTGCTGGTGATACAAGTGTAGTTAGAATTAAAGTAGTCACACTGGTGGTACACTGAATGTAGCTAGAATGATGGGAGTAAAGGGCATCTGCTACTGGTGGTACACCGAGAATGATAGTAGTAAATGGCACCTGCTGCTGGTGGTACACTGAGTATGATAGTAGTAAATGGCACCTGCTGCTGGTGGTACACTGAGTATGATAGTAGTAAATGGCACCTGCTGCTGGTGGTACACTGAGTATGATAGTAGTAAATGGCACCTGCTGCTGGTGGTACACTGAGTATGATAGTAGTAAATGGCACCTGCTGCTGGTGGTACACTGAGTATGATAGTAGTAAATGGCACCTGCTGCTGGTGATACGAGTGCAGCTAGAATGATAGGAGTAAAACTTACCATTGTTTCAGCTGTCAGTTCTGGTTGATCTCCGATAACACAACTAGGAAAGTCTAGAACTGGTATACTATTTTTAGCACTAACATAAGACAAGATATTCTGATTGAAGAATTTCAGTACCAGCGGGATACAATTAGCAAATACCAGATGTTGGCTCATAAACTCAAACTAAAAAAATAAAACAACAAATTCAAATACATCTATATATAATATCAATACTGAATGCAGGATCATGGAAAAAATATCAAACAGTGTTTAATGTTCTACTTTGCAGCACCAACTGGGCTAATAACTCTATAGAAGATCGATCAACATGGCTGTAGAAAATCGATCAACAAGGCTAATAACTCGAGTCTTTAGAACAGGGCTAATAACTTGTGTTTTTACAACAGGGCTAATAACTTGTGTCTTTATAACAGGACTAATAACTTGTGTCTTTACAACAGGGCTAATAACTTGTGTCTGTAGAAGATAGATCAACTGGGCTAATAACTCTTTAGATGATCAAACAACTGGGTTAATAACTCTTGTCTTTAGAAAATCGATCCAAATGACTTTTAGTGTTAACCCAAAAGGTGGGTTTTTATATGCAGGAAATACTTGTTCTGAAAATCCATTATGACTGACCACTTGGATCCATTTACTTGCCAGGTACAAGTAAGGAATTGACTCAATGACAGACCTTATGATCTATAGCGCATGTATTAAACCATTTGGCCACCCCTTCACCTTGTTTACTTTACAATGTTTCAGTAAAAATAATAAAAAGAGACAAATGGGGTTTAACGTCCACTCGACACAAACTAGGTCATTTTGGGACTAACATATGGTTCAATTTTATTTCAATAATTCGCTTGCGCATGTAGGGGTCTTTAGCAATGGAGGAAAACCGGAGGTCCAGGAGAAACCCCACGAGGTTGGACAGGTGACCCTACTCCTTGTCACGTACAACCGGGGAATGGATACCACGCCAGTTGACTCAATGACAAACCTTATGACACAGCATGCGAAAGCCTAGCCCCCCACCCCCCAGAGTAATAATACCACCTACCTGGTATATATGGTTTAGTTTATAATGTTTTAATAATAATAACAACAAAGCACTGATGGCTTTTACTATAACTTCTTTATGTCTATTCACATCAATACCTAATTTCATCGACTGTAAAACAGTTGTCCTGAAATATCAAAATACATTTTCATGAAGAAACTCTATAAAAAAAAGTATTCTAATGAATCCAGTATTATTATGAAATGAAATGGGGTTTAACGTCCTACTCTTCTGCACCTAGCCTGGGTTAATGGAAGACGGGTATACGCCATACAGTGTGCTACGAGGGAAATTTTGTCCGGGCAGGGGTGCTAGTGCCTACTCTAATATCGAATTTCAACTGCCAAGGAATCTTTTACGTGCACGCCAATGTGTACACCTTGGTTTTTCTTCCCACCTGAATGACTAGACAGCTGTCCCTGTCAGACCCTCCATCCTGCATCAATGACAAGGAGAAACCACGACGGTGTATTGGAATGAATCCAGTATTATTAAGTACCATTGTGTCAATTATTATAGATACATTCATTATGTAAGTTTTAGATAATGAGCTGATCATTTTCTTACTATAATAGTTTTAAAAAAAGATAATGTAAATTGAAAATATTGAAAATTTAATTCAAATTACTTCATTCTGAGCTAAGTTATCACTGTTTGTAGTTTTGACAAGATGTTAGCATTGTGGTAACCAGGACACTGGTAGTGGTACATTTGAGACTGTTTTAAATACATGTAATTGGGGTGTGAGGGGGCCACTATTTTGCATCCCATTTGAACAACTAGTGCCCTGATTACACCAACTTCCACAACCCAATAAATATACGATTTGATCAATTTCTTCAGGAAGATATAACTTACGGCATTTCTTCAGGTAGAACATCAGCCAGGATATTTATAGATTCTGTTTTAGCTTTTGATGTAGGTGCAGCGGCCAAAAGTAATTTTAATAATGCTATCTAAAATATTACATCATATTCTATTTAATAAGGCTATAATCTATTTATAATAACGCAATCTAAAATATTACATCTTATTCTATTTAGACGTCAGTCAGTGATTTTTATTATCCCAAAATACTGTACTTTATTTCATAATTCAACGCCATGAGGTTGAACGTGCAACATTTAGGTGGCGACTGGACTAATGAGAGAGGGAGAAATGGGGTGTAACATCAACTTGACACAAACTAGGTCATTTCAGGACTAACTATCATATGGTTCAATTTTATTTCAAGAATTCGCTTGCGCATTGGGGTCTTTAGCAGTGTGAGGAAACCGGAGGACCCAAAGAAAAGCGACAAGAGTAGGCAACTTCTTCAAGTTCCCCCTGTGAAGGGTTTTCTTTAAAGTGCATAACAATATCTACACCGAAGCTTGGGTAATTTAAGACTTATTTTTTTTACAGATCATCTGCACTAGGCCATGGGTGATTTTAGACTATTTCTTTACAAATTAGCAAATGAAGATCTGATATAGAAGAAATCAGGTGAAGATGAAATGATATGATATAATAGATGATGAGATATCTTACCATATATTGTGGTAAATTAGGTAACATGGCCTGGTATAATAGTTCTGCTGGGGTACTTGGTACATCAGATTCTGGCTGTAAACAAATAGGAAAACATGTCAACAAATCAGTCAGTCAATTGGTCTATTTTATCTAGCCCCAACCAAAGTTTTAAGACTGAATTATGAGTTAATTATCTATATATTAATAAAATCTGATTAAAACAGAGATCCTATTTGATTTCATTTTACTTGTTGTTATAACACTAGGATATGAAAAAGTTGTTATCATTGATGTGAGGGATAAGCCTATGAAATGGACAATCCTGATTGGTTAGGCAAATGTCTGATGTCAAAGGGTGAAAAGGGTCAAATGGACAAAAGCTGCTCATATGACCTCTGACACAACCTTACAGTGCAACTGGTCAGATCTGCATATAGTGTAGGCCATCGAAAGTATAAAAAAACAAAACAAATATAGATCTGTATAAAATAAATCTTGAGATCCTACCACAAATGTTCCCAACATTTTGAATTTGACCTCCTCGTGGAATTAGCCGTCACTTTCAGAGGAATATTCAAGTTCATTCAAATCAGTGGGTCAATTCTTCTAGAAATGGCCTTTACATCGAGATCCAAGATAAATAGTAATGATTTAATGAATTGTATGAATTGTACCCAACTAAATAACCAGAAATTGCCTCATTGGGTTCATCTTGAATATCTAAATTTCCCCAAGGGTTCCAGGATGGCATCATCCAGATTCTAAATCTACACATATAATCCATCAAAAAATGTTAGGGGGACTACATTTCCATGTCAAGGTTTGGCTAACCGACTCAATACTAGTGCTACAGGGTCTTTAGCAGTGAGAGTAAACCAGAAGACGGACGTCATGCATGATCCAAGTCTGATCAGGTTAAACCATTTGGCCCCCCCCATCCCCCTGCAAAATAAAAGAACGCCAACATCGAAAGGTACAAATCGAATAAATATTGTGACAGGGACTACAATATTTGACCACATTAAAATGTGGGTGTGTATAAATGTAGTCTTACCCGTGACAGTGGATTTTTAGCAATCTCCTCTTCTCTTTTGATCTGTAGTTCAGATAGGGATATATATAAATGCTGAAATTAAAAAAAAAAACAAAAACATCTTAATTATTACACTTTATTATTTTTTAGCTTTTTCCGAGTTTCTACCCAGATTATCGCAGTAATGTTAAACTTGTTTAACATTTTATAACTGAACTGGCAGAGAACTGTCATTCAAGAGACTGCCCGAGTCAAGATGGATCGCATTATTTCTGTTACATATTTTTTGCAAATCATATTTCTCCTTCATTTTGAGTGAAACCTGTATCATAACAGGCCAAGATTATAATATACAGAATAGTGACGCTAACTACTGGCCGCCAGACCCATTCACTTGATTCGATATTTGTTGTTTATTTCTTGCAATGTCTATGCAGTTTATCTTGTCAACAAGCTTGACTTGTGGTGGTCAGGAAATTGAACACTTGTAAATTGGACTACATGCATTATCAAAATTAACCAGACAGCTTTAAACTGGACACAAGTACAAATTAGAGGATTTTTGGTGAATATTTAAACACAGATTTGATATTAAACAAATGTGAAAGAATTAGCGCTAAATACACAAGATTACACTGTAATCTGGGTATCATTTAATTTTGGGTATTTAGCACTAATTTCGTTAACATTCATTTGATATCAAAACTTTGTTTGAAAATTTGTAAAAATCATTTTAAGTTACCAAAAATCCTCTAATTTGTAGTTTTATACGTCTGTAAATGGCATATAAGGATACTAATTTCTACTTGTGTCCAGTTTAAGGATGACAGTTCAATTTTGAAAATAAGCGTATAATTTACAAGCGTTTAATTTCTAGGTAGTTTTGTTTCGGAAATCAATTGATTACAGTGAAATTGTTCTTCCAAACTCAGAGAAATATGTGTAAATGTACGACTATTGTTGTGAAATGAAAGATTTACCTGTTTGAGTACTTTCACACCTTCATGGATAGGTTGAGGTAACCCAGCTAATGAGTTGTTATCATTTTTAACTTGAAATCCAACAAATTTACTTCTTGTATTGTCTAGAAACATCTCTAAATCCTTTAACCTATAACAGGAAATAACAAACAATATATCAACAAATTCATAAACTGTAGAAATAAAATGAAATGGGGTTTAACGTCCTACTCTTCTCCTTCCAACTGGGGAAATGAAGTTGGTCATACGCCATACAGTGTGCTATGAGGGAATTTTTGCCCAGACATCGGCACTACAGCTTATATCGCATTCCTACTGTCAAGGGATCTTTTACTTAAACACCAATGTGTATACGGGGCCTCGACTTTTCATTCCATCCAAACGACTAGACAGCTGTCCTTGTCAGATCCTCCGTCCTGCATCACTGAGGAGGGGGAGGGCACGCTGGAAATCTGGTTGAAATATCTCGGCCAATGCAAGGATCAAACATCTGACCTCCAGGCATGTCAATTTAATATAGATTGGATATTAACGTTTGTCACTGGAACGTTCACAAGGTTCTACAAAGTGAAACAAGGACTATAAATCTAGCTGTAATTAATAGAAATTGATGAAATTAAACAGGATTCTTTGTCTCACCAATATATACGGTAAACAAAATTTCAAAATGATCAGATAATAAATAAAGTTTGTAGTGTGTTCACAAAAAATTATTGACAATGGATGAGCGTATAAAAATGATGGCCTAATTCGGAAAAATTAAACCAAAATTACTGGTTTTAAAATCCTTAAAAAAACGACATTTACTTTATTAAAAAAAACCCCAACATACCTGACTTTAGGTTTCCATGGTAATGCCTTATGGAAGAAAGATGGGGTCGAAGGTCGTGGAGGTGTGGGCGGAATCTCATCATCGCTGTCGGGCTTCAAAGAATCGACATCCCTCATCAGATCATCGTCCCGATCAGAACCATTTTCAAACGGGTCATCCATACTACTCTGTTTGACTAAACTCTGTTAGCGTCCATGTAAGGTGGTAGAAACGGAGGCGTAGAAAGAAGCATGAGAGCCAAGAAAAGTGTTAGAGCAATAAAAGCTAAATTGAAAGTAGCAACCAGAACCAATTTAAAAAAATGTTATAAAGTTAATATCAATTGATAATTCATACCAAGCAGCATTAACTTACTGTACATATACAATTGTACATAAGGGTTTTTGACAAGGAGCTCAAGTTTGTATCCTTACGGAGTAGATTTCACCTGCCGAGAGGATCATTTTTGTCTGCTTAGGGGAATCTATTTCACCTGCCTAGGGGATCTATTTCACCTGCAAGAGGAATCAATTTTACCTGCCTAGGGGATCTATTTCACCTGCAAGAGGAATCAATTTCACCAGCCTAGGAGATCAATAAAACCTGCCATGAGGATCAATTTCACCTGTCTAGGATCAATTTCGTCAGTCATGGGGATCAATTTGATTATGGATTTGTATAAACATTTTTTCAATCATAATTGTTTTAAAAATTTGTGAAATAAGATTGTTATTGCATTTAAAATAGTCGTAGATGATTTGTCTAAACATGTATATAGGAACCCCAGCATAATAAAATCATGTTTGCCTGTATCAGCTCTTTTGAACTTCAATTCACAATGTAGTTATCTCCCCTAGCACATTCAGAGTGTTTGAAATACAGAGTGAGAGAGAACTTTTGAGTTTACAATTTAGATGATCAAGATTGTGATAAAAACATAATGAGAGATAAATAGGGTATAATGTCCACTGACACAAACTAGGTCATTCTGGGACTAACATATGGTTCAATTTTATTTCAATAATTCGCTTGCACATACATGTACAAGGAAAATAGAAGTCCTGGAGAAAACGCACAAGGTTGGACAGGCAACCCTACTCCTTGTCACGTACAACTGGGGAATCGAAACCATGCCAGTTGACTCAATGACAGGCCTTATGATCAAACGCACCATTCACTAGGGACCGGGTATAATTCAGATTTGATGAAAAAAGGAAAGAAACTGTGCTTACCATCCAGAATCTAATACTCGTATCCAGTTAAACTCGAGTAGTAGCAGTTACTAAAAAACTACATTTAAACTCGAGTGTAACTGTTACTAGAAACTACTAGTTCTACATATACACAATTAATTCTTCAAGTTACATCAGACTATATATATTTAACTATAATTTTCTATAACTAGATTTAATATTAATGCTAATAAATGATTTATTATATTATTATCACTATGTTTCAGAGTTTTACCATGTGTACTAAATAAATACTGTTCTCTGTTTTAAGTTTATGTCTTTTTTAAGGATCGCTGAGTTGAATTATCGGGGCAATGGATCTTTTACGTGCAAGCCAATGTGTACACTGAACCTCAGTTTTTTGTCCCATTCGAACAACTTTTGGAATTTGAATTTGAATATTTCTGTGAACGTTAACTGAGCAAGGGATATATTGATACAGACTTAAAATGCTCATTAAAAAATAGAATTGAAATAAACATGCAGGTTAATTATCTGCTACCTATAGACATGCTATAAGTGTTTAAGGTGATACATGCAATATGTCAAAGATAAATCTCTCTTAGTAACAATCAAATAGTCAAATTTGTAAAAACGTGCAGTGCGGATAAATGTTGACACTCTCCATATACATGAATTACAAGTATCACATTTCTCAATGAATGTTTTTTCTTTTTTTTCTTTCAATAATCAATAAATTAAAGCTTCTAATCTGTGAGTAGATGTAATGATTGGTTGAGAGTTGAACCAATGGATCGAGATTTAACAAAGGATCGAGAGATGAGACAATAGATCAAGAGATAAGGTTTAACATCCAATCAACACTACCTCGGCCATCTCGAGACTAACAAAATATATTTTTACAATTGAATTATATTCATCATATAAAAATGTGAAGAAACCAGAAAATCCTGTGAAAACTTACAGGTTTCGGCTTCTTTACCTATTCATCGTCAAACTATACAACACGATTTTAACAATATAACATATTGTTGTTCTATTTGGGCTATGCTCTGTCAATTTATGTATGGACAATTGCACATCGATTGAAGGACTTTTTAATGTAACATCACAATTAATCAACTATTTTCTATTTCAAAAAAGTATAACATTAAAAATCATATTGTCATTTCGAAAAAAAAAAGCTAATGAAGACAGGCCTGCAACATGTAATATTCTATGGAGAGACATTTTGCCCAGATAGTGGCACCACCACCTACTCTATATCAAATTCAAACTGTGCACAGAGCAGTTGGGTGAGCAAATGGTTGAAAATGTGTGCACTGAGTCAAGTAGCATGGTTTCAATTTCTGACTTGTATGGGAGTAGGGTCGCTTGTCCAACCTCGTGGGTTTTCTCTTGGTCCTCTGGTTTCCACCCACAGCTAAAGTCCCATACACGAAAGGAAATTATTGAAATAAAATTGAACTGTATATGTTAGTCCCGAAATGACCTAGTTTTTGTCAAGTGGCTGTTAAACTCTCTCTCACCAATGTGTGCCCTGTTTAGATTAATAAGACAACTTGCAAAAAGAAGTAACATTTACTTAAATCAAATTGACAACTTTAATTGATTTTTCATACTTCTCATTAATAGAGATATTTTGTTAAATTAAATGCCGATAACTAGAGTATATCGTAATGAAATAAAATGGGGTTTAAGATCCTACTGTTCTGCTCTTACTGGGCTAATGAAGTGAATTTTGCCTGGACATCGGCTATGAGAGGAATTTTGCCTGGACATCGGCACTACGGCCTGCTTTTATATCGAAATCAAACTGTCAGCGGATCTTGTGATAACGTAATGTTAAAACCAAGAGTATGATCAAATCTTTAGAGCAAATGTTGAACTCACCCGTTTTCCTGCCCGCGTTCCACGTCTTGGCGCCTGTTGTTCGATCAAATCTGCAGCTGACGCTGGAGGAGATGACGCTCGCATATTCTTACAAACTTCGTACATATCTTCCGGTAGGGGGGGTAATCCATGTGTATCACGTACTGCGTTCTTTTCATATTGTAATTCATGTAAACCTCCTAATGATACCTGGATATAGAGTAAATAATACAAGATATTTAACTATGTCAGTTGGTCAAATGAGGTGGTGGTGGATAGCCGAATGGTTAGCACGTGAACGCTGTATCATAAAGCCTGTCATTGAGTCAACTGGCGTGGTTTCAAATCCCTGGTTGTACGTCAAAAGAGTAGGGTTACCTGTCCAACCTCGTGGGTTTTCTCCGGGTCCTCCTGTTTCATTCCACTGCTAAAGACCCGTACTCGCAAATTCTTGTGTCGAGTGGACGTTAAACCCAATTTCTCTCTCATCAAATGAGAAGTGTTACCAGGTGTTTGATATGTGAACTCTAGTGCTGGCACGATACATCGTTGAATCAATGTATCAAGATTCAGATGCATACGATTAGTGTAATGAATCGTGAGATGCTGAATCAATGTATCGCGATTCTTTGTTATGTTCTTTTTTTTGTCGCCTCAGTAATTAACCGGTATGACCTCTGACGTGACCTATCGCTACAGAGAGAGAGAGAAATGGGGTTTAACATCCACTCGACACAACTAGGTCATTTCGGGACTAACATATGGTTTTTAATTTTATTTCAATAATTCGCTTGCGCGTAGGGGTCTTTAGCAGTGGGAGGAAACCCACGAGATTGAGAAGGCGCCCCTATCTCCATGCCACATACGCTCACACCAACGAAACGACAGCCGCAAGCCAGAGGTGACCGGCCAGCTAGAGGTGGAAGCGCGGCACTCTAGACCACCCCACCCCACCCCCTATCGCTACAAACCGTCAGATTTTCATATAGTGAAAACCATTGAAAGTATAAAACAAATGAAATAAAGATCTGTATTTTAATCGGACTGTCATCAAATGAGAAGTGTTATCAGATGTTACCATCATATCTTTGTAAATATTGAATGGAACTGAACAATTATTGGAGTTTAAAAACTTCCATGCTATTGCAAGGGATTCATACAGAACTAAAACGACAATCAGAGGCTAAATACTGTAATCCCTGACAATCCGAGATTAATTAAATCAGAGTCTAAATACTGTAAAGCTTACCAATGAAACTTTCCACAATAGAAGTAAAACTTTCTTCATGGGAAAATGTGGAGCACTTCCACTACAGAATTTGGTTACCATAGAGAATAATGTAATGGCTAATGGTTCATCACCTATGATTGGTTGATCTGAAAATAGAACAGAGTTTTAATTGGTTGGATTGAATAAAAAACATATTTTCGACACTATGATATTAGTCTTATATCAAATTCCAACTGAACGCCAACATATACACATGACCTTGGTTTTCCATTCCACCCAAATATAAATTTATATTCTTAGTCGTTGAGACTTGTAAATAGGGAGCGATGGGGTCTGATGCCCACTTGCAAATGAAATGGGGTTTAACATCCCACTGTTCTACTCCATCTGGACCAATGACGATGGGAATTTAACACGGATACCCCCTGGACCTCATGTTCAGCGAGCCACTGTCTTACTCACAGGCCTCCCCCCATTCCAAAACAAACTGAAGATAATAAATAAAGTATAGGCCTGAATAGATCAGGATCATAAAACTTACTCAACTCCGCTGTAAAATTTTCACGAATCATTTTCTCTTCTTCAGTTTCAGATTCATCAACGATTCTCATCCTTTCAACAATTGTATACAAAACATTTAATATCAACCTAGAAATATAACATACATTTAATACCAAATCAGAAACTAGTTTCTTACAATAAAATTAGGTTGGCTTTTTTCAAACTTATTTTAAGACAATTGAAATAAAATACTGTGCATTAGAGAAATATTTATTACTCTGAATATAACTATCTGATATAAACACTCCAAATTATAAAATACTACATAAATTTCTTACTATCTGATATATATACATTTGATATATATAACCATATAACTCTACCTACCTACGTTCCTTACTATTTGATGAAGAGTAAATATCCATATGTATCTGTACTACATAATGCTATAACCTAATCTGATATATAGAACTTATATCTATATGTATCTACATTATATAATGATATAACTTCACCTACCTAAGTTCCTTACTGTCTGATATTGACACAGCTGGTTTTCTTAAAGCAGCCGAGGCAGCCGTAGTATTCCTGTAAAAACATTAATTAGTGTTATATACATTATCCCTTGTAGGTGCACATTGTGAGAATCATATAGAAGTTAGTTATACTTACAGATATATTTCAATTAAAAGACAACGGTTTGGTTTTTATTTGCATTGCTTCTTTGTGTACTATGTGACAAAGATGTGAAATGACAATTCACACTTGATACAAAAACCATTGAATATTTGGAATTCATCGTTTAATTTTTGGTATTTGTAATACGCAGATGTTAAAAAGGGAGAATAGTCTTGCATATGGAATATGGTATCAGACAGCAAACACATAAGCTAATTCCCTACTGTGAATTAATAGTTGGGGTCTGTCCCCCTGTAATGATCAGCTTGTGTATATCTGTGTTTATGATTTACTGAGGGGGGGGGGGGATGCCTGTCAATGAGTCTACTGGGTTGGTTTTGATTTCCCGGTTGTACATGGCAAGGAATAGGGTCGTCTGTCCAACCTCATTGAAATAAAATTGAATCATGTACAACCAGTGAATCGAAACCAAGCCATGTGACTCAATGACAGACCTTATGATACAGCATGTGGATAGTAACCGTTTGGACATCCAGCCCCCTTTAATCATATGGGCTTTAGTAAATCAAATAGAGAGAGGAGACAATTGGGGTTTAATGTCCACTCGACACAAACTAGGTCTTTTTAGGACTAACATATTGTTTAATTTTATTTCAATAATTCACTCGTGTGTAGGCTCTTTAGCCGTGGGAGGAAACAGGAGGACCCAGAGAAAACCCACCAGTTTTGACAGACAAGCCTACTCCTTATCACGAACAAGCCAGTTGAATCAATGACGGGCATACCCCCCCCTCGTAAATCACATACACAGATATATACAAGCTGATCATTACAGGGGGACAGACGGTTGCTATGTAAGTAAGATGCAGGCTCGTTAGCCTGGCCATGGGTTCGCTCCATATTTTGGCAGAAAAAGTTCAGCAGGATTTTATGGGGTGGTTTCCCCTTGTCAGTTGTGCAAAATGGCTGGCCTGACAAGGACAGCTGTCTAGTCATTCAGATGGGAAGAAAAGCAGAGTCCAGTGTACACATTGGTGTGCAAGGAAAAGATCCTTCGGCAGTTGGAATTTGATACATGAGTAGGATGTCCAGGCAAAGTTTTGCTCATAGTACACTGTATGGCATATGGCCATCCTCATTATCTCAGTCAAAGCACAACAGTAGGATATTAAAACTCATTTCATTTTATCATTTCAGCATACTGAACAACAGAGTGTAAAATATCTTGTACATCCAGACTGGTGAAGTACTTACTCAATCTCCATGGCTAATAATTCAACAAAGGACGAAAACAATCCCTGATCGTAGAGTAAGAATACATTCCTCCGTGACCATTCCGATTGACTTTCTTCACTATCACACTCTCCAAATACTCCTTAAAATAGAAACATACAAATATCAACTTGACATAAACAACATGTAGGTCATTTTGGGAATTGGGACTAACATATGGTTCGATAATTTGCTCGCTCGTAGGGTCTTTAGTAGTGAATGAAATAGGAGAAAATAGATGAGGATGGACAAGTGACCCTAACCCTTGTCAATTACAAGCTAGGACAGTATGCTACTGGCGGTCTTTACGAATGGGAGGAAACCATAGAAAATACACAAGGTTGGACAATTACTCTTTTTTGTCAATTACAACATGGGAATTGAAATCCTGTCACTAAGCCCTGAGGAAATAGCCATCATTTGTCTATAATATGTAAAATATATATATAGCAAGGGTATTAACTCTGACAGTAATTGTTGGAAATTGCTGAAATTAAAGTCAACTGGATGAGGTAACAACCATATACAACCATCATTTCGATGTGGGCGTATAAAACTCTGTACACTTACCTTGTACAATATAAAGAAATGCCTGGACAGCTGAAGTACGTCGATTTCTATCTATAATTTCTAATTCGTTTTCCAGATAAACAAGAAATTTTCTTCGTTCCGTTTCTCCAACATTCGTCCATTTCTCATATCCTGAAATAGAATGGCATGTTGAGGTATCTTTTATAATTAACATGAGATAAATTCTAGTGAGAGAGAGATGGGGTTTAAGTCCACTCAACACAAACTAGGTCATTTGGAGACTAACATATGGTTTCAATTTTATTTCAATAATTCGATTGCGCGTAGAAGGTCTTTAGCAGTGGGAGGAAACTGGAGTGCCCGGAGGAAACCCACGAGGTTGAGAAGGTGGCCCTATCTCCATGCCACATACGCTCACACCGGGAATCGAAACCACAGCCGCAAGCCCGAGGTGACCGGCCAGCAAGAGGTCGAAGCACGGCTCTCCAGACCACTAGGCCATCCCACCCCCAATAAATTCTCGTAAACTAACACAAGGCAGATTCTATCGAATTTCCTACCGAAGCCTCAAGCTTAAAAAAAAAAACATAAAGAATCCTGATATATCAATGTAGTGAGATATGACTGTACGGTATACAGACAACTCATCCCAAAGACAACTCACCCCAAGACAACTCACCCCAAGACAACTCATCCCAATATAAGACACAGTATAGCTAATATATTGGGATGAGTTGTCATCTAACTTCGGATGAGTTGTCTAATATTTACAGGTCACAATTCTATGGAATACAATTACTGCCTTTTACTGGGCGACGTTTCGACTAGGCTTCTCTAGTCATTATCGAAACGTCACTCAGTAAAAAGCAGTAATTGTATTCCATAGAATTGTGACCTGTTCCTGCATACTCTATTTCAATTACTAAATACCAATGAAACACAGTTTTCTAATATTGGGTTGAGTTGTCTTTGGATGAGTTGTCTTGGGGTAAGTTGTATTTGGGATGAGTTGTCAGGTATTTGACAGTACTAGTCTAGATACATGATTACATGTAATGTGATATGACTGTACATGTATATCAGTCTAGACCTACCTTGTTTATGAAATAATTCTTCAAAGCTACACTGATTTTGTGAATATTCTTCTTCTTCCGTGTAACTGTATAATTCTTAAATAAACAAATAAATTATGATCTAACATCGTGATACAGACTTTTATTTACATGTAATGTATATGAATTTCCAAAATGATTGAGAAAGATATCACTTGGGTAATTCATGCCCCGTTTTGAGCACTATACCTGTCAGCATCAACAAGCAACTTCTATTTCCAATGGCATGTGGGCACAACTCACAATGTGCTCAATCAAAATTGGCTCGACCCAAAAAATTATTAATATTGAAACCAATATTTATAGTATTTCATATGGTAGGTACATGTACACCAATGAAGCGGTGAACCGCTGACCTAATTTCGTCCTCACATGCAATTTGCGTATTGGCTTTTCTTCCTCGTTGGATTGTCCACCGATATGAAACTGTGATTATTTTCTTAAATAGAAGACTAGCTTTTCGCCTCGTTTTCAAATTTTGTGCAGAGAAATCTAAACATCAAAATGGAAGTAGGATACAACACGATTTTTGGGACGGATATCAGAATAGCACAGGGTTAATAATATATTGATTTGTAAATACAATAATTAAACTGTAATTACTAAGTTTTCAATAGAATCGGTAGGTGCAGAGCCAAAATATATAGTGCAGAAAACTTTTGATCCAGTTTCAATGTGACTGCCATGTATTAGTGAAATTTTACCGCTAGCGAATACGCGCGATGGCCTCACTTATCCTTCTTTTTTCTCCAGTCAAAACAGGCGTTAATTAGGCATAACATCATTAATATAGTGCCTTTCCAGTTCATGTTGGTGTCATTGTAAAGCTTTGGGAAAGCCCTATCCAGTGACCGCCCTAGACCCTTAAAACCATTAGCCAAATTTTTAGCCAAATCAAAATTTTATTAGCCAATTCAGAAAGTTATAGCCAAATAATATATTTTTATTCATATGTTTGTTAATTAAAAATGAAACTACGTGCTTGTTGCTTTTTAAACGTACCGGTAATACAAGACTCATAGCAGCCGTAGAAAGGAAATAATAAACAGTACAAAATCCTTATGAGTATCCTTTATCTAAATTGCTACGTATTTTTTTTTTTACTTCGTTTTATCTAGTTCACTATATTGTCTGTCAATATATGAGTAGAAGTTTTGGAAAAGGTGGGAAATATCACGTGGTTTGCGCGTGGTGGAATAAAGGATGAAAGTAGGGATATTCCTTTGATGTCACGTAATCACTGTCTAATACATCCCGGCTTCTAGATGCCGATATAAATTTAGAAATAATTTAGTGATTTATATTGTTATGCTTGGTTATTGTATCGACAAATAAAAACTCATAATAAAGATCATACTTTATTAATTAATAATATTATCAACAAATAGGTTCCCATTAGATGTTTTATTTTTAACAATAGTTCTAGAAATGGCGGGAGAATGTCACGTGATAGCCACTGTTGACAAACAGGTCATGAAGGTATCGCTTTGATGTCTCATTTCATTACCGCATGAACTAATGCACACGTATAGATATAGATATAGATATATATATACAGATGCCGTGCCGATTACTGTAAGGAATTATATAATTAACACTTAAAATATGATAATCTCGACCATTAATGATACAGCAAATAATTTAATTCATAATGGATGGTGTATATTTTTGACGATTGCGTAAGAAGCGTGGCCCAATTATTACTTCAACAACACGGGGTTTATGTTGATTCCCGCCGTAAAATAGTAAAAGTACCACGCGTTTCCCGACTAAAATAAAGACAAATATCTACATAGATCATCATGCCATTCGAGACATTTTAATGTGTAATGGTTTTATATCCACCACTATCGGTAATTTATTTGTATCGGCCGATATACTTCGCTGTCAATATCTGATATCGGTAAAACCGATAGGTGTCATATCGGAACATCGCTACTTGTAGTGAAGCGAATGCACACTCGGCAAGCGGCGAGCATGATAAACAGTGCAGTGCCACACAAAAGGGGCGTAATTCTGTTGTATAGTCTCTAGACTCGATCTTTCAGTCGTTTTAATGCGTGACATTGACTGATTTGGGACTTGTACGATTGAGACTAGAGTAATTAATGTACTAAAAATAGACATTCCATTGAATGATCGAAAGAAGCGTTTAACGAAACGATTTCAACTTTAATATTAACAGATTTACAAAATAATTCATTCGCCAAAATTTTCGCCAGAATCATCACTTTATTCGCCAATAAAAATATTTGTCGTCATTGACTAATTGGCGAATGTCTAGGGCGGTCACTGCCTATCCAGAAATAAAGAATTAAAGCCATGCAGGATAGTTGAATTAAGCCATGCAGGCAAGCGCTGAAATAAGGGGCCGGACACGGGCAATGTCCGGGCGAATTGACCCCCTTTGACAGGCCGAATTGCCTTTCGTCCGGACATAAATGTCCGACCGATTTTGAGTAAAACAGTAAGCCAAAAATAGTAATTTCATTCGCGAATTCGAGTCGATCGCTAATTATTACTAGACTCGAAAATCCAGACACAAAAATATCAACGACCCGAGTCATAGTGAAAATGTTACTATTTATATCTCGGCAGCGTGCAGATAAAATAATCAATAATATTTAGAATCTGCTATTTTACGCTGGTTATATCAACGACCCGAGTCCTAGTAAAAATATTACTATTTTTTTATAGAATCGGCTCAAAATCCAGGCCCAAAAATATCAACGACCCGAGTCATAGTGAAAATGTTACTATTTATATCTCGGCCGCACGCGGATAAAATAATCAATAATTATTAGAATCGGCTTTTTTACGCTTGTTATATCAACGAACCGAGTCATAGTAAAAATATTATTATTTTTTAGAATAGGCTCTTTTTCGCTGGTTATATCAACGACCCGAGTCATAGTAAAATTATCACTATTTACATACATGTATCTTGGCCGCGTGAAAATAAAATAATGGATAATATTGAGAATCGGCTCTTTTACGCTGGTTATTCGAGCCTACGTGTAGTAGCTAGCTTTGCGTTACTTTCGTATATGATTAGCTCTAAATCAAACCTAACATGACATGTAATTATACAAATTATTAGTAATAAAAGTAATAATATTTAAAATGTTACAAGAAAATGTTCAAGTTGACTATGGGTATAATTAGGGAGAGACTTTTTATACGAAAATTAAAATATCTCACTTTGTTGGACACTTCCGATCATCAATGTGAATGTAAATAGACGAGCTTTGAAAACATGTCGAATAAAATAACTTCTTATTTTCCCCAACCCGCGGACACGGGATATCCCGGCTAGTGGGACCGTTCCAGAATATTTTAAAACTGGTACTGTGTCTAATGTCTCTCAAACTGACACTTCTAATCGGGGGCCATCGCCGTCACTAGTTCGAAAATTACATACAATAAGAACCGTAGAAAAGTGGATCAAACCTGACGTAGCAAAATGCAATGCTGACGTGTGGTTAACATACGAAGAAGACGATGGTTTTGTGACTACATTAAATTGTGAACTCTTTATAAAGTATTTTAAAAATATGAATTATATGAGGGAATTTTCCACTGCATGGAATAATGGTATTTGTCAGGCTGAAAATCTGAAATGTCCGGCCGAAAATCAGTTCAGCCTGACATGATGTCAGGCTGAACCTTAGCAGTTATTTCAAGGCTTGCATGCAGGATAGTTGAATTTATTGATGTTTATACGTCAGACTGTGAACTCCTCTCCTGACTCATGGATTATTGGCAATACAAACCTGATATTTCAACTGGCATTCTATCAGCGTCATCATAAACAAATTCTATATCAGGAACATCCGACATTGTCTGTAATCAAATACATTTAAATTATTAATTAATCAAAATATACATGTACCTTGTCATCAACGACAAATATTATGAAGTGTCAAAAGGGTGTATCTAATAATACACGAATGTAAAGAAGAAATAGAATTCCTTTTACATTTCCAAATTTCCACAAATCAAGATACCATGTAACCATGTATGTACAACATTTGACCACAAGATACCAAGAACAGTTCTAATTGGCGTAGAGATACACAGCTTAGACAGAAATGTGCATATTAATTGGGAGATTTTAAAAATGCATAAAAGTGTATTTGATTAATTTCCCGAGATACACCCTTTTGACACTTCACTGACGAGTAGGCCTACGGTACTCATTGCCATGTTTACAACAGTAAAGTGAAGTGAACTGTCAAATTAAAATAGAAAAATATCCTGTCAAAACGACTGCAGAGTTTTAATAATAGGGGACTATATATTCCGTTAGTATACATTTTTATTAATTCCGACCATTCCCAAATGCGCTACAATACTTCATACCTCAGAATCACGTCTCTGACGCCGTAAAAGTTCCCTTAATTTGGGAACCCCTCTTTTTCCTCCGGAATTAGGATCCATTTTGTGACTAAAGCGCCACCTTCTACCAAGATGGCTAACTCTGTCGCAAAACTAAAGAACATTTAGGTTTCAGACCACACACTATAATTGAAAGAAGGACTTTATTATATCTCGCCAATCGGGTCTAGGACAACTGCCAGTTGGACAATTGCCGGCGAGGACATGTTGACGATTTTAGTATTTTTCCATTGTAGTTTATAACTGTTGATTTTATTGCAAGTGATTTTATTTGTTCTTTTTAGTATAGTTTATTAAATGATATATGAGGCAACAGTTATGAGCTAGCCTAGCCTTGACTTTAAGAGTTTATTATGGTCTGGATATGTTAATTAATGTCTAATTGATTATTTAGATAACATCTCAGGCCTAAAGAAAGACCTGTAATAAGCAGATTTTGCTCTTGCATAATGCTATTTTAATGTTATTGCCTATGATTTTTATTGGTATTTTTTATAGTATATAATATATAGTATGTGCTCTATAAATGTAATTATTATCAAAACATAAGTAAACACAGGCGCGGGCGCGGATCCAGAGGGGGGGTGGGGGGTCCAGGGGGTCCGGACCCCCCCCCCCCTGCTCAGGCTTGAAATTTTGAAACTTAAATCTATGCGATTTTATTGGCGATTTTTAGACCTGTAATTTTGGAATTTACCTTCCGGAAATACGTCAGAATGCACCAAATTGAATCTAATTTACCAAATTTTTCTGGGGGAGGGCCCCCAAACCCCCCCTTAATTGGTTGAGCGCAATTAGTTAAGAAATTATCAAACCTAGACCCCCCCCCCCTGCAAAAAATCCTGGATCCGCGCCTGAAACAGTATAGAAACTTCTGTGTATGTACATTGTCCGTAAGATCAACAATCGCCATGTACTGTACAATTTGTATTTCACATAATATTCACCCGTGATAACTTTGTATGAGTATGACTATGAGTGAGTGAGTACTATTATAGATTGTCAAGGAGTCACTTATAAAATTAATGAGTGCTATCATAGACAATGTGTTAAATAAACTGAACCTGTGTGATAAATACAAAAAGGACATAAATACAGACGAAACAAATGATATCACCGGCAGTTGTCCTCGCCGGCAGCAGTCCCGCCGGTTATTGTCCTGCTCCCCTCGCCAGTCATCCAAACCACGATTAGAGGATTAAAAACAACCGTATGTGGTGATTTCTGTATTGATAGTTACGCTTGTTGTGGGAGATGACAGGGGCGGATCTAGGAAATTTGAAAAGGGGGGGGGGGGCGCCGCAAAATGAGGGCACTTACTGCGGAGACGGGGCACGCCACTGTGAGGGGGTGAGGGGTCCCCCAAGACAATTATCCGTCATTTCCATGCATCTGTAGACATTCCAGGAGCTTTTTGGCTGATATTTTCGTCTAAGTAAACGTTCGGAATGGACATATTTGGGTCTGAAAAAGGCACTTTCAGCAGTAAAAAAGGGCACTGTCGAAAATCAGGGGGGGGGGGGCCTCGCGCCCCCCACTGGATCCGCCTCTGATATTGGAAAATTTTGTCTGAACAGCGATGTTTCCAATTGTTATTATTATGCATGGTAATGACAGTCTGAAAGCAGCGTACCTGAAGTTTTGATTGGGACAATAAGAATATCTAAGTTGTGTGTGATGTGATTTCCTGGTTCCTGGGAACAGTCTATGATCGGATCCTGTTCGTTGATCGGGTCCTGTGTAATCAGAGGCCGTTCCTAAAGGCAGTACTGCAAAACATCACATTCTTTTTTTTAAACACTAATATAGTCATCTTCATTAGAAGGCTCTTCTTTCATTATTCAAATAAGGTTGCTTTTCTTTGGTATTTCATGAGTTTTACTAATAGAAAACGTTTTCAATTGCTGTAAAAGAAACTATTCCCTTATGTGTTTGAGAGGTCACGAGTTCTATCCCTGCGGTTGTCGAGAAATATCATAGGGATTTTTCAACTTGTTTTTCTCTTGTCAGTGGTGCAATACGTAGTGTCCGACTAGGACAGCTGTCTAGTCTTTCGAATGGTGCGAAAACCCTAGGTCCCATGCATACATTGGCGTGGAATTCGATATACGAGGCCATAGTACCGCCGCCAGTGCAAAATTTCCCTCATAGCAGACTGTATGGCATATGCCCGTTTTCATTAGCCCAGGCTGGGAGCAGAAGAGTAGGACGTTAAACCCATTTCATTTAATATCATTTCTTATGTGTTTGTATCGCGTGTATGTGGTAAAGAGAGATAACATATCAAAATGTTTGGAATTTTAGACTAATATATAGCAACGGCTAGACGTTGTAACAGTCACAGTCGTATAACAATGTTTATTCTAAATATTAAAATTATTAGTTAATTGTGGTTTCGATTCCTCGGTTGTACGAGTCAGAGAGGGTCGCCTGTCCAACCTCGTGGGGTTTCTCTGAGTTTTCCGATTTCTTCTCACTGCTAAAGACTATTGCGTTGTTGGGGGTAAGGACAACACAAATCTTGTTCAGTTTTTTATTTGGAACCAGGAACAGTTACACTCTTAAAAATAACTCCAAAAAAAAAAAAAACTTCTATCCCGGTTCTGGGAATCGTCTCCCTTGAATTCTGGCCTCAGACTGCCAATTAAAATTTACCAAGAAACAGCATTGAATAAAAAAACTGGGCGCAGACCACAAAATTGTATGTATGTATGTGAATCATAGAAAACAGGTTATTTTATATGGTCTATCAAGGCATGATTGTAACATCCCCCCGCCAAAAGTAAAACAATACCATTGTTTTAACATAGACCAGAAAAAATAACCTGCTTTGAAAATAAATGAACAAAAATACAAGTCTTATACCATAATAAAAGTTGAATCAATAAAAGTCAATAACAAAAACAATTATGTAGGTATCATGCAATAAGATTAAATGTAAGGGGGTGGTTTTAGAGCAATTGCCCGCTGCGCTTTTGCATTTAATCGTGATGAAGGCACCCAAATTGAATTGTGTGCGGGTTCACCCTTGATTTGCACCAAATACTGGGTGTTACTGTCACATAATCGTTGTCCAATGATCCTCTTAATTTTGTGAAAACCATCCGAATCACTAGGTACAGATGTTGAAAACAGTCCAGTGTCAGACGACTCACGGTACCGTGCTGGTTTACGTATAACACGCTTTGAACGCCTTACATGCGGAACACCGCAATCTTGCTCATCAGCTGAACTAAGTACTGGTTGTAGTTGACCTGTTTTGGAAACATCTGGAACACGTGTTATAACCGATCCCGGAAAATAAGGAGATGGGTGAGGTTGTCTCACATACGCCATCTTTAGCCGATCATGGTGTATATCAGGGATAACTTTATTAGAAACGGGATCTTTCAGATCAACAATATGAGAACTAGACAGTCTTTCCACAATGTATGGTCCACTGTACAGAGGCTGGAGTTTCTGGCCAGAACCTAAACGAACAGTGGATAAGTATACATAATCACCCTTTTCTAATGACAGTGGATTTGTAGACTTGTTAACTCGATCACACATTTTTGTCTGGGATTTCAAGGAATTAGCTTTAATTTGCTCCCGAATAGCAGACAATTTCTCAGTTTGTTTCTTAATAAAATGTTCCATATCAAGAGGAAGTGTGGTTGAGATATTATCCGACAAATGCGAACTCAGTGGAAATTTGGGACGGGTGGAAAAACAATCTCGAAAGGCGAAAATCCTAACCCAGAATGTTCACTGTTATTCATAGCAAACACAATAGCATTCAACATGTCCTGCCATGAAGTACGATTGTTCAGAGTGTATGGTGTAAGACGTTCTGCTAAAGTTCTATGAGATCGCTCACAGGCGCCCAAACAGTGGTGGACAAAACTAGGTGAAAACTGCTGTGGTATTCTCAATAAACGGCACAATTCCTTGGTGCACGTGGCGATGAATTCACTTCCACGGTCAGATATAAGGGTATCACACACGCCATAAGTTGTAAATAGAGTGAACAACGCAGTACCGACTGTAACAGCATCACTGTTGGCAATGGGGACAGCAAAAATAAATTTGCTGAACATGTCAATGGCAGTAAATACATACGAATTCCCAGTCGGAGTAACGGGCAATGGACCAAAAAGATCAATCTCCCATACATCAAACGGTCCCTTTGGAGATGGATAAGCAATGATACCGGACTTAGTATGAGCTTGGGTTAGTTTCCGCTTCTGACAAAGGTCACATGATTTAACAAAATCAGATACTAGCTTACTCATCTGGGCAAAATAATAGGTATCTTTAATGCGGTCAAGCGTGTCGTGAATTCCACCATGGGCAGCTAATGAAGAATTATGATATAGTTCCAATAATTGGTTAATCAATACGTATGGTACCACCAACTGGTAGTTTGACAGCAGTTTTGAGCGCTTGGACTTCGTTATTCTTGATCGGAATAACACATTATCTATAATGCAATAATCTGAAGATTCAAGAAGTAAACGTCGAGACTGCTTTTGTGAGTTGGGAAGAATGTCACTATTGAGATAATCAATTATCGGTTTAATATTTGGGTCATCATATTGTAACTTGGCAAATTGTTCAAGGCTGTAATCAAATTTCTTAATCAATTCTATATCGAGAACATGGACATCCGATGAATCAGTGGTCGGTTCACTGTTATTTTTATGGGCCGAATCGTCCTTTGCCGTCTCATCCGTGGTTGTTACTGTATTCACGGGTCGAATGACAGGGTAATCTAAAGACTCTTCGGTGTCAGCATCATATTCAGAATCCTCCACAACGACATGATTACAAACAGCTGCTTCGGAATCCGATTG
Source organism: Patella ulyssiponensis (assembly GCA_963678685.1). NCBI lineage: Eukaryota > Metazoa > Mollusca > Gastropoda > Patellidae > Patella > Patella ulyssiponensis. Next base: position 57,932,234 of record OY783232.1, on the reverse strand, counting down.
TAATAGATCTCGAAGGTTAACACCACCAGGTAAAAGTATGTCACCGGAATTTGGTTCAGGAACGTATGGGAAATAAGGGTCGTCTTCTGCGGGACTTTGAACAGAAATTGGAAGATTCTTATCATGCTGGTATCTAGAAAGAGCGTCTGGTACAACCATTTGTGCAGCGGGTTTGTAGACAATATCGAAACTAAACTGCTGTAAGATAGCGAGCCATCTGTCATAAATTGCCCCTTTCATTTGCTTTTGAAACAGCGGGCGTAAAGCTTGGTGATCGCATTCAACTGTAAACCGTCGTCCTCGTAGATAAGGAGAACAATCCAGTATGGCTGTCGTCATTCCTAATAATTCGAGCTTGGTCGGTCCATATGAGCGCTGCCACGTTGATAATGTCTTCGAACCAAATTTAACAATGCGAGTTCTTAGGCGAACATCAGTATCATCTGGAAATTCGGATTCCGGGTGTATCTGAGATAATACATATCCAATACCAAAACTTGAAGTGTCTACACTGACCATAAAAGGGATATCATATCGGGGAAAGGCCAAGATCGGCGAGTTCATTAGTAAGTTCTTAAGTTTAAGAAAAGCATACTGTTGGTCCGTTTCCCACCGAAAAGGCACTCCCTTTTTCAGTAAAACATTTAAAGGATAAGCAATAGTACTAAAATTCGGTATAAACTTCCTGAACCAATTTATCATTCCTAAATATCGTCGAAGATCTTTTGGATTTCGGGGAACGGGGTAGTCTCTGAGTAAATCCAAATTAGCTTTTGGAGGTGAGATCCCTGTAGGAGAAATTTCGTGTCCCAAAAAAATGCACTTTTCCTGAGCAAACGCACACTTGATTGGGTTAAGCTTCAGCCCAGCTACTCTAAGCCGTTCAAACACTTGGTTGAGATCGTTTATATGTTCCTCGAATGTTTCACTATTAATGAGTATATCATCAATATAACACAACACAGATTGGAATGTTAAACCATGAAGCATTCGATCCATCAAGAGTTGAAATGTGTTCGGTGATGTTTTCAACCCCATAGGTAGGCGTAAAAACTTAAAGGTACCGTAGCATGTTGAGAAAGCTGTATATTTCGAAGAGTTGGGGTCCAAAGGCATCTGAAAAAACCCATGGCTTAGATCAATAGAAGTTATAAAGTTTGGTTTCCTTGTGGAAAACGATTCTGTTAACTCCTGAAGATCAGGAATGTTATAATTAAAATCCTGAGTTTGTGAATTAAGGTATCTAAAATCACAACAAAAACGATAATGAGCCAGACTTTCTTCCCTACTACCTGGAACATGATTTTGCCTAGATTTTGTTTTCTTTGTAACTAACACAATAGGACTCGTTATGGGAAGCACGTCGTCAGGACTAACCGCACAGATTACACCTTGCTTTAGTAGTTCATCCAGTTGGTGACGTAAAACAGTACGTTTGTCGGGGGGAAGACGATAAGGTCGCTGTTGTTTAGGCTGAAATGCAGGCTTTAAATGAATCTGGTGAGATACTAATGAAGTCAGGCCTAAGTCGGGATTGTCATCGGTTAAAAACACATCCTTATTATTAAATAAGCAAGCCTGTAACACAGCTAAATCATTATCTTTAACAAGAGTTTTAGAAAAATCGAAATTGTCAAGAAAAGTTTTGGGTACGTCAATACATGGCTCCACATGATTGACATCTGGCACTGAGGTGTGACATTTATCATCTGCATTATCCATAAAATCAATATGATACTGATCATCTAAAATATGAAAGTTGGCAACGTTAGTGCCCTTAATTAAGGAAACAATATTATTAGTTAAGTTTAAAACACGAATTGGGACAGTTTGATTGGTAGATACAACACACAGACTCTTTGATACTAAAAGGTTCTTACGATATATACTATCAACTGGAATACAAATTCCCTGGATTCCGTAAGTTAAATTATCTGAAACTTTACACCATATTAAAATTTCTGAATTTGGCTTAATATCTACCGTTTTCATACATTTTATCTTATAACTAGAAAAACATAAACTATGATTTTGGAAATCTAAAACCACACCATTATTACAAAGAAATTCAGTGCCCAAAATAACAGGCTGGGAACTATCTTTCAACACATAAAATTCAGCACAATATAACTGATCATCCCGTGAAGAAAATTGAATAGTGGTAGTACCCAGTATACTAACATTTTGGCCGTTAGCTAATGTAATTTTCTCATTATCCAGAGAGTGTAAAGAAGTTTTGATATTATTAGGCAAAGACAAATACAAATTATAAGCCATAATGTTAACTGAGCTACCACTATCAATTAAAGCTGATACACACATTGTAGAAAATTGAAGAGGTAAGTATAAAAATTGACTACATTTCTGAATGCGAGCATGATTTACTTCAATACCGTCTAATTTCCCAAGGGAACACGCTCTCCTTGCCTTGGGACATTGTAGTTTTCCTGTGGAACATTCGGCTGCGATATGGTTTGACGAATATTAGGTTGCTGTGCAGGTGAGAAAAAAGTTTCAGGCTCATGTGACACATTTTCAAACGGACCTTGTAAATGGTTCGGTGGTCGATCCGGAAAAGTAGGAGCTGTAGGAACTATAGGGGGTGGCGGATACATTATTTTCGAAACAGGAGTGTTCGTATATCGTGGATACGCTGGTTGATAATATCTGGAATGTTGTGATGGATATCGGTTTCTGTAAGTTGATTGGCTGGAATAGCGAGGCTGAAATCTTGATGGTGAATATCTAGGACGATTCTGTAATTGTAGTTGTTGAACTTGTGTAGTTAGGTGAGAAATAGCTTCATAAACCTTTGCTAATTCAGTATTTTGAGAATGGTCTTGAGAGACGACTTGTGTATGCCGATAGCCATAAGCTTCGCCAAGCTTTGCTGACTGTAAGACAACCCTTAGATTGTGGGGTTGGCCAGCACGTACAAAAAATGCAAGTTGTTGTGGCAAACCAGCTATAAACTTTACCATTATACTTTGTTCAGATTTTCCTAATTGTTGTCCCATCTGTAATAAGACTGCATGATAAGTTTCCATTGGCATTTGTGGTTGTAACATGTAATGGTCAAATTGGGTCATCAGAGCAGGGTTATTCATGTCAGACTTAAAACGATCACGAAAAAGTCGGACGAAATTTTCCCACGATAAAACGTCCATGTCGGCTTTAGTAAATTGTTCAAACCATATTTTTGCTGGCCCTTCTAAATGTAAGTGAAAAGCCGCCTTTCTTTTAGCCACTGTATCAATATAATCATCAAGGGAAATATATGAATCAAATTCGGCTAGAAAAGAGTCTACAGCCCTGGTAGTTGTACCACTAAATTTGGGTCCAATATAAAAATGGCGTGGAAAATAACGAGGAGGCGGGTCACTATCAGGCACACTACTTGAAATACTGGAACTATTCTGGCCTTGAGTAGGCCTATCAATGTATTTATTATGAGTATAATCATCACACCTCGTCGATTCGCTAACATGCAAATTATATGCAATTGTTTCCTGTTCGTCCTCAAAGTCAATGAGGTTACCTGTGGTACCGGGACCGCACATTGGCGTACTACTGTGAGGCTGAGTTGTCTGATGATAGGCCATAATATATAACTGGTCACAAACACACCGCAACTAATACTAGTAATAACACAAGCTGTCATTCAAACAAAAACACGTGGTTGTTTGTTGTGTTGAAAATCCAAAGTGTCTGGAACAAACAAATAAATACAATTGTCACGCTTGGAAACAAAGCTGTCAGTTTGCAAACTCCACCATATTGCGTTGTTGGGGGTAAGGACAACACAAATCTTGTTCAGTTTTTTATTTGGAAACAGGAACAGTTACACTCTTAAAAATAACTCCAAAAAAAAAAAAACTTCTATCCCGGTTCTGGGAATCGTCTCCCTTGAGTTCTGGCCTCAGACTGCCAATTAAAATTTACCAAGAAACAGCATTGAATAAAAAAACTGGGCGCAGACCACAAAATTGTATGTATGTATGTGAATCATAGAAAACAGGTTATTTTATATGGTCTATCAAGGCATGATTGTAACAAGACCCCTACGCGCAAGCGAATTACTGAAATGAAATTAAACCATATGTTAGTCCCGAAATGACCTAGTTTGTGTCGAGTGAACGTTAAACCCATCTCTCTCTCTCTCTCTCTCTCTCTCTCTCTCTCTCTCTCTCTCTCTCTCTCTCTCTCTCTCTCTCTCTCTCTCTCTCTCTCTCTCTCTCTCTCTCTCTCTCTCTCTCTCTTTCTCCTTTTCTCTCTCTATCTATCCCCCCTCCCTCTCTCTCACTCTCTCTCTCTCTCTCTCTCTCTCTCTCTCTTGGTTAATTAGTTAATTACCTAGTTTGTGTTGAGTAAACGTTAAACCTCATCTCTCTCTCTCTCTCTCTCTCTCTCTCTCTCCCTCTCTCTCTCTCGCTCTCTCTCTCTATTAGTTAATTACCATCAGATGATAATGTTACCACGGTTACCGTAGAATATACAGTAAATACACGGATAGTATCTATGTCTATAGGAATCCATTATCCCAAACGACCACTTATATCCAACTTGACCACCATTTAGCTTAGAATCACACATCTATTATTATATTAAATACGGTTATGATTACACCAGAAACTTTTAGTACACTGCGGGAAGAGCCATTTTTAAGTACCGTAATTGGTCATATTGAATCAAACATTAAACTTAATTGATTACAATGACTGAAGTATAACACGGGTAATGTATAGAACGGGCAATTCTCTTGTCATCACATTGTGCTGGATTGAGTTATACAACAACCCTTCTATTGGAGATGCCTCTTGACAGATTGAAGCCTTGGACCCAAGATCTAGGGTGCCTCCGTTTAATATTCTTGACATAGTCTCATCTTATAAACATCTGTCTTATTCCTTGGTTTTTGGTCAATCGTGTTTAAAACACACCTGTATTTTCCACTAGTCGCGAAGGTGGAAGATTGGGGGGGGGGGGGGAAATGGAATAGCCCGTGAAGGTGGGAGATCGAGTGGGGGCATCACAATCATACTAAGTGGCATACCCTTTGAATGTTGGAGAAAGGTGAGACGAGGGGGGGGGGGGGACATCGAAAGCGGCGTAGCCTGTGAAGGTGGGAGATTAGGGGCATCATCAGTGGAATAGGCCTCTCTTCTTCTATAACACGGTTATTCTTGTTAACTAATTAGTATTGGGTCAAAACCTCTCCCCTCTGCGACTGGTACCACCGAATACAAACAATCATTTTATTTTACTCAATCACCGAGAATAGTCACCACGATCTTGAATTTAAGTAATGGAGCCCGAAAATCTACACCCAACATAAAGTCAATATTATATTGAAATTGATAATATATATGTTTAGTTTGGTAATGTCTTGTTTCTCTAGAAATTATGTTCAAACGGACAAAAGAAGTTTCGAGTCCTACAAAGGAGCTAAATCGCTAATGGGACGTTTAATCTGGGTCTTCCCTAAAACTTTGGACATTGATTTAAGGTATTAAAACGGTGAAAGTATGTTCGTTTCCAAACAGTATTGTTTACATTTCATTCGACTAGATAGCCTCGTTTGTCACGCAATTAGTTTTACTGCAGTATTCTGCTATGCACGGGTTCATTGGGCATAATAAAATCGTGAGCCATGACGTAACGTTATGTAAACATATTTGGTCCAATATTGGTAAAGCTTTTGTAGAGCAGCTAGTCATTTTGACCAATCAAAATTTAACACAACAATATCCACTCATTACAGCAGTGAGTAGTGGATTTCCTGCTCTAATCAAACGAAACACTGTGCAGAGCTACACCACATCAGTTGACTCAATGCCAGACCTTATGATATAACGCACACGCGCTACCCCCCCCCCCCCCCCCCCCTATGCAAAACGGAAACACAAAACTGGTGCCTACAGAGTAACAATGGTCCTTTAATATTGAAAGGGTGACTCTTTCACAGAGGCTAGAATTAAAATTAAATCATATTTGCAAAATATTTTAAGTCTCAAATGATAGCAGTTGGTAAAATCAACTCAAGGTGAACTACTTAATCACACAGTTTAAAAATATGGCCGTGCGACACCTCAGCTGTGACTGGTTGCAAGTCATCCGCTCAGGAATATTTACTGGTTTATCAGAATGTGAAATAGCGGCAAGATAAGACAGAATGTTGGCCCAGAAAGTTTATCAGAAATTCCTGGTGTGTTCCCCCTTGTAGCACCATGGGCCTTTTTGTCTGACGTGGAGAGCGTGTGCTGTAGGTCCGGTCGCCACATCCTACGTATGACCCATGCATCTTGTTTTTGCTACATATTACCGTTAGCCTTGTGATCGTCTAGGATTTATCTCAGATCGTCTTTTCTTCTCGTTCACGTTGTGTGTTCCTTCTTACTGGTTTCTTAAGACGTTTGTCTTCTTCAGTTATAACAATGCAACAGTTCGTTTTTTACCTTTTATGTAGCATAGGTATACATACAAGCATATTACAATTACAGTCAATGCTAACTAAACTCCTCTCAACCTAGACACCTCGCGGTGTCTAGGACTCTTAGATGGTAACCTTCTGGAACCTAATTGAAGTCTGGAATCCAAATGTCGTCTGACGAATTCGCGCAAGTATCATAATTTTATATCAACTGGTTTTGGACATTCAATTATCTAATTGGTCAAACATGATGTAAATAATTAGAGAGATTGGTTAATTGAGCACAATGACGTCAAAACTCACCCTTATATGGTTATGGAAATTTACTCTAGAAATTGCGCATGAGATATCTCTTATCATGTTGTTGACATGTAGAACCAGCTATGCTTTGTTTTTATAACCCTTTTTCATATACCAATATGTAAATCAAATGTTAGTTGAATTCAGTACACACCAGCATATATGTGAATATGTTTAGAAACATAAAACTATATCTTATCTCCCCATTCCTTGTCTATATTGCTACACCCTTTCAGTGGTGCAGGGCGGAGGGCCTGACAAGGACAGCTGTCTAGTCGTTCGGATGAGACGAACAACCGAGGTCCCGTGTACACATTAGCTTGCACGTAAGGGAGTCCTTGGCAGTTGGAATTCGACATAAGAGTATTTTGTAGTGCCGCAAAATTACCCTCGTAGTACAGCTGGAGCCGAACAGCAGGACGTTAAAATTCATTTCATTTTCACCACCGTTGCTGGAAAGTTTACCATAAACATAGACTGTGGTCGTTCTCTAAGATAGATTTAGAACAACCAATACGACTCCTAATTTTCCTGATCTGCTCTACAAATGGACACGAAATATTCGAACTAATGCTGGTGGCACTGAAACTACTTTATAGGTAGAATACGATGTCTCGTGGCACTGGAACTTGGGGTGCGTATAGGTAGAATGCGATATCGGGTGTCACTAAAACTCGGAGGTATGTATAGGTAGAATACGATGTTGGGTGGTGCTGGGGGATGAGTGCGTCCTGGCGGATCCAGAGGGATGGGTGGGTCCGGGCAGTTCCAGAGGGATGGATGGTTCCTGGCGTATCTAGAGGGATGAGTGCGCCCTGGCGGATCCAGAGGGATGGGTAGGTCCTGGCGGATACAGAGGAATGATTGGGTCCTGGCGCTACAATACTTCAATAGGGATATATCTAAAAATCCCTAGGAATTTTTTCCATGAACACCCGGAGCGATCCAGAGACACCCAGCTCTTACTGAGTGAGGTACCTTTATCTACAGCGCAATCTGATTAAAAAAGAAAACCTATTTCGATTTTTTATGTTTGAAAATTTCGTTTTACTTGTCTTTACTACACAACTCAAGAAGAGTTGTTATGTAGCCCGCGTTCTGGTTGATGAGGGATTAGCCAATGAAACGGCCTGTTACGGCAAGCTCTTGACGTACCGTGCACGGGACTGTGTGTAAACCACAGGAAACGTCAACGCTCATTGATTAATCAATGTCTAACGTCATAGGGTCAAAAGCCGTCAGTATGACCTCTAACGCGGCCTTCCAAGGCGCTGGCTCGCTAATCTGGAGGTCGGGTGATCGATCCCTGCATTGGCCGAGAAAATTCATCTCGATTTTCCGGTGTGGTTTCCCCTTGTCAGTGATGCAGAAGGAGGTCCTGACAAGGACAGCTGCCTTGTCGTTCGGATGGGACGAAAAACCGAGGCCCCGTGTACACATTGGCGTGCACGTGAACGATCCTTTGGCAGTTGGAATTCGATATAAGAGTAGGCCGTAGAGCCACTGCCCGGGTAAAATTTCCCTCATAGCATACTGTATGGCATATGCCCGTCTTCCATTAGCCCAGGTTAGGTGCATAAGAGTAGGACGTTAAACCCCATTTCATTCATTCATTCATTCATTCTAACGCGGCCTTCCAGTACAACCGGTCAGATCTCCATGTAGTGTAGGCCATTGAAAGTATAAATAAACGAAACGAAATATAAATCTGTATTTTAATCAGATTGGCTACAGGGAAGAGGGCGGCGAATTTCTGTTGTCATCCTTCATTTCTAACATTATCCTGGACTAGCCGCTTAAATACGACTTTCTCTTCTGGCGTATTCTTTATGAAACATATGTCCGCAAAAATCACCTTAAGTGGGAGCTGACTTTACCCCAAGAAGAGATATGAAATTACTTGATATATGCCGATTAATTCGAATGCTAGCAGTCGAGAGTCTTACCCATCTTGTCCTTGTATACGGTGACAAAAGCGAAAATCAAATGGACGTTGAAGGGCATATTCCTGAAGCAATGGCCCGATAAAACCCTCTCTCCATTGCTGGATTAGCTTCTGATACTTGAGCTTTTGAGAAAGTGTTTTTTCTTCCCGCTGAATCAATTATATCCCAAGTACAGCAACATGGCAGACCTTCGTTTAATTAGGGGTCTTCCCTAAATCTTTGGACGATGATTTAAGGTATTTAAAACGGTGAAAGTCTTGTTCGTCGCCATCCAGTATTGTTTACATAGTATTCTTGTTGATAACCTCGTTTGTTAGTTTTTCTGCATTATTCTGCTAAGCACTGGTTAATTGGGCATAATAAAATCGTAACATGATGTAAACATATTAGGTACATATTGTTACGCAGTTAGCTATTGGTTGTTAATTGGATAATTGACCAGTCATAATTTAGTACAGTCATAAGCATAGGTTAATTGGGCATAACAAAATCGTAACGTTATGTAAACATACTAGGTACATATTGTTACGTAGTTAGCTATTGGTTGTTAATTGGATAATTGACCAGTCATAATTTAGTACAGTCATAAGCATAGGTTAATTGTCCATAACAAAATCGTAACGTTATGTAAACATACTAGGTACATATTGTTACGTAGTTAGCTATTGGTTGTTAATTGGACTATTAACCAGTCATAATTTAGAACAGTCATAATTTGTTTCCATTAAAGCAGTGGGTAGTGGGATTAGCTCTATTCAAACGAAACACTGCGATGAGTACGGTTAAAAGGAGAGTGCCAGAGATTCTCAAATAGAATGAAGCAATTTCCGCAGTTTTACATCAAGTTTACAATCATTCATCAACGCCAAGTTTCTGGAAATATGTTGTTTTTCTTTTAAAGTTTAATAAAACAATTATCAACAATTTTAACAAAATTAAACATTATTTGGCAACAATCAGATCCCCATCCCCAAATTCATGATTTTATATAGAATATGTAATCAAAAAATAAATATTGATTGGCCCTAGACGATATTCTCATACACGGCCTCTCGTGTATAATGTGCCTTCCCCAACATGACTTGTATATATATATGCCTTCCCCTACATGACTTGTCGTGTCACAAGACGATCTGTCGTGTATGATATGCCTTCGCCTACATGACCTTGCTGTCATGTATAAATTTAAGTTGTCCTCCCCTATAAATGAACTGCCAACCAACTCTTTCCAAATCGGCCCTTAGTTGGCAATGCGGGCAACCCTCTTCCTGTATATCATCACCTCAGTGGTCAAGATTAGCAATTCAACAGCAGTCAAGTTTCATCTATCATTATACCCAACATCAGATGAGCCTCCACCCCCACCACACACGCACACACTTGTCTGCGATATGACCCTGAACGAAAGTGTTCACTTAGCACCAATAACCAATATTGTTAAAAGACAATAACAAAAATAAAATCGAATCGAACAAAAGAAGATACATGTAAGAATAATATAGTTCAAAAATAGATAATGATGACAAGTGAATATTAATATCGAGAGAGAGGGAGAGAGAGAGAGAGAGAGAGAGAGGGAGAGAGAGAGGGAGGTATTTCGGGACTAACATATGGTTTCAATTTTATTTCAATAATTCGCATGCGCGTAGGGTCTTTAGCTGTGGGAGGAAATCGGGAGATCCAGAGGAAACTCACGTAGTTGGACAGGCGAGCATAGTCCTTGCCACGTTTTTTGGCACCTTTAACCAATTTCCCCAAATTGGGAACCGCACTAGAAAGGGGTCCGGCGGTTTACTAACTTAAGTATTACCGGGTGGTGTAAATTAATTACTAACTGTGAAATAAAGCATGGCTGGTCTAAATTACGTAATGCCTATTTACAATTAATGTATTCATAGCCTCCCATTTACTACAAACGGTCCTGAATGAGAGAGAGAGAGCGAGAGAGAGAAATGGGGTTTAACGTCCACTCGACACAACTAGGTCATTTCGGGACTAACATATGGTTTAATTTTATTTCAATAATCCGCATGCGCTTAGGGGTCTTTAGCAGTGAGAGGAAACCGGAGTGTCCGGAGGAAACCCACGAGGTTGAGAAGGCGCCCCTATCTCCATGCCACATACGCTCACACCTGGGCTCGAAACCACAGCCGTAAGCCAGAGGTGACCGGCCAGCTAGAGGTCGAAGCGCGGCACTCTAGACCACTAGGCCATCCCAACCCCCCACCCCTGAATGACAGACCTTGTGATCCAAATCATACGCGTTAAACCATTTGTTCCTCTGGTCTACTACCATTTGTAAAATACGCATGTGCTCATATGAAATATTGAAATAATAGTGAATCATGTGATGGTCACGGAATAGCATAGTGCGAGTCGTAGTTAAACTGCTCAGGCACTTACAGGTAATTACGAGGTATAAATAAAGGCACTTTAAAAATAACTTAAATGAATAACCACACTTTAAAAATAACTTGAATGTATAACGACACTTTCAAAATAACTATAATGTTTAACGACACTTTCAAAATAATTGGAATGTATAACCACACTTTAAATATAACAATAATGTATAATGACATTTTTAAAAATAACTGAAATGTATAACGACCCTTTAAAAATAATTGGAATGTATAACCACACTTCAAATATAACTATAATGTATAATGACATGTTTAAAAATAACTGAAATGTATAACGACCCTTTAAAAATAATTGGAATGTATAACCACACTTCAAATATAACTATAATGTATAATGACATTTTTAAAAATAACAGAAATGTATAACAAACCTTTAAAAATAATTGGAATGTATAACCACACTTTAAAAATAAATAAATATGCATTAAAGGTGAATACACACATTGTGGTTGACGTTGGTTGTATTAAAGGCGAACAAACACATTGTGGTTGGTGTTGGTTGTATTAAAGGTGGACACACACATTATAGTTGATGTTTGTTGTATTAAAGGTGGAAACACATACTATGGTTGATGTTTGTATTAAAGGCGAACACACACACACTAAGGTTGATGGCACTTATAATAATGTGCCGTCATAATCCCTTTAGCTCAAAAAATTCATGTAGCTCAACAATAATAGACAAACAAATATGGACCAATATTGCGCCATTACGGCATAGTCTGCTAATGCTGCCATTTTCAAACCATTCGAAATCATATCACGTGGTGTCTATTCCTAACTGCAAATAACAGGGCATTTTATTCGAATCAAGGTGTGTCCGGGCGTTGCCTGTACAACATTTCGCAGTGTTTGAATTATAGCGCATGCTTAATTCCAGACAACTGTCACACTCGTCAGACCTTGGCAGATTCCGGTACCCTACATCTAGATTTTACCGGAATCTGCCGTGGTTTGCCGAGTGACAACTACCAGTTGTTTTCATGATGCGCACACGCTCACAAAAAATAGTTAGCTGCTAGGTCACATTATGATAGTCAATTTATCATGAAATCCATTTTTTGAATGAAAGTGATAATGCCTTCTTTTTTTTATCTATTACAGATTTTCTTCACCATTTCCTTCACCATCTTTATCAAAGAACGCGGGGGAATATACGTCATTTTATTTGCATATTCATTTTCTGGGTCATGATTTTTCCACGCAAGGTAATGCAGATGACGCCATCTTGCCATGGTGAGAAAGTGTATATTTGCTTGTGGCCAGTATGTAGGATAGAGTTCTATAAGGCCGCTATGTTTGGGTAGAAATAAGGTATGTGTCAGCCCGGCACCATGCATACCTATTAATATATCAGTACCTGATATCAGTTCTAATTGTTTATCCATTTTTAATTTATCCAACTGTAGGGCCTTTATATCATGACCCGGAAGTACATCTTTAACACTTTGTAATAGTTCATCTTCGTTTTTTATCTTGCGGGAGACAACTCCAGTCGGATTCCGCGGATGGGCGACGTAATCGCGTCTCCAGATGAACAACACAGATAAGTTTTTACAATCCAGAATCTTTAATTTATCTGCTTTGTGTCGCGACAGAAAAAATCTTCTAAATTCTTCCAAATAGGGCACATAAGGCAAACCATGGTTGTTTAAAGGGCTGTTATAGCTTTGTATATTCCACGCCATTTTGGAAAACTTGGTTGTGGTTGCTAAGTTACCGGCACGGTATGTTTTATTGAATAAATTGTCCCATGTTGCATCGAGACTGCCGGCTGGATGTGCGTCTATGAAGAGTATGCTAATATCCTTGGGTGATTTTTGAAATAAAATCATAATTAAAAAGGCGTTAAAATAATCGGTCATGGTATGATAAAAATTAACATATTCATATCTCTGTACGGCTATAGTTAATCCAGATACTTGTCTCTCATATTTTAAATCGTCGAAAGAAACACACGTGACAGAACCAAGCCAATCGTTTAAATGATTTTTGGCATTAAATGGCGGGTGTTGTATCTTGTCGCAGTTTATTTGAAAATAAGATTTATTGAGTTTAAAATATTCAGCTGATTCGTCCTGATTCCAAACTAAAGTTATATTTTCACCTCCAACTCGACCTGTCGCCTGACCAGGATCAACTATGACGTCCTTTAGCAGAGCAAACTCGCGAGCATACATAACGTAATTTCCGGTTGAATCAGAGTAAGGATCATCCAGCCATTTACACACATAATTTGTCTTTCCATGAAACTGGCTGTTTTCACTGGAGCAGGGTCGGAACTCACCTTTCAAAACATCAGCAATGACCGGAGACCCGAAGCCCAAACCGTGTTTAACAGGAAGTTTGTACAGTTTCGGGTAGTCTTGGGTTGCCAGGGCTTTAGTTACAGTATTGTTGAAGCTAATAAATAGTAGTGAACTCGCGATAATATACATTAAGATTAGAACATACAGACATTTCTTTGATGTTATCGTCTTTCTCATACCAATTCTAAAGGCCATTTTGCCATCTACAGCAGATGTCGATCACCCCTTGTGACGTTTATGGTTAGATCAACAACGCCATGGATATAAATTTCATGTAACGTCCTCGATATACATTCCCTGTAACGTCCACAGGGGCGACAAAATATCGGGATATTGCGGTGTCACTGATTCCGTGTTCCGCTTCAGCTGTTTATTCTTTGAACGGTGCTACCGATTTCTTCTACCCCAGAACCTACCTATAAAATACAGAAATATGAGATTATCAGATGATTTATAAGCATGTTCGAGTGGACAGAAATGAGGTTTAACGTCCACTACGTTATTTCGGGACTTTTAAGGCTGTGAGAGGAAACCTGATTCCCCAGAGAAACCACACGAGGTTGAACAGGCATCCACGCTTTTATTTATGGAAATTAGTAAAATACACACCTAGCGTCAATAAATCCTATATATTTGTATGTATTACTGTAATAATTGTTACCTTTATAATAGAAACATTTTACATATACAAGTACTAAAATATCATAAACTTTATACTTGGCATCTAAAAATATTCAAACAAGCTTTGGTGGCAAAATTTGTTTCTATTTCACAGAATCAAGGGATGAATAAAATACTAGACTGTAAAATTTCAAAAGCCTCCTATGTTGCATTGTATTCAGGACACCTGTTTCATATAAAATCTTATTTATATCCAAGTTGACCTTTCCCCTTGAAAGTTGTAGCACTTTTCCCTTGAACTAACAATAAATTGTGTATTGGAATTTTTTATTAAATGGAAAAGTTCTTGTTGCTGTAGAATGCTCGATCAATATACCAGATGTTAAGTTGTATGACGTTAATAGGGGGAGGGGGTGTTAATTGTCGATTCCTTTGGTACGGTGTTAAAAACATGTGGAGAGGTATAAAAATAAATAATTTAAAAAAAATTTCGACCTTCGACAACCCTAACCCCCATGTACATACCCCCTGAATATGGATGCCCCTTAATGAGCCAAAATATCAGTTTTTCTGTCATTTCACCATTAACAAGTTTGTTTAGAATGCCTTAGACATGTTCATATGCAGGTTTTCGTTGTCTGTGAGTCTCAATATGACATTGAAAATGACCCGCAGCAATCCAATATGGCGGAAATCCAATATGGCGACCAAAATGGCGCCGCAAATATGCATTTTGTGCTTTTCGACCAAAGATATTGTTGTAATATGTCGACTACTATGTTTTTGAGGTCGTTGAATCAGAATTTGTGGTGATTCGAGAGAGAGAGAGAGAGAGAGAGAGAGAGAGAGAGAGAGAGAGAGAGAGAGAGAGAGAGAAATGGGGTTTAACGTCCACTCGACACAAACTAGGTCATTTCGGGACTAACATATGGTTTAATTTTATTTCAATAATTCGCTAGCGCGTAGGGGTCTTTAGCAGTGGGAGGAAACCGGAGTGCCCGGAGGAAACCCACGAGGTTGAGAAGGCGCCCCTATCTCCATGCCACATACGCTCACACCGGGGCTCGAAACCACAGCCGCAAGCCAGAGGTGACCGGCCAGCTAGAGGTCGAAGCGCGGCACTCTAGACCACTAGGCCATCCCAACCCCCCTTGTGGTGATTCAAACAAAGAAGGAACCATTTACAACATAGTTATCTTGTGGTGAAATATTCATCAATTCGAAAACGGTTACATAGTATCATTATTTTGGCAAAGTGAAGCTGTCTCGGACTGCATTCAAATCATCAGTACATCCCCTTTACAGCTACGATTGCTTAGGTAGACCTTCAAATTGGCCCCATAAACAGATGCTGGAAACTTTTTATGGTCCTTTAATAAACAGAAAATGTCACGTTGTGTAGGTGCTGATAAGGCTGCACCCCGAGCATATCTTACTTCGATATAACCAATGATTATTTCGCATTTTGTAAAGGAATACGATTGCTATATCCTTGCCACATAAGCTTCTGTTTCTCGTCCTAGACTTTCATTGCAGCCAGGAATTTCATACTTAGCGACAATACTTAAATAACCCCCTCCCCCCCCCCTTAGTCAAACCCCTATTCATTTCATTTCAGATTGATTTTCGAACATTTATCGAGCACGTACACTTCTGAATCACATGCCAGGGCCATTTTATTTTAGATTTATCGGATACTTCAAGATTTATCTTAGTAATGATCAAAAGACAATGGCGCAACGGGCAACATCCATCCTTGTCGATGTGTATACACATGCACTCGTCGTCTTCGTTATATTATATAATATAATTGACATAATTATCCAACAAAAACGTTATTCAAATATCTATTTTATTCTTAAATAGTGACATAAACCAGAAAGGTGTTAAATAGAAATAGAAGATGTAAATACAACCGTCTTAATGCAAGGTCCACACTATCACGATTCGCGCCAGGAAAACGTCTATGCGGCCGTCAAATTTTCCAAAGTATCTTGGGGGGGGGGGGAGGGGGGTCTACACGTTAAGGTCTACTCCCTCACCTCTCGCAGACCACGGTACCACCAGCTGAAACCTGAAATTATCAAAAAATAATTGGGGGTGGAGGGTGGGGGCATTTCAGGGTTGCAACTGGGGATCTCTAACCAAGGGATCAGCATAGAGCATAATAGGGTTTTCTATTGAAAGTATACGTTCTAGAAGTCCCACTCTTATGTTAAAGGGAGTTGAATGGCCGAATGGTTAGCACGTGCGTGCTGTATCATAAAGCCTGTCATTGAGTCAACTGGCGTGGTTTCGAATCCCCGGTTGTACGTGACAAGGAGTAGGGTCGCCTGACAAACCTCGTGGGATTTCTCCGGGTCCTCCGGTTTCCTCCCACTGCTCGGGACCTCTACGCGCAAGCGAATTATTGTAATAAATTAAACCATATGTTACTCCCGAAATGTCCTAGTTTGTGACGTTAAACCCCATTTATCTATCTATCTATCTATCTATCTATCTATCTATCTATCTATCTATCTATCTATCTATCTATCTATCTATCTATCTATCTATCTCAAATGTTAAAATCAGACCCCTTTGTATCTAACGACAGTGTTATTATTTTATATTTTAGGGCTCGTTTCACTTAGATATTTGATATGAGTTTTCGTGAAAAATTAATGGAAATTTAATAATAAGTATATTTTTCACTTTTGTGCGCATAGACATCTTCAATCTGATCTTTATTTCATAGACATTGACAGATATTATAGACGTAGGATAACCTGCATCCGGTGAGGGTCCACTCAAGTCCAAAATACTGACAAAGCCACCCACTTAAATTTCTGCAAAAAAATCCCTCAAACTTTCATATAGCACCATAGTCAGATGCCGGTCTAAACGTCACACTCCCCATGCGCGACATCTTCTATAACGTCATATTCTCCGTGTTCTATAACGTCACATTCTCCGTGTTCCATCACGTTACATTCTCCGTGCACATCATCTTCCATAACGTCAGCTTCTCCGTGCAAAACATATTCCATAACATTTCACACAGTCTCCGTGCACACCATCTTCCATAACGTTACATTCTCCGTGCACAACATATTCCATAACGTTATATTCTCCGTGCACAACATCTTCCACAACACCACATCCACCGTGCGCGACATGTTCTACAATGCAACATATATTTCCTCACACCGATCAGCAGTGAATATTCGCTAGGCCGCTACAATCACTGATAAGGATGACATCGACGCGACTTAATGAGTCCCCGGTATTAACTTTTTTCCTCCGACAAAATAAATTCTAAAACATTTTTTTGAAGTATAAGAAAAAAAAAATAAAGACGTTTGAAGTATTTGTAGTTAAAAAATATTTCCTATGTAGTGTAAATCGATATTAAAATGAGTAGAAGGCATCATTATGCGCGAAACAGTTACATGTTATGTAAACAATGCACGGGCCAGTGAACCAATGACTGACGCCGCGTGAAGTCAATGCACATGTTGAAGACAGTCATCTGTGACAGAGATAATTCGTAAGTAATTCTCTGTGAAATAGATTGATATTTCCTGTGCACAACACCTCTCATCGCATGCTTTACTTTCCCCGTGCACAACACCTCTCATCACATCACATGCTTTACATTCCCCATGCACAACACCTCTCATCCACATGCTTTACATTCCCCGTGCACAACACCTCTCATCCACGTGTCATCTTTCATACCGAGACATATATTATTCCCGCCATAGCACAATGTATGGTGTGTCCCTCTGATAAAACATTAAACATTACCTGTCTGTCACACTTGTTTTTGCTCAAAATATGTCTTGCAAATAACCTCAAATCAACTCGAATCAAGGTTCCTGATAGATTATAATAAATTGTATAATCCATAAACACTGTAACAAATCAACTCGAATCAAGGCTTCTCATAGATTATAATAAATTGTATGTATCCACTGTTACAAATCATAGATCATGCCTACTTTCACAACCTTAATTCTCGCTTATCAGTAAACGGGTGAACTTTGTAGTGTTAGAATGTTCTCTTATATCTGAACAGATTATAAAGAGAGTTATACCGATATTTAACTTAGTGATAAGCTGCATTAAATCAATAGTTACATGTATGTATTTTCACAAGATTATACTTATATAACTTAAATAACGATTTACCTAACTAAAATTACAACATGACACATGTACACAATAGTTCCTCCACAGTCCTTGTGTAGAAAATGGGGGATTTGTGAAATTGTTAGCAGAGAGAGAGAGAGAGAGAGAGAGAGAGACACACACACAAAGAGAGAGAGAGAGAGAGAGACACACACACAAAGAGAGAGAGGGGGAGAGATTGGGTTTAACGTCCACTCGACACAAACTTATTTCAATAATTCGCTTGTGCGTAGGGGTCTTTAGAAGTTGGAGGAAACCCGAGTACCCTACTCCTTGTGCCGCGGCTGTACGTGTCAAGAAGTAGGGTCGCCTGTCCAATCTCGTGGGTTTTTTCCGGGTCCTCTGATTTCCTCCAATTTCTAAAGACCCCTACGAGCGACCAAATTATTGAAATAAAATTAAATCATATGTTAGTCCTGAAATAATCTAGTTTGTGTCGAATGGACGTTAAATCCCATATCTCTCTCTCTCTATCTCTATCTCTCCCCCTCTCTCCCTCCCTCCCCCTTTCTCCCTCTCTCTTGTATAGTAAACGCAGGAGGACAGCACTACACGCAAAACAAAATCTTCAAGACAAGAAAAAAAAAATAGACATTGCAAAAAAATAAATAAACAAATATCAAATCAAATGAATGGATCCTGCGGCCAGCCGCAATATATCTTTTGTTTTATCTTGCTCATGTAAATGTGTTTGGTTCATATTCTCTCTCTCTCTCTCTCTCTCTCTCTCTCTCTCTCTCTCTCTTAAACTAAACAGATATGATTAAAATCTTGGCAAGTCTGTACAAGCGAGACGTGTAGAGGAGGACGGGGTGGTGTAGCGGACAAATCCCTGGTAGAACGGGTGTCAAACAATTAAATTCTACCTATTGCAGGTCTGTCTTTAGGTCTGAAATATTATATAAACTATTAATTAGACATTTATTAACAAAACATGACCATAATCAACTCTCGAAGGCATCGGGTACTCGAGATTTTAACTAGATTAGAACGGTTCACCATTTAAAAATTTAATTTAAAATTGGGAAAGCGAGGCTAAGTCGCGAATATACCAGTAACCTCGCTAACAATATGCACGCATCTTGTCAAAACTACACAGACTGAAAACTTGGCTGAGAATAAAGTAATTTGAATGACAATTTCAATATATTCATTTTACATTATCTATTTTTGAGCTATTATAGCAAGAATGATTAGCGCTTTATCTAAATCTTACAGCTTAATGTATCTTTAAATTATGATGTAAAAATTGATTCGCTACCTTGCTCAAAAGTCGTAATGATCATTACAGTATGTATGTATGGAACGGGCTTAGAAGATAAACTGTATATCAATCCATTAGATGAAATGAAATGAAATGAAATGGGGTTTAACATCCTACTGTTCTGCACCTAATCTGGGCTAATGGAAGACGGGCATACGTCATACAGTGTGCTTTGAGGGGAAATTGTGCCCGGGCAGCGGCGCTACGGCCTACTCTTATATCGAATTCCATCTGCCAAGGGATCTTTTTCGTGCACGCCAATGTGTACAGGGACCTAGGTTTTTCGTCACATCCGAACGACTAGACAGCTGTCCTTGGGAGGCCGTCCGTTCTGCATCACTGACAAGGTTAAACCACGCCGACCTCCAGTTTAGCGAGCCAGCGCCTGACCCACTTAGCCACATGATCCCCAACCCATTAGTGACAGCTGTAAATGTGGTAGTGCACCTTTAAAAAGATTAAATGTTTAATCACCCGGTCACCTGCAGTAATTACAATATTAACTACCCAAATTCAATAAATTGTTAATTTACATTAAAATCTAATATGATTAGTATTTATACAGGTGACCAGCTGATAACATAAAATTATAAAGATCCCATCTACATCTAATTCAATTTAATTCTTGTTTTACTGGTTTTAGTCACCGACCCTGGGTTTCATACAACAATAGTTTAGAGTTACATTCCTGTTTCAAAATAAACATTGCTCCGATCTAATACTATGTATCCGCATATATTCTAGTCGTGTTTATTTTTTCTTTCTTGTTTGTTGTAAGCGTACCTTCAAAAGTACATTGTAATATTGAATTGGGTATTATGCTCGATTTAGACATCTTTACATACAGCCCTTGAATCAGTAGTGAACAAGGCAACGTTTATCTGTTTATGCTCTCATGTGATTTTCTTTCATTTTGATAATTGTATGCTGCTCCACGTGGGTGGGCGTTTTTATGCAATAAACTTACAATTGTGTATATATCAATAAAACACAGACAGAGCTGGCTTATATGTTAATAGATTTGGATATAAAAATGAAACGGGTTTAAGTTTAACGTCCTACTGTTCTGCCCCAAACTGAGCTAATGATGACGGGCAGAACAGTAGGACGTTAAACCACATTTCATTTCATTTCAAATTCGTTCAGGTTCGGGGGGTTGCATGGCCGAATGGTTAGCGTGCGCACGCTGTATCATACGGCCTGGCATTGAGTCAACTGGCGTGGTTTCGAATCCTTTGTGCGTGGCAAGGAGTAGGGTCGCTAACCTCGTGGGTTTTATCTGAATACTCCGGTTTCTTCCCACTGCTAAAGATCCCTAATGACCCAGTTTGCGTCGGGTGGACGTTAAATCCCATTTCTCTCTCTCCCGTTCAGGGTAAAACCGTCTGGTATAACGCGTTAACCATTCAGTGACCCCCCCCCCCCCGGCAGCGAGTAACGATAATCTTTAGGGACAGACACAGAAAGACAGAAGTTACAACGTCCACTCGACACAAACTATGTTATTTCGGGACTAACATGCGGTTCAATTTTATTTAATTAATTCGCTTGTGCATTAGTGTCCTCGGCTGCTGGAGGAAACCCAAAAGGTTGGATAGAAGATCCTACTCTTTGCCACGTAGAATCGTTTTTCTGAGAACCATGGGCGTGATGTGTTTATGTAAAATGGGACCAGCGGTTACATATAACATACAGGGGCGGATCCAGGATTTTCAGAAAGGGGGGGGGCGTGCTGCACCAAGTTGGGAGTGCGAAGCCCGACCCATGATTTTTGAGTGGACAAAAATGCCCACAAGGACTAATTTCATACTAGTACTGTAAATTACGATTCCCAACCTAAACTGTTTTTGTTCTCCTTTCCCGCGAGAATATATGGAGCTAAAAATTGTTCGCCAGAGCAAAAAAAAATAGAGGGGGCGTGCGCCGGGTGCGCACCCCTCTGTATCCGCGCCTGACATACTGTGGTTTATAGACTGGAGGATATTTGTATTAAAAGAGGTATTGACTATAACGGATGATAATCGAAAGACCAAGTATTAAAACGGTAGTTTCTAATATATCTGACAATTTAAAACTCTCTAGGATGAATATTTTATATTATTAAAGCTTTAGTCTTTAAGCTATATGATAATCTACAACT
Organism: Patella ulyssiponensis; assembly: GCA_963678685.1. NCBI lineage: Eukaryota > Metazoa > Mollusca > Gastropoda > Patellidae > Patella > Patella ulyssiponensis. The sequence continues at coordinate 57,910,628 of OY783232.1, read as the reverse complement.
TTATAGGATGAATATCTTATATTATTAAAGTGGTAGCCTTTAAGTTATATGACAAATTACAATTTTATATGATGAATATTTTATACTATTAAAGTGGTAGTCCCTTAGCTATATGATAATTTACAACTTTATAGGATGAATATTTTATAATATTAATATGGTAGCCTTTAATCTATATGACAAATTACAATTTTATATGATGAATATTCTATACTATTAAAGAGGTAGTCCCTTAGCTATATAATAATTTACAACTTTATAGGATGAATATTTTATAATATTAATATGGTAGCCTTTAATCTATATGACAAATTACAATTTTATATGATGAATATTCTATACTATTAAAGAGGTAGTCCCTTAGCTATATAATAATTTACAACTTTATAGGATGAATATTTTATACTATTAATATGGTAGCCTCAAAGCTATATGATAGGTTACAAGTTTATAGGATGAATATTTTATACTATTAAAGTGGTAGTCTCTTGGCTATATGATAATTTACAGCTTTATATGATGAATACTTTATACTATTAAAGTGGTAGTCCCTAAACCATATGACAGTTTACAACTTTATAGGAGGAATATTATATACTATTAAAGTGGTAGTCTCTAAGCTATATGACAAGTTACAAGTTTATAGGATGAATATTTGATATTACTAAAGTGGAAGTCTTTATGCTATATGATAATGTACATCTTTATAGAATGAATATTGCATACTATTTAAGCGATAGTCCCTAAACAATATGACTGTTTACAACTTTGTAGGATAAACAGTACATACTTTTAAAGTGGTAGTCCCTAAGCTATATGCCAGTTTACAACTTTGTAGGATAAATAGTACATACTTTTAAAGTGGTAGTCCGTAAGCTATATGCCAATTTAAAACTTCATAGGATGAATATTATATTCTATTAAAGAGGTAGTCCCTTTATAGGATGAAAAATGTGTGGTAACTCAAAACTGAATATAATCCTATAAAAAGGATATTCCTTATATATTATCATTAAAAGCTATTGTATGAATACTGTACATATTAAAATGGTAGACACCATGAGATATTATGAGATATAAATTTATTGGATACATATCTAAAGTGATAGTCCCAAAACTATATTATAAATAATAACTTTATAGGGTGAATTTTACATGCAGTTATAGTGATGACCACTATGTGTTATTATAATATAGAAAGGTTTTTACTACATATTAAGTTGATAGTCCCAGTAGTTAGGGGGCTTGTTGAGGGACGCACGTGCGCGCATGCGCGTGCGTGCATGTGCGTGCACGTGACCCTTGCACGTGCGTGACCCCTGGCACGTGCGTGACCCCTTGCACGTGCGTGACCCCTTGCATGACCCCTTGCACGTGCGTGACCCCTTGCACGTGCATGACGTACGAAGAGGGGCGCGCGCGCGCGGGAAAAGAGAGAGAGAGAGAGAGAGAGAGAGAGAGAGTAAGAAGGAAGAAGAAGAAGAAGAAGAAGAAGAAGAAGAAAGGGAAGAGGAGAAGCAGGGAGGGGGAAGGGGGAACAACTCTTTTACATTGATTAAGTTGGCCCTGAAAAGGGCCGTTGGTCCTCTCAATGAGAGGGTTAGCAGGAACATCTTGGATGCTCTGCCGAGTACCGTGGTACAGGTCGCTTCTCACACTTGACAGCATGCTTCGACCGCCTATGGTAGGTGTTGGACACATCTACCCCACACCAGAAGCAGACTAGGTAATCTGCTTCTGGCCGGTTCCCCTTAGACAAAGGGTAATACCCCCCACAAGTCGTACAAAACCTGAAATCTTTACGATCCATTTTGTTTGTGACTTCTTTTGGCTTCGACACTCCTATTTATGGCTCGAGACGGGACGAGTCTAAGGTGTTGGGACGATACCATTTTCCACCAATCAGAATAGCATGACGTCACATGACGTCACAAAAAACCAGACACGTGATATGTTGTCGACATTTTATTGAACTTGAACACATTTACAAAGCATATTATTCAACACAAAATTGAACACAAAATTGAACTTGAACACATTGAACACAAAAAACATATTTACAGAGCAAAAAAGCATCGACATCGTTGTCCCTTCTTCTGGTCTTTTTGCAAGTCGGGAAAATGATCCCTAGCCCATTGTTCGACGAGTATATCGTTCACACGATACACGTGCCCGAACACAGAAAGGGCGTGCGGGGAGGGAACGTGAAAACGATGACACAAATAATACAAACAATAATGGCCGCAGACGACACTCTCGAGTCCCTGAATCCATCGGGGTTGGTAGTGGAGTTGTAGATCTTGGACGAAACGTCGAAAGGCTTCTCCGTAGACATCAGGGGGACACCCGTAGGAATCGAAGAAGGTAATGTGATCTGGTCCTTCGCACACAAACACGGTCCAGTGTCTACCGGGTTGGTCTTCGTCGTCCGTGTTGATGACATAGGCTTTGGGGTACGAGGTCGGGCGCAGTATATCCAGATGATTACGAGCCCACACGCCCCCGAATACGTTAGCGGGGAGATGTTTTTCTAAAGCCCGTGTCAGTTGTCCATTGGAGAGAGCCTCACCAATCTGTGATGACTTGTCGGTTGGCGTCGATTTCCAAGACATTGTCGTATTCGGCAAACAGAACAAGACTGAGGTGATTGGTCGGGGCCGCACCGAACTTGAGTTCCAAAGACAGGTTACCCGCCGCTTTGGGATGAAAGTAGTTACCGTCGGCTCCGTGGTCGTTGGTCAAATCGAAACAATACAAAGTGTACCCATTGATATAGTCGTGGAAAGGGAGGTCCAGGTCTTCTCGGGTGTTTAAGACGGCCACCCGTTTCATCAAATCTAGGTAAGGTGCGATGGCTTGTCGCTGGGGAAAGTTGACGTCGTATTCGTCCACAATTTCCCCGTTCTTGGTCAATTTGATGTTTTCCAATTGATTGTGTTGGAATTCGAAGGGATTTCTGTTTTTTCTTCCATCGTAGGCCGTGTTACGTACCATACCCACGATTAATCTATTGGGCAGGCTTTCGTTGACAAACAGATTGTCTAGGACGTGACTGGTGCGATTGTCGGGAATGACCATGTCGCGGACCACCACGCGCTTCAGGGGATACTTGGCGTTGGACGATTGAAGTTGCGCGGCTACCCGTGTGTAGGTACTGGGAGCCAGAGTGACGAACGGGATATCCAGGTAGGCTTTGGTGAACTCGACTTTGTAATCTTCTGCATCGTTGCCTTCGCCGTACATCAGAAAAAATTTCGGGGATTGCTTTTCCAATTTCAATCGCAGGTCCACACCGTCCAACAGATACCGATCTTGTAAACACATGTCCAAGTGTAGACGCGACTGCAATTCAAAGGTGCGACTTTCAGCGATGGTTTTCTGACGTTGTTCCAATCCTTTGTTATTCGGAGCCTGTCGTCCACCATCCCCGGCGGTGGCGACGGATTTCGTGGAATTGAACTGACTGGCGGTGTCTTTTTCCCACAAGACTTGTTTCGACAGGTGATCGTTCTTGGCTCCCTTACCGAAACTCAACAAATTCTCCAAGTAAGCCCGGTAGGGATAGGTGGGCAGAGAGGTGGTGACCAAGGTTTCGGCATCCTTTCCCAGGCGTAATTTGACGTCTTTAAACAACGAATGAAACAGGTTGTTAATGGGTGCGACTTGACTATCCGCATCCAGGTCATCCCCGTTGTTCTTGGTCACCTTTAGGGCCACGTGCAGTGTCATGTTGGCCAGATCGATGAAATCGGTGGTGGCATTGGAAATATAAAATTCGATGGGTCCGTCGTGGTTCAAGTCGGGCGTCAGTGGATACTTTCGGATTTTGGTCACCTTGTTTATGGCCGTCTGCGTGTCGGGTACACTGAACAAATCCTGCAATTCGTCTCGCGCGCAGGGACAGGAATCATTGCGCATTACCTGCGTAGCCATGGTCGAAGATATCTAGTTTACGTCGCTTGTGAGAAGTGACCTGTGTCTTCTTCTTCCTCTTCGGACGATGTGAAGTGGACGGGGTTCGTGAGGGGTCTTTTATAGGTTCCAGGTGGGCGACCACGTTCTTGAGTGTGTCGGACATCGTGTTTGACAATGCGGGGCGAAGCGTGTCCTGGGCGACTTTCTTCCAGTTCCATTTTTCACGACCACTGACGGCGTCGAGCACGCTTTGCCCCACTTTGGGTAACACTTGGGCCACATTCTTTTTCACGGCAGCTTTACCCGCCGACCACAAGGTCTTCCCAACCGATTTGACGGCATTCAATAACCCCGACCATCGACCGGCACCCTGTTGTCTCAGAATTCCCCCCTTGTACACCACCAGACCATTGCCAGCCCCTCGCTGTCTGAGCACTCCACCTTTGTACACTCGAATCATCATCGGCGGCGAAAATGAAGTTGGACCACCACCTTACCGTCGAGAAATGGCACGGCTTTCCCCATTCCGTTCCTTATATAGAGACCAATGGAGTTTAGTCGACTGTACTTCAGAGGTAAGTAGTGAATCCTGGCGGGACGGTGATACAATCGTCGACTGGGAATCACGTCCAGCAAAGTAGCCTTCACGTCGCCCACGATCTGGGGTTCGATAATGTCCGTGTAGATGTAAAACAGATCGTACTGGATTTGAAGATTTGGGGTGTGGTGGGCGTAGAAATACCGTAGACTTTGGCCATCTTCGCCGGTCATATCGATTGACTGCAGGGCAACCAAGAGTTCGTTTCCAGGCCATCCCAACATGGACACGATGGGTCCACACAGACGAAGTTCGATTTTCGGCAACACGTCAAACCAGAAAAGCGCCTGCACGTGATTGATCTTCAGATACACTCTATCGTTGGTGTTGTCTCTCTTGAAAGACACGAAGGAACCTCTTTGTACGGCCCCTTGGCGCATCACCTCTCGAGTTTCGTACTCGTTCTGCTCTTTCTTCTCGTGGTCGGTCATTTCCTTGTTATTGGGATCCAAGCGAACGGGTTGATGGGCCAAATGATTGTAGATGGGAGACAGGTTCCACAAATCATCCAGTCTAGTGTTCAGGACATCCAGGATATGTTTCAGCGACTCGTAGTCGTCACTCTTGATGTGCGTTTCCATTTCGACCGATCCCTTGATCTCACCACCCTTTACACCTTTGAAACAATTCGACGGGTCGATCCTGTGGCGGTCCCGGCATATCTTGACTCCGGGTTCGTCGCTCGAGGGCGGCGACCAAGGATGAATGCGTAAGCCGAGCGTGTTGTCTCGTTGATCGATGTTTTGCCATTGGTCGGGTAACGTGATCATGGACAGACCCACTTCCCATTCCCGATGATCGACGAGAAGTGGCGGTTCCAGATGTGTATGATACGTGGAGACTTTGTTGTCGGGATACCACGACATGGAACTGTCACTAGGGAGCGTGAGGTAAAAGGGCCGATCGTTGTTCATTATGTTTGGTTTTCAAAGTTGGAGAAGGTAACAGGTAACCCAAGCTACTGGAGAGCAAGGCCGTCCACAACGTGGTCTGCGATCCGTCGGGTTTGAAAGCCAGTTGGGACAAAGAAACTCCCGCCACGACGTACACTAAAATCACTTGACAGAAAAAGACAATTTCCGCTTGTGGCACACGTTTTCCCAAGAGCGACCAATTGTGGGCACTCGCGGACGTAGACGTGGTTTCGTCTTGCATGTTGACTGATGTTGGCGTCTCTCGCTCCTATTTATACGTTTTGGAGACTGGTCCTGTCGATCCACGAATTAAAACTCGCCGGATAGCCCAACCATTTCACCAATACTTTGTCTTTTTTTCTTTCGAGTACTCTTTCGATGGGAAAGATCTCATCGTCGTTGACTTGGACCGCTTGCAATTCTTCGGGATAGAAGGTGCCCTGTATGGGTTCACCTCTTTCGTCCAACAGTTTGTAACCGGGACCGACGTTGGGTGCGACGTTGAACGTTTCCAGAGTCCAGTTGGGCCAGTAACCTTTGTCGAAGGCACCATGTTTCGGTAAAGCCAAACGTACGGTCGTACCAATGTTCATTGATTTTTTCTTTTTCGGGGAACGTGGAGGCGGTGTTGTCAACATCCATTCGTGTTCGGGGCGAACATCTTTGGGCGCCATGCCGATGGTCCGATGTCGTCTAGCATTGTAAGCCCGAACCAGGTCGTCTAGCACGTCGATGTACCGTTGTGTTTGTCGATGAGTAAAGTATCGCCACATGCGCTCTTTCAGTGTCCTTTGAAATCTTTCGACCACACTGGCTTTGGTTTCGACGTTGTGTGTCACGAAAAAATGTATTTTTTTCTTCTTCAGGTACGCTTGCATTTTTCGATTGAGGAATTCGGTACCTTTGTCCGTTTGAAGTCGCACGGGTTGTCGACTTTCAAAGATTTGACGAAAGGCATCCACCAAACTGTCCCCCGTCTTGTTTTTGAGGGGCAACACCCAAGCATACTTGGAAAACACGTCGATGACGCACAGCAAATACCGGTATCCTTCATTCTGTTTGGCCAAGGCGGACATGTCGCTCAAGTCGGCTTGCCACTGATGATCTATGCCGGCCACCACCGTGGGAGACCGCGAGAATTTCTTTTTCAATGGTTTGTGCAAGGTGTACGCCCTTTGTTGTTTCAACCATGCCTTGACTTTGTCCAAGGACACACCGGTAGCTTTGTGAAGGCCCAGGACTCCACCGAAAGCGGCCGGGTGATTCGGGTCGTAATACACTTTCTTCAGCTTTCGTTCCATGTTTCAGCAGGTGTCCCTATGAACAGGCTATTTATAGTTTTTGCAAGGAGAGCCATCTTCTGGTAGATGTACTAGGGGTATCCGTGCTGGAGATTTTCTTCTTTCTCGGGCGTCGCGGCGGAGTCCGTGTCGGTGGTGTGGACAACACGTTCCATCGTTCTTGATTACCAATGGCTTCGCGCGGTACGTTCGTGGCCTTCAAACTTTGCATCACGCCAAACCATCCCACGGGAGCCTGGGTATTCTTTCGCCGACGAACCAAATCGTTCACAATGTCAATGGCATTGGTGTTGGGTACGCGTGAGCCATTCCGAACCAATTCCAAGTTCTCGTTCCACGACCAAGGTGTCTTTTCTTTCATGTGTTTCAACAAAAGGCGAGCTCGATGTTGATAGGGTCGGGGGACCGACTCCAGGATGGGTGCCTCCGAAATTTCTTCTTTTGGCTCGGGTATGTTTTCGCCCAACAAGGGAATGACCTGTTTTCTTTTCTTTTGCATCGTTTGATAACGATGTAACAACTGTCCGTAACGCTGCATTTTATTTTCGTCGGTTAGAGTGGGATCGTTTAACACGTGTTGCATGTCTTGGTGGACATTCTCGACGGCCTGCTGCAGTGGATCGCGATCGTACGCGGGTTCGACTTGCATGACTTCGACGGGTTTGACGTCGATGGGTCCGTCGAAGGGTACCAGTTTCATTTTCTTGGCGAATTTCATCTTTGGGAAAGGACCTAAACAATCGGGTATAGAATCCCCCTTTCTGTTGCTTCAGAAGTCGCCGACGGGTCTTCCAAGGTGTTTTAGACGTGCCCAAACGTCGTAACAAGGGGGCGTCCTTTTTCAAGCGCTTGACTTCTTTGTCGGTCACAGGAACGTTGCCGCGAATCAGGTTTCCAATACACTCACACACACCGTCGACGATGGGTTGGGTCTCGAGTAAAAGAGGACGGTCTTTCGGTGCAGTGTTCAATAGATACCGCAGTGTCTCCATGACTGAGCTCGGGGCCGTTCTCCGGTTCCCTTTTTATACCTTTCTGTCCACGGGGTTATCCACCAAATAGTTTAGATAGCTCGGCAGCCATAGCGTTCGCTCTATCGCGCCTTCTAAGGAAGGGATGTTTACCACCCTTTTGTCCACCCAATAGATTAGATACCAAGGGGGCCAAAGCCGGGAGGGCCATGGCCAGCAATGCCCCGATGGCACCACCCTGTTGATCGACAAGTCGTCGTTTGACGTTGGGGGATGTTCGTGGATTACTCAGTTTGCGAAGCAACGCTCGATGCTGGTTCAATTCTTCGGTACTCAGACCCCTTCCGCGCTGGGCGGCCCGTCGAACGAATTGATTTCGTTTTTTGTTTCTTTCCTCTTGCAGTCTTTCCTTCCATCGCAGCAAGATACGAATCAGCACACCCCCAAAAAACCCACGTCCCCCGGGTTTCATGATCAGGGAGAGTTTTTCGGTCGTCGGCATGTTTCTCTCCGTCAGTTGGGTCAACACTTGTCGATTTCGTTCCACCCATTTCTTGTGCTGGGCATGTAGTGGTTGAATGTTACCCTTCAGCAAATGGTTGGCCGCCAACTTGAACCACTGCAACAATCCAATACGTGCCCGGCCCGTATTCTTGACCAACTGTCCATAAGCCATATCGGGAGTCAGATGTTGTAATTTGCGAATGAAGGACTTGAGTCCTTTCATAGAATTCTTCTTTTCTCTTCGTGGTCTGCGAAAGATCGGAGAGGGAGACCGAGAAGCGGAGGGTGGTGACGTGGGACGTGGAGGTGTGACCGGTAAGGTGAGGCGTGGAGGTGTAACCGGTAAGGTACGGCGTGGTGGTGTGGCCGGTAAGGGAGACATGGGACTCGTGGGTGGTGTCAACGACGGGGGTAACCATTGTCTTCTGGGTGCCCTCATTCTCGGGCGAGTCTGACTTCGTACCGTGGGATCACGAAGGTCCGGTGCCAGGGTCGGGAACGTCGCCCTGGGAAGGGTGGGAGGTGGGTGTTTCCTCTGCGTATTCTTCGTGCGAGCCATCGTGACAAACAAGAGTCATTTCGAGGTACAGGCCCCCCTTTTATACTTTTTGGACGTAGACGATGGGTGGTTCCTCTTGGGGTAAAATGTTGGATCTCAGTCGCAATGTTTCGGGAGTGTCGGGCTTCAAATCAACGAGTAAGTAACTGCGAGGGGTACTCGTCGCATCTTCATAAGCTTCTTGCATATACTTGGAGCGGGAAGGGTACATCTGACGGGCCAACACACCAATTTGCGAGGCGTCTCGGGGATTTTTGAACAAGACCAGGTAATGGGCATTCAGACTGATGGTACGCTGTTGCTTGTCAAACAAATTTTGCACAATGTAAATGACGCTCGTGTCGTGGTGATGACTCTTTTTCGTGAACCACTTTTGCAATATCTCCGTGTCTTCTCCCATCAAATCATCCACGACTAAGACTTGTGGACCTTTGACTTGACCCATCACGTCGTCAATATCCGTCAAGCCTTTGACATAAGTGTAGGGAAAGCGATCGTAACTCTCTTGCCATTCGCCATAAGCCCACACGATACGTTGGGGAGGGACGTCGAACAGGGACGCTTGAAGAAATTTCTGCACAAAGACCGTCTTTCCAACACCCGTTGGACCACTGACTAACATGGTAAAGGGATGTTTGAACGTCACATCCATCTTGCACTGTTTCCCCCCATTCCCTTTTCCCCCTGCCTTTTATACCTTCGCGCCAGAACAACAGACATGGAATGAAATTAGAACACAATTTATTTTACAAAAAATACAAAAAGAACATTCAATACAACAATTCAAAAAAACATATCATACAAAGGAAAAGAAAAAACTGTTAGTTATCGCGTTCTCTCTTCAGGATCTCTTGTCTCACCCAGGGTACATTTCTCAGGACGCGGGGAATCCAATACACATGTCCCAAAAGCTTCTGCATCGTGTCGTGTGGGTGCCAGTCTTCCACTTCAGCAAACGTGACGACGACGGGTATCCATTCACTCATATCGAAACAAGGGGGATACGACAAGACTTCGGTCATATCTCTCGGACCTGCATATTGGATGAGTGCTCGGGAAAAACTTTCTGCTTCCTTCTCTGCCAACATGAGGACAGCCGGGGTTTCAGCGTTTTCACTGGTAGTTGGGAGAATAGGAGATGGGATGGAAAGCTTCGTCGGCTGTTTTCTTTTTCTCTTTGTATCGTCTGTAGAGTTCGAACGCTTCTCCGCACCAGTACCAGTATCGCTGACTGCGGGTGTTGTCTCTGGGCATGTCGATGTTGTTGTCGAACATGCGACCGGCAACGGCTTCAAAGTTGTTTTCTGTTTGGATTTCTTCTTGGCACTCGAGCAGGCCGTGTCCGAGCTGTCCACAGTTGAGGCACTTGTGATTTTCGTCGGTGGGTCTCTTGATTCCGTAACACTTTCTTTTGACAGTTTCTTTTCTTTCTTCATCACTCTTCGCTTTTTGGGCTTCGGTTCGTTTTCCACACTGGGGTGCCCAGTGTCCTGGTTCTCCACAGAGGTAACAATTTCCATAGGAACCATAGGCTGGTCTGTCTTGTCTTGGTTTTCGTTGCTGTTGTTGTTGGGAACGAGCAGGGCAGTCTCTATACCAGTGTCCGACATTGTTACAGGAGAAACAAGCTTGACTAGCCATCGAGAGCAGAATGAAATTGCAGTGTGACACTTCGCTTCTTATAGTCCTGGTCGTGACGTCACTCGCTTTTGATTGGTTCTTTCTTTTCCTTCGTTTTGATTGGTTCGTTGTTTAGTCTATGATTTCCAGGCTTTCCACGTACTTTTTCACTTCGTCCCAATCGACCAAGGCTTCACTCACGTGACAGGCTTCCAAAAACGTCATCAGGTCGGCTCGATTACCGTGTTTTTGTCGCCAATGGTTGAACACGGTGAAAATTTGCATGCGTGCGCTGTTAGGATGACTCATCTTGGCTTGACTGATTCGCGCTTCTCTGATCCCCAGTTGTCTGCCAATACATTCCCAGCCTTCTCCCAGTTTACCGGACATGACATTGATATCCATTTGATCCAGAGACCATCGTTTCTTTTTCTTCGGCAAGTCGTCCATCCACTGGCGTATGGGGTCTTCTTTCTGTTCGACGAACTCGTCTTTGCGTTTGATCAACGCGGTCTTAAAGCCCGGTACCACCGTCCAGAACTTTTTCAAGGCTTTCTCGACGTCTTCTCGCCATCGTTGTTCGTCCTCCCACGTCTTGACTTGATCCCGTGGATCGTCCATCATACTGCCTAGCACGCTATCGATGTCTTGCAGTTTCGGCTCGTCCACCCAGAGGTAGTGATTGTAATCGTCCACGGGGTGTGAGGGTTGACCCGTTATGGAAGAAACGCCTAGTCCCAGACACGAGTGGTATCTCTGACTGGGATGTTCGTACTTGCAGCCGATACACTCTTCGTGTTGCCTTTCTTCTATAATGGGTAGGAAACATTTCAACACTCGAAAGTTGAGCCATCGTCGTCTAAGTTTCTCGATCATCTCCGTATTTTCTGCCGGTTCGTCATCTTCTTTGTTTGATCGCCATCGTCCTGAGACCCGAAAGTCAGTATCCATAGGGGTAAGTGTTGCTCGGTTGGCCATCGTCATTGAATTGAACAAACCGCTTGTCATACACGATTTTATACCGTTTGTTCTCGGGGCGTGTCCAAAGACGGCGGTCACGTGATCTGGTAATCTTGAACGGATTGGCTATGACCAGAGGTTCGTTTTGATTGACGTGCCGTACATTCTCCTTCATGATGGCGTAATTCAGCTGTTGGGAGGCACGATAATTCAAGGTGAATCCCCGGACTTTGCATACAGTTTTACCATCGCTCTGACGGTACGCGTAATTCTTTGGTCCTCCGCTAACAAATTCTCGAATGGTGACATCTTCGGGCAACTCGTTCTTCCACTGGCCCAAACTCGAACCTTCCGGGGGATTCCATGACGTGGGGTGGTATTGGTAGATGACGCTATCGGTGTCAAAATAGCATACACGCTCTCCCAACTTTTCCAAGACGGAATAGAGTTTTAAACGGGCCTGGGCAGTGACAAAGGCGGCGATAACCACGTTGGTGATGGGACAGGGTGCCACGTGTTCTTCTTTCTTCAGCGTTTCCATCAAGACCATGTTGTCGTTGACTAACTGCACATCTCGGACGGTCTGGGTCACGTCCAACATTTTTTCAAAGTAGACGCTGGGCTCCGTGATGTACTCGGTCTTGGGAAAGTTGTCTCTCTGTCCGAATTTACCCCATGCTGTGTTGAGTTGTAACTTGCTAAACGCCCGCATTCCTTTGTTGGGTTTTATCGACGCGGGATCCAGACGAATACCTTCTGTGTCGTACACTTCGTTGACGAAGCGGGCCTTGTCTTCTTCGGTGTGGCAGGTGTCGGGATAACCGCTGCTTTCCATCTTCTTCTTGAGGTAGTGGTTAATGTACCCCGTAAACAGACCACCCGTTTTGGCCTCGGGATCGTAAGTGCTGAATTCTTTCCAGTGCCAGACTTCGTAGACTTTCAGTACTTTGTATCCTAGGGCCACCGCTTTCTTCAGTTCCAGGGTGACAAATGTACCCACCCAGGCTCGCTGTTCGTCAGTGTGCTCACACGGTTGGTATTCCGCAATCTCCCCTTGTTGCATGTGTTCGTCGACGCAGCTTCGACACAGGGCAAACACCAATTTCTGTTTGCGCCGAAACGGGAGCACCGGGTGGAACAGGCCACGGGGTGGCAAGACGGAACACTGGATCAATCCTTCGTACTGCTGCCACTGGTCTTGATCGGGCTGTGTGACGATCGTGGGTTCCTTGATGGGAAAGGTACCGTACTTGCAGATGTAGGGGTACAGGGACACCACGTCGATGTAGCGCATGTCTTCCACCGACTCGTTCACCAACAGTTGAATGGCATTGGTTCTTCCGCCGAAGAAAGCGTTGCGGGGCATCAGAGGTTCGGGAGCGGGCCATTGCTGATCTTCCAAGCCTTGTAAAAATTCGTTCATCTCGGGATCGTGGCGTCGTTCTTCCTCCAGCTCACACTCCCACATGACGCGGATGGTCTGCATACCGTACTGCTCCTGGAGTCGACGGTGACGTTCTTGGGTCTTCTGGTACAAGTCCCTCATACTGCGAGATGGATCGTAGGGATGTTTATGCTGAAGGTCTTGGACGGGACCCGGATAACATTTGGGACAACCGTGAAAGGCACACCCGTGAAACTCGTACACCGTACCCGTGGTCGTGTCCATGCCATCTAAACTGTAAGGGCCAACTCGGCATTCATTACCGTTGCGGCCGTGTCGAATGTTGGGTAGTGGCGTCTGGTTTCGGAATGCAGCCATGGTCTGTCGGTGTTGTTCCCATTCCAACCATCGAAGAGCTTTGTTGGACTGTTGTCGAGGCTGGAAGCGGTGCCAGTCCTTACCAGGTTTCGGCTGTTGCATCAGGGCTCGAGGAATGACGACGAGGGTATCTTTCTGTAGGTAGTGTGTGCGTAACACGCGACTGCAGGCAGAGGCCAGGGTCAAACTTTTTTCGAAGGGATCGATTCCCGTGTCCATGAGAAATATCTCGCGAAACACACCACAGCATCGGCGGAGGACATCGACGTCACTTTTACAGTAGGCGAGAATTTCCTGACGAAAATCAAAGACGTCGTGACTGTGTTGTTGGTACCACTGGTGAAATTTTTCTCGTTCCGATACACTCATGCCATCCGGATCGTAATCGGTGTCGGGAGGATAGGTGCCCACGTATTCTTCGTTCTCCGGTCTGTTAAAGTGGTGAGGGAAGTAACCTTTCTTGAGTTCTTGCAGGCCAAAGGTCTTGGGCATGTCCCGTAAAGCCATCGGTAGAAAGTTGAGGGAATCGATGAATTTTACCGTACCGACAGTGATCGTCATCGCTTTACCACCATTCATAATCACTTCGGGTTGCGCCACGGAATGTTTGTGCAGCGTCTGTAAAATCAGCAGTCCGTCGTAACCTTTAAAGTTGTGAGCCACGGCAATCACGGGACTCGATTCGTGACTGTCATGTTTCAGACCATCTACCACCGTACCGTGAGCAGCGAGTTGTAGAAACCATTTTCCCACATCGTCCAGTGTGTCTGGGCCTTTAAACACAATTTCTCGTTGGTGATTCCAGTACATGTCGCAATGATCGCAGGGATCTTGGTTGTCGATACAAAAGTGACAGCAGGTTTGCAGGACACATAGGTTGGGAATGTGTTCACCGGTATCTTGCTGGCATTCAAAGTCAAAGAAGACGAAGCGGGTTAATGTTGTCTGCTGTAGTTTGTCGATTTGGGTCTTTCGGTCTTTGTTCATGTCGATGGGTGATTTCAGTGGTTGGATGTAGCAAAACTGTTTCTCGGCCGTGTGCCACTCTCGGCAGATGGAACACTCGTATTCTCCGCATCGGTGTTCTTCCAAATTACGCTTGGCCTTGATGACGTCCCACTCTTTTTGACATTTCTCACATTTCTTCCATCGATAACACACACTGCACTTGGCTCTGGAACGGGTGGCGAGATGATTGTCGAAACACTGGCGGCTCACAAACACGCGATGACATCGGTAACACGTCTTTGTGTTGGGTTCAGGTGGACAGGGTGGACCCATTGTCTTACATCCTTGACACATCACGTGACACGAGTGTTTCTCTGCAGCATTGTATCCCACCTGACAGGTCTCACAAAAATACGACCTCTCCACAAAAGCGGGCATGGAGGTAATGACGTCATAATGCCTGTCGTGTAAATACAGGTTCAGATGTTTTGGGGTCCCGGTGACGTGTTTTGTTCCCCGATAGATCGCCTTCCCAAAGATGACCCGAGAGAAAACGTTGAGCTGATAACCTTGCTCTCCCAAATACTTGGCGTACAATTCCCAGGTTTCCATCCCCGTACAGGCTTGCCTGGCTCCACCGACGGCATCGATAAGGGCTTCGGTTTTCTTCGTCTGCCACGAATGGGGTCCTGCCCTCCTCTGTAGTCTGTTCCGTTCTCTTTCCCATTCAGGCGTGTCTTTTTTGTTGGCATAATGACGAGCGACGACAATGGCTCGCTGAAAACATAAGTCGTCGGCATTCTTTATGGTGACCAAACATTTCTTTCTCTTCAAATATTCGTCAAAATTTGCGCAGTGTCTCTTCTTCATGTTTGTTCCACCGCTACCTCTACCATCGGGAGGGGACACGTGACAGATACTCATGGACATGCGTTGATCCAATCTAAATTCTTCGTTACTCTGTAACACGGCTGCCACTTTCTGCAAAACGTCTTCGGCTTTCAACAAACGATGTTCACGGAAGGGTAACCAGATCGGTGTTTTGAGTCCTGGGTGACTAATGGCAATTCTAACGTAGTCACTTTCTCTGGCGTCCAAGGTTCGGCGAATTTCCTCGATGATGGCCTCAAAAGTGTCGTGTAGTTGTTGTGGTACATCGTTGGCTGGAACGTGGGACCAATCTTCCAAAAAGTCTATCTCCACACACAGTGATTCGGTTCTAAATAATCGGCTGTATCGTCTATCCACGGGTCGTAATGTAAAACTCATCTTGATTTGCTCGCTGATCGCTTAAAAATGACCGAAGCTGTCGCTTCCAGGCCTTTTATTCCTGTCACCATGAATGGACTCGTCCATGACGTCATACCCTACAAATGGACTCGTCCGTGACGTCATATCCATGCTATTACACATGTGCAATACTTAACGTCAGGTTACATGCGGTTGTGTAATACTGGATTTTCCATACGTCTATTTTTAGCATCAAACGTACACACATGCGCTGTATAACGTTACATCGCGTCTATATTTAGCCTCCAACGTACGCATAACGTTGCATCACGTCTATATTTAGCCCACAACGTTCAACCTACGATGCATAACATTATGCTCAGTACTTTGACGTCACTCCATGAATGGACTCGTCCGTGACGTCATACCACTCAAATGGACTCGTCCTTACGGTTTTAAAACGACACAACATCTGTCTCTCTATCAGTATCAGAATGGATGCTCCGGTGTTACGCATCGAAGACAACCACAGCACGGATACTCTCGTGTATCTCAGGGGTCACACGCTTGCCGTGATTACCCCTGACGATATCTTTGTCTTACCTGACGAGGTATTAAAAACACCTCCCAGGAAAAGACCTCCTCCCGAATTAGTGGAGGCCATTAGACGCAACCGACATAAAGTGCGTCGTACCCTCACATTTGAGTGAGGACAACGGCCCTTTTCAGGGCCAACCAACGGCCCTTTTCAGGGCCAACTTAATCAATGGAAAAGAGTTGTTTCCCCTTCCCTCTTCTTCTTCTTCTTCTTTGTCTTCTTCTTCTCTCTCTCTCTCTCTCTCTCTCTCTCTCTTTTCCCGCGCGCGCGCGCCCCTCTTCGTACGTCATGCACGTGCAAGGGGTCACGCACGTGCAAGGGGTCATGCAAGGGGTCACGCACGTGCAAGGGGTCACGCACGTGCCAGGGGTCACGCACGTGCAAGGGTCACGTGCACGCACATGCACGCACGCGCATGCGCGCACGTGCGTCCCTCAACAAGCCCCCTAACTACTGTCCCTTTGGGATAAACTAAATTATAAGATTATAGGATGAACATTACATACCATATTATTTCTATGTCTTTTGCTCAGTGGTTGTCAACTCACTATCATACGATCATATTCCCCACATTAATAAATCATTGACACAGAAAATAATAACACCCCCCCCCCCCATGGTAGAGCTATCTTCAAAAATTTTGAACTTTAAGAAGGTAGGACTGTATATAGATACCACTTATTTTTTATGAGGCTTTGTTTTTGGTACCTTTTACAAATATAACTTAAAAATATGAAATTATAGCTTTAATGCGATAGTCTATATGGTATTACAAGTTACATTAGTAAATGATAAATTTACATCTGAGGTTTTCTTTAAAAAAAAAAACCCAAAAACACACCCATTTTTTTTAAAATTATGCATGAAAGATAATATTATAGATAAGCACATGACCAGAAAAACCCCAAAATCACCGAACCTTAGGCAACCTCATGCAGTTCAGAAGAAAGACTTGCATGACATCATCACATAATTTATACCTTGTAATTTATCTAAAAACAGTTTTATTGAAATTTTTTGTTAGCATAGTTTTTATTATAGATAGAAGTTTAAGCACTCTAGTTAATAAGCATACAACTTTGTACATGTTTTATGTTTTTAAGTATACTTGTATCCTGGAAGTTTTTCATATCTTTAATATAAAATGGCTAATTTGACAATAACTTCATTGAATGCTAGGGGTATGCGACAAAAAGTTAAACGTACTAAACTATTTCTTTGGTTGAAAGAGCAAAAATCGGATATATTTTTCTTACAGGAGACACATAGTATTAAAACCGATGAAATTAGATGGCAGCAGGAATGGGGTGGATCTATAATTTTTTCTCACTGTAGAAGTAATTCAGCTGGAACGGCTATTCTCTTTCGAGACACGTGTGATGAGAATATATTATCAAAAATAATAGATAAAAACGGATATAATACTGCTGTTGTAATTAAGATACTAACTGAAAATTATATACTTCTCAATACGTATAGCCCTATCTCCGATACTGACCAATATAAATATTTTACTAGTCTCAGTGAATTGATGCAAAATCTTGAAGAAGAATATGATTCTAACACATTTATCGTGGGGGGAGATTTTAATAACGTAATGGATGTAAATATGGACCGTACAGGGGGTAATTATAAAGTTAAGAAAAACGGCAGACAGGCAATAAATAATATTATCCAAAAATTTAACCTCATAGATATTTTCCGAATTAAACATAATAATGTAAAAAAATATACAAGGAAGCAACGAAAACCCCTAATTCAAAGCAGGATTGACTTCTGGCTTATAACTGAAACTGTACAGGATTATGTTAAAGACTGTGAAATACTAATTAATACAATAAGCGACCATTCCGCAATTTACATAAGTCTGAACCTTATTGAAAATAAACGAGGACCGAGATTATGGATCTTTAATAATAGTCTGGTTTTTGATAAGAATTTTTATAAATATATTGAACAATCTATAGAAGCTTGGGATCATGAGTTCCATAATCCACTAGACAAGGGGGGTCTTTGGGATTATTTAAAATTTAAAATTAAACATAGTACTATTAAGTATTGCAAAAAAAAGAAACACGTTAAAGTTAGATTAAAAAGATACTTATTAGATAAGTTAGAAGGGTTAGAGGACGAAAAAATAAAATCTTATGCTACTGGTAATAATGGAATAGAAACTATTGAAAAAGAATACCAAATTCTATTAAACAGACTAGATCAGATTTACGAAGACGAAGCCAAGGGGGCCATATTGAGATCTAAAATTCAATGGTACGAACAAGGCGAAAAGAGCTCAAAATTTTTCTTAAATTTAGAAAAGTCCAGAAAACAAAATACAACTTTGAATAGAATAACCCGGTCTAATGGCGAGGAAGTAAATCAATGTAATGATATATTAAGCGAAATTCATAATTACTATAAAACATTATACTCTTCGTGTGACAATAGCCTTAGATTTAATCTTAATATTAAAAATGATCAATTTACAAACACTGACCAGAACTTACCAAAACTGAACGAATATCAAAGTCAAGTCAGATGTTAGAATACAAACTAGACGAAAGTGAGTGTAAGGAGGCTATAAAATCTTTCAAAAATAATAAATCTCCTGGAAACGACGGTTTAACAGTGGAATTTTATCGAGCATATTGGGACATAATTAAAAACTACGTTTCAAACTCCTACAATTATAGTTTTGAAACCGGAATCCTTTCACCGTCGCAAAGACAATCAATAATCAAACTGATACCTAAACCTGGAAAAGATAAATCTCTGCTATCGAACTGGCGACCTATAACTTTGATTAATGTAGATGTTAAAATCATAAGTAAAGCTCTTTCAAATAGATTAAAACACTTTCTAAAATTACTAATACATCCTAATCAGACTGCTTTTATACCAGGGCGTCATATACAGGAAAATATACGAATAATAGATGATTGTTTTTATCTAGCAAAATTGAAGAAAATAAAGGGCTTTCTCTTAGCTATCGATTTTAAAAAAGCTTTTGACAGTATTAGTCATAAGTTTTTGTTTAATGTTTTATCCTCCTTTGGGTGTAAACGTAATTTTATTAGATATATTCGTACCCTTTATAATGATGTCAAATGTTGTGTGATAAATAACGGTTTTACAACGCCATTTTTTCCAATAGAAAGGGGAGTTCGTCAGGGCGATCCGAGCAGCACCAACTTATTTAACCTTGTGATTGAAACCCTATGTAATTCTATAAGAAATGATTTCAATATTAGAGGGTTTGACATTGGTCATGAAACATTAAAACTAATTGCTTTTGCTGATGACGTGACATGTTTTTTAAAAGATTATAAATCAGCTAGACATCTATATGAAGTTCTTAAAAAATTCAGTAAAGTGTCAGGATTAGAAATTAATATTAAAAAAACTGAAGCAATTGATCTAAATAGTGAAATACCTAATCTGTCATCTGAACATGAATTTGGTTTTGTATATCAAAATTCGAACATAAAAATCTTAGGTGTAGTATTCTCCAAAGACACAAAAACAGCTGAGAAATTAAACTATGAGAACAGATTGATTGAGATTGATAATATATCAAATACTTGGAGAAAGAGAAAACTTACATTAATCGGCAAGATTCAAATAATTAAAACTTTCTGTATATCAAAAATTCTGTATCCAGCGTCGGCTTTAATGATCCCAGAGTACGTTATTAAAAGATTTAATACGAAGATTTTTGCATTTTTATGGAATGGGCTAGATAAACTTAAACGAACTGTAATCAGTCAAATGAAGAATATGGGGGGTTTAAATATGATAAATTTAAATGAAATGATGATAGCTCGCAGCATTTTTTGGATAAAGAAAATTTATGCTAATACAACGCAGACTTGGAAAACAATATATAATTTTATTCTTGACACGTATGGGGGTGAGTTACTACCAGCGTGCAACTACGACCCTAAACTTAAAAACTTATCTCCCTTTTATCAAGAATTATTTCAAAATTGGTACACTATATATACTAAACATGTTGATGGCTTGATACACCCGAAAAATCAAATATTCTGGAATAATAGATGTATAGGACTAGATAATAATATTTTTAGAAAGAAATTTGAAAAAAAAATACTTTGTATATGTATGAATTTATTGAAGATAATTTAAATGAACAGGTAACCGACGAATATAGTAAAAATTATATAAAAAGTACATCGTCAGTTGTCAGAAGACTTCTGAAAACTACCCCACACAACGAAACACAGAATTGTAAGAGTGTTACTTATTTAGAAGAAATAAACACTAACTTAATATCTTGGTATAAACATGACTTAAAATCAATCACCGCTAAACAAATATATTCCGCGCGGATCAGGTTACTATATGGAAAACCGTTGGCTATAGGTAAATGGGGAAAGGAATTAGAAATCGAAATTAACGAACAGCATATGAAAGATATCTTTAATCTTGCACATAACACAAGTATAGACAGCAAACTTCAAAATTTCCAATACAAATATATTCATAAAATAATATACACAAACACACTTTTATGTAAATTAAACTTAACTGAAACCACCCTCTGCACCTTCTGCCAATCCGATATTGAAACAGTAAATCACTTATTCATTTTCTGCAGCTATGCCCAACAAATTTGGAGAGAAATGCTTGAAATCACCCTTAAAAGTAATATTAATATAACATTAACAAATACAAATATTCATTTTGGCTATCCAGGAAAATCAAAGTTCAATAATTTATATGAATGGGACTTTACAAACCACTTGATACTCTTAACCAAATATTATATATTTAGATCCAAATTAGAAAACGTTAAGCCGTCACTATCGCTATATAATGCTTTTTTAATGAGTAAAATTTCACTAGATTTGGAAGTATTTAAATCAAGTGTCTACACCCGAAATAAATGGAAATATGTAGAATGCAACGCATTATTGTAGAATTAGACTGGTGCATACCCTTATCATTCAATTAATATTATAATATACCTATGATATGAACATAAACCTTATAATACATTACATGAACCAGGCATTTTATTATCTAAGTGGGGGCTAAATCTCCTTCCTTTTTCGACTTTTCGCAGAAAGGAGTATAGCAACCCGTTTGTTTTTTTTTTTGTTTTTTTTTTGTTTTTTTTTTCCCTTTCTCTGTAACCCTCGAAATATGTATACTCTCCAACTCAAGCAAGGGAGACAACATAACTAAACGGGGGGAATTTTGAAGACCAAACTTATGAAAAGATCATACTGCAGTAACTTAACTTAAAAAGGTTTTTACATCTCAAGAGAAGGATACAAGTATACTTTAAAAAGAATATTCTTATATGGTAAAACGCTTTATTTTATTGTTGTAAATTGATGTAAATGTTTTGTATAGCATGTTTTATATAGTATAAGAAATCGTTTTGACGCCGCACATATAAATATAATCACCTTATTTTATGATAATAGTGTGAATTGTATACAACATGTCTGATTTAAAAATAAAACTGTTTTTTTTAAAAAAAAAAAAAAAAAAAAAAAAAAAAAAAGTATTAAAACTCTACCATACATATCGTGATTTATAGGGTGTAGGCCGCATTCTGTGGGTATAAATAGGGCATACTCACAGTATTAAACTAGTATATTGACTGGCTCAAAAACAAAAGAGAGAGAGAGAGAGAGAGAGAGAGAGAGAGAGAGCGAGAGAGAGAGAGAGTTTAACGTCCACTCGACACAAACTATGTCATTTCGGGACTAACATATGGTTTTAATTTTATTTCAAAAATTCGCGTGTGCGTCGGGGTCTTTAGAACTGGGAGGAAACCGGAGGACCTAGAGAAACCCCAAAACAAATACAACCCATATAAAGTTGGATGATACGTGTATTGTACTTGTATTATTAATATTTCATACAATGAGGATGTTTGACAGCTTCACTAAGAATTGCAGGTCCATAGCTTAAAAAAAGAGTGTTAATATCTGATTCAAATACTCCGCCAATGGAATTCAAAATAGTCTTCAACATCTTGAGAAGTTTTGCGATGACTGGAAATTGAACCTCAATACAGATAAATCTAAAATTATGTTGTTTATAAATAACCCTAAGCTAAAGAAAAACATTTCGACCAAATATTTTTTCCGTGATTTCAACCTTGAAGTTGTACAATCTTACACCTATCTGGGAATCAAGATATGCAATAATTCATCCTTCAAACTAACAGTCTCGGACCTTGTAAAAAAAGCTAAACGTGCTTGGTTTAGTTTAAGGAGTAAAGTTGGCCTATATTCCTCTCACCATGTCCCTATTGATGTGTTAATAAAACTCTATAATGCTGTTATGAAAACGATTAGTACCTATGGGAGCGAGGTATGGGGGAGTGAACTTGTACATAGCAAAACATTTAATGTGTCTAAATGGAGCAAAGTTGAGCACAATAAACTCACCACAAATGCATGTAAATCTATATTATCACAGCCACCAAGAACCAGTAATATAGGGTGTCTAGCTGAAGTAGGCTTGTTTCCACTTCAGTTCGACATCTATAAAAGCATGCTGCTGTATTATAAAAGACTTCTCGCATTGCAAAACCTAAATTACAAATGTCACTTGAAACTAAATTTAACTCACTGCTAACAAATGCATGTTCTCCACTCAATGATAATCATCACAAATTAAGAACCTATACGCTAGTTAAAACCTCAATCGCCAACCCTCCAGACTATCTTTTCTCTGTTACTAACAAACACCACAGAAGTGCCATGTCATCTCTCCGATTAAGTTCACATCAGCTAGAGATAGAAAGAGGGAGGTACAAAAATATACCCGTTCCACAAAAGTTATGTAACCAGTGTACCCTTTCTGTCGTAGAAGATGAAAAACACTTCCTACTTGAATGCACAAAATACGAAAATCTTCGGAAGCAAATTGTCTACCCAATTCTCTCCCAAAATAGCCTACAGTTCTCCTTCATCAATCTATTTAACCCCCCAAGTTGTATATCTCGCGAAATCTGCCGTTTTGTGTTTTCTGCTCTTAAGAAATGTTACGTGACAGTACCTTTCCTGATATATATATATATCACTAAATATATTTGAATGCTCAAAGATATTCTACATGTATCCGCATATATTCTAGTCGTGTTTATTTTTTCTTTCTTGTTTGTTGTAAGTGTACCATCAAAAGTACATTGTAATATTGGGGGGTTGGGATGGCCTAGTGGTCTAGAGTGCCGTGCTTCGACCTCTAGCTGGCCGGTCACCTCTGGCTTGCGGCTGTGGTTTCGAGCCCTGGTGTGAGCGTATGTGGCATGGAGATAGGGGCGCCTTCTCAACCTCGTGGGTTTCCTCCGGGCACTCCGGTTTCCTCCCACTGCTAAAGACCCCTACGCGCAAGCGAATTATTGAAATAAAATTAAAAACCATGTTAGTCCCGAAATGACCTAGTTGTGTCGAGTGGACGTTAAACCCCATTTCTATCTATCTATTACATTGTAATATTGAATTGGGTATTATGCTCGATTTAGACATCTTTACATATAGCCCTTGAATCAGTAGTGAACAAGGCAACGTTTATCTGTTTATGCTCTAATGTGATTTTCTTTCTTTTTGATAATTGTATGCTGCTCCACGTGGGTGTTTTTATGCAATAAACTTATCTTAATACTGAACTATATGAACACCTGACCAGTTGTACTGGGAGGTCGCGTCAGGGGTCATACAAGCGACTTTTGACCATATGACGAAAGATATTGATTAATCAATCAACGTTTCTTGTGGGTTTAACCTCAGTTTCGCGCATCGCCGTAACAGATTGTTTCATTGGCTAATTCCTCACATCAGCTAGTAGAACGCCTCTTCCAGACCCCAGTGTTGTGGAGACAAGTAAAACGAAATTTTGAACGATTACAAAATGAAACGAAATAGAATCCATCCGTGTTTTAATCCGATTTAAATTGTTAAAATCGTACGAGCTTGTGGAACATTCAGTTGAAACATATTTTTTTTAACATTTATTTCTAACAGTGCTGGCTAGCGAACTGGCGCCTTATCTACTTATCGACCGTGACCCCATTACAATCGATTCACACAATATATTACACAATCGTCTACTCGTGACCATTAAGCCGGTCGTACACGAGCAAATTTTCTTTGACAAATGGAGATTTGTCAAAGAAATGTGCTCGTGTACGACAGGAAATTTGCCACATTTTCCTTTGCCATATGAGATTTGACAAAAGCTGGCATGCATAGCTTTTCGTCAAATAAATGTGTCAAAGATTGGAACTTATGCTCGTGTACGATAGGACCAAACTGATCCCACAGTGAATATTCGCTTGGCCGCTACAATCACTGATAAGCATGACATCGACGAGGCTTAATAAGTACGGCATATTAACTTTTTTACTCCGACAAATTAAATTCTCAAACATTTTTTTGAGGTAAAAGAAAAATAAATAAAGACGTTTGAAGTATTTGAAGTTAAAAAATATTTCCTATTTAGTGTAAATGGGTATTAAAATGAGTAAAATGCATCATTTTGCCCGAAGCAGTTAGGTGTTAAGTAAACATTGCACGAGCAGTTGAGCCAATGACTGGCGCGGTGAGCAGTCAACGCACGTGCTATGGACACTTATCTGTTACAGAGATAATTCGTAAGTAATTCTGTGTGAAACAGATTGCGATAGGACGTCAAATAAATTTGTCACAAATCTGCGTACGCATCTAATGGCTTCACTTTCATTTTTCGACGCAGGGGCGGATAAGCGCAAAGAAAAAGAAGTTGAACTCGCGATTATCGTCTCGTTGATGAAATTGCAAATATGCCTATTAATTGGACTGATCGAACGGTAGAAATCCTGCATCAACTACAGGACATCGATTCCACAACCCATGACCGCTTTTCTACGCGTCAAATACATCGTAATCACGCTGGGAAATCACTATTCTGAATTTTTTGTACACAAGCTGGCTTTCTTTTTGTTCAATGAATTTGGTTTCTTCAGGCGGAGAATCTTCAGTTCCGAACAACCATGTGACGTGGCGCTGCGATCGTCAAATTTATTTGTTGGCTTCGTACACGATCAAAGAAAATTTGAGAGAGAGAGAGAGAGAAATGGGGTTTAACGTCCACTCAACACAACCAGGTCATTTCGGGACTAACATACGGTTTTAATTTTATTTCAATAGTTCGCTTGCGCGTAGGGGTCTTTAGCAGTGGGAGGAAACCGGAGTGCCCGGAGGAAACCCACGAGGTTGAGAAGGCGTCCCTATCTCCATGCCACATACGCTCACACCAGGGCTCGAAACCACAGCCGCAAGCCAGAGGTGACCGGCCAGCTAGAGGTCGAAGCGCGGCACTCTAGACCACTAGGCCATCCCCCCCCCCCCCCAAGAAAATTTGAAGAGACCGTCAAAGAAATTTGTCAAATTTTCTTTGATCGTGTACAACCGGCTTTAAACAACTTAAATACACGGATAGACCATGTGAAAGGGCATATCAATAAAATCATCAAGTATAGTAAAAATCGATATAATCCCAACGAAGTTTCGGAAAGAATGTCTTGACGAATTGTTTTCGTTTGTCTTGACGAACTTTTTTCTTTTGTCTTGTCGAACGAACTGTTTTTCTTGTATTACCACTATTATTAACACATCGATTAGAGCAGCGGACTTTCCTCCAATTATTAAAAAAGCCACACACGTGATCAAGAAATTCTCAAATACTATAGACCATTTCCAATTTATCATTTTTATCTAAACTAATTTAGATTGAAAGCTTACATTAAGTGTGAAAACATCGACAACTAATTCCTATGTGTGCCTGCAAGCCGAGAGAGAGAATGAGAGAGAGACAGAGACATAAATGGGTTTTAACGTCCACTCGACACAAGGGGGTTGGGATGGCCTAGTGGTCTAGAGTGCCGCGCTTCGACCTCTAGCTGGCCGGTCACCTCTGGCTTGCGGCTGTGGTTTCGAGCCCTGGTGTGAGCGTATGTGGCATGGAGATAGTGGCGCCTTCTCAACCTCGTGGGTTTCCTCCGGGCACTCTGGTTTCCTCCCACTGCTAAAGACCCCTACGCACAAGCGAATTATTGAAATAAAATTAAAAACCATATGTTAGTCCCGAAATGACCTAGTTGTGTCGATTGGACGTTAAAGCCCATTTCTCTCTCTCACTCGACACAAACTAGTTCGTTTCGGGACTAACACATGGTTTAATTTTATTTCAATAATTCGCTTGTGCGTGGGCGTCTTTAGCAGTGGGAGGAAACCGGCGGACCCGTAGAAAACCCACGAGGTTGGACAGGCGACCCTACTCCTTGTCACGTTCGACCGGGGATTCTAAACCACGCCAGTTGACTCAAGCTTCGAGTATACAACGGTGCCTTGTGTCATATTGGAAGAAACATCAAACCCAAGCCACACCTACTTTCACAAAACATGGCTGTATCATGTCACCGTGGCTCACCACCTCCACGCTACCCATGTCCGGACAGCCCGGCGGCGGACTTTTAAACTTACTGCCGGTCATGTATTAATAACATCAACATCAACAAAAAAGACAAATCAGGGTCGGACAAAATTACAGGGACCAGAGGTTTTGGGCCTGACAAAGCCTGAATCTGTGCCTGACATTGTCAGTG
The DNA here is from genome assembly GCA_963678685.1 of Patella ulyssiponensis. Lineage (NCBI taxonomy): Eukaryota > Metazoa > Mollusca > Gastropoda > Patellidae > Patella > Patella ulyssiponensis. Next base: position 57,884,124 of record OY783232.1, on the reverse strand, counting down.
ACAGGTGCCTTATTTCCAGGCTTGGAAACCGGGCGGGAAAACACTGTTTAGTTTCGTCATAACGAAAGTCGACCGATCGAGATAATTAAGTATCGATCGAGATAATTAAGGTGATCGATCTATATACTAAGTCGATTGATCGACCCTGTTAGATATTACGTTTCTAATGAATTTAGAACTGGGTATTACATATTGATTACAGTGTGTGGTTAGATTATATCATCATAACAACTATTATATATTATAGAGATACAGATCACACGTATATAATAGTCATATCATGGTTATTTTATACGTATATTATAGCAACTAATATATTTATCATGGTCAAATAGATGGCACGTTTCTGGAAAATTTTCTTATACATGTAAATTAAAATTGGGCTCTGTTTTACAAAAACCGAAATAAATTTTATCTTAAATCAAAATGAAACGAAGATCCATATGAAGAGTGAATTCAGATTTTCTGAGGGGGTGGGAGTGGAGGGGGGGGGGGGGCTGTGGCGCTTATTTTGGGTGTTTTTAGCGATTCTAATTATCCTTATTCCACATATATCTAGTTTATGTAGATTTTAGGTAAAATTGTTCCAAGGTACTTTGGAACACCACTTTGTGAAGTAAAGATAAAATTCATAACTTAAAATATAATTTTAATGGAATTTATCTAAAAAGCTAAGTTTGTTTAGAGTGGACTTTCACTCCCCCCCCCATCTCCCCCTTTCCACCTCTCTCTCACCCTCTCTCTCTCTCTCCATCTCTACTATCCTTTTAACGTATTGATTACAGTAATCCAAGAATATAAATAGTAATGTTATACCAATTTTATGTTCGATATTTTACCATATAATGAATCCGTGAAAGGTATACTTAGTAATGTGATGGCTCCAGTATAACGAGAAAAGTTGAAACTATATTATACTCTTTAATTACCCGTAATCAATGTCAACCTGAATCCTCGAGAGGCATTAGTTTCACTCGTGTCACAAATATTTAAACTGCAATCCAATGTTATGTGTGTGCGTGTGTGTGTGTGTGGGGGGGACTATTGGGCTATTGGTGTGCGTTTGTGAGGACACAAAGGATTTAAACCCTCTAATTGAGGTGGGGGGTGGCCGAATCGTTAGCACGTGCGCGCTGTATCATACGGTCTGACATTGAGTCAACTGGTGTGGTTTCGATTCCCCGGTTGTACGTGACAAGGAGAAGGTTCACCTGTCCAACTTCGTCGGTTTTCTCCAGATCCTCTGGTTTCCTCCCACTACTAAAGAGCCTTACGCGCAAGCGAATTATTGAAATAAAAGTGAACCATGTGTTAGTCCCGAAATGACCTAGTTTGTGTCGAGTGGACGTTAAAACCCATTTCTCTTCCCTTTAATTGAGGACATGTCCCCAAACAATGACGTCCTCGATTAGACCTGGCTATCTAGGCATGTTCAAAAGCCATAAAATAGATATATCTGGAACATTCACGAAAATATAAATCGTATCTAGATAAAGCGAACCTATATCGTTAGCATTTTTCATCATGAAATAATGTCGTCTGTATTTAAGTCAATAATTTATCTATGCTTGACCTCAAGAGATATATATAAAATAATATATCAACACGTCTGTCGGCTATGACACTATTATTGGGCGGTGGGGGTGGGTTGGATTGCCGTGGTTTCGTGCGCTTCCAATCGTAATATCTGTCATTGAGTCAACTAGCGTGGTTTTGATTCCCTGGTAGTACTTGACAACCTGCTCATCCTCGTTGTTTTTCTCGGAATCATCCGGTTTCTTTCCACCGCTAAAGACTCCTAAAGGCAAGCGAGCATTATGTTAGTCCAAAAATGACATGGTTTGTCTCGGGTGGACGTTAACTCCCCTATCTCCCTCCCTCTCTCTCTCCCCCTCTCTCTCTTTAAGGTACATTTGTTGAAGTTTTCACATAAATAACACTGTATCGTCATTATAACATGGAAGTTTATAGCCACAAAACATAAAATTGATTATCGAATTATTTTATCTTATTGTTCATTATGGGGCATAATAAGTTATTTTGCTTTGTCATGGCAACGGAAACAGAATCATGCAAGTAGGCAACGTCAATTTCATCTTCCTATATACCGTTATTAGTGTATTGTATATAATGCAGTTCAAGAGATCAAAACATTTTGCCTTTACACATACACCTAGATCTCTCTCTCTCTCTCTCTCTCTCTCTCTCTCTCTCTCTCTCTCTCTCTCTCTCTCTCTCTCTCTCTCTCTCATTGGCAGCTTACCGTTAAACAAACTTAATACACGTTTCGAGCATCATGGGGCAAAGAGAGAGAGAAATGGGGTTTAACGTCCACTCGACACAAACTAGGTCATTTTGGGACTAACATATGGTTTCAATTTTATTTCAATAATTCGCTTGCGCGTAAGGGTCTTTAGCAGTGGGAGGAAACCGGAGTGCCCGGAGGAAACCCACGAGGTTGAGAAGGCGCCCTTATCTCCATGCCACATACGCTCACACCAGGGATCGAAACCAAAGCCGCAAGCCAGAGGTGACCGGCCAGCTAGAGGTCGAAGCGCGGCACTCTAGACCACTTGGCTATCCCAACCCCCCTTGTGGGGTGGGAGGCGAATATATAGCCTGTCATTGAGTCAACTGGCGAGGTTTCAAATCGCCTGACCCCGGTTTCCCCTCACTGCTAAAGGCCCATTACGCACAATCGAATGATTGACATAAATGTAAACCATATGTTAGTCCCGAAATGACCTAGTTTGTGTCAAGTGGACGTTAAACCCCATCTCTCTCTCATTGCAAATGGCGATGGAAACCATAGAGGTCTTGACCTGTGTACTGATTTTAAAAATAGATGTTAGGGTCTCATATTTTCACGCCAAAATAACAACATGTACACTGACTGAAATGGATCAATATTGAATTTTAATTCGTATTTTTAATTTCGAATCATGCGTTAGCGGTTTAGTTCCTTTGAGTGTTGGAAAGTTTTGACAAGATTGTCACGATTGCCAAGTATCATTGATACCATAATAAAGGAAGGCTAGAACGTCCATCGTATCGTGAAATCGTTAAATGACGAGGTCTTCTAATCCATTGAATATCTAAACAATCTAATGGTCTAGAGAGTTCACCATAGGTCTTACATGTGTATAAAGGTCTAATTAATAATTTATATAACATTAGAAGTACCAAGTAGGCCTACTATTGAGACAAAAAGTAATATTGCTTCATGTGTGACACTATCCTGTGTCACGGGCCCAAAAAGCAGGCTGTAACACTATGAGGACACAGATGTGACAATGATCGTCTAGGGTTTTCTTCGGACTTCACGTTGTTATAAAAGTATATCCAATGATCAATTAAGTCTAAAACACCGTTTATCGTGTTACTATTTTTACATAACACATACAGCAAACTACAGTGGTTACAGGTACAGGAAACTACAATATTATTGAATATAAGTTCAATATCCTTAGCTTGTGTTCTGAGGTGGAATTTCCTCGCCTCTCAGCCGGGAAGGCTGTGGTGTTCTCCCAACCTCCCAATGGTATATATTTATGGTATATATTTCCTACCGCCTCATCATGATATCTGAATCCGGCCTGTGAGCCAGGGCAGCTCACGGTATGACCTTCCCCTTGAATCTCTCTAATGATATCTAAAGAAACTTAAACGGTGAATATTCTTATAAAGAGGTTACGTGCATGACTGAGAATTGAGCCCCGGTAGGTCCTTTATCGGATTGGTCAAATGCACAGAATCTGATGCTACCATGGATTTCGAGACAGTGTACTTATATGGGCACATAGGAGAGCTACTAACCACGTTTTTAACTCATGGGATTACCATATTTGGATTATCAGACTTATGATGTCATTGCTCCGATTTTAACCATCAGACATATTCTTGTTAGCCTAGTTCTTGTTGTCACTAACAATTTCAATACATAAACCAGAAGATATATTACAAACTAAGGTAACCTCTACAGTATATAAGGGTCTATAGTGTAACACATGCGGCTTTTGACCCTATGACGTCACAAATTGATTAATCAATCAGCGTTGACATTTCTAGTTGTTTACCCACAGTTCCGTGGATCAAAAGGCCAAGAACTACGTCAATTTTTAACAACTCTTCCAGACACTATGATGATAAAGATAAGTAGAACGAAATTTTGAACTATAAAAAAACGAATCGAAATAGGATGTATGTTTAAATCAGATTGCTAGACACTATATTACAGTTCGTGTGTCTAATGTTTGTTGATGTCTGTGGTAGCGTGTGGCGTTTAGTTGCTGGTATCATTAACATTGACGCAGGGGTCACTATGGAGGCAGGGGGTAGTGTTAAATGTTACAAAATTATTTATTAGAAAACAATACAACCTAATGACGACTGACGATACATAGCGACTGGAACAAATTTCAAACGGTCAAATTAATGAAATGAAGTGAAATGGGTCGACTCAGTAATAGGTGTTGATCATGTGACCATTTAGTCTAACAATATTTACCCCTGTCATCCTTAATATTAGCCAACCTCGTGGGTTTCCTCCCACTGCTAAAGACCCCTATGCGCAAGCGAATTATTGAAATAAAATTAAACCATATGTTAATCCCAAAATGACCTAGTTCGTGTGGAGTAGACGTTAAACCCCATCTGTTGCTCATGCTTTATAAGAGAGAGAGAGAGAAATGGGGTTTAACGTCCACTCGACACAAACTAGGTCATTTCGGGACTAACATATGGTTTAATTTTATTTCACTAATTCGCTTGCGCGTAGGGGTCTTTAGCAGTGGGAGGAAACCGGAGTACCCGGAGGAAACCAACGAGGTTGGATGCTTTATAGGGGACAAACGGTTTCAGTTTCATCCATACGATCAGATACCAATATCGAAAAATACTTAAAAACTATATGATAAACAGCAACGTAGCATGACGCACAACGGTTGTTTAATGTCCACAATACACAACGTAGCGTGGCGTACAACGCTTGTTTAATGTCTACAATACACAACGTAGCGTGGTGTACAATGGTTGTTTAATGTCTACAATACACAACGTAGCGTGGTGTATGGTGGTTGTTTAATGTCTACAATACACAACGTAGCGTGGCGTACAACGCTTGTTTAATGTCTACAATACACAACGTAGCGTGGTGTACAATGATTGTTTAATGTCTACAATACACAACGTAGCGTGGTGTACGGTGGTTGTTTAATGTCTATACGGTAATTTTTATGTTTATGGTTGCACGTATCAGCCTACTTGTTTCTAGGTTCCCTTTCACCCCTACATATCCTCACCCATCTTACCGAAATTCACCGCTTCCCCTCCATAAATATCATACCTTAATTCTGTGTGGTGCTGCCCCTTACACCTATTATTAACTTGCGGCAGGATTAGCGTCTTATCGGTTCAATACTTCACTCATAAATATCTCAACCACATCTCAACCTTACTCTATCAACTAGGTCCAATCTCGTGGGCTTTCGCCGGGTCCTCCGGTTTCCTCCAACTACTAAACACCCCTACCATATGTTAGTCCCGAAATGACTTAGTTTGTGTCGAGTGGACGTTAAACCCCATTTCTTTCTCTCTTTCTCTCACTATCAACTTGTCCCGTACTTACTATCAACTTGTCCTAAATTAACGACAAGATTAGGGACCTGTCCGCTCAATACTTTACCGATTTCAAGTAAAACCTATAGTAATCTATATTTCAATGTTTACTGTGCTGTGTATCATGCTCTGTACAAAATGTATCATCCCAACTGCTAGGGGTTCTTTGACGTGTACGCCAACACGTATACGAGAAGACTTTGAAGACTTTATGCATAATTGTCCCCCTGTGAACTCCAAAGGCGCTACTTTTGTACTTTTGACACGTGGAAATCCCGATTGGCGATTCGCGAAACGAGAGAGAGAGAGAGAGAGAGAGAGAGAGAGAGAGAGAGAGAGAGAGAGAGAGAGAGAGAGAGAGAGAGAGTTTAGCGTCCACTCGACACAAAACTAGGTCATTTCGGGACTAACATATGGTTTGATTTTATTTCAATAAATCGCTTGCGCGTAGGGGTCTTTAGCAGTGGGAGGAAACCGGAGTACTCGGAGAAAACCCACGAGGTTGGCCCGAAGCGAGATTCGAACCTTTAGTCAGGAAGCATCAATGGTAAGAAAATATCGTCTAGATTTATCCTATTTGTTTTTGATTCGCCGGTCGATTTGCTTGGCATCGTAATCCTACCTGTTTGACATATATAATAATTCTTACCAGTGAAGTGGAACATCGAATTGATCGATTCATAATTTATTTTGTGGCGTTTGATCACTATAGAAAAACCAATAGTATATAAATATATCTGACCTGTATGGCGTTATAATATTTCCACAAGGTAGGCGTTGTCTGCTGATAGTCGTTCCCCTTAGTTAAACAATCACATCGTATCGGTATCTCAATATCACGTGACATAATCCATGTTAGTCAGGTAGATACGCACTCGATTTGGCTAGTATGCCATATGGTTGCTCTCACGGTGAATTTAAAGATCCATCGAGTCATCAGTCGATAAACGAAATCTTTATTTCGAAATTTACTTGAATTGACTAGTCTTAGATTGGTAGCGGCCTTTTTGACAGCAGACTTGGTTTATTACACCGATTTTAAATGATTTAGATTTTATCCATTAGTCAATTTAAAGCCCCAAAACTATCGCACAATGCAGACGGGCCATGGCCTACTCTTATATTGAATTCCAACTGCCAAGGGGCCTTTGTCAATGTGTATACTGGGTCTCGTTTTTCGTCCCATCCGAACGAGTAGACAGCTGTCCTTGACCGACCCTTCGTTATTCATCACTGACAAGGGGAAACCACGCCGGAAAATCTGGATAAACTTCCTCGGCCTATGCAGGAATCGAACACCTGAGCCCCAGGCTAGCGTGCCAACGTCTTACCCACTTAGCCACCGTGACCCCCATAATCTATATAAAATAGAAACATAGTCTTTATAAAAAGAAAAGAAAACAAATATATTACTCATGCAGTGTCTATGTTTTTAATCAAGCTCACGGTGAAATCAGAGAGAGAGGAGTAATTGTCTTTAACGCCCACTCGACACACACTAAGCCCTTTCGGGCAGTTTCATTTCAATTTTCCCGAAATACGAAATAAAACCTTGATCATCATGGTGGAATGGTGATATATTTAAACGGTTTTTAAAATTGGTAAAAATGTGACTTCTCGAATAATGAAAGGAACGACGATCTTTGGGTTATAAAAATGCATTTCGAGCTTAATCAAAGTTGTGACAAGGGTCCACAACTTTGACATACCAGATGTTTACACTATTTGCGTACGAGGGGCGGCCGTTTTGTCCGGCAGTTTTGGTTCGATTTACACGAAATTCAAACTCAACCGACAATACGGTGTAACGGTGATATTTTCAAAACCCCCTTTTTAAAATCAGATAATAATTGTGACCTCTAGAGAGACCACAAGATTTAACCCTTTCGGGCCCAAGTGGTTAAGTTTTAAAATAATATCTTGTTTTATGGTATTTTATAGATGATTTGGGTTTGGTTAGAGTATCCCAAAAATTATTTTTAAGATTTACAAATTTTCCTGACGTGGGTGGGGGTGGGACTTGAACGTCCCGACGAGCGGTAAAGGAGTAAATTATTTTCAATTCAAAAAAGACAAAAAAAGCTTTAATTATTCTTAAAATCAGTATTTTCACCATAACTTTAATCAGCAACACTAAACAGACAATTCAAACAAAGAAAACTATATTCTCTTAACAATTTGAAGCAATAATTCATAGTTAAATTCAATCAACTAAAGGCGTAAACAATTTTAACTTGAAATACAAATGTATAGCGCGCCATCAAAATCTGCAATACAATTTCTTGATTAATTGCAGCATAAGAGTACATTACATGTAACGGATTTACTTTAAGGGCGAGCTTCGACGTTTTTCCTAGAATAAACCTCACATCGACCACGATTTTCTGAAAACCTATATCATTTTACAGACCAGCTGTTATTTAAAATCTCTTTGGCGTCTATATAAGGGATAAATTCAGACATATTAATCAATTTGCAAAGGAAAAGTCATATAAATTTGGAAAAAAACGCATTGGTACTTCAGAGTACCAGGATGCAGAATAGGCCCGACGGGACTGATACGTCCCACCGAAAAAAAATATGACAGTAATTGCAAATATTACCGGTTTTTTATATAAACTTTATGAAAGGGTTTTGCTATGGATAGAGTTTCATGAAAAAAATTCACTATCTTTTTACTTACTTTAAACTTTCTCTGTGCATTCAAACATGCTCAAAGATTTTTCTTACAAAAACATCAACGTGATTTTGTGTTTGACATTGAATTGCCACTCTACAATTTTTTTGCCCTAAGACTGCACTACTTCAACCGAACCGTCGACCTACCTAAAACTGACTTATAATGAAATATTGACCATAATCCACATATGCATTGCAACATTGTATTCACTATATGATGGGACAATTCGTACAATCAGGGGCCATAATGCGAGAAGTTATAATCAGATATGCGCGGATATCGAAGGCAACCAATATCTTTGGGACATAAACATGCATTGGGCTCCGATCCGTCCGTGGTATTATCATCTAGACCGATAGTAACCACGGGCTCATTTCTGTCTATTACTCATTTCACAAGTGATTACCACAACATTGCCATCAGCCATGAACACCAGACATTAGTTCACCCCTACAAAAAGGGGGAGGATAAGATGTTACAACGTGTTGCAAATTGCTGCATTGTTTGAATGATTCGTATATTATTCATCAGTTACAAAATAGAAAAACAAATCTATGTCCTATTAATCCTATAATTAACTATTGCCATTTGACAAAATTGGCAAAAATATCATTTTCAAATTGAAATTCAAACGTTTGAAGAAAGCCATTTCATGGGGGTGAATGGGAAAACAAGGGAGTAATTGTGTTATTATTTCCTGTGTTAATGATTTTAATGTCTGGGGAATATTGCCCATGATCGTATATGAGTGAGTTGACAACCTTTTGCACAAAAGACATAGAAATAATTATGTTTGACTTTCTTGGGAAATATGAAATTCCCACTTTAATAACATGTGGTATTTTGATCGAGTATTCTACAGCAACAAGAATTTTTCCATTTAATAGAAAATCCCAATAAACAATTGTATTGCTAGTTCAAGTGGAAAGTGATACAGGTGGTAGATAATAATTACATGTGTGAAATGGGCGTCCTGAATACAATACAACATAGGAGGCTTTTGAAATTTTACAGTCTATTATATATATAGTAGTTTATTCATCCCTTAGATTCTGTGAAATAGAAACAAATTATGCCACCAAAGCTTGTTTGAATATTTTTAGATGCCAAGTGTAAAGTTTATGATATTTTAGTACTTGTATATTTAAAATGTTTCTATTATAAAGGTAACAATTATTACCGTAATACATATAAATATATAGGATTTATTGACGCTAGGTGTGTATTTTACTAATTTCATTTCGGTTTCCTTCCACAGAAAGAGAGAGAGAGAGAGAGACAGAGAGACAGACAGAGAGAGAGAGAGAGAGAGAGGGGGGAGAGGGACGCTAGGTGTGTGCTAATTTCATTTCTAATCCGAGTGAGAGATTCCGCTCCGATTATTTCTTCACAGTCAGAGAGAAGATATTCCATCTTCATATTCCTGAAGCAATGGCCCGAGAAATCTCTCTCTGGCCATTGCTGGATTGACTTCTGATTCTTGAACTTTTGCGGGAGTGTGTCTATTCTCCCCGTTCAATGAAAGCTATCACAAGTACAGCAACATGACAGTCCTTCGTTTAATCTGAGTCTTCCCTAAAACTTTGGACAGTGATTTAAGGTATTAAAACGGTGAAAGTATGTTCGTTTCCAAACAGTATTGTTTACATTTCATTCGACTTGATAGCCTCGTTTGTCACACAATTAGTTTTACTGCAGTATTCTCCTATGCACGGGTTAATTAGGCATAATAAAAGCGTGAGCCATGACGTAACGTTATGTAAACATATTTGGTCCAATACTGGCACTCGTTTTAAATGTAAAGCGTTTGTATGGTAGGTAGTGATTGGTTGGTAGTCGGACTACTGACCAATCAAAATTTAACACAACAATATCCACTCATAATAGCAGTGTGTAGTGAGATTACCTATAATCAAACGAAACGCTGCGCGGAGTATGTTCCATCTTAGGTTCGGGGATCACGTGTTCGATCCCTGCATTGACCTAGAAAGTTCTTCCGATTTTCCGGCGTGGTTTCCTCTTGTCAGTGATGCAGGACGGAGGGCCTGACCAGGACAGCTGTCCAGCCGTTCGGATGGGACGGAAAACCGAGGTCCCGTGTACACATTAGCGTGCACGTAAAAGATTCCTTGGCAGTTGGAATTCCGTTCTATTTGCAGCATTATACCCGATGTTTTAAGTAGCTTGCAATGCATAAAACTCTCGCCAGACAATTCCCAACAAATTTTCAGGATATGGACGTAGGGTCACGAAATACCACTTGTATCTGCACAAGAGATAATATGATATACGCTAGTCTGGAGGTCGTGTGTTCGATCCCTGCATTGGGCGATAAAGTTCATCCAGTTTCACCCTTGTCGATGATGCAGGTCAGAGGGCCTGACAAGGACAGCTGTCTTGTCGTTCGGGTGGCTTGCACGTACAAGATCCCATTCGCTTGCACGTAAAAGATCCCTTGGTAGTTGGAATTCGATATAAAATAAAGCCAATGCGCTCAATTATTATTTCAATCAACAAACTGAACTGCCTAGCACTAACAAAACTCTCCCATTCCTCCAAATGAATACTAATAGCCTCGACTCGATTGAACCAACCCCTGGAGAAGTTAAAGACATAATAAATAGCCTAGATACGTCAAAAGCCTCAGGTCCAGATGATATAAGTTCAAAAATCTTTAAATATATCGTTAATGAAATCCCTTACGCCAACTTACAATCTGATTAAAACACAGATCCAATTTCGTTTCGTTTTTTATAGTTCAAAATTTCATTTTTACTTGTCTTTACTACTCTTGGATCTGGAGGACTTGTTATTTAATTCGTGTTCTGGATGAAATGAGGGGTCAGCCAATCAAATGGTCTGTCGAATCGACCGTTTGACCTTTTCATGCGTGGAACTGTGGGTAGATATTACCAGCCAACGACGTCTATACTATAAACACCAGCGGATAGAAATCATAACAAAACAAAAGTGGATTTTGAAAAGCATGGCGGTCGCTAATTGGTTAATCGAATGACTGACGTTATCGGGTCAAATGTCCCGTGCTTGATACCTGACGTCATAGAACGTGAGCTTCCACTATAACTAGTTAGATCTACATGAGTGTAGGCCATCGAAAGTATAAAAAACGAAACGAAATATAGATCCATATTTTAATTAGATTGGCCAACTTACGTATAACTTAAAAATCTTACTACACAAATATAGGATTCTCTAAAAACAACATTCATGGGGCGTGTACAGAACAAAAATGTGAGCGTATCAGCATAAGATTATGGTTTTGGGCTTGTATTTTACACTTTTTAACTGATCATGGATTATTGTAAATATAATCAAATCAAAACTGTCAAGTTGATTCAAGTTAACTACTATCTAGCATATTTATTTCAGTAACCAACCGCCAAAGGGACAGTTGGAAATGGCTGTGGAAATATATTTTTCAGAGGTTGCCAATCAGTTAAAGGCTATGTAAGTAAGTACCATACGGATATATATTCTCCACAATACTTAGTAAAAAGTCAGACCACCACAACAGGTATCACGTCATTTGGGACTCAACACAAACGACATTTGGGACCCAGTTGACGACGTTTGGGACTTCATTGGCGTCATTTGGGACTCAACACAAACGACATTTGGGACTCAATATAAACGACATTTGGGACCCAATATAAACGATATTTGGGACCAGTGTTCGACACGAACGTCGGTCCCTTGGCCCGAGGCCGACTGATTTATCGCGCTTCTTTGACGCTCCGTATGAATTCCAGGTACCGGTAGATAATAAAATAATGATTAGATCATACATAGGGGACTACATTTAATTGATTTGCTGACCAGTTGTTAGTGAAATTTAAATCTTAGTTGAATATAATCCTCTAATAGAACACCAAAATACACCGAGAAACAGTCATTAATAATAATATATTTTCTCCGCCATTGCCAAATCCGCCGATGACACGTGACATTGATTGGAATTTCTAGGTCAATAAGCCGGCGATGCTACGTTTGAATTTAAGTAGCATCTACCGTTATAATTTTTTATATACACATGCTGACAGAGGCTTAGTTTTAAACATATTGTCGTTATTATTATTGAATGGTATCTGGCATAGTCGTGCGAAATTATATTTTAAAGCAATTTCAATTATGGTTGTCACATGATCACTGTGCCGTACGTGTGTCGAATGCCAGTCGAGTCGTCCACAAGCAAAGTCGTCCACACGAAAAATCTGGTTAAGTCGTCCACACCCGTTGGTGGAGTCGTCCACACTCGTTGGTGGAGTCGTCCACAAGACTTAGATTAATTTTGGAATATAATAATATGTTAGTAAAGTCGTCCACACGACATAGTTTACTTTCGCGACATGGGTATTCCTTCCTTATTAGTAATAGTATACGTTTTTTTGTGCCGAGTTCTGCGTGATCATCCTCACTCGTTGGTGGAGTCGTCCACACAACTTAGTTTAATTTCCGGATATAATAGTACGATGATACAGTCGTCCACAAGCTTGAGTGGCCCCGTTCATGAATAAATAACAAAGTAAATCATTTTATTCAATAAAACAAATCTAATTTCATCAAAATAAACCCCATGCAGAAATATATACCTACACCGCTACCAAACGACCCACGTTTAAAATTTGTTTTCTGAAACCCGCGTGTTTTATACTTCGTACCGTAGGCGGGCTGAGGTTATTTATACATATATTTGTCTTTTTTGTCGGTTTAATGTCTTTACATATTATCGTGCTTACCTCTGAACTATAAATGTACGTGGCGTATCTTGTGTATGTATCTAGCAGACGTTAAACAGATCACCAAACAAATCAGACGAGAGTTTGGGGTTTTGTGTACTCAATATAGCGACCATGTTTTCTCATTGTCGGTATAACACTACTTGCTTCAGATTTTAATATCCCTAAATATATCATTTTTTATATTATTAAAAGTTCGAATATCATATAATATGCTATCTATATATAATAGCTGTCTTTGTTGGTTTATTTTTTGCAATATTTTGGATGAAAGAACGCTTTAAGCGGTTCTTGTTTCACGTGCTACACTCATGCTCAGGGTGTGACAGTATTTGTTCTTTAATCAGGTTCTTGGATGACAACACTGGTATGTACTTCTAATAATATACTTTTATTCTGCTTCTTACAATAGGTACAAACATCGTGATGTAAACGACCGTAGAATTAACTAACTATATGGAAGGAGTCATGACTTAATTAGCTTGGCTTAGCACGAGTGTGCTAACTCCAGAAGCTCTCGTCTCGTCTCGTCTCGTCTCGCCTCGTCTCGTGCCAAGGCACCCATGGCCTTTTGCTCAGTCCTGGCCGGACCTTACTCCTAGGTAACTTCATCTAGGCGCCCGCCTAGCATGGCCTCCTGGACCTGACTGACCATTCGTTTATGTTCTGAGTTTATAAACGTATTCAAGACAAAAGAGCTCATTAGACACCTGTCTAATGTATCATGCATAATATCAGGTTTAACATTCAATATAGTTTATCAGATAAAGTTAGATAAGACATGCCAACAACAAGTTCTAGTTACGCAATGACATAAGGAATACTACCAAGATCTCCAGCCGAGTGCTGATAGCAACAGGTTTATGTTACAATCACTTACACGTATTTTGATATGGCAGGACGCTTCTATGACATATGTCATTGTGTAATATACCTATCCCTCTTTTTAGAAAAAAAATATGAAATATTTTTTTAAAGCCTTTACAAATTTGAATATAACTGGGATCGATAATATCTACCCTAATCTTAAAAGATAAAAATAACAATAAGAATGAAAAGACATATAAATACAAACAACACTTGTAAAATGTCGTATATAAAAATGTCTATAAACAAAAAGAAAAGGTAAATGAAACACACACGAATTTAAAAGTTATATATACTTGTAAAATGTCATAATATCCAAAAATGTCTTTAAACAAAATGAAAAGGTCAATGAAAAACACACGAACTTAAAAGTTATATACACACAATCGGTCACACACGCGAGTCAATAAAAAAAACAAACGAGATCCTGGAATCACAAACACAGACTACTCTTATTATTCATATAAATGGTGGAATCGCGAACACAAACTACTAGTACTATAATTATCTTCTTAGACCGATTATTTGGTGGAATCGCGAACACAAACTACTGTAATTATCTTCTTAGACCGCTACTGCACTGTCGTAGCCAACTGTAGGGGTGGGGTACATATGATGCCCTTCCTCGTTCCAGTAATGTTGAGGGGTCAGAATTTTCCCTGCTCCGTTTAGTTCAACTATTGTTGTTGACCGGTAGTCTTTTCATTTTCCATACCGTCTGGCAAAACGGCGTGTTATGACATGTGCTATGAAAAGTATTAACTGCCACCCGTGCCGAAGTTTTATCGTCTGCTTATCATATATATCATGGAGTGAACTTAATTAATAGTTAATCAAATTAGCAAGTGGAACAGACTTGACTTTAGATAACGATCTAACGATATTTACAATTGAAATTAGAGAGTCATATTGTTTTATCTCAAGAATAATGAATGATCTGAACTCATTTAACCAATCTTAAATAAGATATTTTTGAAAGAACTAACGGTTTATCTCTATAATGTTTAAACACAACACAAAACAAGACAATACGTTCGCTCTAAATCCGAGCACAACCCTCCTGGGGTTAAACCACTTCACATAAAGTATCTCCCGTTACATATCGGGGCATTTCCCATTAAAACTTTGGGGTATTACAAATAAAACTGAACTCTCTCCCGTAAATATCGGGTCTTTCCCATTAAATATTTGGGGTATTACAAATAAAAATCTCACCCGTAAATATCGGGTCTTTCCCTTTACATATTTGGGGTATTACAAATAAAAATCTCTTCCGTAAATATCGGGCATTTCCCATTAAATATTTGGGCTAAAATATACGTATAGACAAAACAAAAAAAAACTTAAGAGATAAACGCGTTAATACCTTTTGAATGTTAAATTTCTAATTACGATATTGTTAACTCAATTCTAGTTAAACAACCACAAAACATTTTACTTCGCAATATAAACCTCTCAATACTAATTTTAAATGCCAAAATATGTGTTCAAAAACAAACAATGATAATTTATAATCTTTTAAAAACAACATGACGCATTTTAAAACAAATAATATATATACAATTTTGTTTTAGCCATTTTCCTGTTCCACTACTAGCCAATATTAAATGTAGTAACTACATCATGATATTGAATGACGCTTGATGATAAACTGCAGATTTCCCAGTTAAATCATAATACATAGCACTAATGTCATTTATTCACCCTCGCCATGGTAGGATTAGAAAAGACTTACCCCGTTGGTAGCTCTGGCCTGTGAACTTAGTGGTTAGGACTTCAATCGTTGCTCTGGTCAGACGGCATCAATTAATATGTGACAGTATTACATTCTTTCTTTAATCAGGTTCTTTGATGACAACACTGGTATAACTTCAAATAATGGTTTTATTCTGCTTCTTACAATAGTAGACGGGTAAAGATAAAAAGCACCTAGAACAAACTGCAACAGAAATCATTTCTTTGGGAACTGTTCCGGTATGGTCTGTGGTACTCCCATAACAAAAGCGGCCATTATCGGTCTTGGGGAAATTTGCATAATTACCGTAAATCCAAGATGGCCACCAGAAGACCAGAAAATCGCCGAAATCTCCGAAACGGTTGACTTTAGCACAAATAAATGTATTACCGACCTGTAGGAAATCGATACTCGCGAGTTCAAAAATGCCGACATTTTTTTCCTCCGACCTTATTGTAACGTCGTAACGTCATTTTGGCGGCATTACGTTGTTCTGGTGAAGTCATTATCAATTTTTATTGTAACTGTACTCGGAAAACTGCTGGAACCCACGAACCGCTGTATAATTTGTATAAAAGAACACGTCTTCCCCAAAACTGAAATTAAATATCATCGTTCATCTATAGCGAGGGCAACGGTGGCTCAGCGAGTAAGACGTTAGCTTGCTTATCTGGGATTAAGTGTTTGATCCCTGCGTTGGCCGAGAAAGTTCATCGGGACTTTCCGGCGTGATTCTCCAATGTCAGTGGTGCAGGACAGAGGGTCTGACAAGGGACAACGTATAGTCCTTCGGATGGTTACGGAAAGCCGAGATCCCGTGTTCACATTGGCGTGCAATTTACGGTTCCCTTGGCAGTTGCAATTCAGTAAAAGAGTAGGCCGTAATCCCTTATAGCACATGTATTATTATCCCAGTTGGAGCAGAACAGTAGGACATTAAAACCTATTTTATCTATTACCATCTATTAAAAGCCGACAAGAATAATCCACCTACTTAGAATATGAAAATCAAAATATATAAAATCGGCATCTAAATATTTAGAAATATCAATGAAATAGAACAAATCAAATGTTTCCAGGGCCAACTTAGGAGACCCAAAAATAGAAAATATCGCCCACATCTTAAAGGCTTAAATTATCACTGTTTCGGAGATATATCCATATATTTTCCACATCCAGCAGTGCAAGCCAGACCATGCTTACGGCCTACATCGCTTGGAATTACATCACCCTTTGCAGTTACAACGTATGATTTTCAGCAGTGATTCGGGCTCACGGGGGCTGTCCATCGTCTTCGAAACGTATTTTTCGTTAGAAAGTTGCCAACCCAAATGTTCTAGATTTAGTTCTGTGACAACGTTAGTCCAGGTTTGAACCTGCTGGTACACTAGGTACCTGTGATATTGTAACCCAGTCGATATATGGAAATTTCCCCTCAACCGCCCAAAATATTGCTACAGAAAGTTTCTCAATTGATTCTGGTAAGGTTTAATGTACTTTATAACATACAATGTACTAAAAGTTTACCAAAGTAGGATGTCTATGCCCAGTTTTTTTTTTTGGGGGGGGGGGAAGAAACACATTAAGAAAACTTTGGTTATCACTTAGCTGTTGAATCATTGTGAAATTGAATTTATGACCTCCAGCTGTCCACTATCATTCAATACACAAACACCTTTGTCCATAGAATAAGTTTCAGAGCGTTCAGTTTTAAGTGTCATCCTCCTCTGTATGGAACTCATGAGTGTTGTTTGGCTTGTCACAGTTTCCAGCTTGGCATGGGCCACATACAGTAGTAGAGGAGTGTCCATTGCATCTGCTGCTGCATCGAAAAGCTTTGCATCCCACCGAACAGTTGCAATGGATTATTTTCAAAGCCAACACCATTTTTAATGATTTTGATGTGTTCTCTGCTCCCAAAAACCTAGGGATAGACACCAAGATCATCAAATTTGGGTTGATAGTTACAGAGTTATGATCATTTGGTTTCGGTGTCCGCTTGGGCGTAATCTTGAAAAAAAAACTTTCCGGGGGGTCCTACTTGGGTAAGTTTTTAGTGTGTTAAAAACTACAATAAAGCCTACCAGAATCACGTGAGAACCCCTTTGTAGCAACCTTTTGAGGGTTAAACTGTATTTTGACCTGACTGTTGTGCAGCATCTTCAGTTGGAGGTAGGGACTATACTTGTGTAGATGAAGAACTTGTCATTACTTTCTCTGACCACTTCCTGCAACGCATTGAACCACCGTGGCTTAAGGCTATAGATAAACGATGATATATAGTTTCAGTTTGGGTGAAGATGTGTTCTTTTATACAAATCATACAGCGCTTCGTGGTTTTCCGAGCGAAGTTACAATAAAATTTGATAATGCCGTCAAAATGACGTTATGACGTTACAATAAGGTCGGAGGAAAAAAAATTTGTAACTGCAGTTTTGGGTCATCGATCTTTAATATTATTGTATCATCAATATTTCGGTAATCGAAATTTCTTTAAATTGTCCAAAGTATAAAACATTTAAAATCAGTGTTATTTAAATTTTTAAAAAAAAGTGTGTATCGCCAAGCTTCCCTAAGCGCGACGTGGGTTTCGGAAATATTTGTTTCATCAGTGAAAATTTCTGGTGACATGTGAATGCAACGACAACAGTCTGATTGATTTGTTGATTGGAGTTCTGATGTCTTCGTTAACATGGACCATCTGCAGATTGCTGTATTCGTGCCCTAAATTCGTAGCAAGACAACGCGTTTTCCGGCTTGTAATTTTCATGAATTTTGTGGGAGAGACAGGCCCGAACAAATCCCCCGACGGCTTGTTTCGTGACTTCTGCACTCGACGGTGACCTTTAATTCAAAGACATCGACATCCATTTATAAGACATAGTAAAAGTCACATCTTTTCGGAAAAATAGGTTGCCAGGCAACGAAACATACGCCCACGGCAGCTAAATCGTCCGGCAGTCAACAAGAGTCGTATATTAAGTAATTATCAAAAAATGATTAGAATTTATTTGGTTTTTATAAAGTTCTGCTAACGTTTAGTATACGAAACATTTTAATTATGGATCTTGCTGTTCAATTATCGTTTTTCAAGAAATTCAAACTCAACCACCATTAATGTGTAACGGGGATATAGTCAAACGGTTTTTTAATTCAGAATAACATTGTGACCTCCATAGGGTCCACAAGTTAAAAAACATGATTTTTAGTACAATCTGGGGTCATAATTCAGGAAGTTATGGTCCAATGTGCCCAAATATCGAAAGGAACCGCGATCTTTGGGTTATAAACCTACATTTCAAATTTCATCAAAATCGGATTAAAATTGTGACCTCTACAGGGTCCACAATCTTGATATATCATATTTTTACACTATTCACGTATTAGCTGCAGCCATTTTGTCCATAAGTTTCATCAAAATCGGTTCAAAATTGTGACCTCTACACTGTTCAAAAGCTAAAAACATGATTTTTCGTACAATCAGGGGTCATAACCCACGAAGTTACAGTCCGATACAAGGAACCGAGATCTTCGGGTGATAAACCTACATTTCAAGTTTCATTGAAATCGGATAAAAATTGTGACCTGTAGACTGTTCACAAACAATTGTGGAAGGATGTCCGGACGGACAAACAGGGGCGACGACAATATACGTCCACGTGAAAATTTGGGCGTATAAAAATGACATTTTAGTACTACGTTCATCTGAACAAATCTGAATAGGCAGGTGGAACAATAGAACAAGGTCACCTTGATCTAATACGTAAGACGATATGAACATAACAAATGATATATGATTCAACTGAAAGGAGATATATTATATGCAACATTCAAGTCAAGAAAACTGTATCTATTCGGTTTAAATCTTACGTCGAACTGAATAAACTAAATGTAGTCATTGAAGCGACAATGTCTGGTGCAATTCAAGACTTTAATTGGATCTTTGTAGAAATAACCATATTTAAAAATTTAAGGTGTCATACGGTTGCACATAACTCCAACGTCGATTCAAAGACATATAAAGACCGCCATTTTGAATTATGTTAATCGCGTCATTTTGCCTGGCCGATTTTGAGTATGATTTTGTCTGACATATTTATCATTGAACCAAACAGCATGCGTGTGCTAACTCAAGAAGTTCTCGTCTCGTCTCGTCTCGTGCCAAGGCACCCATGGCCTTTGCTCAGTCCTGGCCGGACCTTACTCCTAGGTAACTTCATCTAGGCGCCCGCCTAGCATGGCCTCCTGGACCTGACTGACCATTCGTTTATGTTCTGAGTTTATAAACGTATTCAAGACAAAAGAGCTCATTAGACACCTGTCTAATGTATCATGCATAATATCAGGTTTAACATTCAATATAGTTTATCAGATAAAGTTAGATAAGACATGCCAACAACAAGTTCTAGTTACGCAATGACATAAGGAATACTACCAAGATCTCCAGCCGAGTGCTGATAGCAACAGGTTTATGTTACAATCACTTACACGTATTTTGATATGGCAGGACGCTTCTATGACATATGTCATTGTGTAATAAGGGGCGCCGAAACAATATTCATGTGCGGATGCAGGAACAATTTTACCCCCACCTCTCAGAGTACGGCATCAGGTATCGGATCGCGGGCTCTGCTGCACAAATACTGGCCATGTCGACGTAAATAAAATTTAATAGATCTTTATGGGCCTCCAGAGGCTTCATTTGCCCGGGGCAATGTATCAACTGCACACACCCCTCTAGGGGCTCGCCCATGTTTTCCAACGAATGTCGTGTTAGGGTTGCGCTGATCGTTATGGTTGATTAAATTACAAGCTGATATATTATGTACAAGAGATTAAATTACATCCTTGCAGCCCCTTTCCGCTAACATAAAATACGGGATACCTCAATCCTGATCGGTAGACGAGGGCAAGGTGTCAGCCAAAAGGTAACACTTCCCTGAACAGAACAACACAGATATTTGGTCTAGACACTTTAATATAAATCAAGTCAACATAAAATGTGAAGAGAAACAAAACAGTTATAAGGTGTAAAATAGATCTGCAATAGGTGTTGAATGTAATTACGAATTGTACTTCCGTCGGTACTCAGGCCACGACGTACTAATCAATTAGTAAAGGGATTGGGGAAACTTCCGAAAGTATATAGAGTAGGTACACGCTGCCGCTACCCGAAAACTATCGTACCAGTTTATTTAGAGTGGTTGAAACTTTCAACCGCTTACAAAGTACGATTATACAAACAATACGATTAACTTTATTACAAGTTATCGGTGATTCGATCTGAAATCAAATAACAAAATAAATAGTCAACGAGTACTAGCTATTTCTTCTATACGATTAAATTGTGTACGAGTCTTATTCTTAGTTGTTTTACTAATCCTATTCTTAGTTGTGGACGACATCACCAATAGTTGTGGAAGACATCACTAACAGTTGTGGACGACTCCACCAACGGGTGTGGACGACTTCACTGTGGACGACTTTGCTTGTGGACGACTTGACTGGTACCCCGTGTGTCTATCATGGACGAATGAATAAAAACATTTGAAAGTTATGTGACAGACAAAAACTACAAATCGTATTATGAAAAAATAAATGTATCGTTAAAATAAATAAATGTATTTATAAGACTCGTACACAATTTAATCATATGGAAGAAATAGCTAGCTAGTACGACTATGATGATGTAGCCTTCAATATATGGCCTCGACGTTTCGGACTCGGGTATATGACATTTCGGACTCGGGTATATGACATTTTGGACTCGGGTTTATGACATTTTGGACTCGGGAATAAGTTGAAAGGAAAGGTTGAACACAACTGTAAAATCAATATATAATACGCCGTGGCTATTCTTAATAGCCCAACAAAAAATAACTTGCAGGTTAAATTTTATAATTTACCGCTCGCCATCAAGTAGGCCTTCGGCGTGGAGTCGTGCATCAGGCCAATTTAAAACACGAAAGAAAATATTTATTAACATGAAACACGTGGTTAGTAAAAGGCTCCACCAAACGATAAAACATTAGTTGCACTTAAGGTTCTTTGATTATCATCGTTTCCCGTAAAAGTAATGTATTTGTTTAAATCCAATAATATGCTGATGAATTTATTTGAAAATGACCTACACAAAAACAAAAATTTACACGGCATGCACTCTTTTTACAAGTCCCTAGAAATTGTTAACTATAACCCGGTGAGCTGCACGTTGACATGCATTCCTCCCGCTGCGGCGCTTGGCAATACCAATCGATAAATTAGTGCGTACCTACAAAGCAAAGTGTTTCTGAGGAAAATATTAGAAATAGCAACGGTCAAAGCGGGATAATTAAGCTGATTAACCGATAATCCCGATGTTATTGTAGTATGTGCAATATGTGCAAAGAAATCTTGCGGTTCTTTGGTGGATGATGAAAAACGTGAGTTGTCAATCATTGATAATGGCGGTCGTGTGTTGATTGCAATTATTCAGTTTAACAAAAAAAAACCCATTAGCAGTGATCGATCAATCAAGCTCGTTTAATTTTTGACAAAAGAAAAACAATGAAGTATTACTAAATATACACAAACTTTATTTTTCAACAATATTTTATTGCCAAGTTCAATACTCGCCGATGAAACAAAAGAGAACTAGCAGTGTTAATCGCGGCATCAAGAGAGAGAGAGAGAGAGAAATGGGGTTTAACGTCCACTCGACACAAACTAGGTCATTTTGGGACTAACATATGGTTTTAATTTTTATTTCAATAATTCGCTTCCGCGTAGGGGTCTTTAGCAGTGGGAGGAAACCGGAGTGCCCGGAGGAAACCCACGAGGTTGAGAAGGCGCCCCTATCTCCATGCCACATACACTCACACCAGGGATAGAAACCACAGCCGCAAGCCAGAGGTGACCGGCCAGCTAGAGGTTGAAGTAATCGCGGCATCAACAATCGCTGATCAATTAAATAAACTATCAGTCTCACATAAAACGAAAAAACAAACAGCTGTACTATTACATAAATTTTCTAGTCTTTTAATTATTAATCAGAGTCCGAAAAGTCGCTTGACTGAGTCCGAAACGACGCCAAGTAAGTCCGAAAAGTCGCCAGACTGAGTCCGAAACGACGTTTGTGTTGAGTCCGAAATGACGCGGGACCGAAATGACGTGCTACCGTCAATACGTACGTAACTAACGTACGAAAATTAAATGGTAGCAGCTAGGGTGAGTCTGTCGTTCAGATTGCCTGTCAATAGTGTATAAAATAAAAAATCAATTTATTGGCATAATGCCAACCGATATGTCACTTTACCAACGTATTACCAGTGTTGTGATACAAAAACATGTTTACCAACGTATTACCAGTGTTGTTAAATAGTAACACATAACTTGTGTTGAAAACAACACAAGTTTGTGTTGTTTCAACACAAGTTTTTTTTCAGTGTAGATACACACACTATTCCGAATCTATGGAAATTTGCAAATATCATGGCTATTTTCAAAAAAGGACACCCAACTGACTGCAGCAATTATAGACCCTTCTCACTCTTGTTCATCAGTACAAAAATATTTGAGAAAATAGTATATAAACATGTCTTTAACGTCATCAAGGATAATTCAATACTAACAGCACTTCAAAGTGGCTTTCGTCCGGGTGATTCAACTATCTTCCAATTAATAGATCTAAATCACTTCTTTTGTCGAGCCATTGATCATAACAATCTGAGGTGCGAAACGAGGTACGCAATGGTTTCTTTGGGTTATATTCCAGGGTCCTGTTTCTCCAAATCTTAACTAAAGACAAAATCCAAATTTTAGTAGATACTTCAATTTTGATTGGCTAAGCACTAAAATAAATCTAATATTGTCCAATCAAATTACTAAAATTGGAATTTTATCTTAGCCTATGTAAAACCCCTCTCCCTAATATAATTTGTATACATTCATTGTTAATGCAAGGTGGGTGTATATACATAGTTATAATGGAAAACACATACATATTATACAAATACAATAAAATGGGTGAAAATGTACAAGTATAGTAAGATTTTAAGGCAACATGAGGAAGGCTAGCCAATATTATACATAGAATAGACGATAAAATATTATATGGTCGAGATTAAAATCTGTTTGACATATCTATAAACTTATGGACCTGGGGCCTATTTCACGAAATTTTAACTAAGATAAGATCCCAATTTTAGTAATTTGATTGGATAATATTAGATTGATTTTAGTGCTTAGCCAATCAAAATTGAAGTATCTACTAAAATTGAATTTTATCTTAAGTTAAAATTTCGTGAAATAGGCCCCAGATTAAAAATATTAGTGTTAACATCAAGACTGTAGGTTGTGGGGCCAAATAGAAGACAGTTTATATTATTA
This sequence comes from Patella ulyssiponensis, assembly GCA_963678685.1. Lineage (NCBI taxonomy): Eukaryota > Metazoa > Mollusca > Gastropoda > Patellidae > Patella > Patella ulyssiponensis. The sequence continues at coordinate 57,860,102 of OY783232.1, read as the reverse complement.
AAATCATGCTGTAATTTGTCTATGGTTTCTGTTCGTGCATTTGAATATAAGGAACATCGCAGAGGGCAATGGTCCAGATCTTCAAATAGAATGACCGCAGAGGCGGGTGGGACTGTCGGCAACATGTCTTAGGAGTTTGTGGCCCTGCAGGTAGGAGCATCGTAGTCGTAATTTACAATGAATAATTTGAGATTTCCGGTGACCGTTATAGTACAATGAAGGGACTTTAGTGGAGAGCAATCTGTTTCACAGAGAATTACTTACGAATTAACACAGATGAGTGTCCACAAAACGTGCGTTGACTGCGTTGACGTGCGTGTTTACTTAACACCTAACTGCTTCGGGCAAAATGATGCATTTTACTCATTTTAATACCCATTTACACTAAATAGGAAATATTTTTTAACTTCAAATACTTCAAACGTCTTTATTTATTTTTTTTTACCTCAAAAAAATGTTTGAGAATTTAATTTGTCGGAGTAAAAAAGTTAATATGCCGTTCTTATTAAGCCTCGTCGATGTCATGCTTATCAGTGATTGTAGGGGCCAAGCGAATATTCACTGCGGGATCAGTTTGAGTGGAGAGGGTTAAGGTTTCGGGTGCTATTTTATAATAAACAAATAAACACATATCCTACAATAGAATGTGGAAGGAATTAGTAAAGGCTGATTCACAAGCGACAAAATAATAATTCAACAAGGCGTAAATGAGTTTGAACTGTTGACGTATCTCATCGAACATAAGTGATTAGAAATTTCAAAAATTGAATATAAATCACTTTACATACGGTACATTCTTGTTACACCAAGATGTGCTTTAAGAACCATTTTCAAGCTTCAAAATTAGAGCCCTTTAAAACCCAGCGGCTGCCAGGCAGGATACGCCCACATTTTCGAGAGAGGGATAGCGAATAAGCTAAAAAGAAAGTGATTTTTCCTGCGATCAAGGGCCATAGTTACAAATATCAAAAAAAAGGAACCAAGATCTTTGGGTTATAAACATGCATGTTAAGTTTATCAAAATCGGTTCAAAATTGTGACCTCTACAGGGTCCACAACCTTGACATAATCTTAATATTCCGTTACACCTTAAAACTCATTTATTCTACACCGCTTTTAACCGAGAGTATTAACACGTCCATACTAGTCTATTTTAGGATTATTTGACCGTTTGTAAAGAGTCCTTGAACAAGTAATAAATGACAGTGTGCACTATAAATATGCTTTAATAATATACGGCTGGTGTGTTTACTAATGGATCGTTCTGTTTACACTACCAGTACGCCTTGTCATCGCCCATACCAATTATTTAAAGAGATATTATGTCAAATTTAAATAAAGAACTCGGAAGTTCTTGTTATAATGGTTCAAACATAGATAACATAAAAGAAACATTTTGAAAATTTCATGTAATTCATTTTAATGTGCAATTTTTACATCTTGTGGGAGTTCAAATCCCATTGAAGTCTCGAAGTGTATAATTAAACATGCATTATGCAAGAGCTAAATCAACATATTGAAAGTCTTTATATACGCTTCAGATGTTATAGAGAGAAAGGGGTTTATCGTCCACTCGACACAAACTAGGTCATTTCGGGACTAACATAAGATTTAATTTTATTTCAATAATTCGCTTGCGCGTAGGGGTCTTTAGCAGTGGGAGGAAACCGGAGCGCCCGGAGTAAACCCACGAGGTTGAGAAGGCGACCCTATCTCCATGCCACATACACTCAAACCAAGGATCGAAACCACAGCCGCAAGTCAGAGGTGACCGGCCAGCTAGAGGTCGAAGCGCGGTACTCTAGACCGCTAGGCCACCCCCCCCCCCTTCAAATGTTATAGAAATGTTCAATTAAACCTTTATTTACACAACAAGCACAAAATCAACTCTGTATTTGGATACAGCGGGATTTAAACAGTCGCTCTTCTAAAATTAAATCAGAAATGTCTGACCAAGAAAAGAAATAACTGCAATCGGCAGTTTAACTCTTACATAATACATCGTTAACCACGCAGGATGAAGGGCCTGGCAAGGGCAGATGTCTAGTCATTCGGATGGGACGAAAAGATGAAAAACCGAGGTTACGTGTACAGATTAGCGTGGACGTAAAAGATCCCTTGGCAGTTGGAATTCGATAAAAGAGTAGGCCGTAGTGCCGCTGTCTGGACAAAATTTAGGAGAAGAACAGTAGGAGAAGAACAGTAGGACGTTAAACTCCATTTCATTTCAATTCATGTGCATCTTTATTAATCATCGACTTTTCGAGCCATTAGTAAAATAAACAGTAGAGTTGCAAGGATAAAGACCAGGGTTCTAAGGATAAACAATAACTATATTTAATCGAAGATACGTTTCAAAACAGTATTTAATCTGAGCTATGTTTCATAAAGAGTTTATTATATGATATAATGGCCACTTTTTAGCAGAAGGAAAAACTCCAAGTGGATGGGGTGTGGCTAAGTGGGTCAGGCGCTGGCTCGCTAGCTTGGAGTTCGGGTGTTCGATCACTGTATTGGCCGAGAAACTTTAACGAGATTTTCCAGCGTGGTTCCCCCTTGTCAGTGACGCAGGACGGAGGGTCCGGCAAGGAAAATTGTCAAGTAGTTGGGATGGGAAAAACCGAGGTCTCGTGTACACATTGGCGTGCACGTATAAGGGCTCTTGACAATGGTAATTCGATATAAGAGCAGGCCGGAGTGGCCCTGTCCGGGCAAAATGTCCCCAATAGCACACTGTATGGCATATGCCAATCTTCATAGCCCAGTTCGGCACAGAAAAGTAATACGTTAAACTCCATTTCTCCAATTAGATATTTGTAACCCTATTAGTGTAACAGTATTGAGTCTTTATTATCAAGTTCTGGATGACAACACTGTAACTTCAAATAATACTTTTATTCTGCTTCTAACATATTGTAATAGCCATAAGGCTATTCATCTCTATTAATTATATTCATACCATAGTAAACATCATCTCCTTCCAATGAAGCCTGTGTTGTGTTGTTATTCTATTTTTAGACTATATTGACCTCTTTCTACAAGTGTCAGACCCGGTACGTTCCTGTGATGGAATCACAAACCTTTTTCTGTGATTACTTTGAATGAAATGAAGTGCCCTATGTTATCATGTCCATACAACTGGTCGATCTCACGAACTTGCCGTGGGTGTGGAGTGAAACAACGACGCTAATGTGTTGGAACGAGATAGGCCTAGTACAAAGTTTCATTGACTGGAGGGACCAACGCGAGTGACATCTTTCCTTCTAACATTACCGTTAGAACAAGTATGATAACCGAATCAGCGTATAACCGTAAACGATTAAAAAAACCTTACCTGAATTTAACCACGTCTGGTTATCGCCATCCCTTTATAATAATCCAAGAATTACTTCGTAATGCCCTTGTTTCATACCGCTAACGCGTGGCCATGTTCGTTAGTACACTACAGTCTGTAGTTAGACCAGAAACCTGGTGTTTGATCGTAATAGCCACTTGCTTCGGTCCTGCCACTCGCACTTTGTCCTAGTCCTATTTTTGACAAATATGGAAATAAACACCACAACTACTAATGGGGGTCTTACTTGATTGTCCCGCACATAAAAACATGATTGAAGATGCAGCTTTCATACACAACTATAATGCTTCGAAGAGTGACAACGATATACATGGAGTGGCGAGGTGACGTCTAGATTACTACGCCGTGTTGACGGTGGTTTCGCTAATAAATAAACGCTTAGTGCTGACTATTAAGCGTGCTTTTATGTCCATACTGAGTAATTTTGTGTACATTATTCCTGTAGGATTGAAGTCCGTATGATTTGTTATGCCCTTACGTTATTCCTCCTCTTTATATACTATTCAAAAAAAGTAGGGGATATTTGATTTTGGGGGCATAATACTAAAATATGCAAATGACTACGAAAAAAGTCACTATAGAACCTAACAGAAGAAACATTTCCAGTTACGTGTGACGCCCAAACGCACCAATAGCTACCGCATGGAATGCAGGTGATGCTTGGGATCATCATGGGGGTTCAACCCAAGATTTGCACGACTCTGACTTTGAATGTTACAGTCATTGTGGCATTGAATTCCAGGGTGGAAACATCAGTTTAATTGTTTTAGTGATCAGAAAACAAATTTTGATATGCGTCGGCTTACCCAAAATGAAAGGTTACGTGCCCTTGGCATGCTACAGATCGGCACAACACAGGCGGTTGTGGCACGGACGATGAATGTTTCTCAGTCTGTCATAAGCAGACTATGGTCCAGATACCGTGATACACAATCTGTACAGGACAGACCACGCTCAGGTCGACCAAGGGCGACAACTCAAGCCCAGGATCGATTTATCCGTACCTTGGCCTTGAGAAATCGTGTCATCACAGCAAATCAGATCAACGCTCGTCTTCAAACAGACACTGGTGTGAGAGTGAGTGGCCAGACGATTCGGAATCGACTGCATAGGGGTCACCTTCGCGCCCGACGTCCTCGCGTGATCCCTTGTTTGAGAGATCATCACATTCAGGCAAGACGTCGTTGGTGTAGGGATCGTCAACACTGGGATAATCGACGCTGGAGCAATGTGATGTTTTCAGATGAGTCAAGGTTCACTGCTGATTTTTTGGACAGACGTAGGAGGGTGTGGCGTCGGCGAAACAAGCGCTTCCGAGACGATAACGTCATCAGACATGATCGATTTCGGGGTGGTTCTGTTATGGTGTGGGGAGGCATCACTGTTGCTGGAAGAACGGCTTTACATGTTGTTGCAGGGCGTGTTACAGGCCAGTACTACCGGGACAACATCTTGGCAGTCCATGTTGTGCCGTTCGCACGGCGTCATGGCCGCCGTTTCATCTTCCAGGATGACAACGCAAGATGTCACAGGGCCAGGATCGTTACAGGTTACCTCCAACAACAGAACACCACCACATTACCTTGGCCAGCACTGAGTGCCGACCTCTCCCCCATCGAGCATGTCTGGGACATGCTTGGACAGAGGTTACGTCAACGTCAACAACGTCCTGCCAATGTCCAAGAACTTGCTGCTGCGTTGCAACAGGAATTGGACAATCTGGACCAAAATAACCTTAGACGTCTCATTAGGAGTATGCCACATCGGATCAATGCTTGTTTGGCAAACAGAGGAGGATTTACCCGTTACTGACTTTGTTGTGATGCTGTGGTAACTTTGCTGTTTGACCCCGGGTATCATTTTACCCTTATAATGGTCAGTCTGTGCCTTACTTAGTCTAACGATCATTTGGAATAAATCGATGAATGTGAACTTCATTTCATTTTGTCATTTGTTTCTTCGTCAGTTTCATTAGGTGACTTTAATACCACTTAAAAATCAAATATCCCCTACTGTTTTTGAATAGTATAATTGTAGTCGAATATTTCAAGCGGAACAAGCACCTTGCTAGGTTGCACTGGCGACGGCAACGGGTTGCGAACGGTTGCATTGGGTGGGATGGCTATAATTAATTAACTACGGAGGCCCGTTTCTGAATATTGGTCTTGAATGATAAATAATACGTTTTTAGGCGGTTATAAACCAAACTGCCTTTCGAAATATTGCTTATGTTTTATTAAATTGTACATTTGTAAGTGTGAAAGTAGATCCTTCCTAGGCATGGGTTGCATAAGGTTGCGGGAATACCGTTATGTCATTGGTCGAAAGGCCCCACGTGACACTTTGGCAAAGTCTATATAAAGCGCTAAACACGTTAGTAATGCCATTCTGTCTTTGACGCTCTTAGGGTAAGCACCGTAAGAGTACAAAACTCCCCCCCCCCCAACTGCTCTTATATCAATTTGTCCTTTTTTTTCATGCAATTATTAACTTAGTAAAATTATCATATTCGTTTTAACTAAAACACCTAACTATAAATAGACGATAAAGATTATTTGTAAAGCCTAAATGCCATTTCGTCAACTAACGGGCGCCATACGACGGGAAAATAATTAAGGTTAAACGGCGTTCCTTAAAAACACAAAAGCCGAATTATTCCCCGGTAGAAGTCGAGGAAGGATCTAAACACCCACATATTTTTGTATTATTATTATTGTAAATATTGAACAACGATAATAAATCCCATTATTATTATTATTTATATCCTTTTACAGTCTTTTATTTAACGTCAAGGTCGACTCAAGGTCATACCGAGGGCGGCTACAATACCAAGTACAAAATATCTTACAGTTGAGAAGCCATAACTAGCTTCAGTTGGGCGAGCCATGTTAGTTTGGCTTGGCACGAGTGTGTCAACTCCTAGACACTCTTACCTCCTCTCATCTTCTCGAGATAGTCCCAAGTTAACGTCTAGACGCCCCGCCTAGCCTCGACTGTCAATTTGTTGGTATTCTGGGTTTATAAACCCTTTTCGATCTCATTAGCATCTGGCTGCTGCATCATATCAGCACAGTTTGCTTATCAGACAAGAAAAGTGAAAAAAAAAAATAACCAGATCAACCACAAGTTCGTTACATAATGGCTAATGAATGCTACCAAGACCACCAGGGATGTCGATAGCGGACAGGTTGATATTAATATCAGTTTCACGTGCCCAAATGGCACGAATCGTCTATAACATCACTATCTTACTTGTAGGAATTTTTTACCTCGCGAACAGAATATAAAACAGCTACATCAATACTACAGGAACATAAATAAAACGGGAACTAAACTTGGTGTGGGCATTCATTAGTTGAATGCCTGGATGGAGTTCGATGATGAACATTTTCTGCTTCCAGGTAAGCAATCTGATTTGTTGAAGCTTTGGGGCACAGTAACTTTGGTTATAATGAAGTGAGGGCGACGACACCCAGAATATCATTATATCATTACCTTGACTAAGTTTGATAGTGAGAATTTTCTGCTTAGGCTTAGGAACGATAAGCACTTTGATTGGTCAAGACTTTGGAACAGAACAACTCTGCTTTTAATTGAGGTAGAATGTTTAAACTTGATGTAGATGTTCATTAGTAGGCTAGTAGGTGGAGGGTTTTTGTAGGAAAAAATTCCCGGAAAGATGATTTGTTGTTTTTCTGTTAGGGGTTGGTCTGTAGTACTCCAGAAAAAAAGTCTTCATAAATCTGTCTTGGGGAAAAACATTTAGAGCACTTTTAGGTTTTGGTATCTACGGAAGCCCATAAGGAAAAGTTTTAAGTCGGATACAAAACCTAATCTTCGGTATACCTGCTCTGGCAAAATATGTCAATGCTGTGGATTCTTAACAGGATATTTAGAACATTTTAAGAGGAGTCGGATACCTACAGAAGACCGTAAGGGTCAATCAAATGAAAAAAATATATTCTGAGTATCTTGTAATTACAAGTTAGGCTATATTGTTATTACAATATAGCTTCTCTTGTAATTACAAGATAATCAGATTTTTTTTTAATTTGATTGACCCTTACGGGCTTCCGTAGATACCAAAACTTAAAAGTGCTGTAAAAAATTTTCCCCAAGGCAGATTTATGGAGACTTTTTTTTCTGGGGTAGTACAGACCAACCTCTAACAGAAAAACAACAAATCATCTCTCCGGGAATTTTTTCCCACAAATTCAAGTTTCCATCGTTCTCCTACTAGTCTATAGGTGAATGTCTTGACTGAGTTCAATGATTAACATTTACAGCTGAAGCTAAGCAGAGCTAATCAATTTCATTGGTTGATACTTTGGGACACGATAATCTTGATTTGATATTTGTTATTTCTTGCAATGTCTTTGTAGTGTGTCTTGTCTGCAGGGGTTGTCTTATAAATCGACCATTTGAACTAAATGAGAGAAATCTATAGACAAAATGGGAAAATATTAATGAATTGTGTTTTTACATTTCCGATTGAACATTTTATATATGAAAGCAATACTTCAAACTAATGATTCTTGTGTCTATATTTAGTATGTAAATATGTCGTGCACAAAATAAACATTATAAAACAACGAAATATATAACTCAATATTCTCCGTAATATTTTAAGTTAAACACACGAATAAGAGTTGAACATTTCAATCAATATTGATGTGGTTATCTTGCCGTGAAATATAAGATCCTATAACAGCTAATCTTTAAGTCATAATAATATATTTAAAATAACAATACGAGTCGTTTATTCTATTGGGTACTCTTGAGTGGGTGAAGATAAGTCGCATACATTTTGGAAACAATTAAAACGTTATTTCTCATTAATGTAGCTATGTCTCTAACTCAATATCACCGAAAATTTTCAAAATTGAAAACACTAATTATATCTCAATTTAAACACAGGAATCTGACCTTCTATCTGTATATATATATGCATACACCATACCGAACTAGACAATATTATTATATATGTCTAGTTCGGTATTGTTTTGCATATATACACGGTTAAAAGGTCAGATTCCTGTGATTTAAATCAACATTGATGCTGTGATCCTACCGGAAAAAGATGAGCTTCTGACAAAATAAACATCTTACCACCGGTACACGAATCGTGTGCCATAATTCGTTTCAGCTTCAGTCAGGGGCGTGGTGAGAATGAGTTCATGAGTAGCCATACTCATGCGCCAAAAAGTTTTTGCGCCAAAATCACAATCAAATTACTCAAAAAATGAAAAACATTTGTAAGTGGAAAAATTGTTTCATCTGACCCAATTAAAAAAATTTTGAAAGAGTCAAGTTGGAAAATTTAATCATATTTTATTACCGTATTTCTTGTCTCGGATTGCTGGAGATTGCGTTTCTGGACTTCTAATTTTCGAAATTTTCACGGGGGAGGGCCCCCCGGACCCCCCGCCGCGGGCTCGCGCCTTCGGCGCTCACGGTCAGTAAAAGGGTTTTTGTGCCAAAATCTTTTTTGTTACTCATAATTTCTTCTCAATAATTGCCCTCACCACGCCCCTGGCTTCAGTTGTAACTAAGGGACTCGAAGAACGAAACTAGACACATTGTACGCAATCAAACTGTGTCGTCATGGGAGAGCATACCAATAAATACCATGCAGGCTGGAATCTAGAAATTGGCATTCGATTGAAACTTCTGGCTCATTTCGCCGAAAGTAACTGATTTAAATTTAAAGTAAAAACAGAAACGATTGGATGTAAAGCAGTTTATATACATTCATATTACATATTATATGCGTTGCGACTCACTTGTGTCAATGTCCAGGTGTCAAATATCAGCGATTTACCCCCTTTAATAAGCAGTCTAGGGTGTTTTGCAGTGAAAATACACATTAATAAATCCCTAATGGTCAAATTGAGCCGTCAATAAACAACACGAGACCGGGGCTATTTCCCCCATCATAAGGCAACACCTTGTAACTCACTTTTTTTTATCAAAATTGAGTTAGGACCAAATTTGTAGTTACTAGGGTATGTGCTTCCAGTTGTTGTACTAGTTATTTCAATCTTTTGATTTTGTAAGCAGTTACACCGGTGACACAACCTAGCAACTTCCTTCATGTGTCTATTATGTCTCAGGAAAACCCTAGTAACTCAACAGCCAATTCAATAGATAAGCTGGGGTTAAAATATTCTTTTATTATGTTTTCTTTGTTTTCTCAAAATAAGAAAAAAGTGAGTTACTAGGTGTATCCTTTATTCTAGTAACCTTGGGGTCTTGACATATAGAGAATGGTCCACCAGTCTTTTTTGATATCAAATAATATCAACACAAGTCGATAAAGTAAAAAAAAAATAGGTTGCCAGGCAACGAAACATACGCCCACACCGCAGCTAAATTGTCCGGGCAGTCAACAAGAGTTGTCGCATATTAAGTAATTATGAGAAAATCATTAGAATTTGTTTGGTTTTTATAAAATTCTGCTCCATGCTAACGTTTAGTATACGAAACATTTAATATTATTTCTAAAATTGGATAATAATTGAGACCTCTAGAGGGACCACAAGCTAAAAAAGTCAATTCTGCGTACAATCAGGGGCTATAATTCAGGAAGTTACAATCCGATATTATCCGTTGAATATCAAAAGCAACCAAGATCTTTGGGTTATAAACATGCATTTCAAGTTTCATCAACACCGGATTAAAATTGGGACCTCTACAGGGTCCACAACCTTGATATACCATATTTTATAGTATTCGTGTACAAGCGACGGACATTTTGTCTGTCAGTTTTGGTCCGATTTTCACAAAATTCGAACTCAACATTCATTACATTGTAACGGTGATACAATCAAACGGTTTTTTAAATCAGGTAATAATTTTGACTTCCAGAGGGACCACAATCTAATAAAGGCGATTTTTCGTATACAATCAGGGGCCATAATTCAGGAAGTTATGATCCGATATGCCCAAATATCGAAAGGAACCAAGATCTTTAGGTTATAAACACACATGTCAAGTTTCATCAAAATCGGTTCAAAATTGTGACCTCTATAGGGTCCACAAGCTAAAAACATGATATTTCGTACAATCAGGGGCCATAATCCATGAAGTTTCGATCCGATACATGTCAATATCGAAAGCAGCCAAGATCTTATGGGGATAAACCTATATTTGAAGTTTCGTCAAAATCGGATAAGAATTGTGACCTGTAGCGAGTCCACAAACAAATTGTGGACGGACGGACAGGGGCGACGACAATATACGTCCACATGAAAATGTGGGCGTATAAAAAGGCTGTCTTGTGGAACTGTCTTGTGGAAGTCTAAAATCTTGTGGAATGTGGTACCACACAGGCATATAGGGGGATTGAGAAGAAAAGTCCAATATCTTGTAGAACTCTTGTGGCGAATTACACCACAGACCCAAAACACTCTATGGATATTACTGTAAGTCGGAAAATCTTGTGGAATGTATTTATTTTCAGAAACCCAATATCTTGTGGAACTGTTGTGGTGAAAAGTTCCACACAAATGCCCGCAAACCTTGCAATAAATGATAGTTATGAAAGCCTGGATGAGTTACATAACTTCTTTGTGTCAATGTTATGAAAGCCTGGATGAGTTACATAACTCCTTTGTGTCAATGTCGTAATTAGAGTTGGTTCCATGCTTTCCAAATCTTGATGTCCTGATTGGGCATATTCCCGGTCGGACAATTTTGGACGTTTGGAAAATAGCGTCGGACAAGTCCGGAATATACAGGTGAAATCCCATCTCTACATCAGATGATATAACCTACCCAAACCCTAACCCTATATTATTGAATATAATTAGCTACGTTAGGTGCTATAAGATCAGGATCTATTAGAGTATCTTCCAGTGGGATATTGATGTTATATTCATATGGTTGATGTTTGTGTTGCACACCCGTACGACGACTACGTTGTGGAATTGGTAACTCCGAATGATGAGCTGGAAGAGGTTCCGTGAAAAAATATCTATGGAGTAGAGCCTGAAAAATATTTATTATTAAATTAAATAAGAGTTAAGCGTCCTACTTTTTGTAGACGTACATATAGCACAGTATGTTTACACTAACAATTATAGGAATGGACCATACTTGTTTCTAGAAATGTTGCTACTCTTCTTATTTTGATTTTCAACTGCTGAGGTATCTTTAATGTGTTTCCACTGGTATACACAGAATCAGGGTTTATCGTCCCATCCTAAGACTAGACACTTTTCCTTGTCGGGCCTTTAATCCTGCACCCTTGACATAGCTTACGTCCACTTCCACCGAGGGCGATATCGTAGACAAGTAGTTCCTGAGAAACCTGCCAGAGGAATTCACAAAAATAGGCTTGATCCAGTTTTTGGGGGGTAAGACACAGTCTCTTTGCAGGGAAGCACCCAGGTTAAATTTCATCCAATGGTTAAACCAGACAGGCCTTAAAACCTGCGCCATTGACAGGTCAAACCAACTTTTTCAGCCAACACCATAAGTGACTCTACTCAGAGCCGTCCAAGGTCACGATTAAATTCAAGAAATTACACCGTTTACATTTGCTATACGGGGGGTTGGGATGGCCTAGTGGTCTAGAGTGCCGCGCTTCGACCTCTAGCTGGCCGGTCACCTCTGGCTTGCGGCTGTGGTTTCGAGCCCTGGTGTGAGCGTATGTGGCATGGAGATAGGGGCGCCTTCTCAACCTCGTGGGTTTCCTCCGGGCACTCCGGTTTCCTCCCACGGCTAAAGACCCCTACGCGCAAGCGAATTATTGAAATAAAATTGAAACCATATGTTAGTCCCGAAATGACCTGGTTGTGTTGAGTGGACGTTAAACCCCATTTCTCTCTCTCTCTCTCACATTTGCTATACAATAGCTATTCCCAGAACCGTGTTTTTTGGCATGGCTCAATTTTCGTCAAGGTTTCCGAGATTTAAATATTGTTAGAACAGGTGATACTGATTGTTGGCAAGATTTTTAGTTTGAGTTAGAGTGAGCATTAGGGCTAGGTCCAGGGTTACCGATGGGTGCGCTTGTCAGTCCGAAACGTCCGGAATGGAAAAAAACTGCATTCAGCCCCGTCACAGTTCTGCCAGTCCTGACAGCTGAGGTGGTATGAGTAGAATCATGACGTATTGAAAGTAACAAATATGATTGTTGAGATATTTTTTTTATGCAGTCGGCACTAGCATTGTACTCCGAAATTCTCCTTTTTACGTGATTGAACCCTATTTTTGGAACCGAGAAAATTTAATTCTGGTTGGTTATATACTCACCTCTTTAGCAGCAATACGTTGTTTGGACGGATAAACAAGAAATTTCTTGAGTAAATCTAATGCATCGGTTGAAGCATCAACAACGATCTTTTCAAACTGTATGGGTTCGTTATGCTCAAACGATATTTTATGATAATCAGGTAGATCAGTCATTCCCTGTAATACAAAATAAAATAAAATGAGGTTTAACGTCTTACTGTTAGCTCAAAACTGGGCTAATGAAGGCGGGCAAACGTCATACAGTGTACTATGAAAGAAATTTTGACAAGGGGTCTTTTACATGCACGCAAATCCATCCATAAATGCATGCTCATAGCGCTAACAAATGCACACTGTCAATAATTCACTATTCAACTGTCTTGGTCATTAATGGTCATATTCAGGTTGAAATATATACGTTTTTAATCTAATTTTAAACGAATCCATCGAAGGAGCAGATTTAACACTCAGTGGCAGGGGATTCCAGTGATTAGTTTGAAGGTTACATTTAGGAACTACAAGCACTTTTTGGTCTTGGGATCGTAGGTTTCGTTGAGGATTGTGCACCTTGATTAGTTTGGATAAATATTTTGGACTGGAACCGTTTAGACATCTATATACACTACATAGAATCTTGTAGTTGATACGTAAGTGAATAGGCAGCCAATGCAGGTCTTTCAGAAGAGGTGCAGTATGCGTTCGTTTTGAACAGCGGTGAATTATTCTGGCTGCTGTATTTTGTATTACTTGCAGTCTTTTAAGCGAGGACCTCCGTTCTTCGTACCATCCAAATGACGGCAACAGTTCTTATCAGGCCTTCTGTCCTACATAACTTTCTCGGCCGATGCAGGGATTGAACATCCGAACACTAAACTAGCGAGCCAGAATCTTACCCACTTAGGCACCGTGAGCCTCCTCCCCATAATATATATTTATGTAATGAGATCTATATCATACCTGACAAATAAATCTGCTTCATTTGTTTGATAAAGACAAGAGTATCATCGTTAAAATGTTGCATATTAATAAATGAGTAATTGTTATTCTATAAATAGTTTTTAGTGTGTTACTGTTCAATTACTAAATGCCACTTAAAAAAGTGCTTACAAATGTAATACGAAAACCTATGGGAGTGCTTGATTCACACAACCCAAAATGGTTGAAATATTTACTTATCCAGTTGACGCATGTGGTGTAGCCCAAAATACCCCTTTTCACTCCATTGTCACCATTTTAGCTCTGTACAAGTTTACTAAAGTAGCTAAGTCTCTAACTCAGTAACATCCAAAGTCTTCAACACCTGAGATAGTCAATCACCTTAAAACTACCACCCCACCCCCTTCAATCCCTCTCCGTTCAAGATAGTCAACCCGATGCAAAGTATGGGGGTGGGGAAGGACAAGCGAACAATATCTTTAATTGCCGAAATCATAATAAATTCATTGAACATACCGGCCATGTTTTTTCTGTTGGAGTACCAAGAACTCTTAAAACATAACACAACTGTTCTATGTCTGTTTCACCCTGCAATAAAATATCAAATTGTTTTAACTTTCACAGATACATTCTTTTTAAACATTGTTAATGTTCCCCTACCTGTTGGAAATTGAAAAAGATTTGAAGATTTGACCGGTTGTAGTATGACGACTTTTGAGCTATAACGTCAGTGTTGACTTGTCTAGTGGTTTACCGACAGTTCTGTGAACAGCACGTCAAGAACTTACCTTAAATCAGATTGCTCAAGTAACCATAACAATGAAATTAAATTGGATTTAACCCTCTGATATCGAATTTGCCCGTTTTTATTAGCCCAATCAGAGCAGAACAGTAGGACGTTAAACCCCATTTCATTTCATTTTGCTGTGATTTTACGATAAATAGTCCTCAATTTCGGTAAGATGTCTGGGTCACAGCCCCTAAAGCCCATGCTTCAATCCAACCCCTGTCCATAAAAGCTAAAGGATTACACAGTAGATAACACTTTGCATAAAATCGCCGCTTGACGCTGATTATCAGTAGTTCAACCTCGTGGTTGGATGTCACCATACAACAAAAAGCAACAAGAATACCCTGTCAGCAAATCCGATATGGAAGGAGAATGCCGAGTCAGCAAATTCGATATAGAAGGATAATGCTGAGTCAGCAATCCAATGGATTGTCGACAGTCAGCTGCTGTGGCAAGGTTTAAGAGGGAGAAATGGGGTTTCACATCCACTCGACACATACTAAGTCATTTCGGGACTAACACATGGTTCAGTTTTATTTCAATAATTCGCTTGTGCGTATATAAGGGTCTTTAGCAGTGAGTGGAACAGGAGGTCCCGGAGAAAAAAACAATGAGGTTGGACAGGTGAGTGGCAATATATAAAACATACTCACAGGAAACAAGGGAGAATTATTTAACAATTCACCAAAAATACATCCAACAGCCCTGAAAAAAAAACCCCAAAACATTTCATAGAATGAGATTGGGCAGATAAATTAATTGTTTGGGAGTCAAGACAACAGCCTTTCTGCTTAATCTATGCCGAATTTCAACTAACAAGGGTTTTTTTTATAACTGACAAGGATTCTCATACCTGTTAACAAAGATGAACCTCTGCTTTCCGTCCTATCTGAACAACTAGATACAATTAATGTTGACTCCTTAGAATCTTAACAAGGTTTTACACAATAAGTGGTAGCAATTGTTTAAAATCTATAGGCTGCATCAGTCTATTTACCTGATGATACTTGGCTTCATAAATCAAGGGGAATAACTGTGGAAATTGTTAAAAATCAATCAAACCAAATAACCTGGGGGAGGGAATAATTGTCGCAAATTGTTCAATGTTAAAGCTTTAAGAAACGAACTAACTGCAGGACAGGATAACGACATTAAAGATATATAGAAGGACAGACGGCAGGGAGGGATAATACCATTATAAAATTTAGAGAGATTAAAATAACGTAACTATTTTCTCAATCCACTCACCATAAATCTACACCTTCATCGTATTTTCTGGCACCATATAAAAGTTCTGGAGATCGGTACCACCTTTAAAATAAACAAAAAGATAAACATTGAGAGAGAGAATGAGAGAGAGAGATATGGGTTTAACTGTGCTCTCACATAAACTAGGTCATTTCGGGACTAACATACGGCTTAATTTTATTCCAATAATTTGCTTGCATGTAGGGGTCTTTAGCAGTGGGAGGAAACCGAAGAAAACCAACGCGGTTGGACAGGCGACCCTACTCGACTCCTTGTCATGTGCCACTGGGAATTGAAACCATGTCACTTGACCTTTCGACAAGACCTTTCTCACTAACCCACATACATTTACCCTTCAGCAACCCAAACCCCTTCATAACCAGGGGTATATAGCGAGCAGGGATCAAATCCCAGTCGGGTTAGTGAGCAACCATCTTGACACTCTCCATGTTAGATAAAGTCATGGGATGGAGGTATAATTTACCTGGTTGCTAGGAGTATAATTTACCTGGTTGCCACCTGATGACTGTACTGTCTTTCACCTTTATTCTGGAAAACCCGAGCCAGACCAAAATCAGCTATTTTAAGATGTCCAGTAGCACTTATCAATAAATTAGCTGGTTTTAAATCCTGAAAGAAACAATTTGGGTTATGAATACAGTCTGTTGTTTTGATATTATTCAGATCGGGACGCTCCTTCCTCACTTCTTCCCCACCCATCTACCTATTCCTTTTGCATTAAGATAAATAAAGTTTGACTTACTCTGTGCATGATGTGATTTTCATGTAGATGGGCAACACCCTTTAACAGCATCAACATATATGATTTAATCTGAGCCTCGGTCAATGGTTTATCACAGTTCCTTATAACCTCGGATAAATCTGATAGCATGAAGTCAAATACTAGAACTATCATAGAGCCATGGGGAAATACTTCTCTTAATGTTACCACCTACAAATATACAAAACAAACAAAAATTATAGGTGGCACTGGCTTGTTTAATGATACCACCTTGAATTATACAAACAAAACTTATAGGTGGCACTGGCTTGTTTAATGTTACCACCTTGAAATATACAAAACAAAACCTGTAAATGAAACAGGGTCTTACTGTTCTACGCCATTCAGTGTGCTATAAGGGAAATTTTGGCCTACTCTTATATCAAATTCCAACTGCCATGAGATCTTCTACGCCCACGCCAATGCGTGCATGAGACCTCGGTTTTTCGTCCGATCTGAACAACTATACACTGTCCCTTGCCAAGCCCTCCTGAACCTCTGACAAGGAGAAACCACACCGGAAAATCCAGAGCAACTTTCTTGGACGCAGGGATTGAACCATCCGCCAGGCTAGTGAACCAACGTCTTATACACTGAGTCAAGGCCAAGGTCTTATACACTGAGTCAAGGTCTTATACACTGAGTCAAGGTCTTATACACTGAGCCAAGGTCTTATACACTGAGCCATGGTCTTGTACACTGAGCCAAGGTCTTGTACACAGCGATTGCCAGAGGTAATACGCCCACATTTTGCAAGAGATGGATAGAGAACAAGCTAAAAAGAAAAGATAGGTTGCCAGGCAACGAAACATACGCCCACAGCAGCTAAATCGTCCGGGCAGTTGTCGCATATTTTTACTCATTTTGGTAATGAAACATTTGTAATACACTAAAATCTGATTAAGAGTAACAACCCATTATGTAATTATCTGAAAATCATTAGAATTTGTTTGCTTTTTATACGCCCACATTTTCATGTGGACGTATTATGTCGTCGCCCCTGTCCGTCCGGACGTCCGTCCGGACGTCCGTCCGTCCACAATTTGTTTGTGGACTCTCTACAGGTCACAATTCTTATCCGATTTTGACGAAACTTGAAATATAGGTTTATCCCCATAAGATCTCGGCTGCTTTCGATATTGGCATGTATCGGATGGAAACTTCATGGATTATGGCCCCTGATTGTACGAAATATCATGTTTTTAGCTTGTGGACCCTATAGAGGTCACAATTTTGAACCGATTGTGATGAAACTTGACATGCATGTTTATAACCCCAAGATCTTGGTTCCTTTCGATATTTGCGCCCATCGGATCGTAACTTCCTGAATTATGGCCCCTGATTGTCCGAAAAATCGCCCTTTTTAGCTTGTGGTCCGTCTGGAGGTCAAAATTATTATCCTATTTAAAAAACCGTTTGATTATATCACCGTTACATGGTAATGAAGGTTGAGTTCGAATTTCGTGAAAATCGGACCAAAAGTGACATACAAAATGGCCGCCGTTTGTACGCGAATAGTGTGAAAATATGTTATTTCAAGGTTGTGGACCCTATAGAGGTCACAATTTTGAACCGATTGTGATGAAACTTGACATGCATGTTTATAACCCCAAGATCTTGGTCCCTTTCGATATTTGCACCCATCGGATTGTAACTTCCTGAATTATGGCCCCTGATTGTACGGAAAATCCACCTTTTTAGCTTGTGGTCCCTCTGGAGGTCAAAATTATTATCCGATTTAAAAAAACGTTTGATTATATCACTGTTACATGGTAATGAAGGTTGAGATCGAATTTCCTGAAAATCGGACCAAAATTGACATACAAAATGGCCGCCGTTTATACGCGAATAGTGTGAAAATATGTTATTTCAAGGTTGTGGACCCTATAGAGGTCACAATTTTGAACCGATTGTGATGAAACTTGACGTGTATGTTTATAAGCCAAAGATCTTGGTTCCTTTCTATATTTGCGGCCATCAGATTCTAACTTCTTGAATTATGGCCCCTGATTGTCCGAAAAATAGCCCTTTTCAGCTTGTGGTCCCTCTGGAGGTCAAAATTATCATCCGATTTAAAAAAAACGTTTGACTATATCATCGTTACATGGTAATGAAGGTTGAGTTCAAATTTTGTGAAAATCGGACCCAAATGGACAGACATCACGCGATTAGTGTGAAAATATGTTATATCAAGGTTGTGGACCCTATAGAGGTCACAATTTTGAACCGATTTTGATGAAACTTGACATGCATGTTTATAACCTAAAGATCTTGGTTCCTTTCGATATTTGCGCCCATTGATTCGTAACTTCCTGAATTATGGCCCCTGATTGTACGAAAAATCACCCTTTTTAGCTTGTGGCCCCACGGGAGGTCAAAATTATTATCCGATTTAAAACAACGTTTGATTATATCACCGTTACATGGTAATGAAGATTGAGTTCAAATTGAGTTGAAAATCGGATCAAAATTGACAGACAAAATGGCCGCCGTTTGTACGCGAATAGTGTGAAAATATGTTATATCAAGGTTGTGGACCCTTACCCACTTAGCAACATGATCCCCAGTCGAATTTGAAGCCTACTGAAATGCACCTTTATAACCCAAAGATCTTAATTCATTTCGATATTTGCACATATCAAATTATAACTTAATGATGTAGGAAAAATCACTTTCGGTATTGCTTGTTCTCTATCCATCTCTCGAAAATGTGGGCGTATCCTGCCTGGCAGTGCCAGCCTATCTTTATAAAGTTTTGCCCCACGCTAACAATTAGTATAGGAAACATTTAACATCATGGATTTAGCTGTTCAGTTATCAAAATTCATTGAAAATCAAAATACTTGTTCGTTTCAACACCTTAAACTCTGTGTATCAATCTGAAGGTTTTTTGAAGTGATCAAGGGAGATAACTCTGGGAGTAATTATTTGAAATCGCTGAAAATCAGTAGGCTTCTTCGTCTCATGACCTTAAACAGTGTGTGTAAATTTAAAGTCAATCGGATATTAACTTTGGCCTCTAGAGCATCCACAGGATTTTTTGATGTGATCAAGGGCCATAACTCTGGCAATAATTATCAGAGATCGCTGAAAATCAATAGGCTTTTTCGTCTCATGACCTTAAACACTGTGTATAAATTTAAAGTCAATCAGATATTAACTTTGGCCTCTAGAGCATCCACAAGATTTTTTGAAGTGATCAAGGGCCACAACTCTGGCACTAATTATCGGAAATCGCTGAAAATCAATAGGCTTCTTCGTCTTATGACCTTAAACACTGTGTATAAATTTAAAGCCAATCGGATATTAATTTTGGCCTCTAGAGCGTCCACAAGATTTTTTGAAGTGATCAAGGGCCATAACTCTGGCACTAATTATCGGAAATCCCTGAAAATCAATAGACTTCTTCGTCTTATGACCTTAAACACTGTGTATAAATTTAAAGCCAATCGGATATTAACTTTGGCCTCTAGAGCGTCCACAATATTTTTTGAAGTGATCAAGGGCCATAACTCTGGCACTAATTATCGGAAATCCCTGAAAATCAATAGGCTTCTTCGTCTTATGACCTTAAACACTGTGTATAAATTTAAAGCCAATCGGATATTAACTTTGGCCTCTAGAGCATCCACAAGATTTTTTGAGGTGATCAAGGGCCATAACTCTGGTAGTTATTATCGGAAATCACTGAAAATCAATAGGCTTCTTCGTCTTATGACCTTAAACACTGTGTATAAATTTAAAGCCAATCGGATATTAACTTTGGCCTCTAGAGCATCCACAAGATTTTTTGAGGTGATCAAGGGCCATAACTCTGGTAGTTATTATCGGAAATCACTGAAAATCAATAGGCTTCTTCGTCTTATGACCTTAAACACTGTGTATAAATTTAAAGCCAATCGGATATTAACTTTGGCCTCTGGAGCATCCACAAGATTTTTTGAGGTGATCAAGGGCCATAACTCTGGTAGTTATTATCGGAAATCACTGAAAATCAATAAGCTTCTTCGTCTCATGACTTTAAACACTGTGTATACATTCAAGTCAATCGGATATCAACTTTAGCCTCTAGAGCGTCCACAAGCAATTGTGGACGCCGGACCGCCGGACGGACGGGGGCGACGACAATATACGACCACATTTCAATGTGGGCGTATAAAAAGTGATAATCAGGGGCCATAATTCAGGAAGTTATGGTCTGAAATGCACAAATTTCAAAAGGTACATTAAACTTTGTGATATAAAGATATGTTTTAATTTACTCAAAATTGAATAAAGATTGTGATCTCTACTATTAGAGGTTCTACAACCTTCATATTACATACATTACACAATTTGCGTACAGGGAGCAACCATTTTGTCCGGCAGGTTGTTTTAATTTTCCAGAAACTCAACCCTCACTATGGTGGAATGGTGACATAAGTTTAAAAATTGGATCAAAATTGTGACCTCTAGAGGATCCACAAGCTAAAAAAACACAATTGACATACAAAATGGCCGCCGTTTGTACGCGAATAGTGTGAAAATATGTTATTTCAAGGTTGTGGACCCTATAGAGGTCACAATTTTGAACCGATTGTGATGAAACTTGACATGCATGTTTATAACCCCAAGATCTTGGTCCCTTTCGATATTTGCACCCATCGGATTGTAACTTCCTGAATTATGGCCCCTGATTGTACGGAAAATCCACCTTTTTAGCTTGTGGTCCCTCTGGAGGTCAAAATTATTATCCGATTTAAAAAAACGTTTGATTATATCACTGTTACATGGTAATGAAGGTTGAGATCGAATTTCCTGAAAATCGGACCAAAATTGACATACAAAATGGCCGCCGTTTATACGCGAATAGTGTGAAAATATGTTATTTCAAGGTTGTGGACCCTATAGAGGTCACAATTTTGAACCGATTGTGATGAAACTTGACGTGTATGTTTATAAGCCAAAGATCTTGGTTCCTTTCTATATTTGCGGCCATCAGATTCTAACTTCTTGAATTATGGCCCCTGATTGTCCGAAAAATAGCCCTTTTCAGCTTGTGGTCCCTCTGGAGGTCAAAATTATCATCCGATTTAAAAAAAACGTTTGACTATATCATCGTTACATGGTAATGAAGGTTGAGTTCAAATTTTGTGAAAATCGGACCCAAATGGACAGACATCACGCGATTAGTGTGAAAATATGTTATATCAAGGTTGTGGACCCTATAGAGGTCACAATTTTGAACCGATTTTGATGAAACTTGACATGCATGTTTATAACCTAAAGATCTTGGTTCCTTTCGATATTTGCGCCCATTGATTCGTAACTTCCTGAATTATGGCCCCTGATTGTACGAAAAATCACCCTTTTTAGCTTGTGGCCCCACGGGAGGTCAAAATTATTATCCGATTTAAAACAACGTTTGATTATATCACCGTTACATGGTAATGAAGATTGAGTTCAAATTGAGTTGAAAATCGGATCAAAATTGACAGACAAAATGGCCGCCGTTTGTACGCGAATAGTGTGAAAATATGTTATATCAAGGTTGTGGACCCTTACCCACTTAGCAACATGATCCCCAGTCGAATTTGAAGCCTACTGAAATGCACCTTTATAACCCAAAGATCTTAATTCATTTCGATATTTGCACATATCAAATTATAACTTAATGATGTAGGAAAAATCACTTTCGGTATTGCTTGTTCTCTATCCATCTCTCGAAAATGTGGGCGTATCCTGCCTGGCAGTGCCAGCCTATCTTTATAAAGTTTTGCCCCACGCTAACAATTAGTATAGGAAACATTTAACATCATGGATTTAGCTGTTCAGTTATCAAAATTCATTGAAAATCAAAATACTTGTTCGTTTCAACACCTTAAACTCTGTGTATCAATCTGAAGGTTTTTTGAAGTGATCAAGGGAGATAACTCTGGGAGTAATTATTTGAAATCGCTGAAAATCAGTAGGCTTCTTCGTCTCATGACCTTAAACAGTGTGTGTAAATTTAAAGTCAATCGGATATTAACTTTGGCCTCTAGAGCATCCACAGGATTTTTTGATGTGATCAAGGGCCATAACTCTGGCAATAATTATCAGAGATCGCTGAAAATCAATAGGCTTTTTCGTCTCATGACCTTAAACACTGTGTATAAATTTAAAGTCAATCAGATATTAACTTTGGCCTCTAGAGCATCCACAAGATTTTTTGAAGTGATCAAGGGCCACAACTCTGGCACTAATTATCGGAAATCGCTGAAAATCAATAGGCTTCTTCGTCTTATGACCTTAAACACTGTGTATAAATTTAAAGCCAATCGGATATTAATTTTGGCCTCTAGAGCGTCCACAAGATTTTTTGAAGTGATCAAGGGCCATAACTCTGGCACTAATTATCGGAAATCCCTGAAAATCAATAGACTTCTTCGTCTTATGACCTTAAACACTGTGTATAAATTTAAAGCCAATCGGATATTAACTTTGGCCTCTAGAGCGTCCACAATATTTTTTGAAGTGATCAAGGGCCATAACTCTGGCACTAATTATCGGAAATCCCTGAAAATCAATAGGCTTCTTCGTCTTATGACCTTAAACACTGTGTATAAATTTAAAGCCAATCGGATATTAACTTTGGCCTCTAGAGCATCCACAAGATTTTTTGAGGTGATCAAGGGCCATAACTCTGGTAGTTATTATCGGAAATCACTGAAAATCAATAGGCTTCTTCGTCTTATGACCTTAAACACTGTGTATAAATTTAAAGCCAATCGGATATTAACTTTGGCCTCTAGAGCATCCACAAGATTTTTTGAGGTGATCAAGGGCCATAACTCTGGTAGTTATTATCGGAAATCACTGAAAATCAATAGGCTTCTTCGTCTTATGACCTTAAACACTGTGTATAAATTTAAAGCCAATCGGATATTAACTTTGGCCTCTGGAGCATCCACAAGATTTTTTGAGGTGATCAAGGGCCATAACTCTGGTAGTTATTATCGGAAATCACTGAAAATCAATAAGCTTCTTCGTCTCATGACTTTAAACACTGTGTATACATTCAAGTCAATCGGATATCAACTTTAGCCTCTAGAGCGTCCACAAGCAATTGTGGACGCCGGACCGCCGGACGGACGGGGGCGACGACAATATACGACCACATTTCAATGTGGGCGTATAAAAAGTGATAATCAGGGGCCATAATTCAGGAAGTTATGGTCTGAAATGCACAAATTTCAAAAGGTACATTAAACTTTGTGATATAAAGATATGTTTTAATTTACTCAAAATTGAATAAAGATTGTGATCTCTACTATTAGAGGTTCTACAACCTTCATATTACATACATTACACAATTTGCGTACAGGGAGCAACCATTTTGTCCGGCAGGTTGTTTTAATTTTCCAGAAACTCAACCCTCACTATGGTGGAATGGTGACATAAGTTTAAAAATTGGATCAAAATTGTGACCTCTAGAGGATCCACAAGCTAAAAAAACACAATTTTCTTACAATTGGGGGCCCATAATTCAAAAGAATCAAGATCTTTGAGTTATAAACATGCTTTTCAAGTTTCATCAAAATCAATTGAAAATTGTGATTTTTCGAACAATCAGGGGCTATAATCCTGCGGAGTTTCCACTAACAAATTTAGGATGGACAGAATATTATATATCCAATAGGAAAAAACCTGAATAACTTTTACTTCCTCATTTTGATTATAAGCTAGTTGTCTTTCCTTAAAGGGACAATAACACTCTTGCTGGCTTGGCAGCTCCAGAAAATAAATAATAGTCTTATCCTAAGTGCTAGATGTTTGAGTGTCCTACCTGTTGTGTAAATTATCCATTACATCCTATTTTACTTGTTGAAAGGGTTCGAAAATATTTTAAAATCAAAGTCACATTTGAAAAGATTTACATTAGGCCTTTCAAATCATTTAGTTGCATTTTGCCAATTTTTTAAATTAGGTGTGTTAAGAGGACATTTGTATCATCAATTTATTGGAATATTGTAAAATAATACAATTTGTGGACCAGAATAAAGATTGGGACATATTATTCAGTTACATGAAGACTGACAAGAGTGGTATTGAGCCTTTAACGGATATTTTGAGATGGCATAATATATACATGCATAATATATATACATACATAAACAATGTACTTACATATGGATTATCAGCTATTTCTTGTAAAGCTTTGATTTCACTGAAAACAAAATCAAATTAATTAATTAGCACCTGATCTACATTGAAATAATCGTTAACACTATAAACCTCAGAATGCCTCGTTCGGCATTTCTGTCCAAACGAGGTAAAAAAAAATGCCTCGTTGTCTGCAGTTCCAACACGAGGTTTTTTAAATTGCCCTTCTTTTGGAACGAGGTATTTTGTTCAGAACGAGGCTTGGTAAAATGCCTCGTTTACTAAACGTGGTTTATTCAAGATAGTTATTAGCGGTATATCGGCCAATTTGTAAAAATTAAAATTTATGTTATTTAATACGAAAATAAAACCAGTTTAAACTATATTATTATCAGAGAAATTGACAAGACAAGAATACACGCCATCGGTGGAGGTGTAAAACTATTGCAGACACATAACTACCTTGATTGATTTATTGCCCCAATCAGTATAGGTGTTAAGAAACAACTGTGGTGTTGTGACATTTTATTGGGGGCAATCAATTAATCAAGGTATAGCTGTGTGTCTGCAATTGTTTTACACCTCCACTGATGGCGTGTATTCTTGTCTTGTCAATTTCTCTGATAATAATATAGTTTGAACTGGTTTTATTTTCGTATTAAATAACATAAATTTTAATTTTTACAAATTGGCCGATATACCGCTAATAACTATCTTGAAAAAACCACGTTTAGTAAACGAGGCATTTTACCAAGCCTCGTTCTGAACAAAATACCTCGTTCCCCAAAAAAGGGCAATTTAAAAAACCTCGTTTCGGAACTGCAGACAACGAGGCATTTTCTTTACCTCGTTTGGACAGAAATGCCGAACGAGGCATTCTGAGGTTTATAGTGTAAGATATGACATCACAGATCATGACCCATGCTGGCGTTATACAATGATTCCTCTGGGTTGTATTCCTGATTGTTTTCAAATTTAAGTGAAGTCTGTACCACTACAGGCCCGGGACTGTAGACCGCAGTGGACGCTTACAGCTAGCCCCCGGATCCATTCACCTAATTTGATATGTTTGTTTGTGTCTTTTCCGTAAATCGTGTGTGGTGCAGTCCCCCTGCACTTACTATTATAAGGTACTCCATTGTTAATATTTACCGTAAAGCTGTATTAGGAATCCCATCTTCTAGATTACGTAGTGGGATCTTCTTTAGGGCGACAATTTCCCCACTCTGAAAGAATGAGTAATGAAAGTAAAGATTATCATTCATATTTGTGTGAATTATAAGGTAAAGGGGCATCAGTGTTTCAGAGATCCTTGAGTCAAAAAATAAATTTCAATTTGATGTGATTTACCAAAACAGGTCCATCGGAAAAGTTGTCAGTGAGATAATGCCAGTAGAAAAAACTTTACTCTCTGTAAAAAGGTGAATGTTAGCTTTATAGATAATTAGATCAGTCTAAGGCAGTGGTTCTCAACCTTTTTTTGCGAACGACACACCGTGGGACACATGAAAAAATAGCGGCACACATGGCTATATATATATAGGAACAATATTTGAACTTTGCAAAATAAAAACATGGCAAGTCATAGACGACATACAATCGTAGACACAGACTAGTCATGGAGACATCGACTGACTCAAAACTAGAGAACAACACAGCTATGAACTTACTAGCAGACACCAGTGAATACTCAATTAGGATCATCTGATTTTTCGCATTTTCTTAGCGTGTCGTTCAAATTTTCGCGGCACAGATGGGAAGTTTTTGTGGCACACCAGTGTGCCGCGACACTGGTTGAGAAACACTTAACTAAGGTTATGGTGATTGGTGTTCTACTAATTATTTATATATTTTCCAGTAATTCGCTTGCTGTAGGGTGAACCACAGGGCCCAGTGTAATTCCACCAGGTTGGACAGGTGATCCTCCTCCTTGTCACCTACGAGTGGGGAATCAAAACAACAGTCCTTATCATCTAAGGCACATACATTAATCCATTCAGCCAGCCAACTCCAGCTCTTGATACGACAGAGAGAGAGAGCGAGATGGGGTTTTAAAGTCCACTCGACACAAACAAGGTCCATTTCGGGACTAACATATGGTTCAATTTTACTTCAATAATTCTCTTGTATGTAGGATCTTTAGCAGTGGGAAGAAACCAAAGGACCTTGAGAAAATCCACGAGGTTGGACATGTGACCCTACTCCTTGTCACGTACAACCGGGAAATCGAAACCACGCTAGTTGACTCAATGACAGATCATTCAGCCATCCAACCCCAGCCCTTGATAAGACAGACAGAGAGAAATAAGAGCGATAATTGTAAATGGATATATTTATTACATTTCTTGTTTCTTTAAAACAATAGAATATCCCATACCTCAATATGTTTAGCTTTTAATACGATTCCGTGTGCCCCTTCTCCAATACGACCCAATATGGTATACTGAAACATGGACATTTTAACATCTAAACTGAAATAAATCAAATATAAAATATTGTATCTCAAATAAAATTTTCTTATTAAATTGTTAAATTGTCTTTCAGTTAGATTGTATTATAGGGCAGTTTGGATTACAGTACAAGTTCTCTGAGATAAACAATAGAATTGATACGAATGAAGTTGATACATTGGTCATTATGAGACTAACTTATGGTCATTATTAAAACACTAATTTTCAATTCAGCGATCACAATCATGAGCAATGAGTGGATGAATGACATTTTGACAGAGACATTGTTTTACTCATGCGTCATTATGTTTATATCAAGGTAATCAACAAAGACTGTATTACACAATGACATATGTCATAGAAGCGTCCTGCCATATTAAAATATGTGTAAGTGATTGTAACATAAACCTGTTGCTATCAACACCCGGCTGGAGATCTTGGTAGCATTCCTTATGTCATTGCGTAACTATAGCTTGTTGTTGGCATGTCTTATCTAACTTTCTCTATCTGATAAACTATATTGAATGTTAAACCTGATATTATGCATGATACATTAGACAGGTGTCTAATGAGCTCCTTTGTCTTGAATATGTTTATAAACTCAGAACATAAACGAATGGTCAGTTAGGTCCAGTCAGGGCTGAGAGTGAGGTCCAGTCAGGGCTAGGAGTTAGGTCCGGCCAGGACTGAGCGAAGGCCATGGGCACCTTGGCACGAGACGAGACGAGAGCTTCTGGAGTTAGCCAAGCTAAGCATGATTCCCTTCATATAAGTTTGTTCTACAGTCGTTTACATTACGATGTTTGTACCTATTGTAAGAAGCAGAATAAAAATATTATATTTGAAGTCACACCAGTGTTGCCTCCAGAAGTTGATTTAAAAGAACAAATACTGTCAAAACTGACACAAGTATTAAGCTGGCCGATAATTGATTGGTGATTGCTGGTCAATCTTTTGTAGATGAACACCAACGGATTGAAGGCCAAATTATACAAATTTAAATACAATGTAAATTATTCAATGCAATTCGAGTGATTTATTGATGTGGTTCTTCAGATTACAAATTACTCAAACAAAAATTACGTTGAAGTAATAAGGAAATAAATCTGGACATGGATATGAGGACGAATTTCAAAATTCAGAAGCCTGATTTGATGAGATGGGTTCACTTGTCCGCGGGTGCAGTACGTAGTGCGTTGCTATAAGAAATGCAATAAATATGGACATGGGGATCAATTAACCTAACGCTATTTTTTTAAGCATAATCATATTTTATCTCCCTTATTGGTAGCCGTGCTATTTTGTATCATTATAGTTGACCCTCATTTGGGTTTCTCTCTTGGTTTGATCTGTATTAAGATGTATGATGTCCCTTGTGGACCCTTGATTGGAAATAAAGTTATTCTTATTCTTATAGGTGGGCTAATGAACCCTAGCCCTAACCCAACCCTAGTAATAGATATCGGTGGACTAATATATAGACTAGTGAACCCGCGGATTACATTTCATAGTGAGCATTCCCCGATTTGACAGTCCACTGTTACTCTG
The DNA here is from genome assembly GCA_963678685.1 of Patella ulyssiponensis. Lineage (NCBI taxonomy): Eukaryota > Metazoa > Mollusca > Gastropoda > Patellidae > Patella > Patella ulyssiponensis. Next base: position 57,831,633 of record OY783232.1, on the reverse strand, counting down.
TCTGTACAGCCACTTACGTACATGTACTTATATAGCAAGGTTTTCCAGTTAAATAGACCGTAACCACCAACAAAAAATGTTGAATTAATTCATAAATGACTTAAAAGTCTCGGGAACCAACTATGGTTAATCAAATCATTATCGTATTTCAGGAATTAACTGAAAAACTTATCTTAACAACGACACAAACAACTATTTACTAAAGAATTCCCACGATTACCGTTTCATCCTCACGGCACCAAAGAACATTGCGCCGCAGTTATCTCCCTTAGACCAGGATTTCCCGGTGATAGCTGAACAATCGAATTCAATTTAATGGTGTGTTCAAAATACAACGGCAAAATAAACAAACAAAGGGGTCATCATAAATGCTACTTTTCTATAGAACCGAATCTTGAGAATTTAATTTGTCAAATTTTAAAAAAAAATAAATAAATAAATTTCATTTACAAAAAAAATGGCTAAATTTCATTTAAAACTATATTGTTAAATTTAATTTTTGAAAAAAAAAAATCCAGAAAGAAGAACTGTTAAATGAATTTTTCAGAGGACTTTTCCTATGATTATTGTCATTAACGTAATTCAAAATACAGCAATACTAAACTGGAAAATAAATTTTATATCTTTCAAAACGAAATAAAATTAACATTATTGTATGTTAAAATTAGAATAGCGTTTGTCTACAGCGTTTGTGTTTGCGAATACCGGATAATCTACTTAAGCCCTTTTAGTGCCCTAATCACGCGCTTAGTCCTTGAGGGTTGACCCAGAGCCTTAGGCCTGGCTATATAGGCTACAGTTAATCTATTAGTAAGCACATGGAATCAAAAGACAGACCTGCGGACACGACAAACAGGCGGACAGTAGAAACTACACAAAGATTGCAACAAATAAACAACACATATCAAAATCAGGTAATGGATTCAGGAGGAGCCAAATGAAATGAAATGGGGTTTAACGTCCTACTGTTTTGCTCTTAAATAGTAAGTGTAGGGGGACTGTACCACACATAATTTACACAAAACAGATATATTGACAAGACATCATAGTCAGAGACCACAAACAAACAATTTAAAAGGAGGAGTCAGCCGTAAACGTCCATATAATCTGACGTCATAGTAAATATGACACCATAATGAACAACGTCATAATGATATGAACAAGGCTGTAGTAGAAAAGCCAAAAATATTGAAATGATAAAAAAACGAGAGTTTTAAAGGGAGATGACGTGTAATAATGGATGATGTAAACACGGCTTTAGTTCAAGATGATTGTATACCAACAGGTAAAAATACAGGTGACAATAACCAGGTACGTAATTTTATTAGAATATATTATAAGTTTAATGTACAAAATATATAATGAAATATATAATCTTGTTGTATAAATACATCGAGGTATAAACTCTGGTTGAATAAACTTTGTACGAATAAATCAAGATATACAAGCTCATTGCATAAATAAAACAAACTACATGTAGATATATATTATATTTATTTTATATACTTTTAATTTTCCAATAGCAATGATTCATTGAATCTGAAATACAGTTTGATGAGGAGACGCCCCGATAGCACCGATTCAGTGACTCAGCAATAAATCTCGATGAGGAGACGCCGAATTGCATCCCTTTTCATTTTGTAACTTTATTCTCACTAGTTTCTGGTCGTAAACTCGTGATTACCGTGAATACGACGTGATTTGATCCAGTTAACCTGGAGAGTATCCGATCTTTATATATGTAACAATAATAGATATCTTTAATTCTATATATTTCTTTTTTTCTTCAAATTTGTATTATTAAAATAATATTGATGTGGAGAAAGGAAATAAAATACTTACGATACAAATTTAAAGGGACGGTCGGTTGGGTTGGGTCGGGAAAAATAAAAATATCTGAGCGGCAAAAATAGAATACGCTAGCAGCGTATTATTAATGTCATTTCGATGTCATCATTTTAAAAGTCGAAAAAAATGGCACATTTACATGTAGAAAACCTACGCAGTTTTAAAAGCATTTTTTTTGTGGAAGTTACGTACGACTCTACAGGTCTGAAATTGTGCACAGAGAAGGACCCCGATGTGATTAGTGATCATATGGAAAAAAAAATATTTCGGTCATAAGTGGCGCTTACAACAACCTTTCAGAACTATGATATCGATTTATGTACCGTAATTATATTATTTCATTAGGTAGTAGGAAGCTTATCTTTAGAAGGTAGAAGTGAATTAGATGAAGGATCTATGCAACCGTGTAACAGTGAAGAAAGTTGCGATAAATCACGTAGTCCTGTAGCACCAGCAACAACACCCAGCCCACAACAAGGGGTAAGTTTTTTTTATCATCCAGTCCTCAACAATCTTCCCGCTTCTCCACAATGTCCGTGAAATAAACTTAAATGAGGTTTAAAGTTCCAATTTCATATTTTTAAGTTATATTTTAAAATGTATTAAGATAAAGCCCTAAAATAGATTGTATCTATAAAAAGTCCCACCTTGTTAAAGAATAATCCTATTAAAGGGACAGTCCCGATTTGAACAGTCTCAAAAATGAAAGTCCGAGTAAATATGAAATTTAAACGCCAAAATATAGTTGAATGGTGTATTGACCTTGTCTCAAAATTTCAGCTCAAAATATTGAGCCGTTTGGACGTGAACATCAAAAATGCTTATCCGGACACGTAACCCTTTTAAGATTTCGGGTCAATTTTTTCGTTGGTGACCTAATGATCGATTCTCGTTCCTTGACAGGTCTATATAGTGAATGGCCCATGTGCTGTACTTGATAGCGAAAGGCAAATTTCAACTACACATTATTTTTATTTAAAAGAAAGCCTGGTTTTACGTAGATACCGCACAATACAGCTTAGGACACCCGTCTCATTTTCCAGAAGACTGATGTATTTAAGTTGTTTGAAAACGTATCACAAATACTAAGTTAGTTGCTCTGTACCTTTGGTAGGGGATTTTAAGGGATTTTAACACAAAATTAAGCATTCATATTCTTCAAAAAATTATCGGGATTAGCCCTTTAATCCTATAATTCACTATTGCCAGTTGAGAAATTGGCAAAAATATCATTTTTAACTTCAAATTCAAACGTTTGAAGATCGCCATTGCATAGAGGGGAATGGGAAAACAAGGGAGGTGATTGTGTTATTATTTCCTGTGACAGCCTGTGTCAGTGATTTTAATACCTGTGAAATATTGCCCATGATCGTATAATAGTGAGTTGACAACCTTTTGAGAAAATATGAAATTCCCGCTTTAAGGTCCTATATTTTTGCATGCACTGGTATTGTAAGGATAGCCATTTAAATACCTAAATATTTAGTGGTCTTACAACACCGAATTACACTTCCCAATCCTCGAACCTCCGGACAAGAGGAAAACGATTTAACCTTTTCATTGAAATGAAATGAAATGAAAGGGGGATAACGTCCTACTGTTGTGCCCCTAAACTGGGCTAATGAATACGGACCTACGCCATATAGGGTGCTATGAAGGAAATTTTGCCCCGGCAGCGGCGCTACTGCCTACTCTTATATTGAATCCCAACTGCCAAGGGATATTTTACGTGCACACCAATGTGTACACGGGACCTCAGTTTTTCGTTCCATCCGAACGACTAGACAGCTGACCTTGCCAGACTCTCACGTCCTGCATCACTGACAAGGGGAAATCGCGCGGAAAATCTCCAGCGTCCTACCCACTTAGCTACCGCCCCCCCCCCTTCTCAATGAACCTCAGGTCTAGAAGAAAACGCTCTGGCGACGCTCTGGCGTTCTCCCCGAACACAAGTTGTACTTTAAAGTTACATTATGGGAGATAAGATAAAGAGATGGCAGTTCTCACTATAATAGTTAAACACTAGATAGTGTAAAGGTAATTTGCTGAAAATTTTCAGTCAAACTGATCCACTATTAGCCGAGAATAAAGCGAGTGAAATATTCACATAGCCTCGGTCATCATTACTCAAATCATTAATATAAACAGCATAGTCTCGATTATCCAATTGATTTATTTAATTATCAATGGCCATTAAGGGACATAAAGGAATTTAATCCGCCAACATCGAAGGCTAGCCTTGACATCAAGAGTTTATTATGGTCTGGATGTGTTAATTAATGTCTAATTGATTATTTAGATAACATTTCAGGCCTAAAGAAAGACCTGTAATAAGCAGATTTTGCTCTTGCATAATGCTATTTTAAGTCTGGTTTCATTTATTTCCAGTTCTGCGATAATGTGAAGGCAGGAAGTTGTTCTGATACAGCTGTAGTTTGGAGAGACTTTTTATCACGTCTGGAAATTGCTGAGCAAAACAAAAGACGCGGTGCCACCCGACCGGGCTTTGATGGCGTCAGAGAAATAGAACAAAAATACTTTAAAAACAGGAAAGTCTTCTCACCTGATAAAGTAAATATTTATTTTCAGGTACTCACCGAAAAAAGCATCCTCATATCACCCATGCTAATGCATTATTGTCAGAATGTAGCATTGAATAGTGTTGGTTTGCGACGATAGATGTAAAATGGCGCACCAAGCATATTTGCATAACCCGTGCTATTGAATACTTGTAACTGTGTAACTTATAAAATGTGGTCAATATGAAGGATTGAATAGTACTGGTTTACGACGATAGATGCAAAATGACGCACCAAGCATCTTCGCACAACCCGTGCTATTGAATGCTTGTAACTGTGTTACAATATAAAATGTGGTGGTAAATTATGAGCATTGAAAAGTGCTGATATGCGACGATGAATTTAAAATTGTCAGTAGAAGAAACTATTGGCGGCAAACTCAGCAAACGAAATGGGATGTGTTGTTTTTTTTAAATAAAACCTAAAGTCACGGTCACTCGGTGAATTTGGCGCTTGGCTCATTAATCAAGAGGGCCTGGGTTCGATCTAGTGTTGGCCGAGAAAGTTCTTCCGGATTTTTTAGTCTTCCTATTTCTCTCCTCGCCTGTGGTCCACGACAGACGCCCTAGCAAGTAAAATATATCTAGTCGTTTGAATTTTACATAAACCCGAGGTCCGCCTGTGTACCCGCAGCCCTCTTTCTTGTGGCTGGTACAGGCTAGTTTCCTAGGAAACAATTAGTCTACGATATCTCCTTAGGTGGAAGTGGACGTTAAACTCCCAGTAACGAACGAACTGTGTACCTTTGTTTGTTATTATGCCGGTTGTACCAGAAATGTAGTGCGTTAAAGCCCACATTGTTGCATCTAATCAGACTAATTTGAAGGCTTTGTATATTTTACCAAAATGAGTGATTAACCCAGTCGGTGCAGCAGAAAAGTAGTTCGTTAATCCCCATTTTAATTTATTTTTTAAAAGCGAGTTACATTGATACCATCACCGTCGAGAAACCGTCCACATCATCTACAACCATTGGATAAAACACGTGCACAACAAACAACCAATCACAGAACCCGACACAGCCGTAAAACAAGACACAGCCAGGAATTAGATGTTAGCGGCAACGCGCTGATTACTCCAACCAAATGGAAACCATTACCAAATAAGGTAAGGTAGAGTTTACCAGGCTTTTTATAACAAAACACCCGGACTTTTATTCTGTCGGTCCTATGCATCTGTACATATTTTCTACCCGAAAGATTTATTGCCGGGATCCTGAATTACACACCGTGGCCAATCAGATACCTGTTTTTGTTTTTTACCATTGTTCCGTTTTACTGTCCGCCTACATTAGCCCGGTCGGTGCATGGAAGTAGGACGTTATATTAAACTCCATTTCATTTTCTTATAATTGGTAGCCATGGTAACGGTCATGGCAATGGATTTTCGGCTTTAATGTTCCGAGTTGGAATCAAGGAGTCAGTCGAGCAAACCGGAATGGCATCTGTGAGACTGATACGAAAGACGTGACTTGTCGCTCAGATTTCGCACTGTAACCATAGAAATACAAATGTTTGTCTCCAATTATCGAAGTATTCTGTTGACGAGACTTCAACATTCCACCTGTTCTGGGCTTTCCCTGGCTCCCTCAGTTTCCTCCCACTTCTAAAGGAGAGAGAGAGAGAGAGAGGGAGAGAGAGAGAGGGAGAGAGAGAGGGAGAGGGGGTAACGTCCACAAAGTCATTTCGGGACAAACAAATGATTCAATTTTATTTCTATAATTTACTTGCGCGTAGGGGCCTTTAGAAGTGGGAGGAAACCGGAGGACCCGCAAAAAACACACTAGATTGGACGTGCGACCCTTCCCCATGTCACGTACAACTGCGAAATCGAAACCATGCCAGTTGACTCGATGACAGTCCTCATGATACAACGCGTACGCGCTGCCGCCCCCCCTTTTTGGCCATTCCCCCGCCCACCTTTTCTAAAGAACCCTATGCACAAGCGAATTATTGAAATACAATGTAACTATTATATATAAGTAAGTTCTGAAAATACCCCATTCCTCTGAGTCCCATGTTTTTACATTGGATTTGGGTCAATAAGAAGCTATATAATATTATTATATTTCCAGGACTATGTTCCCGGAAGCGTTAAGACCACAGTTCATCAGTGTTATCGATGTGTTAACCGAATGTCTGCGCATGATCACCATTCCTGGATGGAAGCGTTTCATCTGGCGTGCCGAGCTAGAAGAGGAGGAAGATTGAAATCTATAGCTGATGGCGAACCTCTGCTGTCTGTAAATGGTTCGAGAGGTCAGGCACCATTTTTTTTTTTTGTTTAAAAAAAGCCGAAATAATTAAAACATGAAGAACGCGTTGTCCGTGATCGACTAATTTACATTTGAACTTTGATCCCGGCAACCTCGAGATAATAAATTATTCAAATTATTCAAATTTTTTGTAAAGATTTTCCTATTTCCATATCATTTAAGTTTTATTTGATAATACCGAACCCTGTCTCTCCTCAGGGTGGGTAAGGCGCTGGCTTGCTGGTCTGGAGGTCGCGTGATCGATACCTGCTGCATTGGCGGAAAAAGTTCATCGTTTTATTCCGTCGTGGTCTCCTCCATTGTAACTGATTCAGGGCTTAGGGCCTCACAATGACAGCTGTCTAGTCATTCCGACGAGAAGAAAAATCGAGGTCCCGTGTATACATCGGCGTGCACGTAAAGATCCCTTGGCAGTTGGAATTCGATATGAGTAGGCCAAATTGCCGCTGCATTGGAAAAATTATTACCCTCACACGCTTTAAATATATATTGACCACAGATAATATTCACCTCAACCATATTTATTCTACAAAATAAAGGTCCAGTCGTGAGCCTTTTGGTGGGTATCCCCCCTCCCCCGAGGTTACCCTAGGAATAGGCCCCTGAAATCTATTCCCAAACCCATTGCCCCGAATTCGTGCATGATGCTAGATATTCATCATACTTATTCTAGAACACCTGATACCATTTGCGAAGAATTTTGCAATTTCAATATTTCTTCCACAGATTATTATCACAACAATCCGAGGCTGGAAGAACATCAATCGGCAGTGCAGAAAATACCGGAAGACAGAAAATGTCCGATTTCAAAACCGAGCGAGGAAAATAAATGGCCGGTACTTAAAGCTATCACAGAAGGAAAGGGCGAGGAAGACAGAGAATTGGTCGTAGCTGTTCGACGTAACAATCACGAGCAGCATCATGGTGACATTCCACCCGTTAGACAACCAAGTATAAAACAGAGGCGTCGGCGTCTATTTGGTATGTTTTTTAAGAATTAGAGAAAGGGTGTAGCCTATCTAACATCTCCCCGGTGCAGATATTTTGTTGTTGTTTTTTTTAAATTAACAATACTCCCTACTGAATTTTTTGAGGAACCTTAAAGATACATTAGTTAAGAGTTTTAAAAAGAGTTGGACATCCTTTCTATAATAACTTTACCTAGATTTTTTATGTATTGAAAATTTCAGTCAAATTACTTTATTATGAACAGAGTTGGAAGTTTGACTAGTATTATATAGGCATGAACTGTGTCGCACCGTCGACGAGATTTGTCGATCTTTTGATTGATTGACAGACGATAACCCCACCCACATATTAACGACCATCGTTCGGCCATTTCTTGATGATTTAATTTTAACTGGATGACTGTTTAAATAAAAGCTTTATCCAAGCCATCCGTGGGTCTACAGAGTTGCTTTTGAACTTGTAATGTAATAAAGGTCTAATTAATCATTTCTATAAAATCTGAAGCCTAAATAAAGACTTGCCATGGGCATATTTAGCTCTTGCGTATTGTATGTTTAACCCTTCAAAGGCCTATAATAGATAATAATACATTCGACAGAAATTATTAAAGTAAGAGAATAAAAAACATTGAATTCAGATAACAAACTCGATATTCCTTGTACTGAAATCTAGACAAAATTTTTCCTTAGCGAAAACCCGTACGTAAAGGCGCCGAGAAAACTCGTACAAGAAAAACGGGCTTGAGACCGACTTTTCCGCTGGCGAATTGTTCTATTCGTTGTCATTTATTCATTAAAAGGTCCCCCGTCTTCCATTAGCCCAGGTTAGGTGCAAAAGAGTAGGACGTTAAACCCCATTTCATAAAAAGGTCCAAGAGCTAAATCTGCATATTGCAGATCTTTTTCTTTCTTTTTATTTTTTTATTTTTTTTTTTTTTGCTTTATAAATTATTATTTAGATATTTAGTAACATGAAAAGCTCATAATTTACTCTCTAGATCATCAGATAAGAACGATAAAATGTCTTATTTGGTCAGTACAGTTGATACGATCATAAACAAGCTACACGTACCGCTACATCTTCTAACATTTATAACTTTGCTAAGAAATGTTCAAGATATTATCTATTTTTGAGCTATTATAGTTCTGTGTCTTAATCTTACATAAAGCATCTTTAAGTATTTGACTTATAATGTAAATTTTCGTTTTCCAGTTAAACAGTCGAAATGCGAGACTATAGAACACCAACTGGAAGGTGTCATGATAACCATGCCTATAGAACTCGAGCACATCCAGTCGTGTAATGATTGTCAACGTGCCTGGACGCCAAAACTTACTCCGGTGAAAATGCCCTCGATAATCCACATTGAAGGAGAACATTTTGGAAATCAAACTGAACGGGATGCGAGAGAAAATGAATTAGGATCTTCTGCTACTTACAGAATGATAACCCAGGGTGAAGGTGGTTCTTCTTTAACAACACCAGAAGCAGAAGTATTACGTCAATTCTCGTACAGCGTTATGGAAGATAATACAACAGTCTATCGACCAGACAGCATTATGTCCATGAATGGAGCATCCGATGCTCAACCACCAGTCAGAATCTCGTCGGACGATGAACTCACGTCTCCGGCAGATCTCAACCGGAACGCTTCGGCCATTGAAACGAAATTACCAAGTGAACAAACGGCGAGCAGTTCGTGTTTCCGGGGGTCTCACAATCCCAATGCAACCCGCGGGGAGATTGCGGTGGATAAGAGTTGTGTTTGCCAAGGATGTATGGACAGTTGTCATGGAGACCCAAGTGTTCGTCGTCGAGAAGAAATTAATCTAAGCGTGAATAAAAGAAGGGAGCATCCAGGTGATCATTTGACGAATGAACGGAATCTTGAAGGAATTCTTGAAGATAGAGATGATGTTTCCCAGGTGGAAGTCGAGGATGACCTGGACGAACAAGAGGAGGAAGGAGAACAAGATATGGAAGAAGAAGACGAAGAAGAAAATGGGGATATATTTTACGATTTAAAACGAAATCCACCCAAATTTCGAGGTATAGTTACTTAATAGAGATCCCGTTATTGTACTTTGTTCTAAACTTATATAGCTGTAGAAGCCACGGTGGCTAAGTGGGTAAGACGCTGGCTTGCTAGTCTGGAGGTCGGGTGTTCGATTCCGGCATTGGGATTTCCGACGTGGTTTCTCCTTATCAATGGTACAGGACGGAGGGCCTGACGAAAACCCGAGAACTCGTGTATACATGGCATGGTTCCCGCGGTCCTTGAAAATCCTTGAATTTCCTTAAATTTAAAATTTCATTTTCAAGGTCTTGAATATCCTTGAATTTCGCGGAAATAGGAAAACATCCTTGAATTTCAGTTGAGATCCTTAATTTTGTTTCAAATTGGTAATACTAGTAAGTTGATCTGAAAATCCCGTTTAGATTAGAAGTAATGCTGGTTATACTAAACAATAACTCTGACGTATACCTGTCAATCAACTCATCTAAATAAACAGCTGTGCTTTGTCACGTAATAACAAGATAAGCCAATGACATTTACCGTTAGGCAACCAAATACTCTCACGTGACCCCATTGTCCAATTAACATACTAGAAGCCGCTACACTGACTAATCAAAATCGGTATTAGTAATTACATTAAACAATGCATAATAACGAAGGCAAGCCTGCATGACATTGCAAATAAAATATGTCTTGCAAATTTCAAACTTCATAGCTTGATAGCTATAACTGGCTAAGTCGCGATGAAACAAACATTCATCAAGCGAAATGCTGCATATGCAAGAAGAGTTTCAGTCAAGAAAATGGGTATATCCGCTGTACGTTCACGCGAAAAGAGTGAAAAACACATCAAATTAACGAAAGCTACGTCATCAAATATGACTATTAGTTTCACATCGGCATCAGACTGCAAGTCGACAGCTGCTGCTAGTGCTACAGAAAGGAAAACCCCTCTCCCTCCCCGCGACAGCGCAACCACAAATAGATACTGTCTTAACACGGCCTCCCGAAACCGGCCAAGCGGGTACAAGTGGCCAGACACAAATATCTGTCACTGGCAATGCCGTTTTAACTGCTGAAATTTTATGGGCAGTAAAATGTATTACGTCACATTATAGTATTACGGAAATAGACGAATAAATAGCTAAACTTGAAAAACTATTGAAACAATAATATATGTCAATAAACTGTACTACTTTAGTTTAATCAGTTAACTGTGGTCCGAGTCGAAAAGGGAAATAACTCTGTTTTAAAAATGGCGGGAGTTTTCCCTGGTGTGCCGAAAGACGATCTGTAATAATAAAAAAAACAGTTTATGTCTTCAATTCCTTTTAAATATGAGATTATAACGATAGTTGGTAATGTTTTGGTTGTTTTTAAGATGAAACTTTAGGCTAAAAATGTCCTTGAAAATCCTGGAATTTGACGTATATTTATCCTTGAATATCCTTGAAAAAATGTTTGAAGAAGTCGCGGGAACCCTGCATGGGCGTGCACGTATAAAATCCCTTGGCGGAGCGAACAGTAGGACGTTAAGCCCCGTTTCATTTCATTTATGTATTTGTAGGGTGGACTAGGATTCGGAGTACTAATTCTCTCTCCATAAGATTGACTTCACTGTTAAATCAATGTCAAGGGAGTTAATAAACGTGTATGGAGTCAGACTACTAATTCTCTCTCCACTGACGCCAATGTTATATCCATGACAAGGGAGTTAATAAACAACCCTGTATGGATTCAGACTACTAATTCGCCCTCAATAAAGACTGCCATCTAAACCAAAAGGCACAAAAGGGGAAAAGAAAGAGTTGCAATAAATAGAGGCCAATTACTACCTTCTGTGGTATTTCCCGTGTGTGATAAATACGGTAACATAGCTCCAAGTTTCCATAATGTAAGGTAATAATATTGCTGAGGAGAAGGGCCAGAATCAAAGCACGGGAGAAGGCAAACCTTAGTTCATCGATATTATTTTATTGATGTATCTTTAACATTAATTGTTGTTGTTTTTAGAAAATTTTGCACTGCCAACTGGTAAGATGTTGAGTTATACTGCCATGACAGATAAAAGATACAACAAATGGCGAAGACGTAAAAGGAAGGCCAAGAAGAAAATCAAGAAAAAATCTGCGGAAGAAAAAACTGAAGCGAGTACATCGAGTGAAAGTACCGCAATATCTCAAGAATCAATCCCAAAGTTTACAGAAGCAACCATGAAGTATAGGCACGATTTTCTCCGAGAACCCTTGAAAACATCCCCGATTAAACTTCACCGCACAGAAATCAAAACAGAAACACTGCGTGGCAAGCCGGCGTTCCCCCGTGATTCCAGTGACATCGTCCATGATAGGACTGGACATGGAATAAAGAAGAAACCAATAATCAAGGAGACAAGATTGTCTAGTTTTAGTCCGTATGCTGTGCTGGTTTCCGGTGTTGATGTTGTCACTGAAGCATCTGAAGCTGGTCTTCCGTCTAGAAATCAAACGTGGGAGCTGTGTGAGGAGGGAATGCCCGAGGATCGCGAAGAAGAAGACAGTGAAGATGAAAATGATACTGAGGAGGATGTTGATGATGAATTCGTTGAGGAGAAGATTTCCGAGGAACATGAAGAAGTAGAGAAGGGAGATGAAAGGGATATTGGGGAGAGTGTTGATGACGAATTTGATGAGCCGGGGGATTCCGAGGAACAAGATGAAGCAGACAAGGAACCCGAGGGTGATACTGGCGACGAAGAGATTTTAAGATTCTTTAGTGCAAGTTCAAGCGACGAGATGGAAAATCATCAAACCAGAAATAAGCTGTCTTCTACAGAATCAGTTGATTGTGTCTCAGATAAGGAATCCAGCAAGTTGGAAATAACAGGAAATGTATCAAAAGGTGAATGAACATCATCTGGGTCATTTTTAACACCCATCTATAAAAGGACATAATATTTACACCCATTGTTGCGGTAATTATCGTCACCATTGTCGTCACTATCATACATAACACCAGAAATATCATCACCGTCATCATCATCATTATTATCATGATCGCATCATCGTCACCACCACTAGCATTATCATTCTCATGACCTGAAAATATCATTGCAACATCAGCGTCACCACTAGCATCATCATCACCAGAAAATATCAGCAGAAGCAGCAGCAGCAGCACCCCATTAACAGCATCATGACCATCATCATCATCACTAGCATCATCAGTAACATCATCGAAAAGTTACTGCTTTGAAATTAGTAGGAGTGGTATTCATTCACATGATTTGTCCATGAGGCTGTCATCTGAGTTTATGTTTGGTTGGTGCTCTTCTCAATATCCATGGATTTTGAATATTTATATAATTAATGATTTAATATTCTCGTTTATTTAATTTAATGTAATGGGGGGGGGGGGGTGTTAATGACAGCTGACTAGTGTACACTGGCGTGCACGAAAACGATCCCTAGACAGTATATAAGATTAAGAGTAGGCCGACCGCCGCCGCCCTGGTACAATTTCCCTCATAGCTCACGGTATGGTGTATGCCCGTTTCATTAGCCTAGTATGAGCAGTGAGCGAGAGAGAGAGAGAGAGAGAGAGAGAGAGAGAGAGAGAGAGAGAGAGAGAGAGATTGGGTTTAACGTCAACACGACGCAAACAGAGCAAAGCACTAAGACGTTAAACCCCATTTTTTTTACTTCATTTTCATGTAGATTTGCTAAATACTGGGTTACCAGATACGCCTTGTGATCTTGTAACAAGTATAGAACGAGCTGAAGGAGCAGCAACATCACAGGTTTATATCAAGAGGATGCAGAGACAACTACGTTGGATCAGACGAGATTTGCTAAACAGAAACAGGTAAGGCATCAGGTGCCGGGTTCCATCCCCATGATGGTGTGACAAAGATACATTATTGGAGATTAACTATAAAACTATAAAAACTAGATAATGTAAATAAGTGACATTTGCAAAAGATTTCAGTCAAATTGATTCCCTGTGAACCGAGAATTTAGCGATTACTTAAGTCGGTAAGATGTAAAAAACATAGTCTCCATTATCCACTTTTCTGATTTAATTACCAATGAGCGCTGAGCAGCAGATCTGATTCAAATCCACTAAATATCACAGGCTAGCGATGACCTCGATAGTTGATTAGATTTCGCGCTATTGGACCCTTTAAGCTTCCATACAGCACTCTGATTGTTTGATATGATATATTTCGCGTGTTATTGAATAAAGTTATGAAAAAGGGGAATTCCGAAAAAAAAATCCGACTTTCATTATGAGGTTTTTGAATGACACCGACAATATAGATTTGCTTTTTGATAATGTTTTTAATTTTTCCCGTCATTTTGACTAGCATTGTCTGTCCGCTGTCAGCAACCTTACCAAAGATGAATTTGTCGGTGTCAGCCAAACCATCAAAACCCACGCGACTTTGTGTAGTACCGAATAAAGCACCGGGTTTGATTCCACGTAACTATACAGCCATTAGGATGAGAGAGGCAATACCAACCAGTGTCAGTGACAACAAGTGGACGAGACAGAGCTCATCAAAAAAATCCAGATCAAAACACCCAAAACGTAAGTATATGGAGAGTTGCTATTTAGGACAGAGAGAAAGAAATGGGGTTTAATGTCCACTCGACTCCAACTAGGTCATTTCGGGAGTAACATATTGTTAAAATTTAGTTCAATAATTCGCTTGCACGTAGGGGCCTTTAGCAGTGGAAGGAAACCGGTGGACCCGGGGAAAACCCACGACGTTGGACAGTCGACCCTACTCCTTGTCATGTCCAATATGAGAAGTGGTACTCAGTGTTCTAGAAAGAACGTGCATCCCTTGTCGCATGCAGAATATCACACGAAACTTACACGGTCTACAGGCATGTTCATCGGTATTTTCGTTATAGTCGAAAAGACTCAGTATGCTTCAAGACTTTTGAGAAGTATTTATTGGGATGGGGGAGAGGAATGGGTGATTGGGGTGGGGGATTTGGATAGAGAATCTGGATGGGAGATTGAGATTGGAGATTGGGATAAAAGGTCGGAATGGGAGATTTGGGAGCTGGGGTATTGGGATAGGGGCTCGGGATGGGGATTGGGCAGTGCGATTGGGATAGAGAACCGGAGGGGTATTCTATGGAAGGGTATAGGGGTCAATAGCGCGATAGATACCGCAATATTAAGTTGATAATAAGTCAACATATTGTGATTTTCCTGACGATTTTATCTCTGAAAAGACAATTTTTGCCGAGTTAATTGAATAACTCGCTAAATTGCATGTCGTCATTTTGTTTTAGATGCACACTTTGACACAGCGCATGGCAATATTTTGCGAATATGTCGATATATACTACGGCGAAATGGAATATGTCGCCAAAGCTTCCGAATAGCAATATCTTACCGCAAACGTGTACATTTAAGACGAAATGGGGACATAAAACATAGCGTGTTGACTCAATTACCTCGGCAAAAATTGACTTTTCAGAGATAAGATCATCAGAATAATCACAATATGTTGACATAATACCAGCTTAATATTGCGGTATCTATCGCGCTATTGACCTCTATACGCTTCCATAGTATTCGGATAGAGGGTCGGGATTGGGTATTGGTGAGAGAAATTGGGATAGAGGATCGGGGTGGGAGATTAGGATAGGAGATTGGGGATGGGGGATTGGGATGGGGGATTGGGATAGAGGATTGTAGCGGTTGATTGAGATAGGTGATTATGAAGAGAGATTTGGCTCGGAGATTGGGGATAGAGATTGGAATCGGAGATAGGGGATGGAGATTGGGTTAGAGATTGGGATTAGAGATTGCGTTATAAGATTTGGATGGTCGTATTAAAGATTGTAGCGATTGATAATATTATATATTTTATATATGATAGGGCGAAGTCCTGTCCTTGAAGATATAGAAGCTATCACAATACAAGATTTACTTACTAATCTTAATATAGAAGATAAAGTACTTACAACCAAACAGGTGGGATATTTAAATATTTATTATACATGTCTCTCCTAATGGCGGGATATCTAAATATTTATTATACGTGTCTCTCCTAATGGCGGGATATCTAAATATATATTATACATGTCCCTCCTAAAGGTGGGATATCTACAAGTAAATATTTATTATAAATGTCTCTCCTAAAGGAGGGATATCTAAATATTTATTATACATGTCTCTCTTTATGGTGGGATATGAAAGTATTTATTATACATATCTCTCCTAATGGTGGGATATCTACATACATGTCTCTCCTAAAGGTGGAATATCTAAATATCTATCATACATGTCTCTCCTAATGGTGGGATATCTACTAGTAAATATTTATTATACATGTCTCTCCTAATGGTGGGATATCTACATACATGTCTCTCCTAAAGGTGGGATATCTAAATATTTATTATACATGCCTCTCCTAATGATGGGATATTCAAATATGTATTATACGTGTGTAACGCATGTTTTCTAAGCATAGACTAATTAAAATTGCGTAGCTGTGTCTTAATCGGAAATGTTGTTACAAAGTGTTGTTACAAAATGTTATTACAAAATATTATTACAAAATGATATTATAAAATATTATTACAAAATGTTATTACAAAATGTTGTGACAAAATATTGTTGCGAAACGTTATGCGATTTTATAACGACATTTTGGTATGAAAAATTATAAACTGTTGTTATAAAACGTTGTTACAAAATGTGTTACGAAATATACTCAATTTCAAGGATTTGCAGGACAAGTGGGACATCTAAATTTTATTTCACTTCGTTTTGTATACTTCGATAATTAAATGACTGTTGTTCTGGTATTTTTCTACAGAAAAATAATACCAAGAAATTTGGTGGTCCTTCATTTCGAGAGATTTATGGTAAATCACCGTATGCCAGTAGTCAGGGTTTGAGAACTATTAAAGAGAAATCAACTGAGGGAGGAAGAAGAAGTATTTCAGCATTATCAATTACTCATTCTTTTACTTTTTCTGTTCTACCTTTACCCAATGTTTATAAAAATAAATAAAATACTTATACTATCTCTAACCTATTCTTAACAATACACAATCAGCTGGTTGGGGACGGCGAATGGTTAGAAAGTGCCCAACTATAGGCTTAAGACATTTGGTCGTAGATACTTCTCATACACTGTACCAAACCTATGGAAGTCATTACCTTGACCATAAAGAATTCACAATCGCTTAGCTGTTTTAAGAAGCAATTATAGACTCATCTTTTTTCTACTGCTTATTAGTTATTAACATCTTGTGGTAAGTGAGGAGCTAAATGCGCCTTGAGCATTAACTTTAATGGATATGTGCGCTAAATAAGAACTCACTATTGTTATTCAGGTATGCCATTGAGTCAACTGGCGTGGTTTCGATTTCCCGACGATTAGTAGTCTCGCCTGTCCAACCTCGTGGGTTTTCTCAGGATTTCCTGATTTCCTCCCACTGCTAAAGACCCCTACGCACAAGCGCATTATTGAAATAAAATTAAACCATGTGATATAAGTGATATGCGGTGTTCTAGAAAGTAGTAAACGTCACGAGTGAGGATAAATTAGTGGTTTTGTTCCTGATCTAGTTTTATCAAACGTAGTTACTTCCCCTGTATAACCTGAAAACAACACCCCAGTGCCCTGTGTGTACGTGGGACATCATGCACTCGGCAAACATCGGCAGATTCCGTAACCTCCGGAACCTCCATCTAACCTCGGCTGTATGACGAATTCCGCCATATTGGAACTACTTTAAAGGTCCCGGATGAAACATGGCTGCGCCCATACCGAACAGAAATTGGCGACCTATTTGGCTAGCGACCTATTCGACCGATTCAGCTGTAAGATAATGACGAAATTACACTTCTATTCTGAGCTAAAGGAATGGATAAAAAATAATATATTCTACTTTCATTTGATAGACATAACGTTGGATTTTATTGGTTGATAAATAGACGAGTTAAGGCGACTGTTGTCTTTATTCTAAATAGGTTTCCAACGAACAGATTGCAGCTCGATCGGTCGAATAGGTCGCTAGCCGAATAGTTTCCCAATTTGTGTAATAGCCGCATCGCAAATGTATGGGCGTAGGTACATATCACTTACTGTCATACAGACGAGACTAGATGTAGGTTCCGAAATCTGTCGAGGTTTGCCGGGTGGGACATCATGATCACTCTCAGTAAGTATGGAGGAAGACCACCATTAATTTCCCCATTGACATCAATGTTAATTCTGGACTCTCTGCCCACCCCCAACTTTTCCCCAAATTTTCGTTTGGTTGAATGCTTTTCACTATAGACAGAGAAACAGATGGCCATGTCTTTGAACTAAAATTTGTATGAGGTTGACCATCACAATTTTTAGATACACAAACTTGAAGAAGCATACTAATAACACGACAGATTATCAATGAACACGTGATAGCAAACACAACTATGCGATCAACTGAAGACGACGAAGAGGATAAATTAACGTCAGACCTGACCTATTCAAAATGCCTACGCATGTTGAATGAAATAAAAATTAATGTTAGAAAAATTTTGAATGTACAGAATAGTTTATCATTTTTAAAGGGAATAACGTTCTGGTGATTCGAATCAACATTATAATAATACTTCCGGTTTTCGAAGTTACAATATTTGCGGTTTTGACAAAACTGGGTATTCCGACACTCTGTGACTTCCGACATATTATCACGATCCCGTACGATGTCGGATTTGACAGCGTCCACTGTAACTAGTTGCCGTACATATCATCGTAGCCAACCTCATAACGCCGTTATCCTTCAGCTTCAAAATCATGAATATTAACAAAACCTGGCAGAAAATATTAATTCAAACCCTCTTCGTCCATTCTAGACCAAATAATCAACAAAAACGGGCATGCAAAAGGTGAGAAAAGAGACACAGAGATCGAACTGCTGTAAATAGACGAACTACAATTTGTGAATTAATACTGTTCTGCCCCTACTGGATTCGTTATAGTTTATTTCTCTATCAAGTTACCAAATGAGTCTAAAACAACTTCCACAGTCGTTGCAACAAACAGCTGTCTGCTTTATGATGACAGCCATTTTATGTTACGCACCTTTGCTATCAGAGAACTTTAAATCAATTGAATGAAGTCTGAAATAAATCCATTTTCTAATCTTGATAATTTTTATGACAGATAGTGTCACACGTGACGTCACACTCGACTCTGTGATATTCTCTACGGGTCTAACCAGGTGACACTAAACAAAGTGACTAGATCGAGATCGAAGTCACTAGATCGATAGCAACTTAAGTCACTAGATCGAGATCGATAGCAAATCATGTTAATAGCTCGAGATTGATAGCAAATAAGAAAAGGACGCGAAATGCACCAACCGGTCTAAGCAAATGAAAATAAAATGGTCGGGGATTTTGTTAGTCGATGATTCAGGTTGGTCGTCTCCAAATATTCACCAAAACCTTGACAAAACTCATCTTCGATTCTAGAATGAAAAAGTGAAGGAGGATTAGCATTTTAAATCGCGGGAAATGTCGAAAAGACAGAATTGCTCTAACTAGATGAATACCTTGAACTGTGGGAAAATAATTACTGGTCTGAATCCAATTATTGAACGAATTAATTGTTTGTTTCTTTTAAAACTTTGGAGATCTGTCATCGATGTCCGTCAAATATTTCATCAAATTATAATTCGACGCTTTAAATCTATCGTCATATTAAAATAATCTGTCAACTAGTCCTCCGATCTAATTATTCCACCGACCTGATTAGTCAAATTTAAATATTTATATTTTGTATTGAATCTGACAAGGTAATGACGACACGCGTGTAATTATTTATTTAAACTTTAAGTGCAATGAAACAGTAACCAGAACTGGTTTATACTCAGCCATCTGAATTCCTAAATCGAGTATCCTACACTTCTGCACCTAAACTGGGCTAATGGAAGACGGGCATACGCCATGCAGTGTGCTATGAGGGAAATTTCTCCCGGGCAGCGGGGCTACGACCTACTCTTATATCGAATTGCAACTGCCAAGGGATATTTTACGTGTACGCCACGTGTACCTGAAAATCGAGATTAACTTTCTCGGCCAATGCAGGGATCGAACACCCGACCTCAAGGCTAGCGATCCATCGCCTTACCCACTTAGCCATGTGACCCCCCCCCACCCCCTACCACGTGTATGAAAAGGATGAGACCTTTAATAATATTACAAAACAAAATTGAGGACTGGATGGCCAAATGGTTAGCGCGTGCGAGCTATATCAGAAGGTCTGTCATTGAGTCAAATGGCGTGTTTTCGACTCCCTGTTTGTACGTGACAATGAATGGGATCGTCAGTCCAACTTCGTGGGTTTTCTCTGGGTCAGCCGGTTTACTCCCACTGCTAAAGAGCCCTATCCAATGGTTTTGTAACCGAAATCCCACTCTGAATTCCAACCATCCAATCACACTGTTGCAATAGTCAACTCAGTATAAATTCGTGGTATTCAATTAAAAGAAAAGTGAAATTAGTGTTTTATTAGGAAGTTAGGGAAGCAAAACTAGAAATGCCCGAAGCAGGTTTACGGGCTGCGGCCAGTTTGTTTTCTTCGCAGGGCGAAGAAGCGGAGCTGACCTTGTATGGACCCCCCAAGAAAATGTTTGAATATTTGATGGCCGCAAACGCGTTTTACTGCTATTCCAGTCCTAAAATTAGTGTTTTATTAGATTTCGGGCACTTTAATTTGCCAAATTTTGGGGGGGGGGGTCCAAGTATATTCAGACCCCCCCCCCCCCAGGAAAACAATTGGGGGTCCGACCCCCCCGGACCCCCCATGTGTGACGTCCATTGCCCTACTCGCAAGCGAATTGTTGAAATAAAATTGAACTGTATGCTAGTCCCAAAATGATATAATATGTGTCAAGTTGACGTTAAACCCCATCTCTGTCGCTCTGTGTCTCTGTCCCACTCTCTCCCTCTCCCTCTCTCTCTTCAAACTATCGCTCCCGACGTCATTAGGGACTGTTGTCGAGGTGAAAATTGGGTACGTCATTCCACAACGAACACCTGATAACACACCCTAGAAGAATCTGGATAGTGAATCAATGTATAGCTATGTTAATCTTTATTTACTGTAAACATTATTTCCTTGTTTGCGGAGGTTTATTGATAAATACCTCACCAACACGCCAACAAACAAACAAACACAGCTGAAATACTATTCTAACGAATTCTATCTATTTTAGTTGAAGTTGTTTAATTAAGATTATCGTTCAATTGAAAATCTACCGTTAATGAATATCATTTATAGACCAGGGGCCAGTCGCTCAAAACTAAGTTATTTTAGCGATACGGCAACCACACATGGTGCAAAAACCCATAAAGTACCAATATGCTTTATATCTATAAGTTAAACCATGTCTGACCCGGGTAATGTGTTAAGCCTATTTTCTTTAAATCATGTCTTTTCTTGGCCATATATATATATATATATATATATATATAGAGAGAGAGAGAGAGAGAGAGAGAGAGAGAGTGAGAGAGAGAGAGAGAGAGAGAGAGAAATGGGGTTTAACGTCCACTCGGCACAAACTAGGTCATTTCGGGACCAACATATGGTTTAATTTTATTTCAATAATTCGCTTGTGCGTAAGGGTCTTTAGCAGTGGGAGGAAACCGGAGTACCCGGAGAAAACCCACGAGATTGGATAAGCGACCCTACTCCTTGTCACGTACAACCGGGGATTTGAAACCACGCCAGTTGACTCAATGGCAGGCCGTATGATACAGAGCGCGCACGCTAACCATTCGGCCACCCAACCCCCCATCCATTTGGAAGTAAAGGTACAACATCTCTCTTTTTTTTTAAAAAAACCCAACAAAACAACAACGATATTTAACTTAATGGATTTGTCACATCGTAGTATTGAAAGATAGCATGAAATAAACTTAATAACGTAATAAATCCAGTAATTTTGTTTCCTGAAAATAAAAATCATTACATACATGTTTGTCCATATATACAGCTAATCTGAAAACCTGACACACAGGATGTTATTGTAGAGATAGACAGGGATATTATTCTAGAGATAAACAGGGGATATTATTGTAGAGATAAACAGGGGATATGAATTGAGATTGCTTTAAATAACAAGGTTTAAACTGCGATGGTTTCCAAATTAATGTCTGATTGGTCACGTCAAATTGGGAAACTAAACATTATATTTATTGTATAATTATATTCGTTTTATGAGCCCTTGTTCTGGCTGATTCCCTTTCCACGCCACTTCCTTCTGTATAGTTAATTGCCATGAGCCCTTGTCCTGACTGATCCCCGACACAACTTCCTCTGACATAGCTTATTGCCATGAGTATGGTGGCTGATTGGTATCATGTCGTAATGTCGTGATGTTGCCTTTCATAACCCGACAACCCGACATCACGACATTTCTACCCGACAACACGACAACTCGACAACCCGACAACACGACACAAATGGATACGAATGCAACTCAAACTGCAATGTGAGTGTGAATCTACTTCCACTTGATCAACCATTTTCTTAATTGCCAGTTTTTTGTTCCATAACGCGACAACCCGACAACCCGACATCACGACAACCCGACAACCCGACAATACGACATTTTTACCCGACATCACGACATTTTTACCCGACATCACGACATTTTTAGTGTCGTAATGTCGGGTAAAAATGTCGTGATGTCGGGTAGAAATGTCGTGATGTCGGGTTGTCGAGTTGTCGGGTAGAAATGTCGTGATGTCGGGTTGTCGGGTTGTCGCGTTGTCGCGTTATGAAAGGCGACATCACGACATTACGACATGATACCAATCAGCCACCATACATGAGCCCTTGTCCTGACTGGTCCTTTCCCCACTTCATCCGACATAGCTGACCCTCTCCACACACCCACCACTTCCTACCTTCCTACAATATAGCTTATTGTCATGAGCCCTTGACGTTGCGGACCCCAGCCCCCCCCCCCCCCCCCCACACACACACACCACTTCATCCGACATAGCTTATTGCCATTGGCCCCTGCAATCTGTTTCACAGAGAATTACTTATGAATTATCTCTGTCACAGATGACTGTCCACAACACGTGCATTAATTTCATGTGGCGTCAGTCATTGGATCAACGGCTCGTGCATTGTTTACGTAACACCTAACTGCTTCGGCAAAAGGATGCATTTTACTCATTTTAAAACCCATTTACACTAAATAGGAAATATTTTTTAACTACAAATACTTCAAATGTCTTTATTTATTTTTCTTATACTTCAAAAAAATGTTTCAGAATTTAATCTGTCGGAGTAAAAAAGTTAATATGCCGAACTCATTAAGTCTCGTCGATATCATGCTTATCAGTAATTGTAGCGGCCAAGCGAATATTTACTGCGGGAGATCAGTTTGGGGCCCTTGTTCTAGCTGCCCCCCCTCCCCCAACACCACTCCATTCGTCGAAGCTTATTGCCACCGTACAGAAAGTATGTCGATAAAGTATAACGTATGATGTTTTGTGGTGTGGGCGGGGATTAATATAAATACAATATTTGATGCATAAAATCATCTATATTGCAATTTGACAGCACAAATGTTTGTAAATCAGGTGGTAGAGACAGTAGTACAACAAGCAAGTCATCACAAGGTGCGGTATGGTGCTAACCTCGGGGACAATGGCAACCAACATGTGGTAACCTCGGGGATAATGGCCACCAACATGTGGTAACCTTGGGGAAAATGGCCACCAATATGTGGTAATCACGTGGATAATGGCCACCAACATGACGTGGTAGCCACGTGGATATTGGCCACCAACATGTGGTAACCTTGGGGAAAATGGCCACCAACATGTGGTAACCTTGGGGACAATGGCCACCAACATGTGGTAACTTCAGAGATAATATCAACACGTGGTACCCTTGGAGACAGTGGCTTCCAACATGTGGTAACCTCGAGAACAATGGACACAAACACGTGTTAACCTCGAGGACAATGGACACCAATACATGTTAACATCGACGACAATGGCTACCAACATGTGGTAACCTCGGGGTCAATGGCTACCAGCATGTAGTGACTTCAGGGACAATGACCAACGAAAGAGTGGTAACCTCGAGAACAATGGCCACCGAAAGAGTTCGCGATGTCAACATTCTACAACTAAAGAGAGATATAGTTTATTTTGTTGAGATAAGCAACCATTGCCGGAGATTGTCGGAGATTGTCGAGGAATAGCGAAGTAGACACATAAGTCAATATCTGAGTTTTGTTGGCATGTTAGATAGATATGATAGGTTAATAACGTTATAAATTATATATAAAATATTGACTTGGACCACTCGAGATGTGGAAATAAATAAACTCTTATACAGTAAAACCTTTTGTGTTTTATTATAGATTAAAGAGGCCTTCGGCTGAGAACTGAGACAGTAACTAAGTGAGTAAGACGCTGGCTCGCTAGCCAAGCTGTCGTGGGTTCGTCCGCGGTGTTGGCCGAGAAAGTCCAAGGGGAAACTCCGGTGTGGTTTTCTCTTGTCAGTGGTGCAGTTCGGATGGGAAGAAGAACCGGGGTCCCATGTACACATGGGCGTGCACGTAAAAGATCATTTGGCAGTTGGAATTTGATATAAGAGTAGGTCGTAGCGCTGGTGTCCGGGCAAAAGTTCCCTCATAGCACACTACGCCGTATGTCCGTCTTCATTAGCCCAGACGGAGCAGAAGAGTAGGACGTTAACCCCTGAGTCACTCAGTAGGTCCTGTAGTCCAGTCTTGGCGATATGCGTTGTTCGAGGCTCACACGGCAACTTCCGGGTCCCCCGGTTTCCTTACACTGCCAAGGAGCTAATTACTGAAATAAAATTGAACCATGTGTTAGTCTCAAAATGACCTAGTTTGCCCCTCTCTCTCTTTCTCTTTCTCTCTCTCTCTCCCTCGCCCTCTCTTTCTCTCTCTCTCTCTCGTATTAATTCTACGGATTGTCTCTTCAATATATATGGAGGTATAGTGAGAAATGCACCGGACTACAATCTCAAGACTTACCAGCGTGAGTTGAAACTTTTTAAGCATTCTTCATCTTTATTTGTAGGTAATAATAATCTGTATTCGGCATTAGAATATCGAAGAATCCAGACAAAATCAACGAAATCGGAGAATTGGGGTATTCTAATAGATATGTTCTTGATTACAAAACAATCAAACAATGCTCGAAGCCATGATCTGAACAAATAAACCTCCATTTCTTTCTCCCTGTCAGTGAGTTATTTTGTAGTCATGAATTCTTTGCTGTTTAGTAATATTAGTTTTGTTACAACGCGATAGATTTTGCTTTGTAATATTGGCAACTCTTGAAACCTTCTTCTTCATCTATTGATTGGAGGGTTGGATGGCTGAATGGTGAGCACGTGCGCGTTGTATCATAAAGCCTGTGATTAAGTCAATTGGCGTAGTTTCGAATCCCAAATGGATACGAATGCAACTCAAACTGCAATGTGAGTGTGAATCTACTTCCACTTGATCAACCATTTTCTTAATTGCCAGTTTTTTGTTCCATAACGCGACAACCCGACAACCCGACATCACGACAACCCGACAACCCGACAATACGACATTTTTACCCGACATCACGACATTTTTACCCGACATCACGACATTTTTAGTGTCGTAATGTCGGGTAAAAATGTCGTGATGTCGGGTAGAAATGTCGTGATGTCGGGTTGTCGAGTTGTCGGGTAGAAATGTCGTGATGTCGGGTTGTCGGGTTGTCGCGTTGTCGCGTTATGAAAGGCGACATCACGACATTACGACATGATACCAATCAGCCACCATACATGAGCCCTTGTCCTGACTGGTCCTTTCCCCACTTCATCCGACATAGCTGACCCTCTCCACACACCCACCACTTCCTACCTTCCTACAATATAGCTTATTGTCATGAGCCCTTGACGTTGCGGACCCCAGCCCCCCCCCCCCCCACACACACACACACCACTTCATCCGACATAGCTTATTGCCATTGGCCCCTGCAATCTGTTTCACAGAGAATTACTTATGAATTATCTCTGTCACAGATGACTGTCCACAACACGTGCATTAATTTCATGTGGTGTCAGTCATTGGATCAACGGCTCGTGCATTGTTTACGTAACACCTAACTGCTTCGGCAAAAGGATGCATTTTACTCATTTTAAAACCCATTTACACTAAATAGGAAATATTTTTTAACTACAAATACTTCAAATGTCTTTATTTATTTTTCTTATACTTCAAAAAAATGTTTCAGAATTTAATCTGTCGGAGTAAAAAAGTTAATATGCCGAACTCATTAAGTCTCGTCGATATCATGCTTATCAGTAATTGTAGCGGCCAAGCGAATATTTACTGCGGGAGATCAGTTTGGGGCCCTTGTTCTAGCTGCCCCCCCTCCCCCAACACCACTCCATTCGTCGAAGCTTATTGCCACCGTACAGAAAGTATGTCGATAAAGTATAACGTATGATGTTTTGTGGTGTGGGCGGGGATTAATATAAATACAATATTTGATGCATAAAATCATCTATATTGCAATTTGACAGCACAAATGTTTGTAAATCAGGTGGTAGAGACAGTAGTACAACAAGCAAGTCATCACAAGGTGCGGTATGGTGCTAACCTCGGGGACAATGGCAACCAACATGTGGTAACCTCGGGGATAATGGCCACCAACATGTGGTAACCTTGGGGAAAATGGCCACCAATATGTGGTAATCACGTGGATAATGGCCACCAACATGACGTGGTAGCCACGTGGATATTGGCCACCAACATGTGGTAACCTTGGGGAAAATGGCCACCAACATGTGGTAACCTTGGGGACAATGGCCACCAACATGTGGTAACTTCAGAGATAATATCAACACGTGGTACCCTTGGAGACAGTGGCTTCCAACATGTGGTAACCTCGAGAACAATGGACACAAACACGTGTTAACCTCGAGGACAATGGACACCAATACATGTTAACATCGACGACAATGGCTACCAACATGTGGTAACCTCGGGGTCAATGGCTACCAGCATGTAGTGACTTCAGGGACAATGACCAACGAAAGAGTGGTAACCTCGAGAACAATGGCCACCGAAAGAGTTCGCGATGTCAACATTCTACAACTAAAGAGAGATATAGTTTATTTTGTTGAGATAAGCAACCATTGCCGGAGATTGTCGGAGATTGTCGAGGAATAGCGAAGTAGACACATAAGTCAATATCTGAGTTTTGTTGGCATGTTAGATAGATATGATAGGTTAATAACGTTATAAATTATATATAAAATATTGACTTGGACCACTCGAGATGTGGAAATAAATAAACTCTTATACAGTAAAACCTTTTGTGTTTTATTATAGATTAAAGAGGCCTTCGGCTGAGAACTGAGACAGTAACTAAGTGAGTAAGACGCTGGCTCGCTAGCCAAGCTGTCGTGGGTTCGTCCGCGGTGTTGGCCGAGAAAGTCCAAGGGGAAACTCCGGTGTGGTTTTCTCTTGTCAGTGGTGCAGTTCGGATGGGAAGAAGAACCGGGGTCCCATGTACACATGGGCGTGCACGTAAAAGATCATTTGGCAGTTGGAATTTGATATAAGAGTAGGTCGTAGCGCTGGTGTCCGGGCAAAAGTTCCCTCATAGCACACTACGCCGTATGTCCGTCTTCATTAGCCCAGACGGAGCAGAAGAGTAGGACGTTAACCCCTGAGTCACTCAGTAGGTCCTGTAGTCCAGTCTTGGCGATATGCGTTGTTCGAGGCTCACACGGCAACTTCCGGGTCCCCCGGTTTCCTTACACTGCCAAGGAGCTAATTACTGAAATAAAATTGAACCATGTGTTAGTCTCAAAATGACCTAGTTTGCCCCTCTCTCTCTTTCTCTTTCTCTCTCTCTCTCCCTCGCCCTCTCTTTCTCTCTCTCTCTCTCGTATTAATTCTACGGATTGTCTCTTCAATATATATGGAGGTATAGTGAGAAATGCACCGGACTACAATCTCAAGACTTACCAGCGTGAGTTGAAACTTTTTAAGCATTCTTCATCTTTATTTGTAGGTAATAATAATCTGTATTCGGCATTAGAATATCGAAGAATCCAGACAAAATCAACGAAATCGGAGAATTGGGGTATTCTAATAGATATGTTCTTGATTACAAAACAATCAAACAATGCTCGAAGCCATGATCTGAACAAATAAACCTCCATTTCTTTCTCCCTGTCAGTGAGTTATTTTGTAGTCATGAATTCTTTGCTGTTTAGTAATATTAGTTTTGTTACAACGCGATAGATTTTGCTTTGTAATATTGGCAACTCTTGAAACCTTCTTCTTCATCTATTGATTGGAGGGTTGGATGGCTGAATGGTGAGCACGTGCGCGTTGTATCATAAAGCCTGTGATTAAGTCAATTGGCGTAGTTTCGAATCCCCGGTTGTACGTGACAGGGAGTAGGGTCGTCTGTCCAATCTCATGGGTTTTCTGAGGGTCCTCAGGTCTCCGCCCACTGCTAACGACATCTACACGGAAACGAATTATTGCAATACAATTTAACCATATGGTGGTTCCGAAATGACCTAGTTTGTGTCGAGTGGACGTTAAATCCCATTTCTCTCATTCTGTAATGGGGTTTAACGTCCTTGTGTTCTGCCCCTATTGGGATAATGGAGACGGGCATACGCCATACCGTGTGCTATGAGGGAAATTTTGCCCAGGCATCGGCGCTACGGCCTACTCTTATATAGAATTCCAACTGCCAAGGGTACTTTTACGTGCATGTCAATGTGTAACCGGGCCAAATTATACTCGTCGACTACTAGATACGTCGAGCTGTTGCATGATTGTCTTTGTATATTTCTGAGTGTCTAGATTGCCCTGACCTATGTTGTTTCGCGTTAAAATACACTTTCTGCTAAATTAGTCATGGGGAATTCCCCTTGGCAAATTCAATACTTCTTGAGGTCGCGACTTCAATTCCTCATGTGGGTGGAATGTCAAACACGCGATCACGTGACACCCCTGGTGAATACATTGGCTTATACGTTAAAGATCCCTTGGCTGTTTGAATTCGATATAAGAGTAGGCAATAGTGCCACTGTCTCGACAAAATTCCCCTCATAGCACACTGTACGGTGTATGCCCGTCTTCATTAGTCCCGTCAGGGTACAACAGTTGGGTGTTAAACCAAATTTCATTGATCTGCCGTTGGTAATTTTGTTTTTTTTTGTCTTTCAAGATGCATTCTATAACCTTTAAATAGAAAGCTTACAGTGCCAGTTTCAAAATAGATAATGAAAAAGTAATGAATCCAATATAACTTTATTTTGCGCGAGGTTTGGAATGTTTGTCGTTTTGGTGAGAATGGCGTAGTCTTGATTTTCATTGCTACTATTATTACACTAATAAAACAAATCTCTATTATCCATTTTTAAATTAAATGGCTATCGTGTTTCAATCCATTAACAATCACGTCCGTCCGATGATGTAGAGAGTATTTAATTGGCTTCACGTGTGAATAAATGTCTACTGAATGATTGATGTAACATTTAAGTTCAAAAGAAAGAGAGAGAGAGAAATGGGGTTTAACGTCCACTCGACACAAACTAGGTCATTTTGGGACTAACATAGTTTTTCAATTTTTATTTCAATAATTCGCTTGTGCGTAGGGGTCGGTCTTAAGCAGTGGGAGGAAACAGTAGTGCCCGGAGGAAACCCACGAGGTTGAGAAGGCGCCCCTATCTCCATGCCACATACGCTCACACCAGGGCTCGAAACCACAGCCGCAAGCCAGAGTTGACCGGCCAGCTAGAGGTCGAGGCGCGGCACTCTAGACCACTAGACCATCCAAACCCCGCGCCAAAAGAAAGCCCGACACTAGGCAGATTTGACTCTTACATAATGCATCATTAATCCAGCGTTAATTAAAGTTACATTATGGGAGATAAGATAAAGAGATGGCAGTTCTCACTATAATAGTTACAAACTACATAGTGTAAAGGTAATTTGCTAAAAAATTTCAGTCAAATTGATCCACTATTAGCCGAGAAAAAGGCGTTTGAAATATTCACATAGCCTCGGTCATCATTACTCAAATCATTAATATAAACAGCATAGTCTCGATTATCCGCTTGATTGATTTAATTATCAACGGCCATTAAGCGGCATATAGGATTTTAATCCGCCAACATCGAAGGCTAGCCTTGACATCAAGAGTTTATTATGGTCTGGATATGTTAATTAATGTCTAATTGATTATTTAGATAACGTTTCGGGCCTAAAGAAAGACCTGTAATAAGCAGATTTTGCTCTTGCATAATGCTATTTTAATCAATGCAAGTATGTTTAACGTGGCTTAAGCCGTGAGGGGGGATCACGTGGCTAAGTGGGTAATACGCTGCATCGCTAGTATTGAGGTCGGTTGTTCGATCCCTGCATTAGTCGAGAAAGTCCATCCAGATTTTCCGGCGTGGTTTCCTCTTGCCAGTGATGCAGGGCGGGGGGGGGGGCTGACGAGGACAACTGTCTAGTCGTTCGGAAGGGACGAAAACCCGAGGTCCCGTGTACAAGTTGGCTTGCACGTAAAATATTGCTTGGCAGTTTGAATTCGATATAAAAGTAGGTCGTAGCGCCGCTCTCCGGGCAAAATTTTCCCTCATAGCACACTGTATGGTGTATGCCCGTCTTCATTAGCCCAGTTTAGGAGCAGAACAGTAGGACTCCCTCACCGGGAAGTTCAAAGTTAGCGACAATGTGGCAGCTCTATTTCTTTACTGCTTCCCGCAAGATAGGTTGTCATGATTTTTCGATGTGGTTACATCTCGCCATTCGTGCAGAACGGGAAAACGTCCAGTTGTATTGATGGGTCGAAAATCAGAATTTCCTGCGTGTACTGATTGACGCACACATAAAACCCAAGTTTCCTGCGTGGACTGGTTAGCGCACACAAAAAACCCGAGTTTCCCACGCGTGCAGGTTGACGTACACATAAAACCCGAGTTTCCCACGTGTGCTGGTTGACGTACACATAAAACCCGAGTTTCCCACGTGTGCAGGTTGACGTACACATAAAACCCGAGTTTCCCGCGAGTACTGGTTTCGTACACACGAAAGACCTTAAATTTAGACAACAGAAATTATATGAAAAGTTGACGTGAACTATGTTGTCCATATTCTTTAATAAGTGACATTTAGTAACTGGGCAGATATACACACATACAGCTACTGATTTATTTAGGCGACGTTTCGAAGGATGTTCTCTCAACGTTTTGATGCTAATACTATGTATGCTGTCCATGCAAACCTTTCATCATAGCGAAAGAGAGAGAGAGAGAGAGAAATGTGGTTTAACATCCACTCATTTCAGGACTAACATATGGTTTTAATTTTATTTCAATAATTCGCTTGCGCGTAGGGGTCTTTAGCAGTGGGAGGAAACCGGAGGACCGGGTAAAAACCCACGATGTTGGACCCTACTCCTTGTCACGTTCAATCGGGGATTCGAAACCACACCAGTTGACTCAATGACATTTCATCATGGCACGCCGAAAAGTAGGACGTTAAACCTTACTTCAATGTAGATATATTTTGTTTATTTACTCGCGTGTCACTTTAAAGTAGGGTTGTTTGTAGTTGTATTTATTTAATTTGATTGGTAATATATGTGTGGAGAAAGCCATTAGTGTGTAGAGGTCCTGCTGGGCTAACATCTGTTACAACGTACTAGTAACTATATATAGCCACTCGTATATCCCCACTAAATCTGCTCAAATCATTTAACTTTAAACAACAAGTTAGACACACGACAGGGGGGTGATGGGGGGAAGAGGACGGAGTCGAATCATACGATATACATACAAGCTCCCTGGTTTCTGTCTGCCGTTATTGTGTTCGAATTTATACTAGGACAAAATATATTATTTAATAATTCATATTGCCAAATATTTTCCAGCTATTAAACTGTTTCCAGAATCTTCTAAATGTCAATGTTTGGAAATGTTATAGGCCTACTGCCATTTTAGACGAATAAAAGTAATTCTTGAAAAATCGTGAATTCGGTTTTGAAGAGAAATTCACTAAAAAAAACTGAGACTATTTTCATCTAATATATATATGTTATGGTCATAATAAAATAAACTTGTATGCTAAAATTGTCTTTGGCCTCCATACCTTGTAATTATTTAATGTCAACCCCTATGTCCGCCGTTGCTATTTCAGCACGTTAATAACACGTTTACTGCACCGACCGCGACTATCTTGAAATATAATGTTTTTAGTAATAATTTCCCGTTCGTTTCCAACAGCTACCGTGAATTGCACCTTGTAAGTGGGGCCGGTCAAAGACAAACGTGTAGTCGATCGGGTGGGTCGAAAAAAAAGAGGTCTTGTGTATACATTGGTGTGCACGTAAAAGATCAATTTGCAGTTGGGATTCGATTTCGATATAAGAGTGAGCCATAGTACCGCTGACCGGGCAAAATTTCACACTGTATGCCTGTCTTAAAATAGCCCAGTTGGATCCGAACAGTAGCACGTTAAACCCCATTTCATGTCATTTCATGTTTTCCCAATAGAAAGTAGTAAATATTGAACTTACTCGGGTAATCACAACTCTAATTCATGTCAAGTGGACATTAACACACACACCCTCTCTCTCTCTCTCTCTCTCTCTCTCTCTCTCTCTCTCTCTCTCTTCACAACTGTAATTCTGAGTGCATAAATAATACCACCAATGTTTAATTTGATTAAGGTCGAGTTGTAAAGACGCGAAAAAATAAATTCATTTAAATGGATCGAGACCACCAGATGTCATTTTTTAACTATATTTATCAACTTTCTCTCCGTTTTCTTTTTATAATTAAATGGTCTAGAACAAAAATACACGTTTCTCGCCGGTATAGCTGAATATTCGTGATTTTGAGGCGGATGGATAACAGCGTTAGGTGGTTTGGGTATCTCAAGATTGCCATAAGGAACCTTATATATGTTTTTGACAAAGACTTTGCTACATTTGTGTTAGAAAAAATCAACCCAGAGAACTATTGGGAACTATTGGGAACGATTGGAACAGAGTGACGAGAATATTAACCTTGAAATCGATGGGAGGATCTATGGTGACCTGTGACCCATTACGTCATCACTTCATACAAGGATAAATAATAATGTGATGAAAACCGGGACTGTTATAATGACGTCTACATCCGATCTACTGGTCAGACTACGGAATGCAAACACAGGAATAGGAAGTGGTATACAATGGTGTGGAGAGAGAGAGTGTGTGTGTGTGTGTGTGTGTGAGAGAGGGAGAGAGAAAGAGAGAGAGAGTGAGAGAGAGGATGGAGTTTAACGTCCACTCGAGACAAACTAGGTCATTTTGAGACTAACATATGGTTCAATTTTATTTCAATATTTCGCTTTCGCATGGGGGTCATTCGCAGAGAGAGGAAAGAGGGGGACCCGGAGAAAACCCACGAGGCTGGACAGGTGATCTTACGTGAGTACAACCAAGGTATCCAACCCACGTCAGTTGACCCAATGAAAAACCTTATGCCACAAGGCGCACGTGCTAACCATTCGGCCATCCACCCGCATATGTTAATACAGGACATTTTGCCTGTAAAGCGGAATTTCCGCCCCTTTTTCGTCGAATTTCAACTGTCGAGGGTTCTTTTACGTGCACGTTAACGCGTACACGGGATCTACATATTTCATACGATCCGACCGACTAGACACTTTTCGTGGCCAGACCCTCG
The DNA here is from genome assembly GCA_963678685.1 of Patella ulyssiponensis. Taxonomy (NCBI): domain Eukaryota; kingdom Metazoa; phylum Mollusca; class Gastropoda; family Patellidae; genus Patella; species Patella ulyssiponensis. The sequence goes on along the minus strand of OY783232.1, from coordinate 57,798,187 downwards.
GAATCAACGCAGAAAAACACCCAGTTGGAAACAGAGTTAGATCCCTTGATTACCGTGTCAGCGTCTGAGCCACAAATAGAAATGAGTGTTTAACTTCCCAATTTGTTTCTAGTTGAAGTCTATGTTTTCGTGACAAACTTTAAAAAAACGACTCAAATTGTTGAAATATTCCTCGCTCTATCACGTACTTCACTTGCTTAACTATTATAACTTGGCGCGAGCCGTGTGTTGAAATGTCGAGAATTTGAGAAATAGTTTTTTAAAGAAGAAAGGTTCATTTTTATTTTTTTTTTTTTAAAAAAAAGGAGAAAAAAAGCAGCCATGTTAAATAAACGGCGAGAAACAGTATAGTATGAGTTGTCGGCTTAAGAATTGAGGAAATCGACGGCAATCTTTTTACAAAAATAAACGACATTCGAATGATTACACTACACGATAGCAGAGATCCCATGCCGGCGGCCATTACAATATCTACAGCAAGCAACAACCCATTTTGAATTCAAATTCAAGCTGGCGGTGATAATGAAGGCGGAAAGAATAATATTTATACGAGGATTGCAAGTCAATAGACGTAGACGTTAATTAAAACCAACTAAACATGACTGACCTGTTGATGTTTGACCATACAACGACGTGGATACCTCATTTTAAAGGGACAGCGTTACAGATTCGTAATTTTAAAGGGACAACGTCACAGGTTCGTCATTTTAAAAGGACAACGTCACAGGTTCGTCATTTTAAAGGGACAACGTCACAGGTTCGTCATTTTAAAGGGACAACGTCACGGGTTCGTCATTTTAAAAGGGACAACGTCATTGATTCGTCATTTTAAAATGACCACGTCACAGGTTCGTCATTTTAGAGGTACCACGTCACTGGTACCATTTTAAATTATTCGATACCTTTTTTAATTTTAATTTTCTAAAAAAATCCCTTAAAGTTGACTTCCCATTAATATTTTAGTATAGGACTGAACATAAAGAATACCTTAATATTTAAACACTAAAACAGAGAAATAAACGATTATATCAAATTTGATAATTTTGTGATTATTTTATTTTTTCAGTCGACAGTATGAATCTTCTAGACGTCAAGGTAAGTCAGCGGGTTATAGAACAGCTTCGGAACTCCGCATAATAAAATCCCTTAGACGTAGAAGTGTTGGAAAACTGTGAAGAGATGCCTTTAAGTCTATATAACAGTATAAATCCTCTCTAAACGTCGTAATAAGCCAGCAGGTTATAGAAAAGCTTCGGAGTTTGACATAATACAAATCCTTTAGAGGTAGAAGTAAGCTAGCAAGTTCAGATCTCTGTATAATTATCAGTAATATTATCAGACAAGAAAATAACTAGTTAGAACAAAATTAAAAACAAAATTAGGAACAATAATAAAATAAACTCATATGAAATATAATAAGGATATATAGAACGGAGTAAGGATATATGTAACATAATAAGGATATATAGAACAGAGTACGGATATGTAGAACACAGTAAGGATATACAGAACATACTAAGGATATATGGAACGGAATGAGGATATATAGAACATAATAAGGATATATGGAACATGTTAAGGATATTTGGAATGGAAAAATGATATATAGAACTGGATAAGGATATATAGAACAGAGTAAGGATATATAGATAACGGAGTAAGGATATATTGAACGGAGTAAGGATATATAGAACAGGGTAAGGATATATAGAACGGAGTAAGGATATATTGAACGGAGTAAGGATATATGGAACGCGGGATAAGACTATGGATCGTAGAAAGAAACTGTGAAACTTATTTGTTCAAGTTAAATGAAAATGATGTAAAAGGAGGAAGTGGATGGTATAAATATTTAAATTAAGTCTATGTACTATACACGTTTTGTTTTTACGACATTTTGTGTGAGTGTGTGGCATATGAACTAGATGTGTGATATAGCGAGGGTGTTTTTATATTTACTCGCCAAATAGCTGTGTAGTGTACACATCATAATGACCGGCTTTACTTCCATAAATACGGTGCGCTGTTTGTTAACGTCGGTCAGTTTCTAAAAACAAACAGCGGTTTTACTAGTGGTTTTATAGTCGACACTTAACTCTCGCGAACCTGGTCAGCTGTTCAACAAACACTCTTCTAGCCATCAGCTATCCAGTCGACTTGCTAGTTTCTAGATCCTCGAAACACGTGTGTGGTGGAGTGCTATGTATTCGTCCCATATAACACTATCCTCGTTTAATATCACATTGGTGCGGGCAATCGCGGAAGGATAAACTCAAGTAAAGGTGTGAATAAGTTTTAATTAATGGATTTAATTAATGGTGGTGTATTTATCAACTTTAAGACGAATATGGATTATAAATTTCTGTTTATAACTTGCACGGTTATTGTAACGTGATTTCAACATTCTTCAAGTTCTAAGTTTCAATCATTACAAAAGCTGGGACCCTACTTCAAAAATTAATTTTATTTCTAAAGTGGTTATTTCGGTGAAGTAAGGAAAGCTGAACATCCCCATTTATAAACACGCGAAGCGATAATGAAGCAACATGAGTGTTTTGTTTTTAAACATCATATAAATCTTCGCTCGATTTGAAAATGTGCGATTTGTGTTTAGCTTTTCTAACAAAAACTAGTCACATAATTGTGAAAATTATCGAAACATACACGAAGTAATTTACAATGAAGAATTTTGGTTTTGTATTTACTCTGATTTATGGATTAGATTTACTCGAGTTTTAGAGATTTTTAATGGTATTTAATGGTATACAGTGAATCACTGATAAACAGCGATACGAACGATATTTGTACGTTATTATCGGCTGACAAGAATTTCGTAACGGATAACCGTTTTAAAAATATGTAAGTTTATTAGAAAATAGTTTTAGATGGACACAAATTATCTGTGCAATTTTATAGATTTATAAAAATATCTTATTGTTTTTTTAGCAACGTAAACCTTTATGATAATTAATTTTCATTTAGAGAACAGATTCAATCTACTGGATTTTCATGGAAGGATGATACACGCTGTTTCTTGAATTATACGTGATTCGTTTTTATCCGGGAATTTTGTTTGTTTAAATCCAAGGAATATTGTGATTATTGATATTAAAATCCTTGAGTTTTGTGAAATGGAATAAAATAGGAAAAAAAGATCGAAGAATAAGACAACCATTTATAGACAACGGAACATAGATCACCAGATTTTTATTACCAGGAAAACATAGAGTTGAATGAAACTCTGCAGAGAAGAACTTGACAGGGACTATTTTGTTACGGATATTTTCGCGTCGTATATAAGGAATATATAATATTGTGCTGCAGTGGTGTGATGTTCCGATGTGATATATGAAAGTTAGTGCCCTTACAACTTGTCAAAATTTATAGGAATATAGTAAGGTTTGATTTAGAAGATTGAAACAAAAATAAGGGCCGGGTAATGTCTGGACGTTGATGTTCGTGGATACAAATGTACAGTATGTTTTTGCGGGTTTTAGTGTGTGTTATAGGATTAGTTTGGGTGATTGAATCAAGAGGTCGAAATACACGTAAACTCGCTCTCTGGATCGACAAAAACCAAGTTGGGATTATAGCAGGTTAGTTTTTATTTCTACTTTTATTTTATTTTACATACAACGTTTGTGTGCTCTCTGTCCCCTGGGAACACAATCCCGAAACACACAAGATAATAAGTGCTCAGTAAAATCATGAAGCAATTAAAGGCTTGGCCTTTGGGGGCGTTTTTCTTTTTATTTTGCTGGAACAATAATAGTTTATACTATGATCTTATCAGATGTGGGAAAATATAATGTACAAAATTTATTCTGTGATATTTTTCCAAAACCTCTTTCAGCCCCTATTTCCTGTGTAGCATCACATTCCACGAGATTTTGATACAATGTTTTTGGTCCAATATCTTGTGGTGAAACACCCTGTCCGAAAATCTTGTGGAATCTTGTCCATAAGTTCAATATCTTGTGGAACTGTTGTAGAACTCTTGTAGAACTCTTGTGGTGAAAAGTTCCACTCAAATGCCCCCCCCCCTCCCCAACCTTGCAATGAATGATAAAGGACTGCATTCTTCTGGGGATCAAATAATGGTTGTGATGAATTGAAACCCCTATATTCCTATTATTAAATATAGATTAAAATTGGATATATGAAAACCAGTGCCCTTAAGGAATATAGTAAGCCTAATTAAAAATATTAAAGCACAAAATAAGGATCAGATAATGTCTGCACGTTGATGTTCGTGGATACAAATAAAATATAATATAAATCCTTTATTAATGAAAATAAGCGGAATAGCTCGCCTTTTAATTTTATGTACCATCCACTATTATTTCCTCAGTTTTCTTAAACAACTTTAGCTGGAATTCTTTGGAATCTTATTATAGACAAATCGTGTCTAAAAGCACTTACTATTGTAATTTGATTGTATAGAAAGTCAATATTCAAATTCAAAAGAAAGATATTGTAATTTTTATCAATTATGTTCGTTGAAATACATAAACAGTCCAAAATGAACGACAGTCGTGTACACGCTTAGTTCATTGAAGACATTTTTATTATTATTATTATTAATATTTTGTCGTTTGTGAATCAACCATTAAAGTTTTGAGTTAGAGGTTTAGCTCCTTTAAACATATATTATGCAAGAGACATATCTACTTATTGCAATAATTAGACAATACTCAACTGACATCGTTAGCCTGCAATAATTGGCGGATTGGAATACATATTTAAAAAATAATTAAATCAATAAATGGATAATCGGGACTGTTTTTATCGTACCGACTTTAGTAATTATGATCGAGGCTAGCCTAAAATTCAAAAGCTAATAACTCATTTGACTGAAATCTTTTGCATATTATTCGATTTTTAACTATTATAGCGAGAACAGTCAATTCGTTAACGGGTCTCCCATAGTGCCCCTTTAAATATATTACCTAATGTCTATTCTTTCCCACAGTGTTGTTCTGTGGGCCTTTTCAATATTTATTTTAGTTTCGTATGTGTTTCTATACTAGTTGCCATACTCAGTATGAAGAACACATTACTAAAAGTAGTAGTAAAATTGTTTTTTTCAAAGACATGATAATCAAGATACGACAAACCCGTGGACAAAAACACACGCACACACAGTGCAAGCAATGAACAACAAACCCGTGGACACAACAAACACGCGCACATACATTACAAGCAAAAAACAACAAACTAATGATTTTCCAACTGACTTTATTGTTAATTCTCGTCTCTTAGACCGGCTCCAACTTTTCCCCAAATTCTCGTTGGGTAGACGGTTTTCTTCCACAAATGAAGCAACATGTGACAAATTCTTGCCCAAAAGCATGTATGGGGTTTAACACGAAAAACTTGCTATACACAAACTGGAAGTAAAGACAACTAAACTTGCCATTTTCGGTCCTACATTTCAACCTAACCAACCTACCGACTCTCTTATTCTTCGTGGCAAGGTGTAGGGCCGAATCCCCGGTTGTGCGTGACAAGGAGTAGGGTTGCCTGTCCAACCTCGTGGATTTTCACCGGGTATTCCGGTTTCCTCCCACTGCTAAAGACCCCTACGCGCAAGCGAATTATTTAAAAATAAAATTAAACCATATTTTAGTCCTGAAATGACCTAGTTTGTGTCGAATGGACGTTACCCCCCCTCTCTCTCTCTCTCTCTCTCTCTCTCTCTCTCTCTCTCTCTCTCTCTCTCTCTCTCTCTCTCTCTCTCATATTCTTCCGCCTCAAAATCATGACTGTTAATGTTCTTCCCATGCTTATATTTTAAAAAAAGATAAATAAAAAGAACGTCTTTTAATTTTACAATAACAGCAAAATGTTGAAGGGGCATTATGAGAGATTACTGTTCTAGCTATAATAAAAAAAAAAGTAAAAAACGGAAATAGAATAATATGTTGAAAATTGCTGTCAAATTGTTCGACTTTGAACCGAGATATTAGCGTTTGAATATAGGGTAACCTCGATCATCATTGCTAAACTCAGTACAATAATAAAAAAAAAAAAGACTCGATTGTCCATTTTTACGTTTAATTAATAATTTTAAAAACAATATATTTCAATCCGCTCAATATGAGTGTAATGGCATCGAGGATTGGCTATGGTCTGCATAAGTTAAATAATGTCTAATTAATATTTCAGACCTGCAAAAGGCAGATTCAGCAATGGCATCGAGAGGTGATTATGGTTTGGATAAGTTGAATAATGTCTAATTAATAATTCAGATTTAGGCCTTGCATAATGTATAAACTACACTTTATTTTAATTTTATTCTCTATATATATCTGTTTTATCACGGGGGTTGGGATGGCCTAGTGGTCTAGAGTGCCGCGCTTCGACCTCTAGCTGGCCGGTCACCTCTGGCTTGCGGCTGTGGTTTCGAGCCCTGGTGTGAGCGTATGTGGCCTGGAGAAAAGTTATAGAAACACATTAAATATTTGTTAGCGGAACTATTCGGTTTTTCAAACTTGAGAATGGGAATAAAAAATACGTCCAACGATTTTCATATTGGGTTTTTAAACTTGAGAATGGAAAATAAAAAATACGCCCAACGATTTTCATATTGGGTTTTTAAACTTGAGAATGGAAAATTACAAATATGTCGACGAATTCCGCCCAACGTTTTTCATACCACCCCCTTGGATATTTCTGTTGTTAAAACCAAGATGTGTTTTAACCAGTGACTGGCGTTTGACAGTTGTCTAAGTTTTCTTGAAAACATTGTGTGGTCCTCGACAGACATATTCTATATTTTAGTGCATTTCTCCTATCAGGTGGAGGTGTTGGATGGCCGAATGGTTAGCGTGTGCGCGCTGTATCGTAAGGCCTGTCATTGAGTCAACTGGCGTGGTTTCGAATTCCCTGTTGTACGTGACAAAGAGTAGGGTCGCCTCGTGGGTTTTCTCTGGATTCCCTGATTTCCACCCACTGTTAAAGACCCCTACACGCAAGCGCATTATTGAAATAAAATTAACTGAATCATGTGATAGTCCTCAAATTACCTAGTGTTGACGTTAAACCCAACAGTGGTTTTGTCTACGGTCCTTGCGGAATATAACTCGACAATGGATCTACGGTGCTAAAATTTTGAACGAAGGAAGATTCTCATCTCAAACATAAAGTTAACTTTTGTTGTTGACCCGAATAAAAATGGATGCTAAATGTTCTGTGTGAGGGAGAAAAGGATGGTTTAACGTCCGCTCGACACACACTAGGTCTTTCGGGGCCAACACATTGTTCAATCTTATTTCAACAATTCGCTGGCGTGTAGAGGTCTTTAGCAGTGGGTGGAAATCGCAGGACCCGCATAGAGAAAACACACGTGGTTTGGACAGGAGACCCTACTCCTTGTCACGTACAACCGGGAAATCGAAACCACGACTGCTGTCTAAATAACAGCGCGCACATGCTAACATTTCGGCCATTGAACCCCCTTCAATATTATGTTCATTCCGTTCATTCTTATGGTCAACTCATGAAAACAACGATAAAATAAAGTGAAATGTGTGTATTATTTTAACTCGACTTTATGGTGTTTAGTCTGTTATAACAGAGATGTTTGATCGTCTCAATCAAAGGATGCCGACAGGTGAAACATCTTGATAATAAATACTTTCAATATGTGTACAGCGTTAATGGGATATCATTATGTCTTCGTTAAATCGGATGTGACGTAATATGACGCCACTGTTACGTCATAGATATAACATTCTTTCGATCTGATAATGTTGTTACGTATAGGCCTGCTGACCACTAACGAGTCACTTTGGAAAACATTCATGAGTTTTGGGCACGGATTTAAGAAGACCAAATAAGTGCCCCTGTGATCAAGTAAGCCCCCTCCCCCTACTCCTAAGGTTCACAAAAAGTATTAACAAATTCAAATTAACTTCTTTCCAGCAAAAAATTATATATATGTTCTAGCGGGATGTTCAGTGTTATTTTATGCATTTTTTACGTATTTTGTTGACCTTCATTGTGTCTTATAGTTGTGATTTGTAGGATTCGGGTTTTTTTAATTGATCGTCCACCTCTTGGTACACCAGATAATGCCGAAGTATGTTTTATAGGCTATCACGTGATTAGTGATATTATATCTGATTATCCTTCATCTTTAGTATTAAACATACATTATGCAAGAGCTAAATTTGCCTATTGCAGCTCTTTTTGAGGACTGAAATGTTATCTAAATTATTAATTAGATATTAATTGAATAATCCATGCCATGACCAACTATTGACGTCATCGCCAGCCGGCAATATTTACTGGATTTGAACCCGATCTCCTGTTCTACGCTCATTGATGATTAAATCCAAAACTGAATAATCGAGACTATGTTTTGACTAGTAATGATGATCGATGCTAGACCTAAAATTCAATTCCCTAATACCTCATTTCAGAGTGGATCAATTATGTAGGTTTTAAAGCGAGAATTTCATATTTTCTAAGAAAGTCAAAACATAATTATTTCTATGTCTTTTGCTCAATGGATTGTCAACTCACTATTATACGATAATATGCATTATTTCCCACACTTTCAAGTGAATCACCCCGGAAATAATAACACAATTACCTCCTTTGTTTTTCTATCCACCCCATGCAACAGCTATCTTCAAACATTTAAATTTGAAGTTGAAAATAATATTTTTGTCAATTTTTCAACTGGCAACAGTGAATTATAGGATTAATAGGATTATTCTTTGACAAGGTAGGACTGCTTATAGTTAACATCTTTTTAAGACTTTATTTTAATACATTTTAAAAATATAACTTAATAATATGAAATTGCAACTTTAACTATTATAGTGAAAACTGCTAGCTCTTTATCTCCCAAAATGTCCCTTTAATTCACATTGTTTGACTGTGAGATGTTATTAGTTAAAGTTCCAATTTCTTATTTTCTAAGAAAGTCAAAACATAATTATTTCTATGTCTTTTGCTCAAAAGGTTGTCAACTCACTATTATACGATCATGGGCAAAATTTTTGGGCATTAGAAAGGCTGACACAGGCTGATTGAGGAAATAGTTACTCAATTACCTCCCTTGTTTTCCCATTCCGCTCCATGGACGGCCATCTTCAAACGTTTGAATTTGAAGTTGAAAATGATATTTTTGCCAATTTCTCAACTGGCAATAGTGAATTATAGGATTAATAGGATTATTCTTTAACAGGGTAGGACTGTTTATAGGTTCAATCTATTTTAGGGCTTTATTTTAATACATCTTAAAAATATAACTTAAAAAAGATGCTATTGGAACTTTAAGCACTGAATGATCAGCGTTACTTTTTGATTTGAATCCCTGATAACTATGCGTGAGATACTGGTATTAAACGAGAGTGACAGATAATATCGATACATTGGTTGTATCCAATACCGTTGGCTTTGTTGCATCCAACTGTTTTCTTGGTTATACTCATTATCGTTACCCTGGATATAGTCAACTGCTACCTTGGCAATCTGTTTCACAGAGAATTACTTACGAATTATCTCTGTAACGGATGACAATTCCACAACACGTGCGTTGACTGCCAGCCTCGTAGTCTTTGGCTCAACGGCTCGTGCAATGTTTACTTAACACCTAACTGCTTCGGGCAAAATGATGCATTTTACTCATTTTAATACCCATTTACACTAAACAGGAAATAATTTTTAACTACAAATACTTCAAACGTCTTTATTTATTTTTCTTTTACCTCAAAAAATGTTTGCGAATTTAATTTGTCGCAGTAAAAAAGTTAATATGCCGTACTCATTAAGCCTCGTCGATGTCATGCTTATCAGTGATTGTAGCGGCCAAGCGAATATTCACTGCGAGATCAGTTTGCTACCTTGGTTATAGCATCCTCACCTTGGTTACAGATAATTGTTACCTTGGTTACGGGCAACTGCTACCTTGGTTACAGCCAACTGCTGCCTTGGTGTGGAGACATAATTTTTGATATTTAACTACAAATAACACATCTTGCCACATAATATCATCAAACGCACAAAAATAAAATAACATAAAAAAAACTACGAAGGAATAAAATGAATATCTATTTTCCATTTCCGCTGTAATTTGTTGATTTTCTATAGATACAAGATGGAGGGTGACAACTGACATCCCGAAATTTTAAAAAAGTGTCGTTAAAGCGCGATCACCTAGATTAAAGGAAAATTTGATATCAGATAAAACACTTTTTATGTGTAATAAAAATTCTTAAAATTATTTGAAACAGTTATGAAAGTTAGTGGCGATATTTGATAAGAAAGGAAAAAAAACCAAAAAACCGGAGTATGAGAATCTAAGATTTGGAAATAAGAAATAAGCGAAGAGCATGATAGGCATTTAAGATACAGGAACATTGAAATTGTCGCTCTGTTCTATTAATTAGTAGATAACCATCCCCTGGTTTGGGTGATTTTTTTTTATTATTTGCTGTCCCATTTTATATTACATGTAAACTATATCTTATTTTGATTAGTCGTTTGGAAATTAAAAAAATTATTAAACATTTATTACCGCATTTGTGTCACCAAGAGCGACATTGGCAACAATATTAATTTAGTCACCTGTATTGGCAAGATATTACCTATTCAATTCGTATCCAGATAATTCTTTCCATAACGTTTGGGTTTTTTTTTAAAATTTACAGATATAATTAGCAAGAGCTAAAGCGGCCTATTGCATGTTTTTCTTTAGGCCTGAAATGTTGAATAAATTATTAATTAAGACATTAATTAACTTATCCAGACCATAATCAGCTCTCCATACAATCGTATGTGTTCGATTATCACTGGATTTGAATCGATCTGCTGCTCAACACTAGGCCTAGAAATTTAATTTGACAGAAATTCACAGCATATTCCATTTACATGATCTAGGTTTTAAACACATTGCACACGTTAGTCTCTTTTACGAGATATTAAAATGATTTTACACCCACTCCCTTTTAAAAATTGAATTCTTACTTAGAAAGTATATTATTAGATTAATAGGATATTATACCAGATAAATGCAACATTTAGTCCAGAAATATAATAAGACTTTTTGAAAATCCATTTATTATATTCTTTGTATTTTTATTACTTTTTTTGTTTTGTTTGTATGTTAATCATCAAATTGACCATGTAAATTGTTTGGCTGAAAATAAATAACTTGTCTACTGTTGCCAAAAACGAACAAACTCGTTCATTTCCATTCCTGTCTTTCGTGTTTGATGTTAAATGTTCTATCTAGAGAGAGAGAGAAATGGGTTTTAACGTCCACTCGACACAAACTAGGTCATTTTGGGACTAACATATGGTTTCAATTTTATTTCCATAATTCGCTTGCGCGTAGGGGTCTTTAGCAGTGGGAGGAAACCGGAGTGCCACATACACTCACACGAGGGATCGAAACCACAGCCGCAAGCCAGAGGTGACTGGCCAGCTAGTGGTCGAAGCGCGGCACTCTAGACCACTAGGCCATCCCAACCCCCCGATTTCTATCTAAGTTTTCTCCAGGTTCTCCCGTATCCTCCTACACCTAAAGACCACTATATGCGTCTTCATTAGACCTGTAAAATACCCCCTCCCCCCGCTCTTGGATGGTTGATCTTGCTTCTAAAATAGACCCCTAGGCGCAAGCTAATTATTGAAATAAGATTGAACCCCATGTTAGTCCCGAAATGGCATGGTTTATGTCGAGTGGACGATTAACCCTCCCTCTCTCTCTCTCCCTTTCTCCTCGTCTGTCTATCTGTCTGTCTGTCTCTCTCTCTCCCCCCCTCTCTCTCTCTCTCTCTCTCTCTCTCTCTCTCTCTCTCTACCTGAATCATAGAATGTTTAACTTGTATTATGTTAAACTGTTTCAATGGCATTTAGTAATTGAACTAGAGTATACAGGTCAAAATTCTATGGAATACAATTACTGCTTATTACTGAGCGACGTTTCGACTAGGCTTCTCTAGTCGTTATCAAGCAATGATAAAATCTAAAAATAAGACAAGTCAATATATACATGTACATAACAATACACTCTCAATGCTGACAAAACAGGGATCTCCCTTAATTTGCACGTACCTAAAAGAAATCTAATTTAATTAAGGATTAGATTTCTTTTAGGTACGTGCAAATTAAGGGAGATCCCAGTAATAAGCAGTAATTGTATTCCATAGAATTGTGACCTGTATATTGTATTATGTTGAGGTGTATCTGATGACATCAGACTTAACTCCCTACTCTTCTGCACCGACTAGCTTAATGAAGACGAGTGTATCTAATATCTAGGTTTTCTATCTAGAATATATCAATCATAAAAAAATCAGAGAAATAAAGAGGACGGACGGAATGTTTTCTCCCCTTCTGTATCGCCATCTGGGTTGCTAATTAACACAATGTGCTATGTAGATTAAAATATTGGGCGAGAAGTGAAGGGTTTTTACAGTGAGTAGATTGCGAACATATGTTGGAAGTATTGTCTTGAGAATCTACGAGTCGTAGTCATATTTATTTGTAATTTAGTTGGTCAAATAAACTCCAGTAGAATAGCAGCCAATTTGATCCAGTTGGCGTGTAATAAACTCACTGTAAAATGGTCCATGTTAAATTAACATGGCGGGATAGATAGCGGAATGGTCTGTCATTGAATCATATGGCGTGGTATCGAATCCCCGGTTGTACATGGCAACGAATGGGCTTGCTTGTCCAACCTCGTGGGTTTTCTCCTGCGCGCAAACGAATTATTATCCCACTTTTCTCTCGTTAAATAAACAAGGTTTGAATTAACAAGGGTACTGTTTATGTGATGTTGTTGTGAATATTAAAGGCGGAAGGATCGGGGTGTGTGTTTGTTGCGGGGGTGGGGTGGAAATAGAGTCATTTGATTTCACGCAGAACAAAATTGAGAATGCTCAAGCCTTGATGAATAGATAATGGATATGAATAGATATACAGTATAATAGATATGAGAGAGAGAGAGAGTGACAGAGAGAGAGTGAGTGAGAGAGAAAGATTGAGATAGAGAAATGGGGTTTAACGTCCACTCGATACAAACTAGGTCATTTCGGAACTAACATATGATTTAATTTCATTTCAATAATTCGCTTGCGCGTAGGGGTCTTTAGCAGTGGGGGGAAACCGGAGGACCCGGAGAAAACCCACGAGGTTGAACAGACGATCCTACTTCTTGTCACGTACAACCGGGGATTCGAAACCACGCCATTTGACTCAATGACAGACTTTACGATACAGCACGCACGTGCAAACCATTCGGCCATCAAACCCCACAAATATGAATAGATATATAAATTTAAACTGATATTTAAATTGATATTTAACGCGGCAATTTCATATTTTTAAGTTATATTTTTAAAATATATTAAAATAAAGCCTTAAAATAGATGGTATCTATAAACAGCCCAACCTTGTTAAAGAATAATCCTATAATTCACTATTGCCAGATGAGAAATTGGCAAAAATATCACTTTCAACATTAAATTCAAACGTTTGAAGATAGCTATTGCATGGGGGGAATAGGAAAACAAGGAGGTAATTGTGTTATTATTTCCGATGTGAAAGATGTTTCAGTGTGGAAAATAATGCCTATGATTGTATAATAGTGAGTTGACAACCTATTGAGCAAAAGACATATAAATAAATATGTTTTGACTTTCTTGGAAAATATGAAATTCCCGCTTTAAATAAACATATAAATAAATATAAATAGGTATAAATAGATATATAAATAAAATAAGTATGTGAAGTGATTTATGAATAGAAATAGGTAAATAAATGATAGATCTGTCGTCTGTGTAAAAACGTGGGTTCGGTCCAGCTTTTGTAAGCGACACGGAATTTTGTCTCTTGCTCACCCGTGTGGGTTCCATCCGGCCATGTTGTTCGGCTTCCCCTCCACTGTTATCAATATATCAGATGTTAGTATGACGGGGTTAACAATGTTGAGAGGACGTTAAACCCATTCCTGATTCCTGACATCAGTAGTGGGATGGTCAAAGATGAAATAATCTTGTTGTTAAATCAATACACAATAGCGCAGGGATTGACACCAGGAGGCAAACATATGGTAATTTTCAGTTCTCTGAGTTGCGTGGGTGGAGGGGTTGGGGTGGTAATATAGGATAGCCGCCAGGAGGCAATTAACGGACGGTAATTTTCAGTTGTTTGAGTTGCGTGGGTGGAGGTGTTGGGGGTTGAGGTAATATGAGATCGCCGCCAGTAGGCAAACAGATGGCAATTTTCAGTTCTTTTGAGATGTGTGGGAGGAGGTAATGGGATGGGGAGGTATTATGGGCGTGGTGGGTATTATTATATATGGGTGAATGGGTGTTGTAATATGGCGTGGGTTATAGTGTCGAATTTGCCCAGATACCGGTGTATCCTCCCACTTTTCTTCCAATGAACGGCTGTTTTTCTTCGACCAATAAACAAACATTTGACCTTGATTCTGTTTAGAGAGTGAGAGAATTTGATCTTATGGAACGATTGTAGTCCCCATCATGGAAAGCAATGGTCGATCAAAAAGGTCAATATAAAATACTATTCTGATAACATATATAGGCTACATTTCTTGCCGTTTATTCTATTAAATTTCTGTGAAGTTTTGATAATTCCACATATTGCTTAGTGAAATATTCAGTATATCTGTTAAACGACAACCTGACAAACGGCCATTGTACCAACCCGGATAATGAAAACGTTATGTTCAAAAAATTAAAACAAGATTATCGCTTACGCGTAGGGGTCTTTAGCAGTGTGGGAAAGCGGGGGACCTACAGAAAACCCACGAGGTTGGACAGGTGCCCCTACTCTTTGTCACGTGCAGGTGGCGAATAGTAACCACGCAAGCTGACTCAATGACAGACCTTGTGATAAAACGCGCACGCAAAAACCATTCGGCTATCGAACCCGTCTAAGTTGTAAGATTGAAATATCTTAGTCCGAAATCTCACTCTCTCTCTCTCTCTCTCTCTCTCCCTCTCTCTCTCTCTCTCTCTCTTGATTATAAAACTGTTGAATTTAAAGTGTTGTATTTTATTGTGTATATATAATAACAGGCCTATTAAAGAAATATTATTAGTTAATGTTTATATTTTATCCCAGTTTATTTATTTTAACAATGATAATAAAGTTCCATTGTTCACGTAACAGCTAGTCTAATATTTCACCACGTACCACACAAACAATCGTTTTTATACAAATTATTACACACTTGAAAGATGAATTATGTAAGATTTAAGTAGCGAGCTGACAGTTCGCACTATAATAAGGAGAAATAGATAATGTAAAGGGAATATATTGAAAATTTCAGTCAAATTACTTCTTAGATAACAAAAAGGGAATTGAAAATATCAGCCAAATTACTTATGACGTGATGAACTTTTGAAGAAAAGCAGTCTCGATTTTCATTACTAACGTGATTACAATAACAAAGTCTCGATTATCCATGTTTTAAATTAGAGTATTAAATGCCGCTCGTGTTTTAGACCGTTCAAAATCCGGATTATCCGATAGCCTTGAAAGTTGATTATAGGCCTGCCATGTGACTTCATGTCTTATTTATGATTTATAATAATTTATATAAAGTTTCAGGCCTAAAGAAAGACCAGCAATAGGCAGAAGTAGATCTTTAAATCTATACATTTAATAATTGAGAAGGGGGATTGGGATGGCCTAGTGGTCTAGAGTGCCGCGCTTCGACCTCTAGCTGGCCGGTCACCTCTGGCTTGCGGCTGTGGTTTCGATCACCGGTGTGGGCGTATGTGGCATGGAGATAGGGGCGCCTTCTCAACCTCGTGGGTCTCCTCCGGGCACTCCGGTTTCCTCCCACTGCTAAAGACCCCTACGCGCAAGCGAATTATTGAAATAAAATTGAACCATATGTTAGTCCCAAAATGACCTAGTTTGTGTCGAGTGGACGTTAAACCCCATTTCTCTCTCTCTCTCACCAATTGAGAAATCCTACTTCACCACCCGTCGGTACCTCATAGTCATTAACGTAGAATAATTTAATTCATATTTTATTTTCTTTAGTGAGTGAGTAACATTTTCTTTACGGCATTGAGCTTAGATTACAATTATTATTTCTGGAATTGCTTAATTAAGAATTAAGTCGTGAGTTTTTGTGGTGAGTCAGTCGGATCGTCGAGCGTGTGGCGCTCATCGGAAGTTTCCTTCTTCTGTCTTAGATGGATGCGACAAACAATTGCATCACGCTAAATATCCGTCTAACAGCGGGGAATCGAAATACGTGTTGGAAAATAACACAATGGACCCCGATTTTATTATCAAATGAAATGAAATGAAATGGGGTTTAACGTCCTGCTCTTCTTCATCTGACCTGGGCTAGTTGAAGACGGGCATACCCCATACAGAGTGCCATGAGGGAAATTTTGCCTGGGCAGCGGCCTACTCTTATGTCTAATTCCATCTGCCAAGGGATCTTTTACGTACACACGCCAATGTGTACACGGGACCTCGGTTTTTCGTCCCATCCGAACGACTAGGCAGCTGTCCTTGCCAGGCCCTCTTTCTGCATCACTGACAAGGGGAAACCACGCCGGAAAATCGAGATGAACTTTCTCGGCCAATGCAGGGATTGAACACCCGACCTCCAGACTAGCGAGCCAGCGCCTTATCCACTTAGCCACCGTGATTCCCGATTTTATTATCACGGTTGGAAAATAGCACACTGGACCCCGTCTTTATATATATTTACGATTGAATTTTGTTCTACTATAAAATAATGCACGCGATTACCGGAGTCAGACCAAGTTTAGGGAAACTATCAACATGTGGCCCCATTAATCTGGCCCCGAGTTCACAAAGCATTCTCAGTCTTTAGTCAATAATTTACTTAACTTTCAATTGGGAAATATCTTTGATCCAAAAATTAGAAAAAATGTGCACATAGTTTCTTATAAATTTATTTGATATATTAAAACAACAACTGTTTTACAACGACGAATTATTTTGGGTAGATTCTGAACTTAAACATACTTTATGCAAGAGCTAAATCTGCCTATTGCAAGTCTTTCATTAGGCCTGAAATGTTACTAGATTATTGATTAGAAATTAATTAACTTATCCAGACCATAATCAACCCTCGATGTCGTCGCTAGCCTGTGATCTTTAGTGGATTATGATCCAATTTACGATTTAATCATTAAATGGATAATCAAGACTATGATATTTGTCGTACCTACTTTTAGTAAAAATGATCGAGGCTAGACGGAATTTTCAACAGCTTAGTTCTCAGTTCATGATGGATGAATTTGACTGAAATTTTCAGCACGTTGCCTTTACATTATCAAGGTTTTAACTATTATAGTAAGAACTGCCAACTCTAATCTCCAATACACTATCTTTTAGCCTGTTTATTACCGATATTCTGGTATAATAATAAGAAGATACGATCAACATTTATAGCGAGTGATGGTGGAGGGGTTGGCAATGTGTATTAACACATCACCATCATCCGTTAATACCCAGATTGATGACAATAGATATGTTCTTATCTTACAGCATACAATCAATACACCGTCATTTACACACCTAACTACGCGTTTATTGGGCTGTTGTGGCTGGATAACTGTAGATTAACGTGATATACGTCTGGGTGATCTGAGATAAATCTAATAAAGGTGTGAAGATTGAATCAAGTTCAATCAACCGGTGAATTTTCTTGGTCTTGCTGAAAGGAGCTAAATCGCTAATATTTTGGAACAAGAAACTGACACAACTAGGTCGCAATGCATATGATAATGATAATTTTTCGACTCCCTTGTTACAAATGGCGCCGAAACGCTTCATGGTACACGATTCGTGTACCAATGGTAAAATTATTATTTTGTCTTAAATATTGGATATCAGAAGCCCATTTTTCCTTGTAAGATCACATGATCAATTTTGATTTGAATTAACAAATAATTCGTGATTTGAATGTCGAAGACTTTGGATGATATTGAGACTTAACTACTTTAAGCTTTAGCATAGACACGATAGAGGGAGAGAGATGGAGAGCGAAAGGGTGGAGAAAGAGGGGGAGAGAGAGATGTTGTTCAGCCTGGGACTGTACAGCGACTGCCTTCTGAACCCTATAGGCCTGTGAATGTACAGCGTAATAAATATGAAATCCAAATAAGTGTGACTTCGTGCATCCCAAATCAAATGAAATTGGATTTAACATTCCATTTGTCAGCTCCGATATATCTAATGAAGACGGGCATACATCATACAGTGTGCTCACTCGGCAAACCTCGGTAGATTCCGGAACCTAGCCTCGGCTGTATGACAGTAAGTGATATGTACCTACGCCTATACAATTGGACAGCGGTGATACGGCTAGACTCATTTCGAATTCCAACTATCAGGGGTTCTTTTACGTGCACTGTAATGTGTACACGAGACATCGGTTTATTTGAGGACTCATCCGAACGACTAGAAACTATTCTTGCTAGCCCTCTGCCCTGTTGTGCCACCGATATGAGGCAATTACGCGGGAATATCGCTATGAATTTTCTCGGCGAACAGCTTCAGGCGTCTTGCTCAATGTGCCACACCACCGACAAGGGGCAATAACGTCGGACAATCGCATGGAACCTTCTCGGGCAACACCGGGATTGAACACTCGAACTTCAAGCGTCTTGATCACTGTGCCACAACAGCTCCCTTCGTGTATCCCATTTTAAAAGATGTTAATATAGGCTTATAAATATGAGATGGTCATACGTGACAAGGAGTAGGGTCGCCTGTGCAACTTTGTGGGTTTTCTCCGCTTTCCTCCCACTGCAAAAGAACCCTACGCGCACGCGAATTGGTGAAATGGGATTAAACCATATGATAGTCCCGAAATGACCTAGTTTGTGTCGAGTGGACGTTAAACTCTCTCTCTCTCTCTCTCTCTCTCTCTCTCTCTCTCGCTAATAAATAAACGTTGGTATAAACTGTGGAATAATAATTAGTTCAGTCATATATCTTTCTTTAAATACTTGTTTATATCAACATGGGTCTGTTTATCTCTCTAACAGTATAAAATAAGTCCGTTTCCGCTATTTATCAATATATATTTCTCAGAGAGAAAAAAACACTCGCCAGTATCATACGAATCACCACAATGATACAAAATACCGCACCTAAAAAAAACTGGGAAACGAAAGAATATTAATGTATTTGATAAACACAGACAGTAAGTGTTTATAAGAAATTTAAATCTTAATAAAACATGAAACGAACCGAGAAGAAGGTTCAA
Organism: Patella ulyssiponensis; assembly: GCA_963678685.1. Taxonomy (NCBI): domain Eukaryota; kingdom Metazoa; phylum Mollusca; class Gastropoda; family Patellidae; genus Patella; species Patella ulyssiponensis. The sequence goes on along the minus strand of OY783232.1, from coordinate 57,778,929 downwards.
GTTTACTCTTATCTTGCACACTTATTACATGTTGAAATGAAGTGGGAGTTAAAACTAATAGCTTTTATTGATATGTTACGCCACCCTCCCTCGGAGGTTATCTGGATTATTCAATTAGATGAGATGACGGTTATGACTTGAGGTTTTTGTGTTTATCCGAGGCTTAAACCAGGTAGAAATTTATCGTAGCATTCCTTAGAGTGATTTATGATATGCCGTCAGATTTAGACACTCGGCGAGATAATAAAATAACTCGTAGATTTTTAGTGTGCATGTTTTACATCAGTTTATCACAGAAAATATTTCTTTTAACTTGGAAGTTAGAAATATAATTTAATTTCTGTAACTTTGCGTCCACTGACTACACTGTCTTTTAATAAGCTCCCATTATTTTGATTACTATGACTTGATTTATTACGTCATGACTACGCAAGCACAGTGTTAAATTTGTCGTACTGGATGTCATGTTAAAAGTTGTTTTAATAACGATAAGAATAAGTCAAACAGATAAATCTTCACTTGTATAGAGAAAGGGAGACAGAGAGTGAGATAGGGTTGAACGTCCACTGGACAGTGGACACAAACCGGGTCGTTTCGGGACTAACATGTTTGAATTTGATTTCAATAATTTGCTTGTTCGTAGGGGTCTTTACCAGTGAGATGAAACCGGGTGGCCCGGAGAAAGCCCACAATGTTACACGGGCGTCTCTACTTCTCGTCAGGTACAACCGGGGGATCGAAATCATGGCGGTTGACTCAATGACGGACCTTATGATACAACGCGAACCATTCGACCTTCACCCCTCCAGGGCCAACCTGTGTCTTTACAAGTACGAAACATAAAACGGTTAAAAGGTAAGTTGAACTATTATTTTACCGAGAGTGAAATTGTTGTTTTTGCGTTTTTTACAGGTTATCACATTGAACTTCGCATCATAGAGAATGGACGAGTGGAGGCCTTACTCATGGAGCCTGGACTGTCCGATGAGCTACCTCCGATTCCATCTCAGGTTGATACAGTGAATCTGACGTGGCAGGGAGGGGACCAACGGGTAATTATATTTATCTATTATTTCGTTTATATTTACAGCTAACGCTTGTGCAATCTGAGTAAAACGCAGATCCTATTTCGTTTCGTCTTTTATAGTTCAAAATTTCGTTTTACTAATTGTCTTTACTACACTAGGATCTGAAAGAATTGTCATATAACCTGCGCTCTGGGTGGTGTGATGGATTAGCCAATGAAACGATCCGTTACGGTGACGTCTTGACGTGCGATGTACGGAACAGTGAGTAACCCACCAGAAACGCCAAAGCTGATTTATTAATAGGGTCAAAAACCGCTCATACGTCCTTCTACTATAACCGATGAGATCTGCATTTAGTGTAGTCCATCGAAAGGATCAAAAAACGAAACGAAATATAGATCTGTTTTTTAATCAGACTGACTCTTGTGTATTCCCCATATGCCCCCACTGACGCGACAGAGAGATAGAGTGAGGGAGAGACAGAGATCGAGAGAGAGAGAGAGAGAGAGAGAGAGAGAGACGCGAGAACCGGGCGATAAAAGCCCCGGAGCGCCGTTCCGAGGAATTTAAGCCCGGCCGTATTCTTTGGCTGAGCACTAAAATCATGGCAGATCTCCATGGTTACCACACAGCTCATTACCAACACTCCATGTATCCTTTAATACAGAACAAAAACGTTTACCACATAACTGTATGATACTGCAATATGAATGTATATAAACTCATTTACATTCAATCATTTACGTTTTTACTCTAATTTCAAATTAGTTATGTTCGGCGAAATCGAATGCAAATTTCTAGCGTCTGGTTATTCCAGTCTATATACGCCGTTTCATTTGGTGCAATGTTTCTAGCCTCGTTCCTCGAGTCTCTTGCTAGATCTGGGGCTGAAATGCATTACGGTACACGATTCGTGTACCAATGGTAAAATGTTTATTTTGTCTTAAATATTGGATATCAGAAGCCCATCTTTTCCCGGTAGGATCACAGCATCAATGTTGATTTAAATTGACAAATAATTCATTTTTTCAATGTTGAAGATTTTGGATGATATTGAGTTGGAGACCTAGCTACTTTAAACACCCGTCATCATCATAATCGCCTTTAAGTTCATGTAGGGTATCAGTCTGATTAAACACAGATCCTATATCGTTTCGTCAACCTCGTGGGTTTCCTCCGGGCACTCCGGTTTTCTCCCACTGCTAAAGACCCCTACGCGCAAGCGAATTATTGAAATAAAATTAAACTATATGTTAGTCCCGAAATGACCTAGTTTGTGTCACGTGGACGTTAAACCCCATTTCCCTCTCTCTCTATCTATTTCATTTCGTTTTATTTGTTCAGAAGTTCATTTTACTTGTCTTTACTACACTAGAATCTGAAAGTTATCATTGACGTGTTCAGAATGATGTGAGGGATTAGCCAATGAAACGGTCCGTTACGACGAGCTTTAGGTTTCTTTTGCGCGGAACTGTGGGTAAACCACTAGTAACATCAATGCTGGTTGGTCAAAAGCCGCTCTAACGCGAATTATCGCTACAACCCGTCAGACCTTCATGTAGTGTAGACCATCGAAAGTATAAAAAAGAGAGAGAGAGAGATGGTGTTTAGCGTCCACTCGACACAAACTAGCCCATTTCGGGACTAACATATAGTTTAATTTTATTTCAATAATTCGCTTGCGCGTATGGGTCTTTAGCAGTGGGAGGAAACCGGATTGTCCGGAGGAGACCCACGAGGTTAAGAAGGCGCCCCTATCTCCATGCCACATACGCTCACACCAGGGAACGAAACGATAGCCGCAAGCCAGAGGTGACCGGCCAGCTAGAGGTCGAAGCGCGGCACTCTAGACTACTAGGCCATCCCAACCCCCCGAAAGTATAAAAACCCAAAACGAAATATAGATGTGTATTTTAATCAGATTGTGTAGGGTATATATTATTGTTGAACATTCGTGCTTCCGTAAACTTGCCAGAGTTTTCTGAGTACCGGGAATTGTCTTATGTAAGCACTGTGGTTAATTTCGAATTTTACCATGTCAGTGATGAACCATTTCTTCGAAACGTATAATGTACACCAATTCGGCGTAACTCCATCAATGCCAACACACGTGGTTTGAAATTGAAAAGGGAGACCACTCTAAAATAAATTTTAAATTCGAATTCAAACTCGTTATTGAACCCATGGCTTAATAACGACAAAGCTTAAATACGAGAATTCCCGGTACAAACGACATAATATTCAAAGGAGATGGGGTTTAGCGTTCTATTTATCTATTCCATCCGGGCACGTTGATTATTAATGGGCACGTTGATTAGCCATGAAAAGTGTCATGAAGGAACCGTTGCCCGGACAACCGCATTACGGCGTACTCTTATTTCGTTTACCAACTGCAAGGGCTTATTTACGTACATGCCAACGTGTCCCAGTAACCTTCTTTTTTGTCTCATCCGAGCGACTAGACGTTGTTTTTTGTCAGGTCCTCTTCCATTCTGCATCACTGGCGAGGGGAGACACCAGGATCGAACCTGGTACCTCCTAGTTAGCGGGCCAGGTTCCCCACCCCCACTGAACCATCACAGTAAGAATCCAGGCTGGCAGACTAGCGCCCCACCCACTTAGCCACCACAATAAGGAATACTGGTTAGCGGGTCAGAACCCCACCAACGGAACCTGGTTAGCGGACCAGCGCCATACTCATTGAGCCACCACAATAATGAATCCCGGTTAGCGGACCAGCGCCCCACCAACGGAGACGCCACAAAAAGAAATAATCTTGGTTAGCGGGCCAGCGCCACACTCACAGGGCCACAACGGAATACTCAAAATTGTGTTATAATAAAATATAATATAACTTAATGTAACTTCTGTGCATATTTAAACTTTAAGGGTCGGTGTAATTTAGATTTCTATTTTGGAGGGCTTTTTGTAAATAGAAAAAAATCGTCGTGAAAGCGTACAGCCCATACCATGATTTATAATAATGGAGTCGTCTTCAATCGAAATGTTTCACATTTGTTTAGAAGCTAATTGTTGTAATCTACTAGTTTATAAAGTCTTTTTTATTTTAATGAAAATGAATGGGTTTAATGAGCTGGGATATTTTAATGGACTTTTTTTTTGTTTATTAAGATACCAACACATCTCGAAACAAAATAAAACATTTCCACCGAATCAGAAGAACATCTTATCATGCGTCTCTCACTCTGCCAAAATCCATTTTTCTCTTCCTGTTTGAAGATTGTTTTTCGACATAAAAACTGCATATAAAATGTATAATGTCACTTGTCAGAAGAATGTTGGCGATTTTTTGCAATTTTTTATTCATATCCGCTTTAGTTTTATTTGATTTTATTATTTTATGACCATTTTATAAAAAAAAAGGAATTGATGTCTTAATGATGGAGAGAGAGAGAGAGAGAGAGGGGGGGGGGTTAACGTTCACTCGACACAAACTAGGTCATTTCGGGATTAACATATGGTTTAATTTCATTTCAATAATGCGCTTGCGCGTAGGGGGTGTTTAGCAGTGGGAGGAAACCGGAGGACCCGGAGAAATCCCACGAGGTTGGACGGGCGACCCTATTCTTTGTCACATACAACCGGGGATTCGAAACCACGCTAGTTGACTCAATGAGTCGGTTTTATGATACATCACGCACGTGCTGACCACTCCGCCACCCAACCCCCTTCATAATATAGTATGTAAGAGCTAATCTTCCCATTGCGGGAGTGGGAAGCCACGGTGGCTAAGTGAGTAAGACGCTGGCTCGGTAGTCTAGAGGTCGGGTGTTCGATCCCTGCATTAGCCGAGAATGTTCGTGGGGGTTTTCCTCCTGTCGGTGGTGCGGGATGGAGGGTCTGACAAGGACAGCTGTTTAGTCGTTCGGGTGGGACGAAAACCCGAGGTCTCGAGTATACATTGGCGTGCACATAAGAGATCCCTTGGCAGTTAGAATTCAATATAAGAGTAGGCCTAATGCCCATTGTGGGTCAATTTTCTGACTTCAAATGTTGATATAAATTATTATTTAGTTATTCATGAACGTGATAAGTATATAATCAATTCTTTAGACAACAGGGTGATCGAGATTTAAATGGATTTAAACGCCCATGATATTTAAAGATTTAACGATATTGTGGCTAAGTCTCGTTTGTCAAGTACCGTTGTTATGCTTATAAACAATCTACGTTATATCTGAAAATAGCCATAACTCCAAACCCACCTCCCGCCTCTCTGGGGTCTTCTCCGAGTCCTTAGGTTTGTTCCTACTGCTAAAGACCTCTAAACGCAACCGAATTATTGAAATAAAAATTAGTCCCGAAATGACATGGGATAAAATACAATATCCGTGCAAGCAGTAGATAAATCGCCATATGTCAGTCCCGAAATGTGAGAGTAAAATTCAAATTCCTGCAAGCCGCAGACAAATAGTCTTGTCTTGTAAAACCAATCAAAATGAAGTAATTATCTGTAGGATGTAAATTTGATTTACCCCCCGACATTACATCGTCATTATAGTCATAAACTTTACACTAATGAGACGAAAAACTTGAACGCTTTGCCAAATTATGGTGTGAAGGGAGTGTTCATTATATTTATGCTTATTCATTACAAATAACAGTGTGAAGGGAGTGCTCATTATCGTTCTGCTTACTCACTACAAAATATTACTACTGGTTGTATAAAAAGTGTTATCGGGCAGTAGACTGTTATAGAAAAATTAGGCTATGATATAGTGTAGATTAGACTTGGAATTCAGAATACTGCCACCTTGGTAGACGGTACTCTCGCTCGAAGCAGTCACACCCATTCTATATTCCTCTCATCATCGCTTACTATTTAACACTTTTCTAACACATCAGTATCTCATCATCTTCGTTTACCAGCAGTATCTCTTCACATCGTCGTTCACCTCTCCACATCGTCATTTATCATCAACATCTAAACCTTTCCACATCACCGTTTACCATCAGCAGCTACACCTCGCCACATCATCGTTTACCATCAGTAGCTGTACCTTTCCACATCATCGTTTACCATCAGCAGCTACACCTCGCCACATCATCGTTTACCATCAGCAGCTACACCTCGCCACATCATCATTTACCATCAGCAGCTACACCATGCCACATCATCGTTTACCATCAGTAGCTAAACCTCTCCGCATCATCGTTTATCAACGTTTATCAACAGTGTTAACTAAGAATGAATGGATTTAAAACGGTAGCGTACAGGTATCTAAACTGGATTGGGTTAAGGCTCTTTCTGGCTCAGCAACGGGGATGGGGTTTTGGCACTTCCTGGCCCAGGAGCAATGGTGTGATTAGGGATCTTCCTGGCTCAGGAGCGAGGGTGGAGTTTGGACTCTCCCTGCCCTATCAGTGACTGTGGGGTTTGGGCTCTTCCTGGCCCGGCAGTGAGGGTAGAGTTTGAGGGTTTCCCGGCCCAGTATCGAGAGTGGGCTTTGGGCCATTCCTGGCCCAGCAAGCAAGCGTGGGGTTTAAGCTCCTCTCCCTGCTCCAGCAGCAAGAGTGGGGGTCTGGGCTCTTCCTGTAGCGAGGTTGGGCTTCATGTGTAAATCGAACATCCGTGCGGGAATACCACAACGATAGGCTGGCTGGTAAATCATATTTCGTCGTTTGATTTTATTTGTGTAAGTAGTGAGAGGGGCGATATTTAATCGGGCTATAAACCAACAGTAAACTTGTATGTATCGTTAGTTTTATATACAGTGTTTATTCTATCAGATTTATATCCAGATTATTGACTCACGGATCAATAAAAGTGATCTTTATCTGTGTTTATGATCCGTCTATAAACTATTTTATATACCCGGACTGGCGCGTGTTCAACGTGTTCAAACAATCTTTATTACACGAATTTACCTACAAATCTAGTATATATTAGTGGGGAATTGTGTAGGGTCCCACAGGGGGTCATCTAGTATAAACGTTTTATTGAAATGGTAGACTATTAACTTGCAACTTTTATATAGATATCTTACAAACTCTCTGTTAAAGTGATTGGTGCTCGGTGAGGTTTGGGCTACAGGTTGAGGAGGTATTTTAAAGGGGAAGACCAACGCTTTTCAATAATGTTTCCATCCAAAGATACATCATGCCTATTGGCCTATTGTAAGTCTTAATTTAGGCTTCAGATGTTATACAAATTATTAATTAGACCTTTATTTACATGCCAAGCTCAACATCAAATTGCTCCAACCTGTACCGAGATAATAGCTTTAGAATTCTAGGCTAGCCTCGATGATCATTACCAAAGTCGGTACGGTAAACCCAAAGTCACGATTATCCATTTTTACGTTGATTTATTTTCCAACAAATGTATCCCAATCCGCTAAATATCGCAGGTAAGCGATGGTACTGAAGGGTGATTATAGTCTGGATAAGTTATTCAATGACTAATTAATAATTTAGATAACATTTCAGGCCTAAAGAAAGACCCGCAATAGGCAGATTTAGCTCTTGTATATAATGTATGTTTAAACATATATTTGGCTGAAAATGAACAATATATTTGTGTTGACAGAACTTTCAAATACATTTATTTGCATTCCATTATTTCCTATGAGACAACAGTGCAGCTAATGAGCAATAAAGAGATGCATACACATTGAGGGAAATCATGAGGGGACGGCGGTGGCGCCCCCCGTATACATCTAAAAGACCTTTAAATTAATGAAACCATATTTAAAAATCGTTGGTGTTCCGCTTTAAATGCACCGCGCCTACTTGAGACTTTCATTTATTCTTAATGAATGGAAAAACGTAAGATGCCCAACCACTTTTAGCAGTTTATAATATATTTTATTAATTGATTGGTTCTATAAAGAGTGAATGTATTATGTGCGATATGAACATGAGTGTGTGTGGTAAATAATTGAAAAACTTTCTATTTTAAAATAATAATTTATTTTAACAGTAATGAGATTAGATGGATGATGTTATGAATGTTGAATGAAAACCAAAATCATATGGGGTTTATCGTCCTACTGTTCTGCTCCTACACTGGGCTATTGACGACCATCATACTCCACACAGTGTGCTATGTGGGACATTTTGCCTGGGCAGCGGCACTATGGTCTACTCTTACAACCACCAAGAGATGTTTTACGTGCACGCCAACGTGTACGCGGAATCTCGGTTTTCGTACCATCCGAACAACTAGACAGCTGTCCTTGTCCGGCCCTCCGTCATACACCACTGACAATAGGAAAGCATATCAGAAAATCCGATGAACTTTCTCGGGCAATGCAGGAATCGCACAAGCTATCACCATACTAGCGGTCCAGCGTCTTACCCAAATATCAGAAAATCCGATGAACTTTCTCGGGCAATGCAGGGATCGCACAAGCTATCTCCAGACTAGCGGTCCAGTGTCTTATCCAATAACTCAACTCAAAGAGAGTGCCTCTATAACACAACTCAAAGAGAGTGCCTCTATATAACTTTACTCAAGAATGCCTCCAGAACTTTACTCAAGGGAAGTGCCAGTTCTGTAGAACATTTGATTGTAATTATGTCTGCAATTGGCTGCCTTCAAATGTTTTTACATGGCAAGTTCACTGTATGGATTATCGGAATTGTTGTGATATTGAATGAATTATAAAACCCGGCGCCGCCGTCACTTAATAATTTAACCTTAAATGGATAACGGAAACTTTATTTTTATCGTTTCTATGGTGTCGCACAATCGACACTATCTTGTCAAAACTTCTCACTGAATATAGTAATTGACTGAAAATTTCAATATATTCATTTTTTCATTTCACATGTTAGTCTCAAGAAGATGCAACAAACTTCAGTCTATTTAATGGATATTTTTGTATGAAATAATGGATAGTTTTATATAAAATAATGGATAGTTTTATATAAAATAATGGATAGTTTTGTATAAAATAATGGATAGTTTGGTAATAATGGATAGTTTTGTATATTATAATAGATAGTTTTGTATAAAATAATAGATAGTTTTGTATAAAATAATAGATAGTTTTGTATATTATAATATATAGTTTTGAATAGAATAATAGATAGTTTTGTATAAAATAATAGTTTTGTATAAAATAATAGATAGTTTTGTATACAATAATGGATAGTTTGGTGTGTGTGTGGGGGGGGGGGGGTGTTAACGTCCACTCGATTCTTAAAATAAGTGATTTCGGGGAAAAAAACCACGAGGCTGGACAGGTGACCATTCTCCTTGTCACGTACAACCGAGGAATCGGGCAGACATTATGAATATACAGCGCGCACACGCTAACCATTCGGCCATCTTTTAAATAAGTTGACACAGTGTGATTTTAGTATCCCTATAAATCACGATTAGTATGGGTGGGTGTAGGATACTCCGTTACAGATAAAACAATCACCTAATCTCACTTATTTCTCACACTAAATAAATACACAAAAAAAACACAGCTCTGAAAAAGTAGATAAAATTGATGGAAGAAACATTGGTTTGAAAAAGATAAAAATTTGAAAAATGAGATTTTAGGAGGAATAAAATGAAGAAATATTTAAGATAAGATTTATTTCAACAAATAAAATATAAGTAAAAGTTGAAGTAAGAAGTCAATGTAAACAGAGAACGGTTATTCGAGTTGTTAATATTAGCAGAGGTCAAAGGTCAGGCGATATAGATATATTTACAGTTTATTTGTTGGCAATATGATCATCGCTGATAAATTGCAACCGACCAATGTAAGAGAGAGAGAGAGAGAGAGAGAGAGAGAGAGAGAGAGAGAGAGAGAGAGAGAGAGGGGGGGAGGTGTAACGCCCACTGGAAACAAACTATATCATTTCGGGACTAACATAGAAATGTTATCAGATAGTCTAGAAAATGTAAGCTTAACTTGTCGAAAAGGAATGGAGCAGGGGATTAGCGTCCATGTGAATGGCCCCGGAGATCAGCCATATAAGTCAAAGTGAATGGTTCCCGGGAGCAGCCGTGCACGTCCAAGTGAATGGCCCCGGGGAGCAACCGTACAACTCCAAGTGAATGGCCCCGGGGATCAGCCGTACACAACCAAGTGAATGGCCGGGGAAGTAGCTGTGCATGTCCAAGACTACTGCACTGTAATTATACAGGCCTCATCTGAATCAAAATACTAAAACTTAATATGTTCAATTGATAATTCGAGAGATACCGTTAATGTTTTGGACGATCGTAATAAAACTAACTTGTAAAACAAAACAATGATTTTAAGGTGAATTACAACATATATATAATCTATTACAATGTTAGATATTTTGTCCATTTGACTACTAATAGTTTTAATAATGATGTTCATTAGTGAAGTTGTCACGCACTTTCAGTTTGAATGTATACTGGAGCTTGCTCAATTATATGACAATTTACTATGAAACTATGAAGGTTGTGTCGGGAGCGCCGGTGGCTCAGTGTGTAGGGTGAGGGCACAATAACTTCCAGATTTCCCAAATTGAGTTTGCCGAGTTAGTGGTGTATGATTTGGGCTTTGCACCCCATGCGAACTACCTGCCACACTGTTCCAAGCCCCCCCCCTCCCAACTAGACTGACAACTCGCGAGGTATTTCTCGGTTAACTCCCAGGCTGGAGGAATCTGAAATTCCTCGCTGGTGAACCCACGCCCCATTTATTCAGCGTGAGTTATGAGTTATGAGTAGATACAATGATATAAATGAAAGCATGAGTTATGAGGGTATGATATAGATGAAAGCGTGAGTTATGAGTGTAAAAGATCGAGACTCACCCACTGCTAATATAAAGATGTTAGAAATATGTTAGGTGAATTACATGCCAGTACTTTATAGTAACACTAATAACTCAAGAGATTTGTTTCGTTTCGATTCAGATAAATATGTTACCTTGGGAGTAATTTTATAGACAACCATAGATTACAGTGTGATATGAATGCGATAGTCTGGGTTAAGATTGTTGGTTAAATAAGCGTGATATCAGACCCGACCCGAATACATCTGGACTATTTGTTTCGTTTCGGATAAGATATACCGTTTGTTTTGGAGCGTAATTTTATAGACAATCACATATATTTATGTACGTGTAAATGGCACATGTGATAATCGATTGACAATGGGGTTTAAAGTCCTATTTTCGGAGCTATTTTTTTATGTGAAATTATCATTATTATTTACAAAAGAATAATATAGCAATGTTTTAATCAAATTTCTTTATTTAATGCTGGGATTTTATAGTGGTAGAAAGTATTGGTGGAAGGTTTTTATCACTAGGATGAAATTTGCGGTGAAAGATATTAAACCCTAGCTAGGGTTTCACATATTTGCGGAGCTATTTTTTATGTGAAATTATCATTATTATTTACAAAAGAATAATATAGCAATGTTTTATCAAATTTCTTTATTTAATGCTAGGATTTTATAGTGGAAGAAAGTATTGGTGGAAGGTTTTGATCACTAGGATGAAACTTGCGGTGTAAGATATTAAACCCTAGCTAGAGTTTCACTTCCGCTTCCACCTGGTATTAAATACCATTCAAATATAGAAAGTTATATCAATATTTACATGATAAATTGTCCACTCGCCCGGTATTTATATTCCTCTACATCAATAAATAGTACACGTGGTCACCACACGTGTAAATTACTACAACTATTATACCCACATCAGACACGGGTGGCGTGTGGACATATTACTTACTTAAAGGATGATTTAAACTCCTCATTTTAGTACACGTGGTCACCACTGGTGTAAATTATTGGAACTTTAATACCCCCATCATACAGGGGTGGCGCGTGGACACATATTACTTACTTGAAAGACGATTTAAACATCTCAACATTATACTATGCCTACACTTGTTCACCACTAATGTCAATTACTAGAACTATATTTTCCGGCGTGATTTCCCCTTGTCAGTGATGCAGAAGGAGGGCCTGACAAGGACAGCTGCCTAGTCGTTCGGATGGGACGAAAAACCGAGGTCCCGTGTACACATTGGAGTGAACGTAAAAGATCCCTTGGCAGTTGGAATACGATATAAGAGTAGGCCGTAGCGGCGCTGCCCGTACAAAATTTCCCTCATAGCACACTGTATGGCGTATGCCCGTCTTCTATTAGCCCGGGTTAGGTGCAAAAGAGTAGAACGTTAAACCGCTTTTCATTTCATTTACTTGAAAGATTAAAACACAGATGCCGCGCTTCGACATCTAGCTGGCCGGTCACCTCTGGCTTGCGGCTGTGGTTTCGATCCCTGGTGTGAGCGTATGTGGCATGGGGATAGGGACGCCTTCTCAACCTCGTGGGTTTCCTCCGGGCACTCCGGCTTCCTCCCACTGCTAAAGACCCCTACGCGCAAGCGAATTAATGAAATAAAATTGAAACCATATGTTAGTCCCAAAATGACCTAGTTTGTGTCGAGTGGACGTTAAACCCCATTTCTCTCTCTCTCTCCCATTTCCTTTCGTTTGTTATAGTTCAAAATTTCGTTTTATTTGTCTGTTCTACACAAGGATCTGGAAGAGTGAGGGATTAGCCAATAAAACAGTCTGTTGCGTCGAGTTATTGGAGATTGTAATACACACTAGAAACGTTAACGCTGATTGATTAATTCATGTCTGACGTCATAGAGTCAAAAGCCGCTCGTTTGATCCCTAGTCTGAACCCCCAGTACAGGCCATATAGATCTGTATTTGAAAGACGATATAAACAATGAAGAAAACTTGTAGCTACAACTAAGGAATAATTTACTATCATGTTTGTATCGAATAGAATTATATGTTATAGTGATGTATGTTGGTTATGTGGTATCGTGGTGGTTCGGGTCGATGATATTATGGGGAGTATGTTGAGGTATAAAGGCATCTGTAGCATACCACCAGTCAAGTTTCATTAGTAACATGTTGAAGACACGGTGTTTTTGTCGGGATAACTATTTATAAAGCAAGCCTGATCTATCTCTCTATAAATAATAACACATTGTGTTTATTGGTGAGCCAGGGAGTCGCGCTGGCTCAGTGAGTAAGAAATGAAATAAACTGAAATGGAGTTTAACTTCCTACTATTCTGCTCCGAACTAGATACATAACATGATACACTACATGATACGTTACATGACACATTCCGTGATACATTACATGCTACATTCCATGACATATTACATGCCACATTACATGATGCAGTACATGATACATTCCATGACACATTCCATGACACATTACATGATACATTACATGATATATTACAGGATACATTCCATGACACATTACAGGATACATTACATGATATATTACAGGATACACTACAGGATACACTACATGATGCATTACATGATACATTACATGATATTACATGATACATAATATATTACATGATACATGATATATATCGTGATATATTACATGATAAATTCCATGACACATTACCTGATACATTACATGATACATTCCATGATACATTACATGATACACTACATGATGCATTACATGATATATTACATGATACATGATATATTACATGACACATTCCATGACACATTACAGGATACATTACATGATACACTACATGATATATTACATGATATATGATATATTACATGATACATTCCATGACACATTACAGGATACATTACATGATACATTATTAATTTTCCGTAAGGATTAAAACAGCAAAAATAGTTCTTTGTGGTCAGGTTAGGCCAGGGTCGATAAATTATATCTCATAAAATTTTGGGTTTATATTGTGTTATAGGTTCATGTTATATGTCCATGTTTTATGTCGAGGAAATCCGTGTGTTGGGTCTTATCATCCCTCGGGATTTTCCAGTCTGGTCACCCCTTGTCAGTGCTGTAAGAATCTGAATCCAGTCTGGTCACCCCTTGACAATGCTGTAAACATCTGAATAATAAACGAAACTAATATTAATTACATTTATTTCATAGAATCATGTAAATAAAGTATTCGGAACGTGTTATATCCCTGATACCCCTGCTACAAACGTGGAAATGTGATATTACTCCAGTAGAGGATGAAATAATCTCCATAGTTTTCTTCAATTAATGAATAAATGTGATTTTGTTTTTGAAGGAAGCTGTATGTTGGGTTTAATCAGGACGAACTAACCAAATCGATAAACGATCGCGATGGTTTGTTCACATTAAAACGTGATTTTGTCATGAAATTATCTGATTGGTTTAGATACTATTTCAAATTTCTATTGAGAGGATGTAAAAGAATAACCGACATTTGTAGCTAGAACATAAAAATAAACAGTAGTTCATTTCCCTTTATTAAGTTTAAAAAAAATATAATAAAGGATTTTGTGTCTTTCACAAACAAATAAAAATAAAATGTCGGTCGTTCTTTGTAAACATTTTCTTAAGAACAATTTATGTGTTGCGCCATTTTATTTATCTATCCTGTTAGTCTGTGATGTTTATGATAATTAGACACCGTATAAGGTTGTTCGATGTTTGGGGGGCTCGGGGTGGGGGGGGGGCTGAATCGTTAACACGTTGTTTCGATTCTCGATTCTCGATTCCCCGGCGGCTGTCCAACTTCGTGGGTTTTGTCCAGGTTCCCCGGTTTCCTCCCACAGCAAAAGTACCTTACGCGCCAGCGAATGTTTGAATTAAAATTGAACCATGTGACCTAGTTTGTGTCGAGATGACGTCACCCCCTCCCTCACTCTCTCTCTCTCTCTCTCTCTCTCTCTCTCTCTCTCTCTCTCCCCCACCGCAAAATTACCTTACACGCAAGCGAATGATTGAATTAAAATTGAACCATATGTTAGCCCCGAAATGACCGCGTTTTCTGTCGGATGGAAGTTAAACTCAACCCCCTCTCTCTCTGTCTCTCTCTCTCCCCCTCTCCAGTATTGGTATTGTATGGTTTGTACTGTCTTTATTTTGTTGTACAGTTATTGTATATAGTTGATTAGAGTATTATGGGTGTAATACTAGTATTTAGACACAGCATGGGGTGGAGGTATGGTATCTATATACATATGTTATAACACCATGAGCCTCCATATTTATATCTTACCACAAGTCTACCTCGTTTATTTGTCTGGCTGATTAATGAATTATAGAAAAACCTGATATACATACCTACAAAAAAGTATTTAAAGTTCCACCAGTGAACTGAATTAACGGAAGCCAGGGACGTGGTGACGTCATTTTATAGAGCTCTTCCATCATCTTGTTTAGTGACACCACAGTTCTGCTCATGCCTTTGGATATAACTTCTGCTGATTTCTGGGTTAACCCTTCTTTGGAAGCGGGCGATAGCCCATATTGGAATAAGTAATCCCACAACTACTATTCTCACAAATCGCAAATTAAAGGCTTTAGCGAGGACTGCCCATTGTTCACAAACTTGATCAGCACTTTCTGTGGATAGAGATGGGGTGGAATGTAGCTTGAGTCTAATGTTCGGGTGGGGTGGGCTGGGCTGTAGCTCTAGTGAGAGAGATAGGAGAGAGAGACAGAGAGAGACAGAGAAGAAATGCGGTTTAACGTCCACACAAACCATTTCAATAATACGGTTAGGCGTAGCAGTGGGAGGAAACCGGAGGACCCGGGAAAAATCCACGAGGTTGGACAGGGGTGACCCTACTCCTTGTCATGTACGACCGGGAAATTGATACCACGCGAGTTAATTCAATAACAGACCTGATGATACAACGCGCGCACACTACCAATCGACCCCCTCCCCACCCCTGAGTGGAAGAGAACCGACAAGAGGATAAAACAAGGACAGGTGAATCCGGAGATCGAAACCATGCCAGTAAACTCAATGAAAGACCTTATGATACAATGATACAATGTGCACTCGCTAGCCATCGACCCACCCCACCCTCTCCCCAAGTAGGAGAGAGGGATTGACAGGTTGTCCTATATATGGCTCCCCGACAAGAGTATCAGACAAGGATTGGCAGATATATATTGCTCCCCGAAATGAGGATGAGAGAAAAGTTGGAAGCTAGCTATCTACAGGTGAATCTGTAAAACCGTCGTACGAATGGTTGCTAAAATAGGTTTAGCCAATATGGCGTACCATAGATAAACTATATAAAGTAAATGTTTATTATATTTTTATCAGTATTTTATAAACAAACCCCACCACTGTACGGTATGACATTCTCCTCTCCTCTACATTATTCCTTTATTTACGTTGTGTTAAGGTTATCGGTCCACATCTTTTACCGTTTCATCCGCTACCCATCTTTAATATTCCGCCATTTTATATACACTTCCTCCCGCGCGCTCGTTGTCAACGACGTCACAAGTACACGCGCAGACGTTAAATATATAAACACAGACTGCTTCACGCCAACCGGCGAAAGAAAATAAGAAGAAACTTTATAAAATGACTATCCTTAACGAAAGTATTAAAGAAAGGATTGTTTAACTGACATTTCATGATGATATAGTTTATTTATTTAACGAAAGTTCAAGTATTTCCTAACAATAAAACAATAAAAGTTAGACTAGTTTGTTTTGGCTTAGTTGTTCGTAACGTGAGGCGATCTGTTTCTAATAAACGGAGATATTTCGTCATATTTTAACGCGAGCCGCTGACATGCGAGGTGGACATTTCGTATTGTCTTACAACTGTTTTTAATTTCCACTGTACAATTCTTCTCGAGTTTTCACCAGGCAAATCGTGGTATAACTTTAAAAGATTTAACGGATCGACAATAGTAAGGCGGTCCTCGAGTAGTAAAGACTTTACGATGCGTGGTGGCGAAAGGAAATGAAAACGCCATAAGTATATTTTAAAAAGTAGAATAAAGAAAAAGTTTTATTTTAAGATTATATCAAAAATTTTGTGTGTGGTGTTTAGAGGTATCAGGCCACCATTAAGCGTGTTCATATTTGTTTTTATTTATGATTTTAAACACGTGGCAATCGGCTGGATCTGTTATATTTTGTTATAGAGATGAATGAAATGAAATCACATGAAATGAAATGGGGTTTAACGTCCAACTATTCCGCCCCGGCTGGGCTAATGAAAACGGACATACGCCATGCAGCGTGTTAAGAGGGAAATTTTGCCAGGACAGCAGCACTACGGCCTACTCTTATATCGAATTCTAGATGTCAAGGGATCTTTTACATGCACCAAAATGTGTACACGGAAGTCGATTTTTTGTACCATTCGAACGACTAGACAGTTGTCCTTGTCGGACCTTCCGTCCTGCACCACTGACAAGCGAAAACCACGCCGGAAAATGGAGATGAACCATATTTCATATTAACCAAGTTAAAATGTTATAGTATCAAGTTTATATGTTATAGGGGGGTTGGGATGGCCTAGTGGTCTAGAGTGCCGCGCTTCGTCCTCTAGCTGGCCGGTCACCTCTGGCTTGCGGCTGTGGTTTCGATCCCTGGTGTGAGCGTATGTGGCATGGAGATAGGGGCGCCTTCTCAACCTCGTGGGTTTCCTCCGGGCACTCCGGTTTCCTCCCACTGCTAAAGACCCCTACGCGCAAGCGAAATATTTAAATAAAATTGAAACCATTTGATAATCCCGAAATGACCTAGTTTGTGTCGAGTGGACGTTAAACTCCATTTCTCTCTCTCTTATATGTTATACTATAAATTATAATTATATTTTTAAAGTATAATTGTATTTGACAGTATAAATTATAATCGTATTTTACACTATAAATTATAATTGTATTTTACAGTATAAATTATAATTGTATTTTACAGTATAGATTATAATTGTATTTTACAGTATACATTATAATTGTATTTTACAGTATAAATTATAATTGTATTTTACAGTATAAATTATAATTGTATTTTACACTATAAATTATAATTGTATTTTACACTATAAATTATAATTGTATTTTACACTATAAATTATAATTGTATTTTACACTATAAATTATAATTCTATTTTATACTATAAAGTATAAATTATAATTGTACTTTACACTATGAAGTATAAATTATAATTGTACTTTATAGTACAAATTATAATTGTATTTTATAGTATAAATTATAAATGTATTTTATTGTAAAAACTATATTTTATATTTTAGCCTTCTGTGGTCTATTGTATGCTATGTATGAGAAATATTTATAACAGACTGTCGCAATGTGCTCACTCAAGACGTAACTCAGCGATTCAAAATATCTTTTACCTTATACTCACCCACCCTATTTCATTGACCATCTTGTAAAAAGATAATGATATGAGGGGGCGGTTATGTTTATTTAGAACAATTCATCAAATTTCTTTCTTGAAAAACTAAATAGTTACATGTATTTCATTTAACATTAATTAATAATATCGTCACTAAGCAATTAACATATAACACTAATTAATGATATTGTCACTAAGCAATTAACATATAACACTAATTCGTGATATCGTCATTAAGCTGTTAACATATAACATTAATTAATAATGTCGTCATTAAGCTATTAACATATAACACTAATTAATAATATCGTCATTAAGCTATTAACATTAATATTAATTAATAATGCCGGCACTAAGGTATTAATTAATAATATCGTCACTAAAATATAACATTTATTGATAATATCGTCACCAAGATATTAACAATAATAAATAACATTTTCAGTAATTAAGCTAACATATTAATTAATAACATTGTGACTAATTAAGCTATTAACATTAATTGATAATGTTTCACTAATTAGGCTATTAACATTAATAAATAATATCGTCACTAATTAAGCTAAAACATGCATTATGCAAGAGCTAAATCTGCCTATTGCGGGTCTTTCTTTAGGCCTGAAATATTTTCTAAGGTATTAATTAGACATCAATTAACTGATCCAGGCCTTAATCATCTCTCGATGGCATTAGATTTCCCCGATATTAAACAGATTAGAATGGTTCAGCGATCCTTTGATTTAATCAAATATGATGGACCGAGACATAGCTTTGATCAACCAGTACCGTGGTTGAAATTATTGCACACGTCTGTCAAACCTTCAAAGGCTAATATCTTCGCTTGCAATAGAGTAATTTAAATGAAATTTTCAAATTATTCATTTTACATTAACCACTTTCGAACTATTATAACAAGAATGTCTAGTTCTTTATCTAAATCTTACATAATGCATCTTTAATAATATTATAACTAATTAAACTATTAACATAGTGACATATCTGTAACATTTTATTACATAGCAATTAACTGTGCAGGACACAGTTTGTTGGAACCTCCGTCTACATTAGCCCAGTTTGGAGAAGGACAGTAGGACGTTAAACTCCATTATATCTCATTTGTTGAAACCCGAGTTGAAGACTATCTGAGCTGTTTTGTTTATAGTTCGCACCGGATTGGTGAGCTCACGAGTAAATTATAGGCTAATAGTAGAAAAATATAAAAATACTAGTAGGGTTATACATGTATTTATTATTATAATAATACATATAAATTTACAATATAGTCAACCCTTCCGACAACCACCCCCAACAGTACCACCCCTTCCGATTTCAGCACAACTATGTCAACGATAATAACATATTTAAAACAAACACACATTTTAATACACACATTTAGTTTGTCAGGTTCGTGATATTTATAAACCTTGGGCCTGTTTCACTAATTTTTTAACTAAGATAAAAATCCAAATTTTAGTAATTTGATTGGATAATATTAGATTGATTTTAGTGCTTAGCCAATCAAAATTGAAGTATCTACTAAAATTTGGATTTTGTCTTTAATGACCATTTCGAGAAACAGGACCGTGTATACATCATATACTGCGTTCCAGTCATAACATATTTACAATTATTACGTGTCATTACGTGTTTTTAGCGTTGTACATTTGATACGGATGCAGACCACAATTAAATTTCACGATTTGTAGTTTATAGCAATTCTGTCTCTTTCTTTTATGATTTTCTACCAATGCTGATAAATGTTCATGATTTAGAGGTGGGGGGATAACACAACAGAGTTATGAGGCTGGTTACGGTGATATTTTAGTATGCGACTTCAAGTTTGTGTGTCTCAAAATTGCAGTGGTCAACTTCCTGCTACATTGGAACCAAGAATTGCCCATTTGTTTCTCTGTCAGTACAGCGACAATTTTGGAAACAGGTGGAGCCGGCTCAAGAGGCTAAAATTAATGTTGAAGTTAAAGGAGTAATTAATTGTAGCCGGCCCCCGCATTCCATGCTATCACGTGACTAGGGGTTAACTAAAAATTATCAAACAAATCGTGGAATGCTATTGAAATAATTTTACACAAAAACAAATTCTTGGTTAACACAGTGCAACTTTTTAAAAGTACAAGTATTTATTTTTTTATAAATTGTTCGGGTTTGTACAAAGGTTCTGATGCAGTCTCACATGTAAACACGCCTTCTCCACGTTGGTGTATTTATATATAAAGTGGTTAATATATTTTAATTTAATACAATATTAACTCTAGTCAACAATGATACAACAAAAACAATAATCTCTCGAGATTTACAGATTTAATTACCTCTGCGTGAATTGGTTTCACAAAATACCCTAATTAAAGTTTCGTTTTTAAGAGAATTTAAATGAGGCAACAGAGATTCTCCAGTTGTGCGTGGCAAGGAGTAGTGTCGCTTTTCAGACCTGATGGATTTTCTCCGGGTCCTCCGGGTTCCTCCCACTTCCAAAGACCCCTACGCACAAGCGAATTATCGAAATAAAATTGAACCATGTGTTAGTACCGAAATGACCTAGATTGTGTCGATTGAACGTTAAACCCCCATCTCCCTCTCTCTCTCTCTCTCTCTCTCTCTCTCTCTCTCTCTCTCTCTCTATTTTGGAACAAAAAACATGAATGCGTCTGTAATGTTGTCGTATTTTGCCGTCACCTGTGTCCGTCCGCCGACCCCCACCTGAATTACGCCTTAAATATGACGATATAACATGTACCTACTAAGCTTATAGCTTTGTGGATTTGTAGAGGTAAAAAGAAAAACACACACACACGCCAATTTTCTCTACTTAACTATCATAAAATCTCGTCTCCAACTCTAAAACTACTTAAAGTTATTTACTGATAGAATGATAACAACATCTTGGCCGTTTATATGTTTGGGATTTCTTCACCTTTTCACCGCCATGACACATGTTCAAACGGTAGGCAGTAGGTGTTAATTGTTCTTTTTATCTCAAGACATAGAAGAGTTCGAGTTGTTTTGGTGAAGTGGGCTATATATAGGAACTAGTACAGGATCACGTGCTAGCGTCCATATCCTCTGGGAGTGGGTCTAACTCGTGCGCTTTAGATCTAAAGGTTGACAAAGCGTCACTGGTTCGATACCAGGCGTGTACGTGATAGCGAACAGGGTCGCGTGAGTAACCTCGTGGGTTTTCTTTCGGTTTGAGTTCAACGTATTCGCGCACAGCAAAACTTTTAAATGAAAATATAACCGTATGTTACTCTCTCTCTCTCCCTCTCTCTCTCTCTCTCTCTCTCTCTCTCTCTCTCTCTCTCCCACATCCGATGTAAACGCAAACTGACCACGTCTTAGTGCAGGGGCACTTTAAATAGCTTTTGGTCTTCGAGGGAATTATTAGTATCTCATATGACTACTCAGTTATATTGAAGGATAACTCGCTCGCCATTTCCCTTTCTTAAAGTCTTCACAGCGCATCTGTCATAGCAATGATCATTTTGTTAGAATTATATATCGAACGTGTTTAACCAGTTCTATACAATTATGGATAATGACTAAACTGACACCAATATTGTAATGTTTTTTCTAAACAATATTTATTCACAGAAACTGGATTGGAAAACAGGTATAGCCTATAGAACCATACTCCATAAAAGTACAAACATAAATATACATTGAAAAATATTGTATTTAGGTATCATCAGTATGTAATATGTAACAGTTAGCAAAATAGCTTCCGATTTGCATAAAGTCATAGATTCTACTTGTAAACCTTACACGTAGGTTTGAAAGTTGACATTGTGAGTTGTGTTTAAGTTTGAAAGTTGACGTGATGAATTGTGCCAAGTAGACAAAATCAGTCGTAACGTTAATTATTAATATGTCTTCCCTTCCGCCCTGGCCATTGATTTCTTCAAATCTTTCACGATAGGTAGACATTTCAATACCATTAAAATGTATGAACCTTTATCAATATTCAAATGTACCAATCTATGGTGTCGTTATTAATATGATGTCTGTCACTGTAGTCCTCACCTATGACGTTATATTACACGTGATATCAGTTACTACTGTCCTGACCAATGGCGTCATTCATTATGCACGTGATTTCTGTCACTGCAGTCCTGATCAATGGCGTCATTCATTATGCTAATGAAGACGGGCATACGCCATACAGTGTGATATGGCCTACTCTTATATCGAATTCCAACTGCCAAGGGATCTGTTACGTGCACGCCAATGGGTACACGGGACCTCGGTTTTTCGTCCCATCCGAACGACTACACTGCCGTCCTGGTCAAACCCTCTGTCCTGCATCACCGACAAGGGGGGAAACCGCGCCGGAAAATCTGGATGAACTTTCTCAGCCGATGCAGGGATCGAACATCCGACCTCCAGGCTAGCAAGTCAACATCTTACCCACTTAGTCACTGTCTTTTTTACAAACAACAATCAAGCATTCACTTATTTCCCGAATTTGAAACTAAAAGGTAAATAACTAACTGTTAATGGAATTTATTATAAAAAACAAGACTCTGTACCTAAGTCGTCTGTGTATAATTATATCAACGATTTGAATTATTAAATTCTAATTACTTGGTTCTTCTTTATTTCAGTTTCGTTATTGGTTTGAAAATTTAACGTCGTTAGATCAACATTTATTATATAATCCTTTACTCAGCATCCCAGCTCATGGTTGGATACCCCATCATGCCACAGGTAAATTATTCATACTCTATATTAATTACAGGTGTTTGTCGTCACGAGGTCCGTCCAAAGCTAACCCATGTCCCAATTCTGATTCGCTAATGGTAGTCACGTGATATATGGGCGCCATTATAAGTTACCCTTCCGAAAAGTAGCCTATAATTTGAAGTGTTTTTAAATAACATAAATGGTATGTTGTGTGGCCACGCAAGAGATGGATGGGGGATTAATATTCGCAGGTTCCCAAAATACACAGAAACGCGTCCATTTTGGGAAGTGAAAGTAAAACGCAGTGTATGGAAGCCTAATAAAATACTTTAAATACTGCAAGAACGCGTGTACTATGATTATTGTAATAATGTTTTGTTATTTTTTTTTATTGGATGAAGCCAGTATCATTACAGGCCCGGATCTGTACAGGCTACATCGCATATCTTGATTCAGAGTGGATCAATTTGACTGAAATTTTCAGCACATCCCCTTTACATTATCTAGTTTTTAACTATTGCATTGAGAACTGTCATCTTTAAGTATAACGTCCAACAGTTAACGGATGAACAATATGTTAGTCCCGAAATGACTCCCACTATCTCTTCCTTTCCCCCTCTCTCTCTTTGTCTCTCTCCCTATCTCTCTCACTCTCCCTCCCGCTCTCCCTCTCCCTCTCTCTTCCTTTCATTGGTCGATTGCTACTACAACTTTTTTCAAATGACATTAAAATGTATTATAAGATAAACGCTTTAAACAGACCTTTGATATTCGCCCAGAATGTATCAGTCTAAATTCTAATCAAAGCCAAACAGGATCAAAGGAATTCTCAGTGTGTCTCTATTTATTTTAAGTTTTCTCTTAAAGCTTGTTTCTGTTTCCAGACCTTTCAACGAATAATTTTAGAAAACTTGGAATTAGCAGATATGATAAACTTTGCCGATGAGTGAAATCTACTGGGTTTTGTAAAAAAAAAGATGGAGATCTCTTAGCAAACTATTAAACTTTAAAACATTCATCTGATACCGATTTGATTTATTGAAGTGAGGGTCGCCATTCGTGTCTAAAATTAGTTAAAATTTAAAGTTTGATTGAGTTTCAAGCCTCATGTCAGCCATGTCAAACACCTTCTTGAGATTGGATCGTGAAAGCGAATTAACAATTTTCTCTAAAAACCTGTAGCTTGTCTCTCACTATCGGCGGGAAGATGAAAAGGTGATGACGTAGATAGACCACGTGTTGTTGAAAGGTGAAAGTTCACGAGGTGTGTTTGATTGGGTGGAATTGATGGTGAAAACAACTTAAGTGTTTGTCAGACAATTGATATAAATAAGGTGCGATGAACGTGTATTTAAAACAATGTTATCTCGTCTAGACGGCACTGAAGGGGGGATTTTTTATAGTTAAGTAAATGTTTGGGCAACACGTGGCTACTAGAACCAGTGACGGTTTGATAACACGTGAAACAATTATATTTCTTTAAACACGAGTTAATCGTTTTTCAATAAATAACCTCCACGCTACAGATTCAATCAGTTTAAAAACAAGGGAAGATAACCCAAATTTATTTTATTATCTCTCCAAACAATTTAACAAACTTAATACAATTTAACATAACACACAAGCACTTTGGTTTAAAGTCGACGTGGGGGGTTGGGATGGCCTAGTGGTCTAGGGTGCCGCGCTTCGACCTCTAGCTGGCCGGTCACCTCTGGCTTGCGGCTGTGGTTTCGAGCCCTGGTGTGAGCGTATGTGGCATGGAAATAGGGGCGCCTTCTCAACCTCGTGGGTTTCCTCCGGGCACTCCGGTTTCCTCCCACGGCTAAAGACCCCTACGCGCAAGCGAATTATTGAAATAAAATTGAAACCATATGTTAGTCCCGAAATGACCTGGTTGTGTTGAGTGGACGTTAAAACTCATTTCTCTCTCTCTCTTTAAAGTCGACGTGCGTCATTTGCTTTTTTCCCCGACAGTATCGAATATTGACGGTTAAGCGACGCTCAAATATATTTAGATTGCTTATTTAACATAATGAACATATCAACATAGTCTCGTGACTTAAAGATCCATTATTAGAGATTGTGTAACAAGCTGACAGTTCTCACTATAATAGTTAAAAACTCTATAATGTAAAGGAAACTTGCTGACAATTTCAGTCAAATTGATCCACTCTGAACCGAGAATTTATCGATTGAATTTTCGGCCTAGCCTCGATCATCATTACTAAAAAAAAATCATAGTCGCGATTATCCATGTCATGATTAAATTATAAATGGAATTGAGCATAATGTGTGTTTAAATTCATCGGAGTTAAAATATTTAAAGTAGCGGTGGCTTATGTCTTTGTCTGTGCGAGAATTCAACAGATATTCCATTTAGGGATTCAACTGATCATGATATTCCATTTAGGATTTAGACTGATATTCCATTTAGGGATTCGCTGATATTCCATTTAGAGATTCGACTGATGTTCCATTCTATTTAAGAGTATTGTAGTTTGCAGGAAGGAGAACCCCATTTCTTTTCATTGTTTAATGTTTACAATGTTTACTTATTGTTTACATTGTTTATTTATTGTTTTTTTATTGTTTATTTATTGTTTATTTATTGTTTACATTGTTTATTTGTTGTTTTAAAATTCCCCGGATGACGGTCAGAGATTTTAATGATTAAATATGACGTCATAATCTACTTTACACAATTGTTACCCCTACTACTACATTCAATATTGCGATTCAATCAATCTAACTTTCAACAGTCGACGACGGGTTATATTAAAAGACAAACTGAAATCAATTTATGGGAGAAATGACTATAATAATTCCTGATATTTGTTTTATTTTCCAGTCTTTCAAATGTCAATACCATGTACAGGTAAAGACGAAGGTGTAGCCTCGATTGTGCTAGGTTTACATATATATACTACTTCAGGACACGCAGTCCAAAATACACCAATTACCTTCAAATTGAAGAAAAGTTGTACAGCTTTTGGTAAGTTTGGATTGATTTTATTGTTTATTGTAACAGAAGGTTGTCCGTTTAGCGTGTCCGTTTCTTTCCACTGCATTGGTCAAATAGTTAACGCGTGCGCGTTGGATGAGAAGGTCTATCATTGAGTCAGGTGGCGTGGTTTCGATTCTCTGGTTGATCGTGACTAGGAGTAGGATCGCCTGTCTAACCTCATGGGTTTTCTCCAGTTTCTCCGGCTTCTTTCACTGCTAAAGACCCCCACGGACAAGCAAATTATTAAAATTAAATTGAACCATATGTTAATCCCGAAATGACCGCTAGTTTTCGTCGAGTGAACGTTAAACTCCCTCTTTCCCCCTTTGGGTTTGTTCTGTGTGGCGGGAACGTAATGACAAAAATGGAACATATAGATGCATTTAAAATTATTTACAGCTGTTCTGAATATCGCAGTGGATCATGAAGTATACCCATGCGTCTTAAGGACCCTCGTTCCATGGAAATAACAAAATATCTCAATTCCGATGATTCGGTCAAACAAATTTATTTACAAAATATACACTTATATGTTAATTTTGGGAGTTGGTGAAGCTTACGGTGTTGACAAACACCACGTAGATTAAAGTAAACAATACACGACGGACCGGAAAACGTCAATGGCTGATTTATATAGGTTTTTATGATTGCATCTTGTTGAATTTTATACAGTTAGAATTCCTAGTAGAATAGATGAAAACACCATTGTACGGGCAAAATCCTCCCCACAAAAAAAACGCACCAATGTTGATAGGAAACCCCACTGTACACCACTCCTCATCTGTGACAGAACACCCCATCGTAAACCCCATATTGATAGGACACCCCACTCTACACCTTCGTATTGACAGGCTTCACACCACCATACACCCCTGTATTGATAGGACACCCCACGACCACCCGACTACTATTATAACACAATATATTTATTGCCAGGACACACCACCATACACCCCTGTATTAATAGGACACCCCACGACCACCCGACTTCTATTATAACACAATATATTTATTGCCAGGACACACCACCGTACACCCCTAAATTAATAGGACACCACACGATCACCCGACTACTATTATAATAACCCATGATAGGACACACCACTCTATACCCCTATATTGATAGGACACACCACCGTACACCCCTATATTAATAGGCCACCCCCGTACATCCTATATTGACATAACAGGACACACCACCGCACACCCCTATATTGACGGGCCACCCCCACGATCACCCGACTACTATTATAAGCCAATATATTTATTCCTGTAACATTCTGTATATATATACAGTTCCAGTAACAGTTTGACGTTAATGTATACAAACCGTGTTTCCAATCAAACACGTGTACCCGTAGTCTAAACCATTCGACATTCATCACATTCCTTTACACTACTCAATGAAACACGACAGGTGAATTTAACCCATGTAGCTCCACCGGTATTTGTATGTTTATTGTATTGTGACTAGGTTGAATGTTTTCTGCTGTAACTAGAAATATCACAATACTTGATAACATTCTCATCACGTGTTCTCATCTCCTTTTAACTGGCTGACATCTTACTTCAACCTAATATAAAAGGTGTTATTACATATTAACAGAAAACAGTTTTTATGGGATACTATTAACGTCATTGTTTCGATTCCCCGGTTGTACGTACAGCCGGGGTTTTCTTCTGGTCCTTCGGTTTCCTCCTACTGCTAAAGGCCCGGACGCGCAAGCGAATTATTGAAATAAAATTAAACCATATGTTACTCCCGAAATGACCGCGTTTCTGTCGGATGGACATTAAATCTTAACAAAACTGTATTGTCTGTGGGGGTCACATTCCTAAATTTGAAGAAAACTGGCTGATTTGCACCCAGTCCTGCGACTGTAATACAATTCTCAAACACATGGGGATATACAAATTTCAAACACGCGGGAACACACATATCAAACACGCAGGAATACACAAATCTCAAACACGCGGGATGACAAATCGCAATACAAAATCCAAAAACACAAGATACAAAACCTAAAAAACACAAGATACAAAACTCAAAAACACAACATGCAAAATCTCAAAAAACACAAGATACAAAAACTCAAAAACACACGATACAAAAACGTGTATACAAGAAATCGAATGCTGAGTTGACGCTGACTTGAATTGCCCAATGTTAAAATGTATAGACGTTTTTAAACTATCGTTATTGTATCTGTTTGATATAGATTGCAGTTTTAAGATTACTAATTTTGTATAAGAAAAGGACGCATTAACGAAACTATCACTTTAAAGTATTTTCTTCTTCATTAAATGGGATTCGTGCGCCGCTCGTTAGAATAATTTACACGAAATGGATAATATGAGAGAAAAGCCAAGATGAAGTATGTTTGTTGTTGGCTGGTAACACTATAAAATAAAATATCACCAAGCTCTTTAAAAAGTCATTTGTTGGTTAGAACCACGGGGTGTTTCACGAGGAGATATATGGGCGTGTATCTCAGTGTGACGTCATAATGAACCTCAGCACACCAATATACCTGTCTGTCTGACTTTAACTAAATTCTTACACCACACATAGAAACATCAATTAGCTGAAATTACACATTAACACAATATTACCGCCATCATAGCGTGCAGATGCATTTGGTAAACTCCGATTGTATAAATATACCTTATATTGAGAGAGAGAGAGAGAGAGAGAACATTCACTCGACATAAACCAGGTTATTTCGGGACTAACACGTTTCAATTTTATTTCTTTAATTCGCTTGCGCGTAGGGGGCTTTAGCAGTGGAAGGAAACCGGAGACCCCGGAGAAAACCCACGGGGTTAGACAGGTGACCCTATTCCTTGTCACATACATCTGGGGAATCGTTTTTTTTGGGGGGGGGGGTGAAAGATGGCCAATCCTATCGTTATAGTTTTAAATGAAACATGGGGTGATTAACTGGATAAATATATGGTCAGATTCGATCCGCGTGTTGATCGAGAAAATTCCTCGGCATTTTCGGACCTGGTTTCCCTTGTCAATTGCTAAATGGGCCTAGCCATAGGCCTTGCGAGGAGAGCGCCTCGTTGTTACGATGGGACGATAAATTGAGGTTCAATGTTTACATTGTCAGCACGTTTAAGATCCCGTGGTAATTGGAATTCCATAGAGCCAGTGTTCATACCTCCATACATGGCGTGTGTCTGTCAGAACAACATTTCGCCCATAGCCCAATACATGGCGTGTTTCATCCATAGTCCAATACATGTCATATTTCGTCCGTAGTCCAATACATGTCGTATTTCGTCCATAGTCCGATACATGTCGTATTTCGTCCAGTCCGATACATGGCGTATTTCGTCCGTAGTCCAATACACAACGTACGTCTGTTAGAACAACATTTCATCCATAGCCCAATCTTCATTAACTAGTTTAGTGCATCAAGTAAAACATTTAAAAACCCAGACATGGTGTGTGGCGGGAATGGTTTTAATTTAACTCGAGAAAATATAACATTAATCGAGTTGGATGCTCATCTTAATTTTATTCTTCTAGAAATTAACTCACAAGCAGCTTTTTGCATGTTATTCAGATATGGTTTTAATTAATTGATGTTTTCATCGCTATTATTTCTGTTTTCCTTCACTTTTATGATTGTACGGTGCAATTTGTTGGGTTCTTCCTATAATAGAGTTTAGTTTGTTTTTATTAGTAACATGTCCGATAGCTTGCGTTTCCATTAATTGGAACCTATGGACTGATCAAGTTAATGTTCTGGGCCATGTTTCTCGAAATCTTAAACAAGCATTATGTAAGAGATAAATCTGCTTCTTACAATTCTTTCTTTAGGCATGATATTTTATTTCAATTATTAATTAGACATTAATTAACTTATCCAGACCATAATTAAGTCTCGATGCCTTCGATATTGACTGGATTACAATCCTATATGCTACTTAACGCTGATTAATAATTAAATCAAAAAGTGGATAATAGAGACTTTGTTTTTTTTATTGTATTTACTTAATGAATGATAATCGAGGCTACGCGGAAATTTCAGTCGCTTATATTTCGGTTCATAGTGGACCAATCTGACTGAAATTTTCAGCATATTATCTTTACATTAGCTAGTTTTTAACTATTATTGTGAAAACTGCCAAGTCTATATATGATCTCACATAATGTATCTTTAACTAAAGATGAAAATCCAGATTCTAGTAGATACTTTAAATTTGATTGGCTAAGCACTAAAAACGATATAATATTATCCAATCAAATTACTAAAGTTTGAACTTAGTTAAAATTTCCGAGAAACAGGCCCCTGTACCGGTATACAGGGATGCGGTTTGTGGTGAATAACTTGGAATATCAGAGTGGTTTGATTAACACAACTTATCACCCCCTACACTACAAGGAGGGGGTGGAGTGGAGTGGGGTGGGGTGGTGTGTTTATTTGATTGATAGATATATAGACGTGTCCCGGTCACAACTTATCACTCCGTACACCCCGTGTAGGGTTAGAGGTTAGATTACAATGTCTCAGCATGTTTTTGTTAACACGAAAAGTTATATTTCTATTTCGCTTTATATTTTAATGTTTTACTCTGTTTAACACAACTGTCACACAACTCTATAGACACAACTGTCACACAACTCTATAGACACAACTGTCACACAACTATTTGGCACAACTGTCACACAACTATTAAACCACAACTGTAATAAAACTTTTAAACAACTATTAAACAACTGTTTTACACAATTATTTAACAACCGTTTCACTCTATTTCATTTTACTCTATTTGATTTTACTCTATTTGACACAACTGTTTTACTCCATTTGACACAATTGTCAAACTGTTTAACTTTGACACAACTGTTCCCCCTGATAAAGACACCTCATTATTTGACACCAGGATTTAATCTATGGCATGCAGTGTTTTCAAATTGTTTATACACTTTATCCATGGTGTTTGGTCTGGTACTAAGATCTGACATATCGCCATGCTATGTTTTTTTCTTTGCTGTTTGTTGCCTGACATGGAGATCATTTTTTTTGTGTTTATAAATTGTTATATTTGTCCCCCTCATCTGGAAACAGCATACCGTTATCCGATATCATTGGTGCTTTACTTGTTTACTGCTTGATTTTCAAGAGCTGTGTTTCATGAATTGTTGTTTTCTGTATATTTGGATGGATTGTTTTCTCTCACATAGCATGATGTTCTCACCGTGACCATTCATTTCTCTTAACTAGCATGGCCACCTCATTGTGACTGACACCTTCTCACTATCTAGCATGACGTTTTCGCTGTAATTCTCTCCCAGCATGGTGTTTACGTTGTGACTGGGCAATTACGTTATCGCCGTGGCTGGTAATTTCCTTTGGCTAGCCTGACGTTCTTTTTGTGGGTGGTAATTTCTCTTCCGTAGCATGACGTTCTTATTGTGGCTGGTAATTGTTCTCCCGATGCATGGCGATCGCATTGTGGCTGGAAGTTTTTCTCACTTAGCATGCCGGTGTGACTGTGACTGGTAATTTTCCCGCCTAGAATGACGATCTTATTGTGGCTGGCAATTTCTCACACCTAGAGTGGCAATCTAATTGTGGTTGGTAATTTCTCTCACCGAGTATGCTGGTTTCATTGTGGGCGCTATTTGTTTTTCACCCTTTGCATGGAGTTGTGATTGATTTCGTTCATGTGTTATTGGATGTTGCATGCATGATACACCTTGTAAATGCACGATGTTGGTTTATTCTGTAAGTTCTAGTAATGATGGTGTATTTATATTCTATAGTCACTACCTCTTTATGTGAGGCTCGGTGTGAAAACGGTGGATCCTGTGTCAACAGTATATGTTTATGTCGTCAGGGATTCAGTGGGAAAGCTTGTGAAATAGGTATGTGGTTTTAGATGACGGTAGTCATTCAGTTTGTTGGTGTATCTTCTGTTTTGGGTCACATTAAAATGTGTATGTGTTCATTGTGTTTTAAATATTGGATATTTTGATCCCATATTTACACGACAAGAGAACATCACTTATATTGATCAGACCAATATTGATTGACATGGGCCAATATTGAATTCTAATTCATGTTTTGAGTTTCGAATATTATGGAAATATTGCGGTAGAGGTTTAGCCCCTTTAAATGTGACAACACTGCTCTGTGGCGGTAGTTCTTTGGTTCGCAGTGGATGGCATAGATTAAAATGTATTGAATCTAAAAACCACATGTTTTATACCACCCCTCGAAGCACAAAAGATACTCCCGAGGACTCCAATAGAGAACTAAGAGAGGGAACTCTTCCATGACAATACTTTACAAGCTGTTGTTCCTGGTAAATCCAGCCAGTAAAGATGAGTCGTGTTATCTTGGGTCATGATGCCAGACGTTTATGCTTGGTCCCCACTGTCGTGCAATGTCTTACGATAGAATTGTCCCTATTGGGTCAACGATTTGGTATTACGATTCGATACGATAAACACAATTACCACAACTGACCTGACTATAGGATAAGACCCGATAGGATCACCAGGATTACGCGATTGCTACGACTGACCACGATATTTGATATGACCTGATAGAATCACCACGACGATTACTTCACTATTACAACCTTGATTTCAATCGTAACGCGAATCGTGATAGTGGGAACCTAGCATTAAGCCTGGTCCATACCGCTACGACTTGCCCAGACTCTACCCAACGCAACGTCTTGTCTCAGATAATCAGTGCAGTGTGGACAGTCCCACGATCACGATTCAATCGATTTCCGTCGCGTCGTGGCCCGTCTGCCCGACTGAGAATGGTCAGTTGTAGTTGGATGCAGTCGTAACCCATCGTGTTTGTGTGGACATTCACACGACACGATCAATTGTCTTACTGTTGTTTAGCCAATCAGAGAGTAGCATTTAGTCATGTGACAGAAACGTTAATTGTTAGCATGAATAGTTAGAGTTAGTAATCGGGTAGTTTCTGGAATCACTCGGTTGTTTCTGTCACCACTCGGTTGTTTCTGCCACGGCAGCACTAGTCCAGCAAGCTCATGATTAATATAAAATCAAAACACAGGAGAGGCAAGATTTATCAATTTTCTGTTTAGATAAAAAAAAAAAGTAGTTCTCTTTAATAAGAATATATTTTGTTTTATAATTTCAGCTTTGTGTAATCCTCGATGTGAGAACAATGGCACGTGCGTTTCACCCAGAATGTGCGCATGTCCAGCGGGGTATAGCGGACATCATTGTGAAAAGGGTGGGTACATTGGTAATCTTATTTAATGTCCGCCATTTTATTTTTAAATCACA
This sequence comes from Patella ulyssiponensis, assembly GCA_963678685.1. Classification (NCBI taxonomy): domain Eukaryota; kingdom Metazoa; phylum Mollusca; class Gastropoda; family Patellidae; genus Patella; species Patella ulyssiponensis. Next base: position 57,745,767 of record OY783232.1, on the reverse strand, counting down.
GAATTATACTTCCACAGCCAATCTGGTTAAAACGTAGTTTCCCATTTCGTTCCTTTTTTCATAAATCAAAATTTTGTTTACTTGTCTTTACTACACTAGGATCTGAAATATATAATAATATATAATCCGTCTGTGGTCGATATGAGGGATTAGCCAATGAAACTGTCTGTTGCAGCGAGTTCTTAGCGTGCAATAAATGGAACGGTGGGTATTCCACTAGAAACCTCAACGCTGATTGGTTAACCAAGTGTCTGACGTCATAGAGTCAAAAGCCACTCGTATGACCCCTGACGCAACCTCTCAATACAACTGGTCAGATCTTCATGTAGAAGAGGCCATCGAACGTATAAAAAAGGGAAACGAAATATCAAAACGTATTTCAATCGGATTGCTTCATAGCGTCAGCGTCCATGATATTGACGTTTTCCGGTTTATTTTATATTTTACCTATACGCCGTCTCAGCTACGTTATTCATAACAGCATTACATAAAACAAGAAATATCCATTAGGCCTAGCTAAATGACCTAAAGTATTTTACTACCCCGGTATCTGTATATACAATATAAGCTTTGGTCCTCAGATAATCGAGAGTTATGGTTTGAGGTTAGATCACCCTGTAGGCCTATCTAAATGATCTAAACTAGTTGGCTATCCGTATATATTCTGTCTATTATAACCCGACTGGATATAGCCTCCTAAATTCGACCGTCAATTTTTATATACAACTATTTATTTTCCAGTCGTATGTGGTCGACCATGTCAAAATGGCGGACAATGTTTACCGGAAGGATTCTGTTTCTGTCCGGAAGGTTTCTATGGTGACGCTTGTGAGTTAAGTAAGTAAGACAGCTATTCATTGGCTGATTTCGTATTTGGTTATAATAAATAGTTTCAGCTGCATTTAGTAATTTGAGTGGAAATATACTGTTGCTTGCTTTCCGTAGAACACCGGTGGCCCTATTATAAGATTTGCCAGCTGGCGTGGTGTCGATTCCCCGGTTGTACGTGACAAGAAAGTGGGTCGCCTGACCATCCTCGTGGGTTTTTTCTGGGTGCTCCGGTTTCCTCCCACTGCCAAAGACCCCTACGCACAAGCGACTTATTGAAATAAAATTGATCCATGTTAGTCCCGACATTTAGGTAATTGTTTATGAAATAATTTTTATGATATGAAGAATATATAATTGTAGCATATTATCGGTCCTCTTTTGTAATCGCTTTTCTGTTCCTGTTTTGTCCAACGTAGTACTCGCTGTCCCCCACCCCTCTTCTCCCCGACCCATCATGCTCACCCGTACCTTCCTCCCTTGACCCAATGAAAATTGAAGGCGCCTGAATATTTATTTTCTGTTTTTATAGGTCGGTGTAATCCTGAATGCATTAAACAAGGAACGTGTAACCAAGTGTGTAAACGTTTAGGTAAATCAACTCGTCGCCCATTCTTCTTCGTGTGTTACTGTGAAAGGTTAAAGGTCAATCCTGCCTGAAAAATAAATTTGAATATATTGATTAGCGATATTAAAGAGAAAAGATGTTCTAGTAAGACAGAGTTATTTCCCCTTTTCAGAGAAGGGAATGTTCCAGTATGACTATTTAAAGTTATGAGTTTGATTGAGGAAATATACTGGGATCCCGTTACTCCTCGCATTAGTGTTCCAGAAAACGGGGCATAACTCCGTCTTTCTATAACATACTTCTGGAACACGTCAGAGCAGAGTATTCAGCAGAATATGTTCTAGTATGAGTGCTTAAAGTTATGATTTTGATTGAGGGAATGTACTGTCTAGCCTAATATTGATATCATAAATTCTCAGCCAGAAGGGGATCCCGTCGCTCCCCGCATTAGTGTTCTGGAAAGTTTGGAATTCAGGACATAAGGTATCAATTGAACATACACAAACCTTCACAAGACATACGCTAACTGAAGATCCTACATTTACAACTAATTACCATAGCTGAAACATTTGGTTACGTCACGATTCTGGCGCGTCTTTGATGTGTTTATATTTTCTGTCATTTTTTTATTCTACAGTAAAACCTGACACTGACGTCCGACCTAGAAGACGAATACCGCCGGAAGTAAATGGTGAGGGTGGTACAACCAGAAAACAAAGACGTAAAAACCGTAAAGATAGAAGAGGTGAGCTGTTTTTTGTTGTTTTTATTTATCGTATAAATTTGTCCTATAGACTTTTTGTATGTTACAGACGGCTCATCTATCGTATAGACAATTAGACTGGTCGATATCGCAGACAGTCCATCAATCGTATAGACTTGGCGTATATTACTGACAGTCCATCCATCGTATAGACTGGTCGTATAGTACAGTCGGTCTATCTATAGGATAGACTGGTCGTATAGTACAGACCGTCCATCTATAGGATAGACTGGTCGTATAGTACAGACGGTCCATCTATAGGATAGGCTGGTCGTATAGTACAGACGGACCATCTATAGGATAGGCTGGTCGTATTTTACAGACGGTCCGTCTATACTATAGATTGGATTGGTCCTTTATTACAGACGGTCGTTTAGACTCGTCCTATATTACAGACGTTCCATCTATCGTATAAAATGGTCATATATTACGGACGCGCTCATACATACGTCTATTACCAACTGTTAGTTGAATGGTAACCCACTTTCATTTAAAATGTGATAATACTTTTTCTATTTTAGCAATCAACGAAAAGAAAATACTAAAGACGGAAAAAAGAATTTTAAAAATCATTAACCGGAAATCAAAAACATGGAATCTAACCCGAGACGAAAGAAGACAAATTAGAAAAATACAGAGGGAAGTTAAAACTCGCGCTCTACAAATAACGGAACGAAACTATCTGGTGAAAATATTAACTGGAGAGCGAGATAAATTGAATAAAAAGGAGAAACAGAAGCTAAAACGTTACAAGAAATTATTGAAATTAAACCGGAAGCGACGTGGTAAAGCTAAGACGAAGACTAAACGGAGGAAGAAGGATGTATGAGGCGAATTCTTATCTGTTGGAAGTTGATAATAATGGCGGATTCTTTTATCAGAATATTAAAACACAACCCAGCTTTAATTTTAAAGGCTTTAAATGACGTAACACGTGATGATAAAAAAGATATTAGTGTGTAATACAATTATGTACTGATCACGTGATATAGTCATCGTACGATATGATTACATAGATATTTACAAATAGGGGATACTCGATTAAACTGAATTGAATTCTCTCAATCCCAAAAATAGTGACTATTAGGTGAAAAGGGTGTTTTCAGCTTACAACGCATGCGCCGACAGCATAAGATTCTACTCACGCACCGCCTCTGTTCTCAAGACTGATTGAACAGTTATAGGACTGAATTCCGCGTCACTTGATTGCATTTCAGTTAATTCAGGACGTCCCGGGTTGACGATCGAGTATCTCCATAGAAACACAGACAATGAACTGATTGTAGTTATGTTTTATTATATTATATTTTTCCTTGTGGAAACTAACCAAAGCCAAGTGTATATATTTATATTAGTTTATATATTTCAATGAATTATTTTGTAAATATGTTTAGCTCATAGATACCCAGTATAGATTTATTACATGTCGATATCTTGACAATTGAAATCTATGAACGTCAACTGTTACGTCAAATCGCTGCTTTGTTTCCATCGGTTACCCAAATTGAGTTTGAACTCAATGGCCGATCTACACTGAACGTGACCACGGCAACCAAGTAAAGCGGTAACAGGAACGTGTACAATTCTTACTTCATCCGTGTGTTAACCATGACAACGAAGCGCGACGCTTGCACAAATGCAAAACGTAGCAACCCACGAGGAAACAGAAAAAAAAACATTTTATTCGCGATAGATAATCGGATGACTGGATGATCTGGGTGTCTGGATGATGTGCTTGTCCCGAGCTTAAAACAAATCAAGTATCGAAATCTTGAAACAATTATTTGTCAAAACAAAATTATTTATTCAGTTTTTCGCGAATTGACATGATTTCATTGGCCTTATAATTGATTTTATACGGTCCGTGACATTCAAACAGATTTAAACAGATTTCAATTTTTATATCAATTATTTTATCTAGAAATGTTGGCTGTTCTGTTCACTCCCTCTTGAGGTAATGTTGTATAAGCTCGCCCCATATATGGTGTGTTTAGACTTACGGCTGGTCCTTTCTGATCACTGTTGATAGAGATTATTTTAGATGTCGAGTTCACTCTCCTACCCCATGAAATATATATTTTTATTAGAAGACGTTTTGATGCATTCAATTTATAAATAGATGTTCCCGTCACTCCCTCTACATATTATTTTTAATAGGGGTATTCCTCTACTACATGCAAGCTTGCGCAAAGGAATTATCTGTGGACGATGTGTCAGTCGACAATAAGTCGTTTGTGTGCGCTCAATCCCAGGATGTGCGTATGCAACGTTAAAATTCGGGGTTTAGTTATATCCCACCTTCAAACTATTTTGAATTCAAAACTTTTAATCTCTTATTTGACTTAGTACATTACATAGCTTAAGCGCAGTCAGACACATATAGAATGACGTCATAGATATAAATAGCCTAGTCAATATGAATGGTTTTGTAGTTATAAAATAGTATTATTAAAACTACGTCATTCTGTATATATTTATAACTATGACGCCATTATGAATATCTATGACGACATTATGTACATAATTATATTATGTTTGTTTGATATGATGAAAATTATACAATTAGATTTTAATGCGTCCAAAACTTTGTTCACTTGTCGACTATTTCATATGTAAGCTGCCATTTGTAGTACTGAAGAATCGAGACTAGACATCAAATCACCATAGAAACGGAATGCAATGGAGTTAAACACCAATCTCATTTAAGCACGGATCCCATTTCCTTTCGTTTTGTTTAAAGCTCAAAATTTCGTTTTACTTGTCTTCACTACATTAGGATCTAGAAGAGTTGTTACCGGCGTTCTGGTTGAAGTGAGCGATTAGCCAATGAAAAAGTCTGTTACGACGACTTCTTGGCGTACCATGCATGGAACTGTGGGTAAACCAATAGAAACGACAGCGCTGGTTGATTAATCAATGGCTGGCGTCATAGGGTCAAAAGCCGTCCCTACAACCCCTGACAGACCTCCTAGTACAAGTTATCAGATCTTTATGTACTAGTTCGCAGGTCCATTAGTCCACCGATATCTATTATCAGGGTCAGGGTTAGGGTTCGGATTAGGATTTTTCATGCCCATATATAGTATTTTTTATAGCGGCAGACTAGTGAGCTCCTCTTCGTCAGGCCGTGTTTTATGGGGATATTTTCGCCGAATTCCAACTGCGAAGGTTTATGTTAACTGCACGCCAACATATGCACAGGACCTCTGGTTTTGGGTTTTTTTGTCCCATCCCAACGACGTGGTTCCTGTTCCTGGCCAGTTCCTCGATCCAGCATCACAGACAATGTAAAATCAGGTTTGAAATCCCCAGGAAGAATCTCGTCTAACCAAGGAATCGAATTCAGGACATCTAGCTAGCGAGCAAGCGTCTAACAAGGTCCACCGTAGCCCCATGCAGACAATGATACCCCCGAAAACAACTCCAACCTCTTGGGTTTTCTCCGGGTCCTCCAGTTTCCACCCACGGATAAATACCCCTACGCGCAAGCGAGTTGTTGAAATAAATTTAAACCATATGTTAGTCCCGAAATGACCTAGTTTGTGTCGAGTGGACGTTAAACCCAATATCGCTCTCGTTCTCTCTTTCGCGACCCCCCTCTCTCTCCCTCTGTCTCCCTGTCTGTCAGAAAACAGCATGTTACAGGTGACCTCTAGTACTCTCTGTATATAGGAGAAGTGGTATGAAGTGTTCAGGGAGGAGTAAACATACCCTGCCTCCTACATCATACGCAACATAACTTACCGACCCTTGAAAATTAGAAATATTTTGTAACAAATGGTGGATAAAGGAATGGAAAGACACCATTAATAACTTAGTCCAAAATAGACAGAAAAAGAGAAATGGGGTTTAACGTCCACGCGACACAAACTAGGTCATTTCGTGACCATCATATGGTTCGATTTTATTTCAATAATTTGCTTGCGCGTAGGGGTCTTTAGTAGTGGGAGGAAACCAGAGTACTCGGGGGAAAAAAACCCGAGGATGGACAAGCGAGCCAACTCCTTGCCACGTACAACTATCTAAAATTGAGTAGCTTGAATGAAAAATGTTTTCAAGTTATACATTTTATATTATCTATTTTTTTAAAAGTATTATTTGATAAAAACTAATAATGTTTACTAATTACCAATTACTGTACCGTCTAATCTTGATTTACCTGTCAAAACACGGGTTGTTGACGAATTGAGTTGACTCGACAGCGCCACTTGTCTAGCTAATAGATTGGGTGTTGATCCACGACCGGCTTGTCACGGCTCTAATAAAATCCACGACACCACGCTTACATCGTTAACATTATTTCGTTGGTGAGAATGAATCTTGTTTATTGAACCGAAAATACTTAGGACACAATTTTTAGAAATGAAATAAAATGGGGTTTTAAAAAGTCTTACTGTTCTGCTCCTAAACTGGGCTAAAGAAAACGGGCATACGTCATACAGTGTGCTATGAGGGAAATTTTGCCCGGACTCCGAATCTACGGCCAAGTCTTATCTCGAATTCCAACAGTCAAGGGATCTTTTACATGCACGCCAATGTGTCCACGAGACCTTGGTTTTTCGTCCCATCCGAACGACAAGACAATTCTCCTTGGCTCCGGCCTGCATCAATGACAATTGGGAACTACGTCAGAAAATCTGGATGAACTTTGTCGGCCAATGCAGGGATCGAATTCGCGACCTTCAGACTAGCGAGCCAGCGTCTTACCCACTTCGCTACCGTGACCCCATGGAATCAATGGAACTTTGTAAAATGAAAAATATATAAAATATGCTTTAACGTCGTATATATTTCTGCATCAACCGGGCAATATGGGGTGTTTTACCGGACATCGACATAGGCCTATTCTTTTATTTTGAATTCCAAGTGACAGGGGTTCATTTACGTGCACGCCAGCATATCAACTCGTTTTTTAAAAATCTGAAAGAGATTAACCAGGGTAGATTATGAAACTGTAAAAAAATCAAAGGCATAAAAAACTTTTAATGTAGGTAGATGCTCATTATACAAAATTATTCAACTCGATTAAATTAACCGAATCTAGCTAGAGCAGAGTCGTACGTATGATTTTGTATGTGGTAGTGCAGCAGAGTTGTGGGACGCCAATGTAATGCCCAAATTACTGATATTGCTCATAATAAAGTGGAGTATTTTGTAATTGAAAGGCTGCCATAAAAGGGTTTTTTCGGGGGGGGGGAGCGCATTTTAGGGGCGCCTTACTTTTCTGGTGATGCAATGTAACCCCTGCACCCCCGCTAGGCACAGCCCTGGTGGAGATTAGAGTATTATCGTTTCTAATTCTGCTGCAAATAACAGTTCAGGGGGGACAACTCCGGATATCTTGTCGATAAAGATAAAATCGCCGCAATGTTAAACAAGAATGACGTAGGAAAGGCGCACCCACACCACCCTACTCAAAAACCTTGCTCAAATGTGGATTAAGGTTACAAAACATTTTAATGTTTTGTAACCTTAATTCACATTTGAGCTTAAAAGCCGTATCATTATTTTTAAAAACTGTCTAAACCGTGGATTTACTTGAAATATTACTTAAAATATCCCCTTTCCATATTTGGTCAATCGACGGTGGTCATCCGTCATAGTCTAGGCCTACAAACTTCCTAATTGAAATCTGCTAAGAACTATACTGTAATCATGAGTCGTAGGAAATATCTTGACGAATAAAATATCCTTATAAAGTTTTACGTAATCTACAAAATGTGATTCAATTATTCGTCCCCATCCGCAGTAACATAAAATGAAGATCGCGATTAAGTTTTGCCAATCCATTAAGGTTTCAAGCCACCTCATACAACGATTCACAGTTTGTTATAAAAGAAATTATACCCACACGGTGTCGATTTCGTTTACTCTTCATCCGAAGTACTAGAAGGACCCCATGGCCTGCATTGTACCACCGACACGGAGGAAACTAGGATTTCACCTACAACACCGGGATCTAACCCGGAACTGATGAAACAATGAATATAAATGATAATACCGATTTTTGTTAATGACTCTTGACACAGTATTAGGGCCTTACCTAGTAGGGATGCAGGGGGTACATTGCACCCCCAGAAAAAATAAGGCGCCCCGAGAAATGGCGCCCCCCCCCCCCCCATCCAAAAAAGTAATTTGACAATCTTTCAATTATAAGAGAGTACACGATCACACGTGTGATGCGCAGTTTTAAGGACTCCCACATGCCAATGGGTTCGTTTTCCCAAACTTTGTTATATCACTTACGTGGAGGCTAAGGCACCCCACCACTCTGCTGCAATCCCACTTTTACATTCTACATACGGCCCGGGGGGTTGGGATGGCCTAGTGGTCTAGAGTGCCGCGCTTCGAACTCTAGCGGGCCGGTCACCTCTGGCTTGCGGCTGTGGTTTCGAGCCCTGGTGTGAGCGTATGTGGCATGGAGATGCTAAAGGCCCCTACGCGCAAGCGATATTTTGAAATAAAATTTAAAAAAAAAACATATGTTGGTCCCGAAATGACCTAGTTTGTGTTGAGTGGACGTTAAACCCCATTTCTCTCTCTCTCACATACGACCCTGCACACTATATCTGAAATCTTCCACCTTTATATTTATAAGTTTTGGGGGGGTTTAAAATTCGCCGAAATTGTTTGTCTCCATCAAAAATTTAAAGATCAGTAAATATTTTTTTTTACACCAAAGAGATTCAGCTCCTCTGGGATGCTCATTATGACGACAGAGTTATTATCGATATCTAATTAATATTGATAATTAGAACATAGTATCCTATAGGTACCTGGCATTAATTACGGTTTATATACAGTAACATATCGTTGCCTAGGTAACGTGGGTATAATATATATAATAATTGATAGATTTCCCATCAATTTGTTATTCGCCTGCCGTGCGTGAAAACTGGTTTTTAAAAAAGCTGATGTTGAAGTAACTCGACACGCCCATCCCATGACCTCTGAACCCAGCGATAACTGACGCATTAAGTTAATATCAAGATGGCGGAGTTCGACAGGTAAGTACTATACTGGGCGTTGTTTAATGGAATACGATATTAGAATAAGGATATACAAAACCTATCGATACTATTAGGATACTATAGTTTGATCGGCTGTAGACCTGTTTAATTATACACGTTACAGGGCCTAATATATAACTACGCGCTACACATATTCGCCTTGGCCTATGTATAACGAAGGGCTAACAGCATAATGTTTACCGGTATGTCAAACATTTATGGCTGTTTAAAATAAACTATTTACCGGATAGCACACATTGATGGCTGTATAAAGTAAGCTGCGAAGTGGTGTGTATCGCCAGTTTCGCTATTATCGCTGCGATGTCTGCTGTGGACGAGGCAGTGTATGGTCGATATAAAGCGTAGGCCGCCGTGTACCTCCGGGCAAAATTTCTTATATAGCTCACTGGATGGTGTACGTATGCCCGTCTTCATTAGCCCAGTCCGAGTAGAACTGTAGGCTAGGACGTTAAACCTCACGTTACTTCATGTCTAAAACAACCTTGTAGGTTTTCGTCTGGTCCTCCTGTTTTCTCCCACTGCTGAAATTAAATTGAACCATGTGTTAGTCTCGAAATGACCTTGTTACCCCCTCCCTCTCTCTCTCTTTCTCGGTTTCTGTGGCTACTCCGATTTCCTCCCGCTGCTAAAGAACCCTACGAGCAAGCGAATTATTGAAATAAAATTATAATATATATTAGTCCCGAAATGACATAGTTTGTGTCGAGTGGACGTTAAACCCCATCTTATTGTAAAAGTAGTTGTATGAGGATGATGTCAGTGAACTGTTTACAGTTACATATGTGCATAGCTTGAAATTGAACGGAAGACTGAATGTGTTGGATGTAATTACCTGTCTGTGTCCGTTATTATTTAGTATGGGCTAGTTTATCTCCCTTTAATACTACAGAGGGGGCTACTTTGTTTACCTTCGAGCCCGCCATGCTGTCTGAAGCCGAACAAGACCACAGTCTTTTTACCGCAGACGCACATGCACACACATAATATCATGTCATCGTAGCCACCATACATTTGTCTTGGTTAGTCAACAAACTTACATCCATAACACTCTTACGTTCTTACCGAACTTGTACTGTTTAATGTATTAAAATACATATTTTGAAGAACAGAGTCTCTTTGATAAGAAGTTTAAACGACATTGACCTTGCTGCAAATCCAGGCCCATTCGACATCATATTATTATTAGTGTTGGTTTAGCTATATGCAATCCCGTATCACGACTTACAAACACAAGTCACACACAGGAGAGGCAGAATAGTAAAAAGACTAAGAACCTTGTCAACAACATTCACAGCTTACGTGACTTCAAGTACAACTCGCATACCGGTAGCAATAGTACCTACTGTATGGACGACCTGTACAGCCAAAAAGTTCAAGTAACCTGGTAAACCAAAAAAAATCCTTGTTTTATTGAAGTTTACGCTTAGTTATAAGTACAAATCCATACTCATCTTATAAAACGGTTTCACAACCAGCCATGGAACAAGAAATTCCAAACAAGGAAATATCAGAAACCAAAACGGCAACTTCGTACAAAACAAGGTCCTGTGCTTCATCAAAAGATCCTCTTCTCAGGATGATTGCTAAAGCCCGTGCAAAGGCCTCGTCAGCAAAAGCTAAAATACCCTTTGTAGAGAGAGAAAAGCATTTAAAAACCACGAATGCCGAAATTCAGGCATCCCTTGAACTATTACAACAACAAAAAGAGGCAGCGGCCGCCGAAGCTGAGCTACTGGCTTTATTGACTGAATGCGATATGGAACAAAAATCGGTCCATACAAATCTCCCTGGCGTTCCAGAGGAAAACACACAAGTAAGAACTTCCAGATATGTTCTTCAACATGGTCAAACATCAGAAGCTTGCACATGCGGTAATTCTTCTACAGAACAAAACCAAGCCGTTCCTCCAACCGATCAATCGCAACACACCCTGAATGCTGCTGCAAATTGTGTCCATCCTGAGCCGTCATATCCAATTTCTGCTGCTCATAATGCCTTGCCTGATACACCTAGAAACTCAGAGTCACCACATATTACTGACTTCACACGTTTTCTTCTTAAGAGAGAGCTACTTACATCCAGATTTATCACCTTCAACGACCAACCTGAGAGTTATGCTGCATGGAAGGCTGGATTTCGACAGATTATAATCGAACTACAAGCAACGCCAAACGAAGAATTAGATCTTCTTCAAAGGTGGCTTGGGCCATCTTCTGCAAAACAAGCAACCACCATAAGAGCATCAAACATGGGTGATCCACAACGTGGTCTAGAAAGAATATGGAGAAGATTAGATGATCGTTACGGCTGTCCCGAAATGGTAGAATCTGCTTTGAAATCTAAACTGAATCACTTTCCAAGAATGTCTATTAAAGATGTCAAGAAACTGTACGAGTTGGTAGATATCATAACCGAAATCGAGTCAGTAATGGAAGATGACACATATAAGTCCCTGCTGTCCTACTTCAATACATCATCAGGTGTTATTCCAATTGTAAATAAACTGCCATTTGCCTGGCAAGAGAAATGGACCAATGAGGCAGTGAAATATAAGAAGTCCCACCAGACATCATTCCCACCATTCAGAGTGTTTGCAGGGTTTATTCGAGATCTTTGTAACGTTAAGAACGATCCGAGTTTTGCCTACGAAAACTACACACCTTCAGCCTATAACAAGGAAAGGGCTCCAAACAGTTCTTTGATGAAGGGTCGTATTTCTACCAGGAAAACTGACATCGCTCAAACCCCTCCAAACATGGATAATTTTAAGTATTGTCCTTTCCACAAATCCAGTCACCACTCTTTAAACAGATGTCGAGGCTTCAGATACTTACCTTTGAGTGAACGTCGAGACTTACTTCGTCGCTATAAATTCTGCTTCCGATGTTGTTCTTCGGAGCAACACGCTTCTCCAGACTGCAAGGAAACCATCAAATGTGGTGTTTGTGGAGATAATACTCATCCATCCGCCATGCATTTGGACTCTGTAAAGCAACCCATACGTACGCATGGCGGGGAGCAACATTTTGCTGATGCACCGCGAACCACACCTACGCACGGTGGAGAGCAGTCACAACCCCCAGTGGTTAAATCTACATGTACTTCAATTTGCGGCAATGTATCATTTAGCAGATCCTGCTCGAAAACAGTGTTGGTAAAGGTATATCACCAAGATCACCCAGAGAACCAGCTGTTGGCTTACGCTATTATAGATGATCAAAGCAATAGCTCCTTAGCCAAACCGGAGTTATTCGACAAGCTTAGTCTTCCATCATCTCACATTTCCTACACACTGTCAACCTGTTCTGGTGAACTTGAACATCATGGTAAACAATCTATGGGTGTTATGGTGGAATCATACGATGGTCAAACTACGGTAAAAATTCCTAATATCATTGAATGTGGTAATATTCCAAACAACAGAGAAGAAATTCCTACGCCAGAAATTCTCTCACAGCACCCACACCTGCAAAGTATTCAACACCTCATTCCAAACTTACATCTACAAGCGGATATTCTACTGCTGCTGGGAAGAGACATTCCAGTGGTTCACCATGTCCTAGATCAAAAGACTGCTCCTCCAAATGGTCCCTATGCACAGAAGTTGTCCCTTGGATGGGTTGTAGTTGGCAATGTTTGCTTAGGAAAAGCACACATACCTGACCGACTGGACGTCAAGAAAACCTACACATCATTAGATGGTCGACAGTCTTTGTTCCCACCTTGCGAAAATCACATGATGATAAAAAGCTGTTCTCCTGTCATGAAGACTGACCATGATGACATTGGTAAAGACGTGTTTCGCACTTCGATCGATGATGAAAAGACTGGCTTATCTGTTGAAGACCGACAGTTTCTCTCAATTATGGATCGAGAATTTTCTAAAGATAGCTTGACTGGAAACTGGTCAGCACCACTCCCCTTTAAACTTACAAGGCCAAGATTACCCAACAATTATGAGGTCGCCTTACAACGAGCCAAATCACTACATTCAAGTCTACAAAAACACCCTGAGAAAGCAGTCCACTTTAAATCCTTCATGGATAAGATTTTAGCCAACCAACATGCTGAACCAGCTCCTCGTGTGGGTGATGGCGAAGAGTGCTGGTACCTTCCTATCTTCGGCGTATACCACCCAAAGAAGAAGGATAGTCTTAGGGCTGTTTTCGATTCTTCATCCAAATACCAAAATCTGTCCCTTAATGACGTACTTATGAAAGGCCCAGACCTGATTAACCAACTGATTGGTGTGCTGATACGGTTTCGGAAAGAACCAATTGCCATGACTGCTGACATCGAACAGATGTTTTATGGATTTAAAGTTCAAAAACAACATCGTAATTTTCTTCGCTTCTTATGGTACTCTGATAACGACTACAGCAAACCACTTACAGAATGGCGCATGACTGTTCACGTTTTTGGCAATAGTCCGTCCCCGGCTGTTGCAACATATGGCCTTCGTCAAACAGTGACACATCCATCTGCTAACTGTGACGAGGATGTCAAAAGATTTGTGTGCCGTGACTTTTACGTAGACGACGGCTTGACATCAGTTCAAACTCCAGAAGAGGCTGTTAGTTTAATGAAACGCACGCAAGAAGCCCTTAAGCTAAATGGAAATCTTCGCTTACACAAAATCACCTCCAACAGCATTGAGGTTATGGAAGCTTTCCCTAACGAGGACCTTGCCAAGGATGTTAAGGAACTTGACTTGAGATTTGATGAAGCCCCTATCCAAAGAAGCCTGGGGTTATATTGGGATTTGAAGCAAGATGCCTTCACCTTCAACATATGCTCCGATGATAAACCCTTCACTCGCAGAGGTATACTGTCAACAGTCAACAGTATTTATGACCCTTTGGGTTTCATAGCTCCCGTAGTCATTCAAGGTCGCCACCTACTACGAACAATGATGTCTCAAACAGTAGATTGGGATGAACCCCTATCTGAGGATTATCTAACTGACTGGGAACTATGGAAGAAATCTTTACACGATCTTCATGACCTACAGATACCACGTACCTACACGGATTCCATAAAGACTTCTACAAAGACAGAACTCCACATCTACTCAGATGCTTCCCAGAAAGCCATTGCAGCCGTGGCTTACCTAAAGACGTATGGCTCAGATGGTAACATCCAACTCGGCTTTGTGTTTGGAAAAGCGAAATTAGCTCCTGTCAAAGGCCACACAATTCCACGTTTGGAACTCTGCGCTGCCGTGCTTGCAGTCGAGATCTACAGCCTCGTTCGTGAACAGTTGGATACCGAAATTCATACTACCCAGTTTTATATTGACAGCAAAGTCGTACTTGGCTATGTACACAATGAACAAAGAAGGTTCCACATCTACGTCAGCAATAGGGTCGAAAGAATTCGCAGACTCACAACACCAAACCAGTGGAAATTCATACGGACTGATTTGAACCCTGCAGATGAAGGCACTAGATTTTTGCCTGCAGATCACATGAAGAATTCATCATGGTTAACTGGCCCAAATCAGTTAAGCTGCCAAGCCTATACACCAGATGAAGATTTCTACTCCTTACAAGATCCTGAAAACGACAAGGAGATTAGGAAAGAAATCAAGACCTTAGCTACACGTATCACTTACAGCTTAGGAACACATCGGTTTGAAAGGTTTTCATCCTGGCATCGTTTAACCAGGGTTATAGCATTACTCTACCATGTTATCCAGTCCACAAAACAACCTACAGGGGATTGCCAAGGATGGCATCTTTGTAACAGAAGAAAAGATCCTAGGCTTACTCATATTGCTGAGAAAATAATCATTAAAGCAGTCCAAAGAGAAGTTTACACGGTTCAAATCAGAAACCTGGATGCTGGAAATCCACTGCCTAAGGACAGTTCACTACTTCCACTCAACCCACTTCTTGATACAGATGGAGTTCTACGTATTGGGGGAAGACTTCGAAAGTCACAGTTACCAATAGAGGAAATTAACCCTATGATACTTCCTTCATCTCACCATGTTTCAAAACTGCTGGTTCGACACTATCATGAGCAGATCCACCATCAGGGTAGACACCTCACTGAGGGAGCCATACGTTCTGCCGGATTATGGATTGTCGGATGCAAAAGATTGGTGTCTTCTATCATACATTTCTGTGTCCAGTGCAAAAAACTTAGAAGCAAACCACCTTATCAACTAATGGCGGACCTACCTGTAGCACGTCTCACTCCAGCACCACCCTTCACATATGTTGGGATCGACGTCTTTGGACCATGGTCAGTGGTCACCAGAAGAACCAAAGGTCATGTTGCTAAGGACAAGAGATGGGCTGTACTCTTTACTTGTCTCTCTAGCAGAGCTGTCCATCTTGAAGCTATAGAGGACATGAGTGCATCAACCTTCATCAACGCGCTCAGACGGTTTCTTTCCCTAAGAGGCAAAGTTTTGGAATTCTACTCAGACCGGGGAACCAATTTTGTTGGTGCTGCACGTGAACTAGGTGTCAACTCCATATTCGACGAAGATGGTCCTGTGATAGATTTTCTAAACAAAGAAGGATCACGATGGATATTCAACCCACCCCATGCTTCACATATGGGAGGAGCATGGGAACGAATGATTGGTGTTGCTCGACGCATCCTTGATGCACTACTTAAAGACATCTCATCCAAGCATCTCACCCATGATGTTTTGGTTACACTTCTAGCAGAAATAACAGCTATCATCAATGGTAGACCACTTGTTCCAGTGTCTACAGATCCTGAAAATCCTTTCGTCTTGTCACCTGCCACGCTCCTTACCCAGAAGACAAATTACCACACCAACTTTTATCTAACTTTCAATGTCAAGGACTTATACAAGAGACAATGGAGGTGTGTTCAGCATTTGGCTGATTCCTTTTGGCATCGGTGGAAGACTGAGTACCTCAGCACTCTACAACAAAGATCCAAGTGGACATTAGATCAGCCCAACTTACACAAAGGTGATGTTGTCCTGATGAAAGATAATGATGCGCAACGGAACCAATGGCCGATGGGCGTGATCACTGAAGTTCTACCTTCTGATGATGGGAAGATCAGGAAAGTTGTTATTCGCGTCTTACGAGATGGTATACCAACAACCTACACCAGACCAATCAAAGAAACTGTTTTATTATTACCTAAAACAAACTGACTCTTTATTCCGTTATTTTGTGTTATGTTAACGTTTTAACATAAGGCGGGGAGTGTGTTGGATGTAATTACCTGTCTGTGTCCGTTATTATTTAGTATGGGCTAGTTTATCTCCCTTTAATACTACAGAGGGGGCTACTTTGTTTACCTTCGAGCCCGCCATGCTGTCTGAAGCCGAACAAGACCACAGTCTTTTTACCGCAGACGCACATGCACACACATAATATCATGTCATCGTAGCCACCATACATTTGTCTTGGTTAGTCAACAAACTTACATCCATAACACTCTTACGTTCTTACCGAACTTGTACTGTTTAATGTATTAAAATACATATTTTGAAGAACAGAGTCTCTTTGATAAGAAGTTTAAACGACATTGACCTTGCTGCAAATCCAGGCCCATTCGACATCATATTATTATTAGTGTTGGTTTAGCTATATGCAATCCCGTATCACGACTTACAAACACAAGTCACACACAGGAGAGGCAGAATACTGAATACCATGAATAAACAACCAGGCCTACCCCAATTAGTAACATGACTTTTTAAATGAATGCACATGTGAAAATGAACGGATATGTAGGTTTCCGATAGAGAAATACCACTAATAGCGCGGCGGAGCAGTAATTTTTACTTGAATGCAGACGCTTTATAAATTCATTATATTATTATTTATTATTAATAGCCCTAAAACACATTATGGGTTTATAATTTTTATTGTGTGTGTGTCTGATCAGGGCCGGATTAACATGCCCGGATTAACATGCGTAGAGACATAAATTAAGCACGCCTTGAGATTTCGAGCTTCCGGTGAATCATTCTTTAACCGACAGGCTAGCGAAGAGGATTGTTGTGTAAATATTGTCTTTTGCAGAAATAATAAATTCTCGATCGTGTAGTGACTTCCCGGTTGTACGTGACAAGGAATAGGGTCGCCAGTTCGACCTCTTGGGTCTGAGCTCGTGGGTTTTCGCCGAGCACAATTGAATCATATTATTGTGTTAGTCCCGAAATGACCTAGTTTGTGTCGAGTGGACGTTAATCTCCACTTCTCTCTCTGTCTATCTCTCTCTCTCAGTGTGCTATGGCGGAAATTTTGGCCGGATAGTGGCACTACGGCCTTCTCTTATATCGAATTCCAACTGCCAAGGGATCTCTTTCGGGCATGCCAATGTGTACACAGGACCTCGGTGGTTCGTCCCATCCGAAGGACTTGACAGATGTTCTTGTCAGGCCATCTATTCTGCATAACTGACAAGGGAGAATTAAGCCGGAAAATATGGATCGAACAGCCGACCTCCACGCTAGCGAGCCATACCCACTTAGCCACCGTGACCTCCCAAATTATAAAGAAGTAACAGCTTAGAAAGCAAGTAATGATCTGCGAAGTTTGATTGCTTCATAAACATATTTGTGATTTAACTTGAAGATCTCCATTATTGTAGACATTAATTCATTAAATTTATCAATTTGATTAAAACACAGATCCTATTTCGTTTCGTTTTGTTTAGTTCATAAGTTCGTTTTACTTATCTTTACTACACTAGGATCTGGAAGAGTTGTTATCATTGGCGTGTTCTGAATGGTGTGAGGTATTAGCCAATGAAACGGTCTGTTACGGCCAGCTTTAGGCGTGTTTAGCATGGAACTGTGGGTAACATCAATGCTGATTGGTTAATCAAATGTCTGACGTCAAAGGGTCAAAAGCTTCTCGATTGACTCCTGACGTGAACTCCCGCTATAACTTGTCAGATCTTCATGTAGTGTAGGCCATCGAAAGTATAAAAAACGAAACGAAATTTAGATCTGTGTTTTAATCACATTGTAAATTTATAAACATTTGGGTGACGAGATTGCTTGAGACGAAAATTCTAATAAATTGTGATATAATTTATTTTGCAGTTTACGGGCTGCTGTGGCTGCCAACAATCTCTTGAAGGTAGAAGAAATCCTCGGGGATCTTGACCAACAATTCAAAGAGCAGCCGAAAAGGAATGAATATCTAAACCAGAGAAAGGCCCTTTGCTTTGAAGCTTTGAACAGTAAAAATCTTCCCCTACTAAATCTGGTTTTTCATGGGGAAATTTTTATAATGAGCAGGGAATTTGATCGGGATGCCAACATCGAGATGGTAAATGCTGCCATTGCAGGAGATTTTGCAGAAGGGTTTCAGTTTTTACACGAACGACGACTGTCGCTGGAATACGAGGAAAGGAACTGGAGCGCCTTACAGGAAGCCACGAGCAAGAACAAAACAGCAGTTATTAAAGTCATGCTTTCACTTCCATACATTAACATCAACTTGAATCCTGACGAAACGTTGCTAATGACAGCCAGCAGCAATCGCCATGTTGAAACTCTGAATCTTCTATTGAGCAACAACAGAATTAAAGAAACCATTAATGTGACGTCATCTAAAGATGGTGGAACGGCTCTTCATCGATGCTTTGAGGGCGCATGCCAACCGGACGACGCTTCTGTCCTGGCTTGTGTAAAAGCTCTGGTCCAAGCTGGCGCAGATGTCAATCTTCCCGCCAAATGTACCAACAAGACGCCATATGCATTGGCGAACGAAAAGGGCCAGAAACAAGCTGCTCAATATCTAAAAGATAAAGGTGCTAATTAAAGTCTTGATTTGTTATACTTTATATATTAACAATCCGTATAATATAACTGGCAATAGACAATTATTACACAACGAATCTCAGCCCTTCACTATTACCCTAATTATCTTAGAGGCGACCACATGACAAGCTCTGAAACCCTTTTGTAATTATCTTAGAGTCGAACACATGACAAGCTCTGAAACCCTTTTATAATTATCTTAAGACTCGACCACATGACAAGCTCTGAAACCCATTTGTAAAATTATCTTAGAGTCGACCACATGATAAGCTCTGGACTCTCTGAAACCCTTTTGTAATAATGTGGTGTTTTATTTGATTGTGTTTAAATCACTAAATGCCATTTAATGAATAATGTAGGCTTATTTGTTAAAACTATTATTCAAAATTGGGTCATTATAAATTAGGATTTATCTCCCTTTAATCATAATTGGCGTATAGCAATAACATAATAATCGCCTTCGCAAATTGAACCTCGATATCTAGGCTAGGATCCTTTCTGTGCTGCTTTGTTTAGAATAAAGGATATCATTTGTTATTCTCGGAAACCTGGCACCCCTGGTTAAGGTGAGCACTCGGGTTTCTCTTGTGGGGATAGTTGCCCAAAATTGTGTCTTAAGATGCTTTCATTCTTCCGACCATGTGACGAGTCAGTGGCCTTGCCGTTGGTTTAAACAATATTTTTATTCAATATAATTACATATAGTTATACAATTGTACAGTCTTAAGGATACGAAAACAAGCAGCATGCTTATGAATATCGCTTCCTGGTATGGAAGTTATTTTTAATTGGTGAAAGCGAGAATACATTATTTAAGAGCAGTAGATTGAACATTTATAATAAAAAAAAGTGAAAATGAGTTGTCACTCACTTTGTTTTATCGGACGGCTAAGAGTAACCAACCAAATTACCCGAGTTGCTATACAAGAGACACCAGATATCCGAGAATTGTTAATGATTAATCCGTTTATATTCTATGCAATATTTGTATGCAATATTTGTATGCAATATTTTAGACACCAGTAGAGAGCCATTTATTATTCTTTTTTCCTTTTTCCTCTGTAATCTGTTTAATAGTTATATTATATTATTGATGTTATTTAGCTGGCCAATATTTTAATTTATTATTGATGTTGTTAATTGACCAATTTTTAAATTATTTATCTTTATAATTCGTTAAGTTTCATGTTAAAATAATTTACTAAATTAACTTGAAATGCTGATATGGGAGGTGTCGTGATCAAATGGGATCGGGGGAAATGACGTGACGGAAGGAGGTAACGTAACGGAACATGGCGTGACCAACAGATTAACGTAACGGGACGTGGTCAAACGAGTAAACGTAACAGAACGTGACATGATAAAATGAGTTAACGCAACAAGATATAGTGTACAAGAAAGCTGTATTACGGGGATCAGCAATGTTTCTGCCCAGTTTATAATATTTTTATCTGTTTATGACTTGTAGATTAAATGTTATCTTTTAATTCACTTGGTTGATAATATAATCAATGAGCTTAGATGTATTTCTTTCCACTTTATTGAAAACCAAATCGAGTCGTTACAATGGTCGAGAGAGAGGGGGAGAAATGGGGTCTAACGTCCACTCGACACAAACTAGGTCATTTTGGGACTAACATATGGTTTCAATATTATATTTCAATAATTCGCTTGTGCGTAGGGGTCTTTAGCAGTGGGAGGAAACCGGAGTGCCCGTAGGAAACCCACGAGATTGAGGAGGCGCCCCTATCTCCATGCCACATACGCTCACACCAGGGATCGAAACCACAGCCGCAAGCCAGAGGTGACCGGCCAGCTAGAGGTCGAAGCGCGGCACTCTAGACCACTAGGCCATCCCATCCCCCCTTTACCTAAAGAATCCGAAGCACTGGGGTCCGACGACGAAACAAATTTTGAATTAAGCGATGTGAATGCCCCGTGCTCTGTGTTTAGTGTCATTATTTTTTTACCTAGATAAGCTACCCCCCCCCCCCTTTCAAATGGTACCAAAATCACATAATTTTGAATATACATCATGGTTCCAAACAGTGTGTGGAGGGGGTGGGGGGAATGGTTAGCGTGCGCGGCGCTGTATCATTCGGCCTGCCATTGAGTCAGCTGGCGTAGTTTCGAATCTCGGTTGTATGTGGCAAGGAGTAGGGTCACCTGTCCAGCCTCGTGGGTTTTCTCCGATTCCCTCCCACTGTTAAAGGCCCCTACGCGCAAGCGAATTATTGAAATAAAATTAAACCATAGGATTGTTCCGAAATGACCTAGTTTGTGTCGAGTGGACGTTAAACCCCATCTCTCTCTCTCTCTCTCTCCCTCTCTCTCTCCAAACAGTGAGGACATTTTGTTGTCAACATAGTGGCATTTGCATCAATACGTACAACATATACTTAAAAATACACCTGGTGCGTGAGCCAATACAATAGGCTATTCACTGAGCAAACTGGACTACTAGCTGTTGATATCAGCAGGTATCCTACATTCAATATAACCGCTGTGAGACCTTGGAGGAAAATCAAGTATTATCTTGGCTATTAACCAGCACACGTAAGCACATTAATGAAACATAGACAGACTACATAGATGTAGCGTATTACATTGTCGTTATGACTTGATCTACGGTTAATTATAACAACGGACCTATTTAAGTGAAATGAAATGGGGTTTAACGTCCTACTTTTCTGCACCTAACCTGGGCTAATGAAGACGGGCATACGCCATACAGTGTGCTATGAGGGAAATTTTGTCCGGGCAGCGGCGATACGGCCTACTCTTATATCGAATTCCAACTGCCAAGGGATCTTTTATGTGCACGCCACCGACCTATATAATCGTCATAACTAGATCTTCATATAGTTATAATGACGGAGTTTTAGTATTCTCACGGTTATAATGACGGGTCTATATTAGTATAATTGTCACGGCTATTCTATTATTATTTAAACCCACTCAACACCCAATAGGTCATTTCTAGACTATATTATGGTATATGTTTATGTCAAGAATTTCACCAGGCCCCGAGTTCACAAAGCATTCTCGGACTTAAGTTAAGAAGTTACTCAAAATTGTTTGCCGTATTTTACATAAAATATAGACCGTTATAAAACTTCTGTGGTTTTAATGTACATATGTATCAAATACATCAATAAGAAACTATACGCAAAGTTTTGTGTTTCTGGATGAAAACTATTTCTCATAAACAGTGATTTATAAAAGTTGAGTATATGTAAATTCTTAACTTAAGTCTGAGAGTCAGGCTGCTTTGATGCGAATTCGGGGCCTGGACATCAGGTCAAGATTCCGTCTATACCCTTCCCTGGGCTCTAAATTTTGATTCTCAATGGGTTATTTGACGTGAACACCAATGTGTACACGGTAAGACTTCCACAACTCTATGTACTCTGTCCCTGTCGCCCCCACCCTAGACCAATGTACACGGTTAGACTTCCCCAACTCTATGTACCCTGTCCCTGTCGCTCCCGCCCTAGACCAATGTGTACACGGTTCGACCCCCACACTACTTTAGGTACTATATCCCACCGAATACTGAAATTATTTACACAATTTTAAAACAGTGTTATGGACTGTAACCATAGTTATACAACTGTTGTTAAATACAGATTTCTGTTGCCATATAAAACAATAAAAAAAACAACAATAAAAACTATATTATATTATTATACGAGCAAAAATAACCCTGAGTACAAATAGTTCAAATTTAAATAATCAAACATGGACGGTACAAATACGTGGTGGAATATATAAACATGGTGGAACGTGTTGGATGGGGTGAACCGCCATGGAACGTGGTGGTACGTGATGGGTGGAGCGCCATGGAACGTGATAGGGCGGGTTGGACCACCATGGAACGTGGTGGACGAGGTGGATGCAGTGGACTTTCATGGAACGTGGTGGAACGATACGGATTCAGTGGACAGTCGTGAAACATGGTGGAACGACATGGATGAAGTGAACTTTTATGGAATTGATTGAAAGTGGTTGATCGCAATGAAGTGGGGGGTATAGATTGCTATGGAATGGGATAGGGAACGCTATGGAGTGAGATATAGAACAATATCGGGTGGGATATAGAACGATACGTGGTGGGATATGGAAGGTTGAGGAATGCTACGCGATTGTCAGGATGAAATAAAATGGGATTGGGTATGAAGAGTTTGAAGATGAGTGAATCTTGAGATAATGCGATGATAGAACGGGGCAGGATATATTAGTTGGAGCTTATACAAAATACACACAAAATACACAGAGTGAAATAGGTGATACGAATAGCAACGTTTCTACAGGCATCTCATTTCAAACTTGTATGTCGGGTTTAACGTATGCTTCCCCGATCTCAAACCTGTCTGTCGTTTGTGTATGTATACACGCTAATTTGATATTAGTCGATCCAGCTATCACACTTAAAAAATCAAACACCGATAAATGGTAACAAAATGGGCCGCCCCACCGTGGGTCGGGGAATGGCAATCTAATTAAAATACATATCTATATTTCGTTTCGTTTTTTTTATACTTTCGATGGCGTAAAGACAAGTAAAACGAAATTTTGAACTATAAAAACGAAACGAAATAGGATCTGTGGTTTAATCAGATTGGGAAGATGGGAGAGGGGGTATCACAATAATGTTTATAGTATGCCTGTTTAAACATCTAATAACATGATATAGAAGTTAACACATGTACAGTTATATCACACGGGCTGTAACACAGGTATATCACACAGCGCAAATAAACAACGGTAAAATAGTCATCACTCTATAAACAAACGTTAAAACTTGTCAACGCTTAAAACAACGCCATAAGGAGTCGACAGTCTAAAACAACGTTATAAAGAGTCGACAGTCTAAAACAACGTTATAAAGAGTCGACAGTCTAAACCAACGCTATAAAGAGTCGACGGTCTAAAACAACGCTATATAAGAGTCGACAGTCAAAAACAACGCTTTAAACTTTCAACACTCTAATCCTAAATGTTCGTGTATCGTGGGAAATATTATTCAAGAAGATATAAATAAATAGGCCTATATTATCAACAAATGGATCTATATCATCAACAAATGGATCTATATCATCAACAAATGAGACAATATTATCAACAAACAGGCCTATAGTGTCAACAAATGGGCCTATATTATCAACAAATAGGCCTACATTATCCATAAATGGGCCTATTTTATCACCAAATAGGCCTATATTATCAATAAATAGCCCTATGATATCAATAAGGAAATATAAAACAAATATCGACCATAAACAAATTCACACACATCTTCTATAAGTAAATTCACAAATAATATTCAGTCTCGAAAATGGTATCCGTCTTCACTGGATACAGCTATATCGTTGATGATTATGTCATCGTCATATTGAACACATTCTGATAAAACTAAACTAACTTTTACCGTTATATCACCGAATATTCGCTGTGATTGCTGTATTAATCGATCTCGCACTCCTCGCTTCGTCTCCTCGGCTTCGTCTCTTTCTATCGGTAAAGATAAGAATGTATGGCTATGTTTTGAACTTTCTACAAATTTCCATCGTATAACGTCTAACTGAGTTCTACTCATCAAACCTGCGCCCAGAGGAACACCGTTTAATAGCCGCGGTAAAATTCTATAGCACGAGTTTGGTACTTCCGTTTCACTGTACATATTCTTGAAACTTATCTGTAACAAAAAACACTTTCTACCGTCGTCCAACTTAGCCTGGGTCTTCACCATAACATTGGCTTCTTGTGCTGAAATCGTAAACTCCGATATCGTCGACATTTTGATAGATCCGTTAACAATACACCGTCTGTACACAGTTGATTGATTCTGGGGTTCGGTGAGGCGGGGAATAGTTCGAATTTCATTCCACGCAGCCAGCTTAAGTTTTGATGTTAGCAACCTCGTCTCAAATTTCAAAACCACTTCGTCTCAAAACAGCAACTTCGTCCTTGAAGTGTTCTAATAGTTTTAGCAGACGAGTATAGGCTAACTGGTGTGTATATGCTGCTATAGTTTTCTTGTATATACTGTTATACGACGACCAAACTACATCTACACTATCATTACATACAGACACACTGCTATATATATAAATATAACGGGCACCTGCTATTACGCGTGTGTGCTATATATATACCTATAGAGATATACCACGTAACTAGGTATTGTTTACATCTTACAATATAACCCAAGTTATTGCAAATTCCGCGTATTAAATCCCTTTAAGCTACTTCAGCTCAGCCTTGTCTGTAGATCAGTAGGTTTTAACAATAGCCTGGATCGTTAATCAACATATAGATATATATATATAAGACGATTTTATTTCTAATCACCACGATTAATCCACTTAACTATTTAATCGGTTAATCTGTTTAATTATACAGACGGGTATCATGTTACCACGTGATCAGTAATTAATAGCTAGTCCTGCAATGAATAAGGGTTTAAGGTCCTACTGTTTAGCACCGACATGGCTAATGCAGACAGGCCTTCGCCATACAGTGTGCTATGAGTGTATTTTGTCCGGACAGCAGCACTGCTCGCGTACTCACATTTAAAATTTCACGTGGACGCAGGGGTGGGGGATGGATGGCCGAATGGTTAGCACGTGCCTGCTTTATCATAAAGCCTGTCATCGAGTCAACTGGCGTGGTTTCGAATCCCTGGTTGTACGTCACAGGAGTATGGTCGCCTGTCCTGCAACCTCATTGGTTTATTCCGGGTCCTCCGGTTTCCCTCTACTAAAGACCCCTACGCGCAAACGAATTATTGAAATAAAATTAAACCATATGTTAGTCCCGAAATAACCTAGTTTGTGTCGATTGGACGTTAAACCCCCCCCCCCTCTCTCTCCCTCTTTACGTAGACGCAAATGGGTACACGAAATACTTAGTTAATCGGTAATTATTGTTGGTACCTATTGATAAGGAAACATATTCTTCAACTGATAGCTAATCACATCAAAATTATCCTGGAATTGTGGGGTCATACCAAATCGATGCGCACTTGTCCAAGGAACGACTATGCCAAGTTTCATGTTGATCGTAAATGAATTGGCGGAGCCTTGTACAACTTCAATATG
Source organism: Patella ulyssiponensis (assembly GCA_963678685.1). Taxonomy (NCBI): domain Eukaryota; kingdom Metazoa; phylum Mollusca; class Gastropoda; family Patellidae; genus Patella; species Patella ulyssiponensis. The sequence continues at coordinate 57,719,699 of OY783232.1, read as the reverse complement.
CGTACCAGGCCCCGCCCTAACAAGATAACCAGCGTTTCTGGACGAGATCCATCTCCAAAATATTAAACCTATCTAGAGAGAATTTTGTTGTCTCATGTTCATAAAATCAAGATATAAATAGAACAAAAACTTGGACTGAGGCGGATCAGCATCTAATTCTCCGGATTGGACACAAAATCGAAGTTCCGTATACTCAGTGACGCACAAGTTAATGCAAAAAAAAAACAACCCAAAAACATGGAAATATAAGCAAACGAGTCGGGGGGGGGGGGCTTCCTCCAAATTTTCGGGCAATCGGTCTTATCGAGCAAACGGGTAAAGTGAAAACAATTGCTAAATAAGGTGTCCAAAATCTAATATAACACTAATTTTACTTTTCTTTTACTTGGATAAAACGAATTTGAACTGAAAATGACTATGGATTGAATGAGGTTTAACGTTGTCTGCACGAGCTGGCCTAATGAAGACCACATGAATGAATGCAATGAGTTTTATGGCACGTTACCTGCAACCGGGCTAGCAATGCAAGGGAGGTAACTACAGTTTTTACACTACCAAATTCTCCAACAAGAAATGGAACAAGAAGAGAAAATAAGATAGTGTTTACTTAGTTTACAGAAGTTGTAAATTACATTTACCTGACCTGGTCGCATGGTAGATACAAGTAGATCAAAAACTAAAACTTTACATGAGAATATTCTATGCTGCGGTGGAAGAAATGACTGAACCAGAATTAAGGGAAAGGTCATAATTTAAGGGATCTCCATTTTTCTTGAGTTTGAGAGAATTGTTACTTTCATTTTCTTTCGTTTATTTACAATTGCTATGGGTTTTTTTTTTATTTCATTATGGGAAATTTCGTTAATTTTATTTTATATTTGGCCGGGTGGTAGCCCAGCTAGTAAGGGTCTACAAGAAATCCTGCGGACTATTATAAGTAGGTGTAATTCGGTCCATTCGCGGATGAATATTTGACACAGTTCGGTGATTGAGGCGAGAATCTGTAAGTATCGCAAATACCAATGTAATTTCTTTCTTATTTTCTCGTAATATACATTTCTTGTTCCATCTACAACAAAATCCTTATACAGCCGACGTCTTAAATGTTCAATTCTGCGGGTTTACAGGCAAATTCTTGTAAATTGAGGTTGCGCAGTCGCAGTACTTGTACAGAACAATCATGGTTGTGAAAAAAAAAATGTCCTTGCTCAGCGTTTGAGATCAACCTCTCGGAGTTCCACCTTCTTTAGGCAGCCATTGTTGATTCGAGTTAATTAGGTGTGTTGTTCATTCATTCCATTAGAAGGTTGATGGTTCAATATGAAATATTTTCCAATCGCGGTTCCCCTATTTATTTCCGACACGAGCCTCCAGAAGTTTCGGGGGACTTGCCCAGCTCTTTGTCCCCATGTGCGCGCAAACTCAAGCGCAGACGCACAAACTTACGCATGTACGACTGAACTTGCGCAGTCAGATCTTCAGGGTGGATAGAAGATTGCAGACGATTTAATTTCAACCATTCTATCAGTTAAATACGTGCACATTTGTCAGATAATGTTAGATTTCCCCAAATCAAAGATGGCCATTGCCACATTGTACGTCATGACCAACATCAATATGGCGACCATGTTTGCACATAAATTATCTCCCACCAGTTTGCTCGACGTTGTCGTTGTTTTAGATGCACTACCTGGTCTGGTGTGTCGACGAGTACAGAGGTAAATTTATCGGGAATGAAATAAAGGCCATGAACAAAAACAAACTACCAAACCTATTTAGTATGATAATAAAATTAACTTTTTCGGTAGGACTCAATCCAAACAATAATCTGAGTGCAAAGCTCAAGTGACTATGGCACACTGTGTAGTTGAATGAACACACCACAATGAACACACAACACATCACACACACATTCATCCAACGCCTGTCCAACCTCATGGGTTTTTTTCCGTGCACTCTGGTTTCCTCCCACTACTAAAGACCCCATTGCGCAAGGGAATTATTAAAATAGAATTATAAAAACCATATGTTAGTCCCGAAATGACCTAGTTTGTGTCGAGTGGACATTAAACCCCCATTTCTCTCTCTCTCACGCATTCCTGCACGCGTGGGTACTATACTCTAGGTTAAAGATACATTATGGGAGATTAGATGAAGAGCTGGCAGTTCTCACTATAATTATAATAGTTAAAAACTAGATACCGGTAATGTAAAGACAATTTTCTGAAAATTTCAGTCAAATTGATCCACTTTGAATCAAGATTTTAGCGATTGAACTTTGAGTCTATCCTCGATCATCATTACTAAAGTCGGTACGATAAAAAACATAGTCAAGATTGTCGATTTTTTGATTTAATATTAATGGACGTGAAGCAGCAGATAGGATTGTAATCCAGTAAATATCAAATGCTAGTGAAGCCTTGCAGAGTTGATTATGGTCTGGATAAGTTAATTAATGTCGATTTAATAATTTAGATAACATTTCAGGCCTAAAGAAAGATGTGCAATTGGCAGATTTAGCTCTTGCATAATGTATCTTTAAGTCACAAAGTGCAGGAGGACCCAAGTACATGTAAAACAAAACTGATAATACAAACCTACGGACAAGACAAAGCACACAAAATTGCCAAAAAATAAGCAATAGATATCAAATATTCAGGTGGTGATGGGATTTAGCAATCTGTTTCACAGAGAATTACTTACCGGTACGAATTAACTCTGTAACAGATGACTGTCCACAACACGTGCGTTGACTGCACGTGGCATCAGTCATTGGCTCAACGGCTCGCGCAATGTTTACTTAACACCTAACTGCTTCGGGCAAAATGATGCATTTTACTCATTTTAATACCCATTTACACTAAATATGAAATATTTTTTAACTACAAATACTTCACACGTCTTTATTTATTTTTCTTTTACCTCAAAAAAATGTTTGAGAATTTAATTTGTCGGAGTAAAAAAGTTAATATGTCGAACTCATTAAGCCTCGTCGATGTCTTGCTTATCAGTGATTGTAGCGGCCAAGCGAATATTCACTGCGGGATCAGTTTGGGGATTAAGATGTAACAATCGATGCAGCCCATAGGGTGGGCACTGAGTAGATAAAACTTAGAGCATGCTCTTTAACACACGGGTGGTTGGGATGGCCTTGTGGTCTAGAGTGCCGCGCTTCGACCTCTAGCTTGCCAGTCACCTCTTGGTCTAGAGTATCGCGCTTAGACCTCTAGCAGGCCGGTCATCTCTGGCTTGCGGCTGTGGTTACGATCCCTGGTGTGAGCGTATGTGGCATGGAGATAGGGGCGTTCTCAACCTCGTGGGTTTCCTCCGGGCACTCCGGTTTCCTCCCACTGCTAAAGACCCCTACGCGCAAGCGAATTATTGAAATAAAATTGAAACCATATGTTAGTCCCGAAATGACCTAGTTTGTGTCGAGTGGAGGTTAAACCCCATTTCTCTCTCTCTCTCTCTCCCTTTAACACAGATAAAATGAAATACAGGTTAACGTCCAATTGGGTTAATGAAGACGGTCATACACCATACAGGGTGCTACGAAGGAAATTTCGTCTAGACAGTGCCATTAAACCTACTATTACATCGAATTCAAACTGATATGCGATCTTTTACGTGCACACCAATGTGTACACAGGATTGTAGTATTTAGTTCCCTCCTATCTACCAATACGTTGTCCCTCGACAGAACCTCGATCCTTCACCTCGGACAAGGAGGAACAACTCACATGGGAAAATCAGTATTAAAAGAAATGTAGACATGAATAAACAAACCAGCAACACCGTAAAATTTTGTATCCGACTACTGCGTAAGGCACTGGCTCACTAATTGGGAAGTCCCTTCATTGCGCGAGAAAGTTCGTTGGGATTTTCCATCGTGGTTTCGCCTTGTCAGTGGTGGTGGGGGTGGGGGTGCTGATGATGACTGCTGTCTAGTTCTTTGGATGGTATGAAAAAAGGAGGTCTCAGGTACACATTGACGGTTAGAATTCCATGTAAGAGTAGGCCGGAGTGCTGCTTCCTGGGCAAAATTCCCCTCATAGCCTACTGTATGGCATATATATATCATATGCCTGTCTTCATTACCCCAGGCCTTCTCAACCTCGTGGGTTTCCTCCAGGCACTCCGGTTTCCTCCCACTGCTAAAGACCCCTATGCGCAAGCGAATTAATGAAATAAAATTTAACCATATGTTAGTCCCGAAATGACCTAGTTGTGTCGAGTGGACGTTAAACCCCATTTCTCTCTCTCTCTCATTACCCCAGTCAGAGCAGAACAGTAGGACCTTAAACTTCCATTTCATGGCCCTGGATTATGTCCCCTTATAGTAAAAAAAAATGTAAAAAAATTTTTTTTTAGCTTGTTCTCTGTCCATCTCTTGCTGAATGTGATGGTATATATTGCATGGCAACCACTTGTTTTATTTCAGATTTTGTACAAGAACAAGTCGGATGAATACAAAGCGCTATGATGATGAATGTACACAGTCTGTCTAATAGTATATCTATTAATACTTCCCAGCTTAATGCTACCATGATGGACGACGACATCAGTGATCCAAGCTCCCCGGAGAGTACTTTTGATGCATCTGAGTTACTGCATGGTTCCGTATCAGATGAAGTAACAGCTCAACTTGCAGCAGCAGGTAATTATCCAAGTGAATTATTGATATAAAGATGAACCACATGTTAGTCCCAAAATGACATAGTTTGTGTCGAGTGGATGTTAAACCCCATCTTTTTCTCTAAAGATCCCAGCGAGGAAGCAAATTATTGTGTTAGTCCCAAAATCACCTAGCTTGTGTTGAGTGGGTGTTAAAACCCGATTTTATCTATCTTTGGCAATGGGAGGACCTGGAGAAAACCTACGATGTTGGCCAGGCGACCCTATCCTACATGTATTGTATGTCACGTAGGCTACTACTCTACCGGGGACCGGGATGGAAACCACACCAGTTGACTCATTGACAGACCTTTTGATACAACGCCCATGCGGTAACCAATCAAACTCTCATCACATTAACAAAACTATCACTTTATTTTCTTCTTCATTAACCAGAATAATTTACACCAAAGGGATAATATGAGAGAGAGAAAAGTCAAGATGAAATTATTATCTGATCTGTATTAAACCCTTGTTGGCGGCTCGGACATTGTGGCTGCTGTGGGCTTTTGTTTCGTTGCCTGTCTGTCCCTGTTGCAAAATGTGGACATATCTTGCACAGGAACGGTGGTTACATTGGCCTAGAAGTAGAAGAAATTGATAAACCTCACAAAAATCATGGGTTAAAAGTCCTACGGAGAAGGCTGATAGCAAATGACACTCTTACTGAGTGGTCAACTGTTTTCAACATGAACCACAAGGTAAAATGTAGTTAAAATTATTATCCTCTATCCTAAATAGGTATTTTGCTCATTTTTTTAAGGAACAGTGGGAATAGCTGCAGCAGCTGCCATAGCAACTGGACGTAGAAAAGGCCATCCACACCAATTTGAAACAAATCCATCAAGACGAAAGCGGCAACAGACACGATTATTACGGTAATTTTAATTATTAACCTAAACAAAATTAATGAATTCTGTAGAATTGAGTTGTTCAGATGTTATTTAGTTATTGTAGATAATCAAACATACATTATGCAAGAGCAAAATCTGCCTATTGCAGGTCTTTCTTTAGGCCTGAAATGTTATAAAAACTATTAATCATAATCGTCTCTCGATGTCAAGGCTAGCCTGCGATATTTGATGGATTGTAGTTTGACTTGCTTCAAAATTCTCCTCCGTGATTAACAATTAAATGGATAACTGAGACCACTAGTTTTGTGTTACCGACTTTAGTAATGATGATCGAGGCTAGGCGGAAATTTCAACCTTAGTTCTCTGTTCACAGTGGATCAACTTGACTGAAATTTTCAGCAAATTACCTTTACATTAGCTAGTTTTTAACTATTATAGCGAGAACTGCCAACTCGTTATCAAATTCCCATAATGTATCTTTAAAAAATACTATAGAATCAGGGGTGCACAATTTCACTTTTGAACCACTAGCCTATGGACAGGTGTTATGGCAAAATTTGCTAGCCCTACAGAAAAATACACCTGCCCTGAATATAAAAATATGGTCGTTTTGTTTTTAATTTAATTTAATGACTAAACATAAAAATAATAACAAAGTAACAAATATTTAAATATCCAATTGTTCCAATATTGTCTCAACGTACCCATATCATCATCAATAATAACCGTATTTATTGCTGCTTATTTATCATTACACAATAAAATGCGGTGAATGACATTAAAGGGAAGAAATATTTTATCAAAATAAAGAGAAGAAAAATTGCGTATCATTCGACAATACTCGTTTATTTTAGAAGAGTTATTTTTATACGTCCACATTTCCATGTGGGCGTATAAAAATATTGCCGTCGCCCCCGTCCGTCTGTCGGTGCGTCCGTCCGTCCATCGTCCACAATTTCTTGTGAACGCACTAGAGGCTAAAGTTAATATCCGATTAACTGTAAACTTATACACATTGTTTAAGGTCATGAGACGAAGAATCCTATTGACTTTCAGCAATATCTGATAATTATTGCCAGAGTTATGACCCTTGATCACTTTGAAAAATCTTGTGAACGCTCTAGAGGCTAAAGTTAATATCTTATTGACTTCATATTTATACAAAGTGTTTAAAGTCATGAGACGAAATTTATACACAGTATTTAAAGTCATGAGACGAAGAAGCCTATTGATTTTCAGCGATTTGCGGTAATTACTGCCAGAGTTGTGGCCCTTGATCACTTTGAAAAATCTTGTGGATGCTCTAGAGATCAAAGTTAATATCCGATTGACTTTAAATTTATACACAGCATTTAAGGTCATGAAGAGAAGAATACTATTGATTTTCAGAGATTTCTGATAATTACTGCCAGAGTTGATTTTCAGCGATTTCCCATAATAACTGCCAAAGTTATCTCCCTTGATCACTTTGAAAAATCTTGTGACGCTCTAGAGACCAAACTTTTTATCCGATTAATTTTCAATGAATTTTGATAACTGAACAGCTAAATCTATGATATTAGATGTTTTGTATACTGTACTGAATGTTAGCATGGGCCAGAACTTTATAAAAACCAAACAAATTCTAATGATTTTCTGATAATTACTTTATGAGTTGTTACTCTTATTAATCAGATTTTAGTGTAATGTAAATGTTTCATTATCGAAAAAAAAGTAAAAATAAGCGACAACTCTCGTTGACTGCCAGGACGATTTAGCTGCTGTGGGCATATGTTTCGTTGCCTGGCAACCTATCTTTAGTAACGGAAGCTATTATCGTGTCCTCAGTAAGTTAGTTGTGACTGAAGCTGGTCTATTCGGCTATTAAAAAATTATAGTGCGGACTGGAACTAATATGCTTCAAATAATCACAAAGTATTGTTAAATTTCAAAGAATCTGTGTCAGAGAAAATCGGCCTGTCAGCGGGCGGACGGAATGCAAAATGTCAACTGTCTGTCAAAATAATTAACCTGTCCCGGGCGTCAGGCGATGGGAATTGTGCACCGCTGATAGAATTAGAGTTGTTAACATGTTGTTTTGTTATTGTAGAAAATTAAAGAATTCTATAGGATTCGATTTGTTATTGTAGAAAATTAAAGAATTCTATAGGATTTGAGTTGCTCAGTTGTTATTTAGTTATTGTAGAAAGCTAAAGTATTCTATAGGATTCGAGTTGTTAAAGGGACAATAACATTCTTGCTGGCTTGGAAGCTCCAGAAAATAAATAATACCCGTATTCTAAGTACTAGATGTTTAAGTGTCCTACCTGTTGTGTAAATTATCCATTACAACCTATTTTACTTGTCCAGGGGGTTCGAAAATATTTTAAAATCCAAGTCACATTTGAAATGGTTTACGTTAGACTTTTCAAATCAATTGGTTGAATTTTTCCAATTTTTTAAGATAGGTGTGTTAAGATGAAATTTATATCATCAATTAATTGGAATATTGTAAAGTAATACGATTTGTTGACCAGAATAAAGATTGGGACATATTATTTAGTTACATCTAGAGTGTTATTGGGGCTTTAACATGTTGTTATAGTGAGAACGGCCAACTCTTATCTTATCCCATACTGTATCTTTAACATGTTATTTTGTTATTGTAGAAAATTAAAGAATACTATCGAAGAATATACCACACGTGTAGGACAACAGGCAGTTGTTCTATGTTGTACACCTGGACGACCAAATAGTTCAAACAGTTCATTTAAAGTTTTTGGATCTCAACCCCTAGAAAACGTGGTAAGTTTTTGTATATCAGCCCCTAGAAACGTATGGTTATATCAACCCCTAGAAAACTTAAAGTGGGAATTTTATATTTTCTAAGAAAGTCAAAACATAATTATTTCTTTGTCTTCTTATTTCTTTATTATACGATCATGGGCAATATTTTACAGGCATTAAAATCCCTGACGGGAAATAATAACACAATTACTTCCCTTGTTTTCTAATTCCCCTCCATGGAATAGCGATCTTCAAACGTTTTGAATTTGAAGTTGAAAATGATATTTTTGACAATTTCTCAACTGACAACAGTGAATTATAGGATTGATAGGATTATTCTTTAACAAGATAGGGCTGGTTATAGATACAATCTATTTTAAGGCTTTATTTTAATACATTTTAAAAATATAACTTAAAAATATGAAATTGGAACTTTAAGTTTTTGGATATCAGCCTCTAGAAAAAACATAAGTTTTGGGATCTCAGCCCCTAGACACCTTGGTAAGTTTTCAAATCTCAGCCCCTAGAAAACATGATAAGTTTTCAAATCTAAGCCCCTAAAGAATTTTATATATTGAGAATTTTTATTGCTTCAAATTGAATTTGGTTAAAACTTAATATGAAGCAAGAGGTTTTGGGATCTCGGTGCCCAATAAAATGTAAGTTTTGGGGTCTTGGTCACTAGAAAATGTGTTAAGTTTAGTATTTACATGGTTTTGGATAAGCCCTCTCCCCCCTTTAGGAGCGTTCTTAGCCGGCTACATCTTCAGCCACACCGAAAAATTCTGTAGCCCCACCAAATTTTATGAGCTGGCTACAGGCTTGCAGAGGGTCTGACAAGGGTAGCTGTCTAGTTGTTCATTCAGATGCGACAAAAACCCGAGGTCCTGTGTGCACGTTGGTGTGCACTTAAAAGATCCCTTTTCAGTTGGAATTCGATGTAAGAGTAGGCCGTAGTGTCGCTTCCTGGGCAAAATCTGGAATTTTGATCTTCTCTTTGGTATATAATGTTTAGTCCCATAACCTTTTTTCGAACAACTTCATCAATTTTATGGAATTCACTGCCAGATGATATAAAACTAATGTCATATATCTGTGTTTATATGGGGAGGTAGATGGCCGAATGGTTAGCATGTGCACACTGTATCGTACGGCCTGCCATTGAGTCGACTGGCGTAGTTTCGAAACCACGGTTGTACCTGGCAAGGAGTGGGGTTGCCTGTCCAACATCTTGGGTTTTCTCCAGGTACTCATGTTTCCTCACACTGCTAAAGAAACCTGCTCGCAGGCAAATTATTGAAATAAAATTAAACCATGTTAGTCCCAAAATGACCTAGTTTGTGTCGAGTCAACGTTGCACCCCATTTCTCTCCCTCTCTCCCTGTGTTGATATCTCCTGTAAAAACTTTGTTGTTTTGATGCTGTTCTGATGGGTGATATTGAGAACATTATTTATAGCTTCTTTACAATCATTGTTAATATTGACGAATATTTCTCTCTGATTAAAACACGGACCTTATTTCATTTCGTTTTTAATATTTCAGAATTTCGTTTTACTTGTCTTAACACTAGGGTCAGGAAAATTTGTTATATAACTGTCGTTCTTGTTGATGTGACAAATTTGTCAATGAAACGGTCTTCGTGTTATCTGCGAGGAAAAGTGGGAAATAACGGTTTTAGATGTACCTGACAAAATGTCAGGCACTAATGAAATAGTACCTGACATTTTCAATTTAGTGCTGAACAGTCATTAATAATATCATAAAAAAAGAAAATCAGTGCTGACAAAATGACAGGTACCAGAGTTTTTGTGCCTGACAAAGCCTGAATCTGTGCCTGACTTTGTCTATGAGAATCGCCTTATTTCCAGGTTTGAGTGGGTAAACCCCTAGAAACATCAAAGCTGATTGGTTAATCAATGTCTGACATCATAAGGATAAGGAGTTATGTCCCTTTATTTTCGGTAAAATTGTCCGACAAGAAAAATTTTGAAATCCCAACCCTGGTCACAAGCATTTAGAAATATTTTATTTTTGTACCACAGATAAAGAGCACTAAAACAGCTGTGATGCAAGATCTAGAAGCCATGTTACAACAAGAAGCTCCACAGACCGGTGTTGATACGTCACATTTACACGAGTTACCTCCCTTAGTTATTGATGGTATACCAACTCAAGTTGATAAAATGACTCAGGTTTGTTGCAGTTACTTCCCTTGTTGATATGTCATGTGGTATTCGTGTCAGACAAGAACATTCCTCATCAACATGATTACACTTTTAACATAGAAAAGATGGCGTGACAAGAGGGATTTGAAGCAATATTTGGAAGAAAAGTATAATTTCAGACAGTTCCTGTGATTCCTGTAATCTTTTCCAGTGATTATATATTGTTGTTGCCCCTGTTGGTGTCACAATTTTTATCCAATTCTGTCGAAACTTGAAATATAGGTTTATCGCCCAAAGATCTCCTTTCCTTTTGATATTTGATCATATCATATAGCACTGATCGTACAAAAAAAATCATGTTTTTAGTTTATGGTCAGGTCACAATTTTTATCCGATTTTGATGAAACTTAATAAAATGTATTTTCTTTCAATATGTGTGCATATCAACCATAAGTGAACATTGTTGTGTACGATACTATTTTATATTTTCAGGCCCAGTTACGTAACTTTATACCCGAGATGTTGAAATATTCTACAGGCCGTAGTAAACCTGGATGGGGTAAACCAGAATGTCGTCCTGCGTGGTGGCCCGTTGATCTACCCTGGGCTAATGTCAGGTCTGATGCTAGATCTGACGAGGAGAAAAAACGAGTAAGTTCCTTATTTGGTTATATTTGTTATATATGCCCATATGCATTGTATCATAAGGTCTGGTCAGCCCATGCACATTGTATCATAAGGTCTGTCCAGGGCTGGCCACGAATAAATTGATGGCGAGCAGATGACTGCTCTCGCAAATTTAGGTTTGGGCGAGCAGGGCGAGCAATAAAAATTGCTCACGTAAAATGTTGCTTGCGTGAGCACACATTTTGTAACATTATTTCAATATAAAATCAATTTGTTGCCTGGATACTTTTGTTAAAAAACTAATGACAAAGCTGTTTAAAGTCTGTAATATATATTTTTTTTCAATTCTTTATTTACATAGTGATAGTACTATGAGTTGGCACTAGTAGTATAACAAAACAACAAAATAAACAGTTTTGCAACAACTTAACAATTATACAAGGCGGTTATTCTATCATTAATTGGCACTAGCATAACAAAACAACAAAATAAACGATTGAGCAACAAAATTCCTCTTTCTGGCACAGAGTTTGCAGTAAACATGTGTGACCATCGCTTTTTTTGTGTTTGACAGTGATACTCTTTTTTATAACCAATTTCCGTACGGATTTCTTCACCCCATGACATAAATGTGGATAGGGCAATCAGGTTTCCTTTGGCCATAATTACGCTTAGATTGAAAATTATACGACTGCACAATGGGATTAAAACCGAAGTTCTGATAAAATAAGAAATACCGATAAATATAAGTTTGAAACGTGTTCATTTAGCGTGAAAGGTACCAGCGTGAAACTGAAATGCCAAATCATCCGGATGTAAACGTTCTCTACTTTAGACTCGATTATCACGCGTTTGTTACTAGTGTTCATGGGAAAACCAGTCATGACGTTCAGGTATAAAGTGTATTTTTAGTAACATGACTTCATTAGCCAATCAAATTTAAGGACGAAATGCCGCGTGCAGCTTGATGAATCTCAGTTTGACAGACGAATTTATGACGTTATTGACATTGTTGGATTAGTTTCGGCAATAAACTTGTCGATATTTTGATTATTTTTACAGGTTTTTCTTAAAATTTTGCGCGAGCAACGAACAGCTCGCGTAAATGTAGATTTACGCGAGCACAGCGCGAGCGCGAGCAACTGCTCGCGTCTCGTGGCAAGCCCTGCTGTCAATGAGTTAACTGTCATGGTTTCGATTGCCAGGTCGTATGTGACAAGGAGTAGGGCCGCCTGTCCTATCACTTGGATTTTCTGCGGGTCTTCAGGTTTCCTTACACTGATAAAGACCCCTACGGGTAAGCGAATTATTGAAATGAAATTGAACCATATGTTAGTCCTGAAATGACCTAGTAGGCATTGAGTGGACGTCAAACCCCATTTCTCTCTCTCTCGTCAGCTTGTCCTTTGTTATTCGTTTCAGCAAGAATAGGTGGATGTTAAACTGATTTTCAATCGGTGACTTTATTTAATATCATATGACTCTATCAACAGGTTTCATGGACGGAAGCATTACGTACTATAGTAAAGAACTGTTATAAACACCATGGTCGTGAAGATTTATTGAGTGTATTTAACGAAGGTGTTGTACAACAAGCGACGGTTAATTACGCCAGTACCATGTATCAGACTATCAATAATCCTGATGGTACTGTATCCATTATACACATAGAAACAGGACCTAATGGTAACCCTGTTGTCACATTGCCAGATGGTACACAAGCTACCGTCGTACACGCCGTAAGTATTAGAACTTCAAAGCAAACCTGGAAATAAGGCACCTGTCACTGACAATGTCAGGCACAGATTCAGGCTTTGTAAGGCACAAAACGTCGGGTGCCTGTCACTTTGTCCGGCACTGATGTGTCTTTATTTAATACATGTCCAGCACACAGGCACTTGAAGGGATTAAAATAAATTAAAATAGAACTTCTTACCACTATTTAGTGCCTGTGGTCCAGCACTATGTTGAAAATGTCGGGTACTTTTTCATTGGTGTCTGATATTTTGTCAGGTACATCTAAAGCCGTTATTTTCAGGCCTGCTTTAAAGGGACAATAACACTCTTGCTGGCTTGGCAGCTCCAGAAAGTAAATAATAGCCTTATTCTATGGACTAGATGTTTATATGTGTCCTACCTGTTGTGTAAATTATCCATTACGACCTATTTTACTTGTCCAGAGGGTTCAAAAATATTTTAAATCAAAGTTACATTTGAAAAGGTTTACGTTAGACTTTTCAAATCATTTAGTTGAATTTTTCCAATTTTTTAAATTAGGTGTGTTAAGATGAAATGTATATCATCAATTAATTGGAATATTGTAAAATAATACAATTTGTTGACCAGAATGAAGATTGGGACATATTATTCAGTTACAACAAGAGTGTTATTGGGGCTTTAAAGGGAAGTGGGGGTAGATTGCTGATGTTTAGCACGTGTGCACTGTATCTTAGGGTCTGTCATTGAGGGAACTGGCATGGTTTTGATTCACGGATTGTATGACAAGGAGTAGGGTCGACAGTCCAACCTTGTTGGTGTTTTTTCGAGGTCCTTTGGTTTTCTCCCACTGCTGAAGACCTCTACGTGCAAGCAAATTATTGAAATAAAATATTTATATAGGCATAACACTATAAACCTCAGATTGCCTCGTTCGACATTTTTGTCCAAACGTAAAATTTTTGCCACATAAACGAAGTGGAGGTCCAGAACATGTTTTTTTAATTTGTCTTGTTTTTGGAACGAGATATTTTGATCAGAACGAGGCTGAGTAAAAATGCCTCGTTTACTGAACATGTTTTTTTTTTCAAGATAATTAATGAGATTATTCATTGAAGTTTAGGGAAAAGTCCTTTATTGAGTTTCAAATTCTTCAGATCATGAAATTCTATTGTATTTTGTGCAGTTATTTTTCTAGTCACAGTTTTAGATAAACCTTGCTGTTGATGTATGTTTAGAGATAGTACATAGAAATACAATATTACATTTGTGGGCGTCCAGGCAAACAACTGTCCATTTCTATTACGACTATTTATTAATATTAACATGGAGATTTATTTTATTGATTCAGATACCCGGTCACACGCAGCAAGAAGCAACGCAAGCTGTTCAAACATTGGCTGATGTAGCAACTAATCAGGAGATTGGTAATCACATGACACCAGTCAGTGTGGAGATGGCAGATGGACAAGGAGGTGTGGCCACGTTATCGGGAGCTACCATCAATCAGAACGGACAAATTATTCTCACTGGTGACGCATCTATTGGAGGTGATTATTGATTTATTGTGAAACATGGGGGGTTGGGTGGCTTAATGGTTAGCGTGTGCATGATGTATCATAAAGCCAGTCATTGAGTCAACTGGCGTGGTTTCGAATCTCCGGAGTAGGGTAGCGAATTATTGAAATAAAATTAAACCATATGTGACTCCCAAAATACCTAGTCTGTGTCGAGTGGACATTAAACCCCATTTTTCTCGCTCTTTATTGTGAAACATAATTCCATGAATCCCATTACTCTCTCATATAAACCAGCTTCTGGCACCAAACGACTAATATAATCAGGAATGGGGGGGGGGGAACGATACATGGTTCTTGCGAGTTTAACGTTAATGCGACAAATGTCCCCGAGCAGCCACATTCTGTGATCATGGACTACCATTTTGATAATGTCACCTTCTCACGATGTCATTCTGAATCGTGAGACTCTGAATCGATGTTTCCAACTGTTAGTAACCTGTCACTTTTAATTATCCACATCAGTATCAGGATATTAAAACAGTTTTATTTCTTTTGCATCAACAGGACTAAAAATTATCGCAATCTGTATCGTATCTTAGCACCTTAATCGCAATCTGTATCGTATCTTAGCACCTGAATCGCAATCTGTATCGTATCTTAGCATTTTGATTAATAAAAGTATTTATTCAAAATTCTTATATACTACCATTTAGAAAATAATAAGAATAAATGGGATAGAGTAACAAGCAACTTAATGCTTATATAAAACTGCTTCTAGAAAAGGCCGTCCCGTTGTTTTCTTGATAAATATTGACCTGGTTATGAATGTATACTAGCCCCTTTTTTATCACAATATGTATCGTATCGCGACTTTAATTTTAAGAAAATAGCCTGGAGATTGGGTGTTCAATCCCTGCATTGGCCGAGAAAGTTCATCCAGATTTTCCGGCGTAGTTCCCCCATGTCAGTGATGCAGGATGAGGGTCTGACAAGGACAGCTGTCTAGTCATTCAGATGGGACAAAAAACTTAGGTCCCGTGTACACATTGGCAGGCACGTAAAAGATCCCTTTGCAGTTGGAATACGATGTACATGTAAGTGAAGGCCGTAGCGCTGCTGCCCGGGCAAAATTTCACTCACTGCACACTGGATTGCGTATGGCCATCTTCATTAGCCCAGGTTAGGAGCAGCACAGTAGGACGTTAAATCGCATTTCATTTCATTTGATTTTTCTGTTGTAGGTATTGTGACCATCCCTGCTTCCGTTTATCAGACTGTGGCTACAAGTTTAGCATCAATAACAGATGGGGTTCAACAAAACGTTCAAGTGGCTATGGCACCAATAACATTAAAAACAGAAGTTCCCGATGCCACTCAGGCCGTCGAAGTTTCATCAATGGACCAGTCGCAGATTACCCGTAATACGACGTGACGGAAACGTATCATGTGACATTTTGTTAAATAACTTTAGAATCATGTTTAAAGTGTTTATGTTAAATTCTAGTTGTGGACATGTTTTATTCATGTGATGTTCTGGACATGATTAATTCATGTGGTGATTTGGACATGTTTATTTCATGTGGTTTTACAGTAGGAGTTGTTGCTGATGGAAGATCGACCAAGATTCTACGAGTTATACAAGCTGACGAATGTTGATTCGCATGAATGATGAATGTTAGAACATACAAGCTGACAAACGTTGATTCGCGTGAGTGATGAGAGGTCGAGCAAAATTCTACAGGTTTGTGTGGATAATAATAGGTTGAACAAGACTGTATCCAAGATGATAAATGTTGATCCACGTGGATCAAGAATGGTGCACAAAGATTCTATTCAAGCTGATGAATGTTGATCCGCGTGGATGATGGAAGGCAGACGTGTCTCTGAACTAACAGATACAATGTACGTTCGTGCAAGAGTTACAGAATTGTATCTAAACATTATTTGAGAAATCCTCCAATACTAAAACACTGAACATTAAGTTAACGGAGTTAAAGTTTTATGAAAATTAAACATCATAGACCTCAAATATGAAACAATAGATTGAAATATAAAAACCAGCAATCTTCCATTTATGTACAAACATTGCTACAGTGTTGATTAGTGGGGTGGTGGAGTGATCACTCGTTTCCATCTAATACTAACGGCAAATTATTGATATAGAATTGAACCATGTGTTAGTCCCAAAATGACCTAGTGAATGTTAAACTCCATTTCACTCCCACGTTGTCTTCTAGGTGTTATGGGTAGGGGGGAGGGATCCACTCGTTTCCATCCAATATTAAAAACACCTACACGGAATTGAATTAAGTAATTATTGCAGTAAAATTGAACCATATGTTAGTCCCAAAATGACCAAGTTTGTGTCGAACGAGCGTTAAACCCTATTTCACTCCCACTTTCTCTTCTGGCATGTCTGTGTAATTGACAATGGATGAAACATGTTCTCGTATTAGTTGATGTTCCTAAATCTTCCGTCAAATCGGCACTGAATAATAATCTATGTTGGAGTATTGGAAAAATCCTCATGACATTTTCTGCTAGATAGAATGCAGTTTGTCGGGAAATCTTTAAAAAATGAAAGGAAATGGGGTTAAACGTTGTTGATAAAAACAATCTTGCCAGATATGAAGTATATTTTCTTCTTTAACGTATGAGCTGATGACAGTCATAAGCATTAATTTTTAGTTTTATAGTTTGTATTATAGTCGAACAATATTCTCTCATTCATCGTAAACCACAGGATAAATAATAGTGTGTTTGAGTGACTGTGATCCTCAGACAGGACAGTTGCAACTGGAATTTAGGGTCCCACCCGTAATCTGAAAAATCCTAGGAAGTCAAATTTTGGTGAAAATTGAGTTAGACCCATATTTGGACTTAGAACACGTGTATATAATAATAGGTTTTTTCTCCTTCACTGAAAAGGCTTCTAATTATCTTCATCTAAAAAGACACAATAAAATTGGTTTTATATTCAGTAGCTTAATTCTGAAACAAAACAGTGTTACTAGGTTTTTCCAGATTATGGGAGGTCTGTTTGATTTACTGTAAAATGACAGTTGGAACAGCGTTCACGGTCAGTGTTTGATTCACTGGCAGGTCTGTTTGATTCACTGGCAGGTCAGTCAGAACAGGAACTCGGGGTTTGTTTGATTCACTGTGACAAAAAAGTCGGAACAGCAGCTGAGGGTCTGTTTGTTATAATATGTATAAATGCGTCAATCGAAACCTGCTAGCTATTGTCATGAATGATAGGCCCAGGAAACGATAAATATAATTTCTTTATCAGGCCACAGAAATTGGATGTTCTTTTCTTCGGTGTCCTGATCAAATAAATTGCCACCTGTATCACATAAATTAAAAATTTAAATGAAAAGCGTTTGAGCAGCATTTTCAAGTACTTTTTGTTTTTAGATGTCTTTAATTTGAATTCAAAAGAGGAAATTTTTGCAGGTTTTGCCAAGGGAGAGAATTAGTATGATCTATGAACTACCGTGTGACTATACATATATAGCTAGAGGCGAGAGGTGGTATTATTATTATTTAATGTATGTTCATATTCATCCAGACGTATATTATTTACTCTTTAACATTCAATAAAATCATATTAAAACAAAAATATGGCTTGTATATAGGTCAGTTTCTAATTTGGGGGATGGAAGGGGGCGGGGTGGGGTGATGGAGGAGGACGGGGAGATTTTTACCTCTTGTGTGTACATCAATTTGTCACCATAGGAACCACTTTTACACCTAACCCAACCCTAACCCAACCCAAGCTTTAATTAATTTAAACCAAATGGGCAGGG
This sequence comes from Patella ulyssiponensis, assembly GCA_963678685.1. Taxonomy (NCBI): domain Eukaryota; kingdom Metazoa; phylum Mollusca; class Gastropoda; family Patellidae; genus Patella; species Patella ulyssiponensis. Next base: position 57,701,566 of record OY783232.1, on the reverse strand, counting down.
TTCGAGTCTTCTACCCAATTATATCCAACCAAAGAAATATTTCAGCACCTGCCAATCCTTGACAAGCACCCGATCACAAGTACTCAAATTTAAGCACTTGGGTTATCCTCTATCCAATTTTCCTGTGGGGGTGGGGTGGGTGTATGACCTAATGATAGCGCATGCGCTCTGTATATTAAAATCTGTCATGGAGTCAACCGTCGTGGTTTCGATTTACCGGTTGTACGTGACAAAGAGTAGAATCGCCTGTCCAGCCTCATAGGTTTTCTCCGGTTTCATTCCTTTACCATCTGTGTGTGTGTGTGTGGTGGGGGGCGAATGGTTAGCGTGCGCTCGCTGTATCATACGGCCTGCCATTCCGTCAACTGGCGTGGTTTCGAATCCCCGGTTGTAATGGCAAGGAGTAGGGTCGCCTGTCCAACCTCGTGGGTTTTCTCCGGTTTTCTCTCAATGCTAAAGACCCTTACGCGCAAGCGAATTATTGAAATTAAAAAAGTAAACCATATGTTAGTCCCGAAATGGCCTAGTTTGTGTCGAGTTGACGTTAAACCTCATTTCTCTCTCTCTCTTCTCTCTCCCTGGATTTATATCAAAAGCGAGGTTGAAAGTTTTCTTCAACCATAGTATGGTTAATAGGAGTGCGTGACTGGTCTAATTTTGAAGAACCGCCCAATTGGAATTGAAAACCGGGATGACTCGGTAAGACTGGGATCGACACCCCCCCCCACCACCACCTGGGATTTGCAAGTGTGGACCGACAAGGAACATCATTCACTAAAATGAGCCCCGACAGTTGACAATCGAGATAAGTGAAGGCCTAATATATATAATAGCACGCCATTTTGATAGCGCCATCATTAGCCCAGTCGGCAGATTCCGGTACACAGCATCTGGTTAGATTGTACCGGAATCTGCTGAGGTTTGCCGAGTGATCAACCATTGTCCCAGTTGATGCAGAAAAGCAGGACGTTAAACGACATTATTGTCGAGACAACTATTTTCTCACAAACCGTAATGGGTGCAATATAATATAAGCTTTCCATGTCAACATAGTCCACCCCCCCCCCTTCCACCTCCACCACCATTAATAGGGGACAAGCTACAAACGATTAAATTCGTTTTGGAAGGATGAATCTTGTTTAATTTTTTGGTTTTTACTGTTCATCGGGATTTTCCCACATGGTGTCTCTTTGTGAGTGATCCTAGACTGGCCGGGCAGCGTCACTATAGCCTACTATTATATCGAATTCCAACTGCTAAAGGCCCCCGCACACGAGCGCATTTTGCGTACGCATTTGGCGCAGAAATACGGCGCGGCGCCCGCACCAATCTGTTTCACAGAGAATTACTTACGAATTATCTCTGTAACAGATAAGTGTCCATAGCACGTGCGTTGACTGCTCACCGCGCCAGACATTGGCTCAACTGCTCGTGCAATGTTTACTTAACACCTAACTGCTTCGGGCAAAATGATGCATTTTACTCATTTTAATACCCATTTACACTAAATAGGAAATATTTTTTAACTTCAAATACTTCAAACGTCTTTATTTATTTTTCTTTTACCTCAAAAAAATGTTTGAGAATTTAATTTGTCGGAGTAAAAAAGTTAATATGCCGTACTTATTAAGCCTCGTCGATGTCATGCTTATCAGTGATTGTAGCGGCCAAGCGAATATTCACTGCGGGATCAGTTTGCGCCCTCACACGAGCCGAAAACGACGCTGCGCGAAAGCTACTGCGGCAAGTGTGTCGTTCACGTGACCACCACTCATCCCAAAATGGCAGCCGTGAGTGAATCGTCGTCGTCGTCATCGGAAGATGAAGAAACAGCCCTTGCAGTGTTACTTCTGCCATAAATCGACGATTTTATCCTCTAAAATTGCGTCACTGGCGAACTCACTGGGTGCCGCCATTTTGCAGTATTGATGACGCATGCGCATTGACGACGAATGAAACGCAAATAGCGCTGAGTTGCCCGCACACGAGAGCGCAGTTGACGCTGCGTCAAAAAATATCAAACATGACAGATATTTGGCGAACGTCAAAATGCGCTCAAAAATACCCCCGCACACGTGCCGAAAATGACGCTGCGCCATTTGCGTACGCAGTTTTCGGCTCGTGTGCGGGGGCCTTAAGGGACCCTTTACGTGTACGCCAATTTGTACACAGGGCCTCGATTTTCGTCCCATCCGAACGACTAGACAGCTGTCTAGCACCAAGGACAAGGAGAAACCACGTGAGAAAATCCCGATGCACTTACTCGGCCAATGAAGCGATCGAACACCCGACTTCCAGGCTAGTGAGCCTGCCTCTTACCCACTTAGCCATCATGTCTCCCGATAAAACGGGGGGTGGGGGTGTATGGCCGAATGGTTATTGTGCGCGCGCTGTATCATACGGCCTGCCATTAAGTCAACTGGCGTGGTTTCAAATCCCCAGTTGTACGTGGCAAGGAGTGGGGTCACCTGTCCAACCTCGTAGGTTTTCTCCGGGTACTCCGGTTTCCCCCCACTGCTAAAGACCCCTAGGCGCAAGCGAATTATTGAAATAAAATTAAACCATATGTTAGTCCCGAAATGACCTAGTTTGTGACGAGTGGCCGTTAAACCCCATCTCTCTCTCTCTCTCTCTCTCTCTCTCTCTCTCTCTCTCTCTCTCTCTCTCTCTCTCTCTCGATAAAACATGTGCATTTCAAACTATTATACAAACTATCCGAAGAATCCAAGAAATTTCCATTTCGGGTCACAATGGCAACATATAATGAGCATAAATTATTGTAACAAACTATAATAAATAAAAGAAATTTAATAATAAAAAAAGTAAACATTGAATACTGTATATAACTAGATTATACAAATTGTGGATATTTTTATACAGTGACAACAAACATGTTAATAATTGGTTGGAGTAGGGGTGGGTGTTATTCCAAGCCCCTAACTGGGGGGGGGGGCGGCGCAAAAATCCCCCCCCCCCGCCCACTGTGAAATTATTGCAGAGCATAAAAACAATAGATATACATTATCCGTAAATTTTACAGTCCCCCCTCCCCGAGCTAGTTACAACCCTGGGTTATTCCACGGCTTCGTAAACTTCTTGGTTGTGAACCGGTTCTTCGTAGTACTCTTCAACCGGACGTCTTGGGTTGCGTTTATCGGTAAGTTTGTAGTCTGAAAATATATAGAGCAGTGATTATATTCATTAGGTTTAAAAATTTCGAGGTCTGTTATTGTTCATTTGATACCTTTAAAACCAACTCGAGAGAAAGGGGGGTGAGTGTTTAACGTCCACTCGACACAAACTAGGTCATTTCGGGACTAACACATGGTTCAATTTTATTTCAATAACTCGCTTGCGCGTGCGAGTCTTTAGCAGTGGGGAGGAAATTGAAGGACTCGGAGAAAACCCACGAGGTCAGACAGGCGACCCTAGTCCTTGTCACGTACACCCGGGGAATGGAAACCACGACAGTTGTAACAGCGCACATGTGCGAAATCTTCGGCCATCCAATACACTTGAAAACCAATTTTGTATATTTTTAACGTCCTACTGTTCTGCTCCAAACCTGGCTAATAGAGACGGGGCATACGCCATACAGTGTGCTATGTATAGGATATTAACCTACCCGAGGTTGATATGATAGAGAACACGCGGGCGCAGCCCAAGTGTTCTCTATCATATCAATCCGAGGGAGAGTAGGTTTATATCTGACATATACAACGTTCACCCTTAAATTTAATGGACTCTTCTAAAAAAAGGCAACAGTGATTGGTTAATTGCTCGACAGCACGTGACGTGTTTGTTTATACGTGGCCATTTTGTAGTAATTGAACTGAAGAAAGCTAAAACAAAATGCATAGTAAAACGAAGTCAGACGAATAATCAATCCTTTTTAGTCATCATATTGACGATAGAATAGATGTGAATGCAACTATGATGAGGATCTATACAAAGCCTGAAGAAAATTTGGATCAAAAGGCAATCTTTTCCGATAATTCTGACAATGAACCGCGACTGAAGGTTACTTTTCGGTATGTTCAGAGAAAGATTTGACCGACTGTTTTGAGTGGGTTGTAGCCGTAGCCAAAAATACTTTACAAAGGAACTCTTGGGTGATAAATACTTTCACGTCTTGGGATGTGTGGAGAAATGATTTGGGCAGAAAGAAAATTCTGAAAGATATCTTAGACATGGACTGGAGTGTGGATAACCGATTTAAATAAGCCGATAAGTACGCAGTCTATTTAGGTCCTGAATGCTATAAACTGTACCAAAACAATTTTTTTTTTATTGTCAAAAGAATAAAATTTTATTTCTGTGTTCTTTGTATTATTTCGATCATCTACGTCAAGAGCGGTTGATATGAGCCGAATATATCGACCTGTAATGACGTCATCAGCGGTTGATATGAAATATCAACCTCTCAGGACGTCATCAGCGGTTGATATGAACCGAATATATCAACCTCTGATGACGTCACGAGAGGTTGTTATAAGATATAACTGCTATGGACATCAAAGAAAAAAAACTACTACCAGTTGTATATGAGGGAAATATTGCCCGGGCAGCGGCACTACGCCCTACTTTTAAATTGAAGTCCAACTGCCAATGGATCTTTTACGTGCACGCCAATGTGTACACGGGACCTCGGTTTTACGTCCCATCCGAACGACTAGACAGATGTCCTTGTCAGACTTTGGCAAACGATGAATTCTGGAGAAGGGGGGTGGGGGCTTACAGACTGCCGCACTTGTCACGATCGAGTGCCAAAGGCCGCAAACGCGTTTTCCTTGCAGCCATTTAGCAGAGTGGTGCATGGTTTTGGATTCCCGCTTGTATCTGCCAAGGAATAGGATCGCGTATCCAAACTCGTGGGTTTTCTCCGGGTACCTGGTTTCCTCCCACTGCTAAAGACCCCTTCGCGCAAAGGAATTAAACAAATAACATTGAAGCATACGCTGTAGTCCCGAAATGCCCCCCCCCCTTCTTCTTGATTGTTTTCTGTTTATATAATAGACAGGCGCGGATACAGAAGGGGGCGCACCCGGCGCACGCCCCCTCTATTTTTTTGCGATGGCGAACAAATTTTAGCTCCATATATTCTCGCGGTAAAGGAGAACAAAGACAGTTTAGGTTGGAAATCGTAATTTACAGTACTATATGAAATTAGTCCTTGTGAGCACTAATTTTGTCCACTCAAAAATGATGGGCCGGGCTTCGCACTCCCAACATGGTGCAGCACGCCCCCCCCTTTCTGAAAATCCTGGATCCGCCTCTGATAGAAATATTAATTAAAGGTTTACCGTTGTCAATTTTCTTGGTGGTAGTTCTGAAAATACAAACGAAATCAGCCATTTATACAAATTATGTTCTTTAAACACGCATTATGCAAGAGCTAAATCTGCCTATTTCAGGTCTTTCTTTAGGCCTGAAATGTTATAAAAACTATTAATTAGACCTTACTTAACTTATTCAGACCATAACCAACTCTCTATGAGCCTGTGATATTTAGCAGATTGGAATATATTTTTTTTATAAATAATCAAACGTAAAATTGGATAATCGAGACAGTGTTGTTTTTCTATTTTTTGGGTTTGTTTTTTAATCGTACCAACTTTAGTCATAATGATCGAGGGTAGTCTAAAATTCAAAAGCTAATATCTCGGTTCAGAGTTGAGCAATTTGACCAAAATGTTGAGCATATTCTGTTCATGTTATCTTTTTTCGAACTATTAAATTAGGAACTGCCAACTCTTTGTATCTCTGCTCCCATAATGTTTGCTAGCACAGAAAACACGTTATTCAAAAGTAAGTGGTTTTGTAATGACAAATTGTATTTTGTGTTTATAAGCACATCATGCCCCGTGCATAGTACTCGTCAAAAACCGGAGAGAGAGAGAAATGGGGTTTAACGTCCTCTCGACACCAACTAGGTCATTTCAGGACTAACATATGGTTTAATTTTATTTCAATAATTCGCATATAGGGGTCTTTTAGCAGTGGGAGGAAACCGGAGTGCCCGGAGGAAACCGGGTTGAGAAGGCGCCCCTATCTCCATGCCACATACGCTCACACCAGGGATCGAAACCACAGCCGCAAGCCAGAGGTGACCGGCCAGCTAAAGGTCGAAGCGCGGCACTCTAGACCACTAGGCCATCCCAACTCCCCTCGTTAGAAACCGGTATTACAAGAAAACACAACTTACTGATATTTACCTACCGTAATAAATACAGACCCGTAGCTAGCGGGGTGCGGGGGGGGGGGGGGCACAAGGGGGTCACGTTGGTCATCGGTTTCGTATTGCAACCGGGGGGTTGGGATGGCCTAGTGCCGCGCTTCGACCTCTAGCTGGCCGGTCACCTTTGGCTTGCGGCTGTGGTTTCGATCCCTGGTGTGAGCGTATGTGGCATGGAGATAGGGGCGCCTTCTCAACCTCGTGGGTTTCCTCTGGGCACTCCGGTTTCCTCCCACTGCTAAAGACCCCTACGCGCAAGCGAATTATTGAAATAAAATTGAAACCATATGTTAGTACCAAAATGACCTTGTTTGTGTCGAGTGGACGTTGAACCCCATTTCTCTCTCTCTCTCTCTCTCTCTCTCCGTATTGCAACCAATGGGAAGGGCACACAAAAGCGCCCAACGGGAACCGATGCCTTATTCTCCAACGCTAGCTACGGGCCTACATATTTACTTATCGCAATAAATATAACTAATCTTACTCACCTATCGTAATTATGCGCAGGATTTGTCACTAAAAAACAAGAAAATATTTCAGATAAAATTAACTTGTAACTTATCTGAAGAAATAAAATCAAATGGGAGTTTAAAGTTCCAATAGCTTTTTTTAAAGTAATATTTTTAAAATGTATAAAAATAAAGCCCTAAAATAGATTGAACCTATAAACAGTTCTACCTTGTTAAAGAATAATCCTATTAATCCTATAATTCACTATTGCCAGTTGAGAAATTGGCAAAAATATCATTTTCAACTTCAAATTCAAACGTTTGAAGATGGCCGTCCATGGAGTGCAATGGGAAAACAAGGGAGGTAATTGAGTAACTATTTCCTCAATCAGCCTGTGTCAGCCTTTTTAATGCCCAAAAAATTTTGCCCATGATCGTATAATAGTGAGTTGACAACCTTTTGAGCAAAAGACATAGAAATAATTATGTTTTGACTTTCTTAGTAAATGTGAAATTGGAACTTTAACGCCCTGCTTTGACTGGACAATGAAGACGGGCGTACGCCATACAGTGTGCTTTGAGTGGAAGTTTGGCCTACTCTTATATTGAATTCCAACTGCCAAGGGATCCTTTACGTGCACGTCAATACATACACTGGACTTGTATTTTGTCCTATCTGAACGACTAGACAACTGTCCTTTCGGGCCCTCCGTCCTGCACCACTGACATCGGAAAATTCCGATGAACTTTCTAGGTCAATGCAATGACCTCCAGGCTGGACAGGTGAAAACTCCTTGACACGTACAACCGGGGAATCGAAACCACGCCAGTTGACACAAGGACAGGCCTTAATGTACAGCGCGCACGTGCTAACCATTTTGCCTCCCAACCCCTCTGTTACAATAAATAACATGCAGTTAATATAAATGTAAAGTGATCTATTGAATTTATGGATTCCATTGTCGCCCGGAATCGTCAAATTTGTCATTGGTTTAAATTAAGTTTAAAGAACGGGAGAAATGTATTTAGCCCATGAAGCTGGGTTGGAAATAAAATATAAATTTTGAAATTATATGTATTAAATGTCTACCTTGTGGTCTTCTCAAACGTCGGATAACCATGGCAACACCGAACACAATAAGGGAGGCAACTATACCAACTGCTACACCAATGCCTATCAATGCGCCGACACCTAGCGGTAAGTCATCTGATCGCGTTATCCTGTCATCTGATGGCGTCTCCGTGGCGCCAGGACTCGACATCCCGACATCTGATCGAGTGGTTTCTGCATCTTCATTCTGACTGGAAATTTCCGAAAACACTTTCAGCTTGAATGTAAAGATGATCGCATCCGACCCGGTGCTAGTTATTCGCACTATATACTGCCCTTCATCTATTTGGTGGACGTTTATTATCTTTAGCGCGGGACCATCAATACCTTCAATTCTATAACCATTCAACTGACGTTCAGTTTTGCCTATTTTCTTGTACCATGCAAATGTTGGATGTGGATAACCGATTATCTTCAAATTCAATGTAGCATTAGAACCAATCGTAGCGTTAACCAATTTATTAGTTTCATTTTCTAAAATTCGAACGTGACCTAAAAAAAGTAAATAACAAGATTTATAGATAAAATGACGTTCAATGATTTTTAATTAAAAAAAAATAATTGAAAAAAAAACTATGTACATAACCTATCTTCAAATTTAATATAGCATAAGAAACAATCGTAGCGCTAACCACATTATTAATTTCCTTCTCCAATAGGCCTATTCGAACTTGACCTTATATTTGAAGGTGGGTGGTGGGATGGCCTAGTGGTCTAGAGTGTCGCTCTTCGACCTCTAACTGGCCGGTCACCTCTGGCTTGCGGCTGTGGTTACGATCCCTGGTGTGAGCGTATGTGGCATGGAGATATAGGCGCCTTCTCAACCTCGTGGGTTTCCTCCGTGCACTCCGGTTTTCTCCCACTGCTAAAGACCCCTACGCGCATATGTTAATCCCAAGATGACCTAGTTTGTGTCGAGTGGACGTTAAACACCATTTCTCTCTCTCTCTCTCTCTCTCTCTCTCTCTCTCTCTCTCTCTCTTATATTTGAAGTGGATGGTTGACCTAATTGTAAACGTATATGGTCAGTCAATGTGTAAACTGGCGTGGTTCCGATTCTCCAGTTGAGCGTGACAAGAAGTAGGGTCGCCTGTCCAACCTTGTGGTTTTCTCCGGGTCCTCCGCGCCCCCCCCCCCCCCACGGCTAAATGAAATGAAATGAAATGGGGTTTAACGTCCTACTCTTCTGCACCTGACCTGGGCTAATGGAAGACGGGCATACGCCATACAGTGTGCTACGAGGGAAATTTTGCCCGGGCAGCGGCCCTACGGCCTACTCTTATATCGAATTTCAACTGCCAAGGGATCTTTTACGTGCACGCCAATGTGTACACGGGACCTCGGTTTTTCGTCCCATCCGAACGACTAGGCAGCTATCCTTGTCAGGGCCTCCTTCTGCATCACTGACAAGGGGTAACCACGCCCGAAAATCGAGATGAACTTTCTCGGCCAATCCCACGGCTAAAGGCCAATATGCGCAAGTGAATTATTGAAATAAAATTGAACTATATGTAAGTCGCGAAATGACCTAATTTGTGTCGAGTGGATTTTAACAGCCACCCCACCCCTGCCCTTTATATTTGAAAATAAAAACGAATATACATGAAATATATAAAAAATAAAATATTTCAAAACATAAGGTTCAACGTTGTTAAAAACAATAACAGGGAAAAGTCGCAAACAACAAACGATTATATCAATTAAAATTCAGATTAAATGGATTATTAGGAAAATATTTAAATTATGTTGATTTTTTTTCCTGTTGTGTTAAACAGATTTTGAGGAAGTTATTATCAAAAGTTTGTATCATAAATACATTGTGTGAGAATTGGACAGCCCCGTAACCCATTTCAACGGGAACACGGGATTGATTCACACAACAACGGACTAATCGACTGATCGACGGGGTTACCAGGGGCCTATTTCACGAAATTTTAACTAAGATAAGATCCCAATTTTAGTAATTTGATTGGATAATATTAGATTGATTTTAGTGCTTAGCCAATCAAATTTGAAGTATCTACTAAAATTGGATTTTATCTTAAGTTAAAATTTCGTGAAACAGGGCCCAGGGTTACCAGGGCCGTACCTAGCGGGGTGCAGCGGGTACATTGCACCCAAAGAAAAACATGGCGTCCCAAGTAATGGCGCCCCCGCCCCGCGCCGAAGTGTCATCGGTCGCCGCTCCACGCTCAGTAATTTGCGCAGTATATTTGCGCACCACTCTGCTGCATATGAATAGTATATGTATAGTATATTAGTATATGTCTATGTGTAGTATATATGTATAGTATATGTAGTATATGTATAGTATATATGTAGTATATGTATAGTATATTTATAGTATATATGTAGTATATGTATTGTATAGTATATGTATATATGTATAGCATATGTATAAGTATACTTACATCTCACGTTGATATTAAGTAGTTTACTATCCATTGCACCATAATCACTAGACGTGTTACAGAAGAAATTATAATCTCTACATTCAGCTACTGTTATAACACTTAACGTCTTCAATGGTGAGTTAGTGACGTAATTGATAATTTCCTCTGTATCAAATTGATATCTGGATATAGATATATTCACGGGTACTTTGGATGTACCGGTTAGGGTACAGGTCAGTGTTATGTTGGTCCCTTCGTTGACAAGTGATGACGCCGGATAACTTGCAAACGTATAGACCAAAGCTCTGTCTAAAATATAAAAAAAAATATTGTCCTTTAGGACCAGTATTCATGGCCCGTGCGGCCATAGACCAGAACAAGCAACAACAAGAATAGGACTTAACAAATCATACAATTTCTAGAGCAGATACAACAAGAATGTGACACAAAAAATAATACGGTTCCTAGAGTAGAAACAACAAGAATAGGACATAACAAACTATACAGTTCCTAGAGCATATACAACAAGAATAGGACATAAAGCACCATACAGTTTCTAGAGTAGATACATCAATAATAGGACATAACACACCACAGTTCCTAGAGTAGATACAACAAGAATAGGACATACCACACCAGACAGTTCCTAGAGCAGACGCAACAAGAATAGGACATAACAAATCATGCAGTTTCTAGAGAAGATACAACAAGAATAGGATACAACAAACCATACAGTTCCTAGAGTAGATACAACAAGAATAGGACATAAAACACCGTACAGTTTCTAGAGTAGATACAAGAAGGATAGGACCCAACAAACAATAGACCCTACACCAGATTCAAGAAGAGTACTATAAAATGCATCTTGCATATAAATTTACATTACAAGCGAAAATAAATTAAAAAGCGATTTATGTTTTATGCTTCTGCTGTAGGTAGTGTATATTAATAACATTATAAAAAATGCATCTTACCAATAAATTTACTTTTAAAGCCCCAATAACACTCTTGTTGTAATTGAATAATATTTCCCAATCTTTATTCTGGCCAACAAATTGTATTATTTTACAATATTCAAATAAATTGATACAAATTTCATCTTAACACACCTAATTTAAAGAATTGGAAAAATTCAACTACATGATTTGAAAAGGTTAACGTAAACCTTTTCAAATGTGACTTGGATTTTAAAATATTTTCGAACCCTCTGGACAAGTAAAATATGATGTAATGGATAATTTACACAACAGGTAGGACAAATAAACATCTGGTACTTAGAATAAGACTATTATTTATTTTCTAGAACTGCCAAGCCAGCAAGAGTGTTATTGTCCCTTTAAAACGAAAGCAAATTAAAGATACAATATGGGAGATTAGTTGGCGCTAGAATAGTTAAAAATAACTAGATAACGTAATTAGAATATTTTAGGTCAAATTGCTCCGCTTGGAACCGAGATATCAGCTTTTGAATTTTAGGCTAGCCTTGATTATCATTATTAAAGCGGGTGCGATAAAAAATCAAAGTCTCAATTATCCAGTTTTACGTGTAATTATCCTTAATAATATGCATTCCAATCCGCTAAATGTCGCAGGCATCGATGGCATAGAGAATTGATTAATGTCTAATTAATAATTTAGATAACATTTCAGGCCTAAAGAAAGCCCTAAAATAGGCAGATTTACCTCTTGCACAATGCGTGTTTAAAGGATAATTTTACCTTTAATGGTTATTTGGTAGGTAGCCGTATCAACTCCATGCTTGCAGGTCCACAATACGTTCTGAGAACTGGAAGTTACAATAGTTTTAACAGTTGAAGTACCAGTCGTAGTGTTAACATCATAGCTTACAGCTTTAGCTGCTGCAGAACTACCAATAGAACATATACCAGCACTGTACGGCGAGGAACATGTAAAATATTGTGTTGTTGAATACAACCATTTAATCTCGTCTGTTATGGAGCCGATTTCACATGTAAGTTTAAATGGTTGATTGTATGACAAGTTTTCTGGATCACTGATAATACGTATACCTGGAATAAAAACCATCAAAACATGCATCAGATACGGCGCAAGAAGGTAAGCGTATACTCTATCGTGCACGACATTAGTCCCTACTTATAACTAACTGTAGGTACGTCATGCACCCAGATTTCATATGACGATGGTTATATTCAAGACTATAATAACAACCACGTGAGACCGGGGTGGCGTTCTTACTGCGCTGCTACAGTGACGGAAAATTGTCTCGGGGTCGCTATAAGCGTGGTAAAAGTTTAATGGAAACGCCAGATAATAGCGCAAATGCTCACCAAGTCACTGCGTTTGTTTTGGGCATGCCCAAAATATACGCTTAAGTTCTGCCCCCTGGCCTGGAAAGTTGGGAGAACTTGACTTTGTTCCAGTTTGAGATATTTTGGTACATTTTCTCTCATTATGTTTGCGACTTGGTGTATTTTCTCGTCGCCGTACGGTGGCTCGCTAGCCTGGAGGTCGGGTGTATGATCCCTGAACGTGGTATCCCCATTTCAGGGTTGCATGACAGGGAGCTTGACAAGGACAACTGTAAAGTCGTTCGGATGGGACACACAACAGATGTCCCGTAAAAGATCCCTTGGCAGTTGAAATTCGACATAAGAGTAGGTCATAGTATTGCTGCCCGGTCAAAATTACCCCAATAGCACACTGTATGGCGTATGACCGTCTTCATTTGCCCAGCATGACCGGAACAGTGGGACGTTACATTCTATTTCATGTCGTCCATAGGGTAGAATAAATAAAGTTTCTTCACGTAATGATGACAAGGGACCCGGAGAAAACCCACGAAGTTGGACAGGCTAACCTAATCCATGTCACGTACAACCGGGCGGGGATTCGAAACCACCCCAGTTGTCTTAATGGCAGAATTTATGTTACAGCCTGCACATGCTAACCATTCGGACATCCCCACCCCACCACCCATCCCCTGAAGTAATGTATCTTCAAGTAATAATGACAGATAGTTTTCCCTTTACCTTTACTTATCAATGTAAGGCATCCAAGCATTACAACACAAAATACTGACAGACGGTACGATATAACCATGGTGATAAATCTGAAACAATAAAATAACGTTACAACACAACATACTGAGAGATGGCCAGATATAACCATGGTGATAAACCTAAAACAATAAAATAAAGTAACAACAACAATAGTAAAATAAAGTTGCTACACTATAACCATGGCGACAAACCTAAAACGATAAAATAACGTTACAAACACAATAATAAAATAAAGTTGCTACACTATAACCATAGTGATAAATCTAAAACAATCAAATAAAGTTTCAACAAAAATAATAAAATAAAGTCACAACAAAAACAATAATATACAGTTACAGCACAAAGTAGCCATGGTGATATAACTAAAACAATGAAAAAAAGTTACAACAACAACAATAAAATACAGTTACAACACAATAAAATACCCCGTTTCTCTCCAACCAATATTTTCCTCTTCTCTAAAGATACATTAGTTTAATAAAGAGTTCGTCATTCATGCTTTAAACAATCAGAATATCAGTCCAATATCCCCAGTACTCATTACTTGGGATGTGGTAGAGTACACATTGTATTCTCTTATCACCAATAGACAATGGTGGACCCCTATGGTCATTACCCATTATAGCCCCCTATTACCCATAGTAGTCTCATATCACCATGACTCATGGTAGTCCCTTATCACCATAACCCACGGTAAACCCCTATCGTCATTACCCTTTATAGCCCCATATCACCCATAGTAGTCTTATGTTACCGTGCGACCCATGTCACTGTGATTCATGGTAGACCACTATTTCTAATCAATCATGGTAGATTACCTATGGTGACCCCTATCACTATTACTTATGGCAGAGTACACATTACATGACCCGTTTTAGAATACTCGTCGTTGATATCATCATTACTTATTGTAGACCCCCATCACTATTACTAATGGTAGACCCCCATCACTATTACTTATGGTAGACCCCTATCGCTATTACAGATGGCAGACCCATATCACTATTACTTATGGTAGACCCCTATCGCCATTACTAATGGTAGACCCCTATCACCATTACTAATGGTAGACCCCTATCATCATTACTAATGGTAGACCCCTATCACTATTATTCATGGTAGACCCCTATCACCATTACTAATGGTAGACCCCTATCACTATTACTAATGGTAGACCCCTATCACCATTACTAATGGTAGACCCCTATCACCATTACTTATGGTAGACCCCTATCACCATTACTTATGGTAGACCCTATCACTATTACTAATGGTAGACCCCTATCACCTTTGCTTATGGTAGACCCCTATCACCATTACTAATGGTAGAACCCTATCACCATTACTTATGGTAGAACACTATCACCATTACTTATGTTAGACCCCTATCACTATTACTCATCACAGTTCCCTATCACCATTACTAATGTTAGATCGCTATCATGATCATTGTTAATGAAAATGACTGTTTTATTCGGTTCCAGATAGGCACTACAAATCATCATTAGCTCTTTGATTTTTTCTAAATTTTCTAAAAATCTGACACATAATTTTGGTTTTGAAGTTTTAGTTTTGATTTAGTTTGGTTTTTCTTTTTTTTTTTTTTTGTAAATTTAGTTGTTTTTTTTTAATAAATTTATTTGTAAATTCATTTCGATTCTATCTGTTAATTCACTTTGATTCTATTTGTAAATTTATTTTGAATTTATTGTTAAATTTATTTTGAATTTATTGTTAAATTTATTTTGAATTTATTGTTAAATTTATTTTGAATTTATTGTTAAATTTATTTTGAATTTATTGTTAAATTTATTTTGAATTTATTGTTAAATTAATTTGGAATTTATTGTTGTTAAATTAAGTTTGAATTTATTTGTAAATTTATTTTGAATTTATTGTTAAATTTACTTTTAAATTTATTTTCAATTTTGCTTAATTTTAGGGGGTTGGGATGGCCTAGTGGTCTAGAGTGCCGCGCTTCGACCTTGCGGCTGTGGTTTCGATCCCTGGTATCAACTTATTTGGCATGGAGATAGGGGCGCATTCTCAACCCCGTGGGTTTCCTCCGGGCACTCTGTTTTCCTCCTACTGCTAAAGACCCCTACGCGCAAGCTAATTATTGAAATAAAATTGAAACCATATGTTAGTCCCAAAATGACCTAGTTTGTGTCGAGTGGACGTTAAACCCGGTTTCTCTCTCTCTCTCTCTCTGCTTAAGTTTATCGAATGTGTGTTTTCCTTTCTTCCTAGTGTTACTATGAACCGTGTTTACAATCAATAACGTGGAAACTGTAAAATATAGTCATATTTCCTTCTTGATGTACTCGTATAAAATAGTTCACACTGATCAATACAAAACCTATTCAGGTATTATTGCACGGTTCTTAAGCATATATAATACCAAATAATAATTAGACTTCCCCCTGCTTTCCATTTTAAAGTAGCTAAGACTTTAACTCAATATCATCCAAAATCTTCAACATTGATGCTGTGATCTTATCGGAAACAGATGGGCCCACAATATCCAATATTTAAGACAAAAAAAAAATTACTATTGGTACACGGATGGTATATCATAATGCGATTCAGTCCCAGTTGTAACAAAGGCCTCGAAGAAAGAAGCCAGACACATTGCACCATATCAAACGGCGTCGTCATATTCTCATCAAGAGAGCATACACGATAAATACTATGTAGACTGGAATAACGAGACGCGAGAAATTGGCATTCGACTTATTTCGCCGAAAATAACTGCTTTGAAATTAGAGTAAAAACGGAAACCATTGAATTTAAATCAGTTTGTATACATTCATATTGCAGTATTATATGCGTTGCGACCCACTTGTGTCAATTTCTAGGTCCCAAATGTTAATGAGTTCGCTCCTTTAAGACCATGTTTTACACTACATATCTTTTCGTCACACTTTCCTCGTATTTTGATTTGCTATTTCTGGCCTGGAAGGAAAATGTAAAGCGGGAAATCAGCATGGATTGGTCAGATGGGGACAACCATCTAGGAAACATCGTTATATTATTATTATTATTACATTTTATGAAAACAAGCAAATAGAGATAACACGGTTTAAAACGTGTCAATAAATATATCAGTAATCAATTTTCTTTTTAACAAATCATACACGAATGTTACTTATGCAAAGAGAAGAGGGTAAAACAGATTTTAAGTTAGAGGGCAGTATACCAAGATCTGACCAGTGGTAGTGGAAGGTCGTGTCATGGTTCGTACGATCGACTTTTGACCCTATGACGTTGACGTTTCTAGGGGGGTTTCCCCATAGTTCCGTGCAGAGCACACCAAGAATTCTCCGTAATAGACCGTTTCATTGGCTAATCGCTCACATCAACTAGAACGCCTGTTATATAATAACTCTTCCAGATCCTAGTGTAGTAAAGACAAGTGAACGAAATTTTGAAGTATAAAAAAACGAAACGAAATAGGATCTGTGTTTTAATCACATTGGATATCAGCGACAATCCGGTCAATGTCCATTAATAGAATTATGATTATTTTTTTTTATTTTTTCTATAAACAATATTGGCCTATGTACCCCCCCCCCCATATTAAATTCAACTGAGTAGTCCGGGCGTTATATCAAACGGATGGTGGCTTTATCGCCTGTATATAAAATTTGTATAAAAATGCGGCCGCTTATATGAATATGAAAGAAAAATACAAGGCGGTGATTGAAGTCAGTTAAAAACAAAATCATTTCACTATATTTTCTCATGTA
This sequence comes from Patella ulyssiponensis, assembly GCA_963678685.1. NCBI lineage: Eukaryota > Metazoa > Mollusca > Gastropoda > Patellidae > Patella > Patella ulyssiponensis. Next base: position 57,684,588 of record OY783232.1, on the reverse strand, counting down.
GTTTTTTTTTATAAACATCATAATAAATATTGATAACTTTTTTATGCTTATGGATTTAGATCTTTCAATTATTTCTAACAGTGTATGAAAGTTCATTATACCATTCTAAATATTTTACAATTTCACAATGTTTTTAAAATGAATTTTAATATGTCTCTCATATACTTTTTACTTAAACTCATTGTACTATTATTGTCATTCTTGGCTTGATAAAGACGGGAGAATCCTGGTCGAAACGTCGCTACAATACATCCTTTAAGTAACTTGTATTCCATGCATATAACTGGTTCATGTGTTCGTGAAACAGGGGGAGAATGGAGTTTAAATTCCACTCGACACAAACTAGGTCATTTAGGGACTAACATATGGTTTAATTTTATTTCAATAATTCGGTTAAGCAGTGGGAGGAAATCGGAGGACCCGGAGAAAAACCCGGGATTCGAAACCACGCCAGCTGACTCAATGACAAACTCGGATATATATCACAATAAAAATATATAGAAAACATTTAATACTATGTTGTACCTACCTTGAATATAAAACTGGTGAAGTTTCAACAGATGTAACTTTTACAACCAGGAAACTATACGGCAAAGTTTAAATATTTGTCAAGTCACGTGATATTTAGATCGGTTCTTCTCTATTCTCGACCTATCAGAACACGATTCTTGTAACTATGACGTGTTTATATATAGTGTTATTGTAACTATGATGTGTTTGTATTAGTATATATGGTGTCATTGTAACTATGGCGTGTTTATACTGGTATATTTATATGGTTATGTGTAACTATAACGTGTTTATATTGGTATATTTATATGGTTATGTGTAACTATAACGTGTTTATATTGGTATATATGGTTCTTGTAACTATGAAGTGTTTAAATTTGTATATAGGGTTATTGTAACTATGAAGTGGTTATATTACTCCGTGTATAAATTGACGTGCAAGTAAAAGATCCCTTGGCAGTGGGAATTTGATATACGTAAAGATACATTATGGGAGGTTGTTGTAAGGAGTTAGCCGTTCTTGCTAGAACAGTTCACAAATAGATGATGAAAGAAGAATAGACAATTTCAGTCAAATTACTTTATTCTGAACATTGTTATCACCAGTGTTATTTTTGACTAGAAATAGTAGCTAATTTCATCTACAATTTTTCCGAAAATGGCCGATGGTTTGATTGACAGGCGTTAACTCCACTTAAATGGCTATGGTAGTCTACCGTTAGCATATTCGGTTTGCTCAGGGAAATAAAAATATTTCTATTGATATTATTAAGACGGAAGACCTGTCCGTCTGTTTTAGTCATCACGGGGTCTCCAGGAATTTAATAATTTGTCATTATTTGTGTTTAGTTTATTGTACTTTAGTTTAGATGTCATTTGTTATGGCCTCACCCAACAGCGGCCTCGCTTCGTACACTCTATCATTTTGCCTTATGGCGTCAACGTAACGGTTAATCTCCACTCACGACGCCATTTAGAATTTAATCAATCAATGAAATCCTTTTTAAATCCAAGCCCAATCCAAGCCATCCGTGGGTCTACAGTGTTGATTTTGTGCTTGTTGTGTAAATAAAGATCTAATTTATAATTTGTATGACATCTGAAGCCTAAATAAAGACTTTCAATATGTTGATTTAGCTCTTGCATAATGCATGTTTAAGAGTAGGCAATAGTGCTGATGCCCGGGCAAAATGTCCCCTATAGAACACTGTATGGCGTAGGTCCGTCTTCATTAGCCCAGCTGGAGCAGAACACTAGGACGTTAACCCTATTTCATTTCATTACACGTCTCTCTCTTGCCTGACCACCGTATTGTATTATGATTTGGATCTATGAGTCTTTGACCTAAACCCTCTGACGTATTTATATTGATATATCTTTGCTTCCAGTATCATTATAACTATTTTATTACATCGATATATTTGAAGACGTACAATAATTTACTTTTCTTCTTTGATTGGCATTTAGTAATTAAACATATTAATACAAGGTACAATTTTATGGTTACACAATTACTGAGTTTCCTCGTCGAAACGTCGCTTAGTATCAAACTCAGTAATTGTGTATCCATAAAATTGTACCTTGTGTTAATTTAGTTTTCATATAATGACGTTTCTCAATTAGTGACGTTAAATTCAATAATGGCATCGGAAATGAAAGAATACGCCAAGCGAGCACGAATTTGCAGAGGCCGGTTCAGACGTGTTGTGAAGACAAGTAAAATGACATTTTGAACTACAAAACGAACAGAAATAGGATCTGTGTTTTAATCAGGTTGAGGCAAAATAGTTCGGGCGTCATGAAACCTCTTCACATGACCATAACCGTGCTAATAAAGACTTGTCATATGCAATGACAGACATTTTTCCGAGAAAATAATTGAGCTCAATGAGTCAATGGATCGTTTACGTGCACGCCAATGTGTAGACGGACCCTTAGCTGGTTTCATAACGCCTCATCTCTGTACTGGAGGAAGATGACTGAATGGTTACCATGGCGCTGTATCTATCATAAGGTCTCTCATTGAATCAACTGGCATGGTTTCGATTCACCTGTTGTACGTGACAAGGAGTTGGGTCACCTGTCGTGGGTTTCCTCCGGGTCCCCCGGTTTCCTCCCACAGCTAAAGACCCCTACACGCAAGCGAATTATTGAAATAAAATTAAACCATATGTTAGTCCCGAAATGACGCCATCTCTGTGTTCTTGTCCAGAGCACCACTCTGTATCTTGATAAGGCGAAAATCCTGTGGAACTTTCTTGGACTTACTTTTATGTTTGGATTGTCCATGATGGTTTTGTTCTTCTAGAATTTTTCTGCCATGTATGTCATTTTCTCGATAATCGATCCACATGGGCCGCGAAATATAATCTGAACAACTTTATAAAAAGGATCGCGAACATGTTTAACTGGTGGAGCATTACATGGACATATACAAATTATGAAACAAAACGCTTTATTCGGTAGTAAAAAATCTACATTAGCAATATTACTATGACACCGCATCAACAGTTGTATATCCGTTATTTGTATTTCTCGGCTAATACATGCGACATCCAGACTAACAAGCCAGCGTCTTACTCGCTTAGCCACCGTGACTTCCATATTGTACATAATGTGCTTTGTATTTACCCTACATCGGGTAGTGTAAAGTGTGACATGGTTTACTTTGGTGGTTTGCGAGCGCATAAATAAATTTGCAAATGCAATGGAGAGAGAGAGATGGGGGTTAAAGTCAACTCGACACAAGCCAGGTCATTTCGGGACTAACATATGCTTTTTTAATTTAATTTCTATAATTCGCTTGCGCGTAGGGGTCTTTAGCAATGGGAGGAAACCGGAGTGCCCGGAGGAAACCCACGAGGTTGAGAAGGTGCCCCTATCGCCATGCCACATACTCCTACACCAGAGATCGAAACCACAGCCGCAAGCCAGAATTGACCGGTCAGCAAGAGATCGAAGCGCGGCACTCTAGACACCCCCCTCCCTACAAGATGAAATGGAGTTTAACATCCTACTTCTCAGCTCCGAACTGGGCTTATGGAGACAGACATACGCCATACAGAGTGCTATGAACCAATTTGTGCTCGGACAGCCATTACGGCCTACTTTTTACGTACACGCCAATGTGTACACGGGAAACCATTCCGGGAAATCTGAACGGGGCGTAAATGTGGAGGTGGGGAATGGGGGCGGTAAATTTAAAAGCCCTGTTACATATCTGAAATTTTTTCGCGCCTGTGGTGCCCATTTCCATTATAATATCATTCTTCTACTCGATTACATATCTGAATTTTTTTCGCGCCTATGGCGCTCGATTCCATTATAACATTCTTATACTCCTCCGTTGTCTTATACTGTCTCAGCACAATCATATTCACGATTATAGTGAACTGCCCAGTTTGTACTACCACTGATGTGTGGGTCGGGTCGTGGGGCGTCAGATTGTAGAGATGTTATGTCAACTCTTGCAAAACAAATGCGGAGATGTGTCCCACTGACTGACATTTCTGGTCCACTATTCCACAAGAATTTTTCCCAGGAATGACCTCAAATATATATTGAATCACTTTTTCAAAATTTTCTCAAATTACTCTGTGTTATAGGCACAATCATCATATATGACATAAACTATATGTGAACTTAGTGTAATAGCCGGTGTTTTGTTGACATTCAATGTGGGGTGGGATTGTGGATGGCGCTCTAGATTTGAAACCACCCCTTCCCCACCCTCATATTCCCTGCTTTCAGACGAGACAACGATCGCCGAACAACTATATAATTATACAATACTATCTATGTTCTACCGGGATGCTTAATTTTTATAGCCAGTATTTTGTTGACTTTCATTGTGAGATGGGATTGTGGATGACGGTCTAGGTTTGAAACCAGCCCTTCTCCACCCCTATATTCCCTAGAAAACTCGTACCTGTGGTGCCCGGCTCCTGATTGCGTCACTTGTACTGGGGAAGGGGGGGGGGTATGTGCGTCAGTCGGTCGCATATGGCAAACATCCCCCCCCCCCCCAAAAAAACCAAACAAAATTGTTATGTACGCCCCTGAATCTGGATGAATGTAGTGATCGAACACCCGACCTCCAGGCCAGCGAGCTAGTGCCTACCAACTTAGCCACCGTGACCCCCTGGTTAAAAGCGATTAATGTCGCCTAATTTGCTGGACGAAAGTCATTTTAGAGCTACTTGAACTGAACCAGCACTGTAAAGCAGATCAATCGATTTAGTTGGGTTTGGTCCATAGGGATTCACGAAATTCGCGTTTTGACGGCTTCGTACGATCATTAACCCTTTCGTGACCGATGGGTATTGAGTGAACATCATAACATGACTGTAGTCGTGGTTTCTAATAAAGTGATGTCGCGCGGTGCCCCCCTTGTTGATGGAGCAGGTCTATGGTCTGGCACGGGACAACGTCTAGTCGTTTGGATTGGACTGAAAAGCGGTTTCCCGTATCTATGTTGATGTGCACGTAAAAGAACCCTTGACAGCTGGACGTCGTGAAAAGTAGGGGAAATGTCCCTCATGACAGCATCTGTAGAAAATTACACCCCATTTAAAAAAAAAATAATAATGTTTATTTGCAAAGCGCCAATCCACCCACAAATGCGATGCTCTAGGCGCACATATCCGACCGCCCTTCCGTCTGTCCGTCCGTGCGCCAGTCCCTCCATCCGTCCACATGTCCGCCCACCTGTTTTTATGTATTTATTGTATTTGCTATACGTTGTTTAACGTGGGATATATCATACTTCTAATTATATATATAAACCGGTATATATTTCAATATAACGCCTGATAGGTCAACCTTGACTTGCTTCATATTTCCACTGTAAACACCTTCCTGGTTGTTAAAAGTTTTTCGATGTAGATAATTACATCAGTTTATATATTATTATCATTACCACATCCCTGTTTGATATACAAAGTAAGTAAAACTTATTCTATTTTTATTATGAATTAATGCTTTTAATTTTGAGCCTTGCTTTAGCCTTTTACCGATGGGCGATACATAAGTACCTGTATAATAAATGTGACGGGACAAAAGGTTTAACTAAAACTCCTTCAAGACAAACACAACACCCTATTTTATGAGTGTGACAAGGATACTGATATAAATGTATTCAATATACCTTGATTCCACCGAATACCTAACGATTTCTTGATTGATTTAGAGCATTTAGTTTTAGACTATTTTTTGTTATACATTTCACCTGTGTGGTTACTTGTATAGCTGAATTTTAGTACAGTATGCTGCTTACATGCGGTTGTATTCCTGATTGTTTTCAAAATTGAGTGAAGTCTGTGCCACTACTGGCCCGGGACTGTCCAGCGCAGCGAACGCTTACGGCTAGCCCCCGGAATTGGTAATTCACTCTTTTTGAATTGTTTGTTTATTTGTGGTTTCTGAGTATGATGTCTTGTCCAAGTATTTGTTTTTGTGTAAATTATGTGAGGTGCAGCCCCCCCCCTCCTGCACTTACTATTATTATATTACACCCACAAGGAATATATTTTTTTTTAAAAAAGATATAAATGTTTGACACAACAATTTTTGCAAACCTAAAATATTTAATAAAAAGCATGAGATGTCCCTGACAACTTTCAATATTTGATTTAATTGAAATGACAAATTTCTGGATCGGTTTACGGTGGATTTGAAAGATATGTACTAGAAACTATATTCTTTCAAATCAAAATAACGTCCTACTGTTCGGCTCTGAAAGTTTGAATTAGATAGAAGGGCAGACCGTAGCGCCGATGTCCGGGCAAAATTTCCCTCATAGCACACTGCGGGGGGTTGCGATGGCCTAGTGGTCTAGAGTGCCGCGCTTCGACCTCTAGCTGGCCGGTCACCTCTGGCTTGCGGCTGTGGTTTCGAGCCCTGGTGTGAGCGTATGTGGCATGGAGATAGGGGCGCCATCGCAGCCTCGTGGTTTCCTCCGGGCAGTACGGTTTCCTCCCACTGCTAAAGACCCTTACGCGCAAGCGAATCATTGAAATAAAATGAAAACCATATGTTAGTCCCAAAATGACCTAGTTTGTGTCGAGTGGACGTTAAACCCCATTTCTCTCTCTCTCTCTCTCTCTCTCTCTCTCTCTCTCATAGCACACTGCTTGGCGTATGCTCGTCTTCATTTCTTTACCCACTCGGAGTAGAACCAAAACGAAGGCTTAAATCTCTATAGACTTTTAAGGGAATATCCCGATTCTAACAGAATCTCAGAAATAAAAGTCCATGTGGGCGTGTCATTTAAAGAGGGGGTGTACCGTGTCTGAAAACTTCAGCTCAAAATATTGAGTTGTTTGGATATGAACATCAAAACACCTTATTCAGACACGTATCCCTTTAAGATTTCGGGTAATGTTTTTCATTAGGTGACCCCATAATCCATTGCCCTTTATTTAAATAAGTCATAGTAATGTGTGCTAAATTTCACCCTCACGTTATTTTTATAAAGGGAAAGTCTGGTTTTTATCCAGACACGTATAAGACAGTTCGGGACACCGGTCTCCATTTTCTGATGAAGAACGACGGGTGTGACACTACGGTGTCTGAGATGTGACATACTGACAATGACGACTGTGACACTATCTTGTGTCGGGGTACCAAATAAAAATGACTGTGGCACTATGGGGTAGATCAATTATTTCCAATCTTTAATTGAATGAATCACCGTTTATGTTGTTTATGTTTATATAACAAATACAGCAAACTACAAGGGTTACATACAGGAAACTAGAATATCTGTGATAGTTACTTTAGGAGTTATCAAAATATCCACAATCTGAGTTTAATATCCTTTATAACTCAGACCTAGCGGCTTAAACGTGGCAAGAGTCACGTACTTCCTGATAGTTCTACATGATGTTCACGCTAGGATATGTCTTCACTACTCTAAACCCTAAGCATCTAAGCCGAGGAGGCCATAGCTATGGTGATCCCCTGAACTCCGTATGATGTCTGAGCGTAAATCAAACGAGCTCTTTCTTATAAAGAAAATATAATGCGTCATCTATTAGGGCGGGACAATTACGATTTTTGGGTGAGTGTTTTTACGTCAACACTATTCTAGTTAATTGTACTAATCTGTGCACGAGATGACTGGACGATAGTACCCTACTTTCCAGAAATGAATACTGACATATCTGTCTGCGAGTTTGTCTAAGATAGTAGTAGAATAATGCAAGCTACTTCATTACCCTAGTTTTCGTCACACATCATGTAGGTAAAGAATTTATATATTAAGCAGGTCACCTTTGTTACAACTAAAATAAGCCTATAGTGTTACACGATTTGGATCGGCCATAATTCAGAGGTTCTTAAAGGCTTTTCAAACATATAATCGAGATTGTCCCTTTAATTCACACATTGATTTAATACCTGTAACACTGAGGTCATATTGGGAAATAATTACGGTTATTATGTTGGTAAGCTTACCTAAAGATATATCATGTAAGATTGAGATAAAGAGCTACCCATTCTTGCTATGATAGTTAAAAATCGATAATGTAAAATGAATAATTGGAAAATTTCATTCAAATTACTCTATTGCGAGCGACAATATCCACCTTTGACGGTTTGACAAGACGTGCACTAATTTCAACCACCGCGCCCAGGGGCGGATCTAGGAATTTTGAAAAGGGGGCGCCGCAAAGTGGGAGCACTGACCGTGGAGACCGGGCACACCGCTGAGAGCGAGGTTTCGGTGGGGGGGGGGGGTCTCCCAAGATCATTATCCGTCATTTGCTTGCATCTGTAGCCATTGAAAGAGCTATCTGGCTGATATTTTCGTCTACGTAAACGTTCGGAACGGACATAATTTCTATTTGGGTCTGAGAAAAGGCACTTTCAGCAGTAAAAAAGGGCACTGTCGAAAATTAGTGGGGGAGGGGCGCCCGTTGCGCCACCCATTGCCATTGAATACGCCCCTGGCACTAATTGTTGGACGCTAAGGTTGGACAGGCAACAATACTTTTCGTCACGTACAAGTGTGGAATCGAAACCACGCCAGTTGACTCAATGACAGTATATCCTGATAGAGTTCCGGTTCCGGTATGACCAAACAAATCTTTATATATAGACGGATGGAAATTGATCATTTCCTTTATAAACTCATTTTTATGAGTTTGAAATTCTCGGTAAAACATTTATAAATAGAGCGATTTATATATACATATTTCGTCACGCTTGTTTGACTTTAGGGTATTTAAAGTTGAAGTTTATTATTTACTAGACCAAATATGAGATACATATATAACCTGATATCTGGTTTCTGTCTATTATTATACACCGGTTCCTTTAATTACTTCACATATTTTAATTTAAAAACTGCGACCTTGTTAACACTCGCTTGACAAGGAAAGATATCGATGGTATTTTGGCTCCACTGAATTTGCATAACTCCCCACAGGGGTGGTGGTGAGGGAGGTTGGGATGACCTTGTGGTCTAGGGAGAACGCTAGATCGGAGACGGTCCTACGCATTTTATGACGTCACATGTGGATTGTGGGTTAGGGTAAGGGTTAGGCTTGGCCCAGGGTTAGGGTTAGGGCTAGCCCTGTTTACATCTCGAGACTTTGACGAAATCTACAGGTCCTAGCCCTTACCCTAACCCTAACCCACAATCTACATATGACGTCATATGTGCTAAAATGCGTAGGACCGTCTTCGATCTAGCGTTCTCCGTGGTCTAGAGGGCCGCGCTTCGACCTGTAGTAGGCCGGTGATCTCTGGTTTGTGGTTGTGGTTTCGATCCCCGGTGTAAGCGTATGTAGTTTGTAGATAGGGGCGATTTATACACCACGTGAGTTTACTCGGGGTACCCCCCACCCCCACGCCCGAACCACTCAAAAGAAAGATGTCTGCACGTGTGCTAAGATAATAAAAATGAAGATAAGACAATCTCAATCTGCTTTACTCTACAAGCATGAATATAGTGAGCATGGGAACGTAAAGTAATTGTAAATAATTTGTAATACAGACTCACGAACCGTGCAATAACATTTGTAATATAGCATCTGAATAGATGTTGTAGTGCATAGTATACATTCTGTTGATAAGTATAAGTTATTTAAACGTAGGGGGGTTGGGATGGCCTAGTGGTCTAGAGTGCCGCGCTTCGACCTCTAGCTGGCCGGTGACCTCTGGCTTGCGGCTGTGGTTTCGAGCCCTGGTGTGAGCGTATGTGGCATGGAGATAGGGGCGCCTTCTCAACCTCGTGGGTTTCCTCCGGGCACTCCGGTTTCCTCCCACTGCTAAAGACCCCTACGCGCAAGCCGGAAATGACCTAGTTGTGTCGAGTGGACGTTAAACCCCATTTCTCTCTCTCTCTCTCTCTCTCTCTCTCTCTCTCTCTCTCTATTTAAACGTACATTATGCAAGAGCTATATCTGCCTAATGTATAAATCTTTCTTTTGGCCTGAAATGTTATATATTGATTACATTAATTAACTTATCCAGACTATAATCAACCCTCGATGCCAACGCTAGCCGGCGATATTTGTTGGATATGATCCGATGTGCTGCATAACTTTCTTTCACGATTTAATGATTAAATGGATAATCGAGACTTTAGTAATGATGATCGACGCTATGCGGAACTTTCGCTCGGCTTATTTTCGGTTCATAGTGGATCAATTTGACTGAATTTTTCAGCAAATTGCCTTTACATTATCCAGTTTTTAACTATTATAGTGAGAACTGCCAACTGGTTATCTAATCTCCCATCACGTATATTTAATGTACTGATAAAAATGTAAACTATTTACCTATACATTTAACCCTTGTGCGTACACGTCACACGAAAAACGTTGTCGGCTACTAGGGGTAATCTAAGACCCCAGACATAAATGGGTTTTTGGGTGAATAATTTTGTTCAAATACGATCAAACTACAGCTTCATATCAAGACTGAACAATAATCAATCAGGCTAAAACAAAATATTTCAGGTATTATCAGTGATGATAGGAATTATAAAAAAAAATTTGAAACCATACAAATCTAAAAATATCGTAATAATTGTCATGTTCCATGTATAGAATCGTCTTTTGATGGGGTTGGAAGGGTACCTTGATTTGCTTTCAGATCTAGATTACTAGATAACCAAAGCAATATCATCAGTAAGAAAGATTCCTAATACAAAGCTAGCACCGATTGCAGGACAGATTAGACACCTGTAACCACCAAAATGTTGAAATGAAAGGGAAGGGGGGGGGGGGCACAAGACCCCTGGTATCCGATAACGTAATATTCTCAGTTTCTTATCAAACGATGAATGTTGCCACTGCCCCACGTCCGTTCTATTTGCAGCATTATACTCGACATCAAGTAGCTGACAATGTATAAAATTATTGCTATACAATTATGAACCAATTTCTCACAAACGTTAAGGATATGGTCGTTGGGGTCCAAAATACCCCTTGTATACGCACAAGGGTTAAACATTTGTAAAACTGAGACCAAAAAGCTCGTTATTCACAGTCCTTTATTCTCAGTTCTTAATCCATAATCCTTAATTATTGTTTCCTGTCGCATTTGTACACTAAAATTAAACAAGTTCTTTCTTCAAATCCATATCTGTTTTACAAATCAGACATTTGTTCTGTCAAATTTGTAAATCTCTCTCTCTCTCTCTCTCTTTTTTTTTTCTCTCTTTTTTTTCTCTCTCTCTGTCTCTCTCTTAATTCCCGTATCATAAAATCAAAAGGACGGATTTTTATCTTTTTATCCAAATGACAAGATCTGCCATGTTGCCAAAACTATTAACGTCAATATCAAGTGTGACAGCAAAAAAACTCATACAAGTCTTGACTTCTAATATTTGTCACCATTATTGGTAGGCAGACATTTAACGGACAACGTACGAAAATATAAAATTGAAAATAAACCCTTAATTTTTGAATACGCACATCTTTATAATTGCACAGTACCTACAAATAAAAGTTTTATAAAGTGGAATTCCATGCATTATTTAATTAATTGTGCTTGTTGGTGGCTATGTAGTGGAGACTATATGAGGTTCTGGATGACCGAAATCAGGGCCGGTCGGGCAAAAAATGAAAAAAAATTTTTTGTTCAATTCGTCTAAAACACCTTTTTCTGCTGAACATGACATGGTGGTGTGTGTGTGTTGGGGGTGGGGGTATTATTCCGGCCATGGAGCGATGATGATCATGTTGTATGTGGCCGTTGGCTTTAACGGGCCGCCACGCCATCACTGGAGTCTGGAATGGGCTTTAACAATAGACTTTCTGGGCCAGGTGTGCCAGGTGTTGACCGGAATTCGGAATTCCGCAATGGGGATTCCGAGTTTCATCCGAAAATTTCTTGCTCTTGACTCTCGACGATACAATGATAATACGTTAATTAATAATATGACGATATGATAATTTCACAGGTTGATGGTTGTAAACTACTTGCCAGTGGGGGTTTTGGCCTAAGTTAATCGATTTATGAAATATATTATTTGACAGAGATAATAATCAGATATGCCGCTAAATCGCATGTTTGGGGTTCATTTTTCAAAACTTTTCCCCGAGACTAGTGGCAATAGTTTGTTTCAACCCAATAGATCTAGCCTTCACAGACTTTGTATTGTAATTATAGTTTATAGTGTTGTAACTATAGTATAACGTTATTTTACTATTGTTGTTATTGTAACGTTATATTATTGTTTTAGGTTTATCACTATGGTTACATCAAGCCATCTGTCAGTCCTTTGTGTGGTAACTGTATTTTAATGTTGTTGTTGTAACGTTATTTTATTGTTTTAGTTTTATCGCCATGGTTATATCTGGACATCTCTCAGTATGTTGTGTTGTAACGTTATTTTATTGTTTTAGGTTTATCACCATGGTGATATATGGTCATATGTCAGTACTTTGTGTTGTAACGTTTGGATGCCTTGCACTGATAACTAAAGGTAAAAAAAATTACTTAAAGATATATTTCTTCAGAGGGGTAGGTGTGACGAATGGTTAGCGAGAGAGAGAGAGAGAGAGAGAGAGAGAGAGAGACAGAGAGAGAGAGAGAGAGAGAGAGAGAGAGAGAGAGAGAGAGAGAGAGAGAGAGAGAGAGAGAGAGAGAGAGAGAGAAATTGGGTTTAACGTCCACTCGACACAAACTAGGTCATTTTGGGACTAACATATGGTTTCAATTTTATTTCAATAATTCGCTTGCGCGTAAGGGTCTTTAGCAGTGGGAGGAAACCGGAGTGCCCGGTGGAAACCCACGAGGTTGAGAAGGCGCCCCTATCGCCATGCCACATTCGCTCACACCAGGGTTCGAAACCACAGCCGCAAGCCTGATCCTCTGTGTGCGTGGATTAGGGTTAGGTTTTTCCGTTGTGGGTTAGGGTTAGGGTTCTAATATTTGTCACCATTATTGCTAGGCAGACATTTAACGGACAACGTACGAAAATATAAAATTGAAAATAAACCCTTAATTTTTGAATACGCACATCTTTATAATTGCACAGTACCTACAAATAAAAGTTTTATAAAGTGGAATTCCATGCATTATTTAATTAATTGTGCTTGTTGGTGGCTATGTAGTGGAGACTATGAGGTTCTGGGTGACCGAAATCAGGGCCGGTCGGGCAAAAAATGAAAAAAAAAAATTTTGTTCAATTCGTCTAAAACACTTTTTTCTGCTGAACATGACATGGTGGTGTGTGTGTGTTGGGGGGGGGGGTGGTGTGTGTGTGTTGGGGGGGTGGGTGGGGTGGGGGTATTATTCCGGCCATGGAGCGATGATGATCATGTTGTATGTGGCCGTTGGCTTTAACGGGCCGCCACGCCGGAGTGCCCGGAGGAAACCCACGAGGTTGAGAAGGCGCCCCTATCGCCATGCCACATTCGCTCACACCAGGGTTCGAAACCACAGCCGCAAGCCTGATCCTCTGTGTGCGTGGATTAGGGTTAGGTTTTTCCGTTGTGGGTTAGGGTTAGGGTTAGGTTTAGTTTTTTTGTCTGTTTTCTGGAGGACCAGGCTCCGAGTTGCCTATTTAGGATGTTTTCCGGTATTTAGTGTGTTTTCCGGTATGTAGTGTTTTTCCGGTATTCAGTATAACATGGTGTTTTCCGGTGTTTTTTGGTTTTTTTTTCCGATGTTTTCCGGTATATAGTATTGCCGTACGTGAGACCGGAGTGGCGTCGTTCTTACTGTGCTGCTACGGCGACGGAAAATTGTCTAAGGGTTTTCCGGTGTTTTCCAGTATTTAGCATAACATCTTGTTTTTCGGTTGTTTTCCGGTGTTTTCTGGTATATAGTATAGCCCCTCACGTGGGCGTTATAGTCTTCAACGTAACCATCGTCAAATGAAATCTGGTTTCATGACGTACGGTACCTCCAGTTAGTTATAAGTAGGGACTGATGTCGTGCACGATGTAGCACATGCTGACTTTCTTGGGCTGTATCTGATGCATGTTTCGATGTTTTTATTCCAGGGATACGTATTATCAGTGATCCAGAAAACTTGTCATACAATGAACCATTTAAACTTACATGTGAAATCGGCTCCATAACAGACGAGATTAAATGGTTGTATTCAACAACAGAATATTTTACATGTTCCTCGCCGTACAGCGCTGGTATATGTTCTATTGGTAGTTCTACAGCAGCTAAAGCTGTAAGCTATGATGTTAACACTACGACTGGTACTTCAACTGTTAAAACTATTGTAACTTCCAGTTCTCAGAACGTATTGTGGACCTGCAAGCATGGAGATGATACGGCTATCTACCAAATAACAATTAAAGGTAAAATTATCCTTTAAACTATTTTCGCTTTAAAGGGTTAATCCCGATAATTTTTTGGAGAATAAAACTTCTTATTTTGTGTTAGAATCTTCTACCTAAGGACAGAGAAACTAACTTAGTATTTGAGATACGTTTTCAAACAACTTAAACCCTTCAATCTACATCTGGAAAGGAAATCGGTGTCCCAAGCTGTATTCTGCCGTGTCTACATAAAACTAGGCTTCTTTTATAAAAAATAATGTGTAGGTGAAATTTACCTTTCGATATCGAGTACAGTACACTGGTCACTCGCTATATAAACCTCTCAATAAACGGGAGTCGATTATCAGGTCATCAACAAAATAATAGACCCGAATTCTTAAAAGGGTTACGTGTCCGGATAAGCAGTTTTGACATTCACGCCAAAGCGACTCAATATTTTGTGCTGAAATTTTGGGACAAGGTAAATACAGCCTTCATGGATATTTTGGTGCTTAAATTTCATACGTACTCGGACTATTATTTTTGAGACTCTGTTTAAAACGGGATTGTCCCTTTAAAGGTAAGTTGGATATAAGGTGTATTTTATAGTATCGTGTTATACACTGAAGCAATAGCCCGAGAAATTCCTCTTAGACCATTGCTGAGTTGACTTCTGATACTTGAGCTTTTGGGGAAATGTGTCAATTCTTCCCGTTCTATGAAATCTGTCCAAAGCCCCCTTCGTTAATCTGGGGGCTTCCCTAAAATTTTGGACAGTTATTTAAGATATTAAAAGCGGTGAAAGTATTTTCGCCTCCAAACAGTATTGTTTATATCGTGCCCGCGTTGATAGCCTCGTTTGTCACGCAAATAGTTTTTCTACAATAGTCTGCTATGCACAGTTTATTTGGGCATAACAAAATCGTGAGTTATGACGTAATCTAATGTAAACTTTGGAACTCTGTTGAAAGCATAATGATATTGTTACACGGTTAGCTATTGGTTGTTAATCGGACTATTGGCCAGTTATAATTTATAACAGAAATTTGCTTGCTTTAGAGCAGTGTTTAGTGGGATTAGGCATATCTACTCTAGGGACTATGATTTGTTACGTCCTATTCTTGTTGTATCTACTCTAAGAACTGTATGATTTGTTATGTCGTATTCTTATTATTGTATCTACTCTAGGAACTATGATTTGTGTTGCAGTTATCTTTTATCAGCTGTCAGGTAAACACCATGAAAAATAACCAAAGCTGCACAGGACATGTTTACTGGTCTGACAGCAATTCTATTTTTTTATATTTTAGACAGAGCTTCGGTCAAAACTTTTGTGAAAAGTCCATCATCGACATTTGTCAACGAAGGGACCAACATAACACTGACCTGTACCTTAACCGGTACATCCAAAGTACCCGTGAATATATCTATATCCAGATATCAATATGATACAGAGGAAATTATCGATTACGTCACTAACTCATCATTGAAGACGTTAAGTGTTATAACAGTAGCTGAATGTAGAGATTATAATTTCTTCTGTAACACGTCTAATGATTATGGTGCAATGGATAGTAAACTACTTAATATCAACGTGGGATGTAAGTATACTTATACTACACATATACTATACAATATACTATACATATACTATACATATACTATACATATACTATACCTATACTATACATATACTATACCTATACTATACATATACTTCACATATACTATACAATATACTATACACATATACTATACATATACTACACACCTTTACCTGAAAGTAAGTCAACCAATTTTTACCCTCACAACGACAATATATTACATTTGGAGAAAAATTATAGTTGTAGACTATAACTGTTCCCCGATGCATTTTAAGTTATAAATAAAAATATTGTTGAAAAAACAAATCAATAAATTATATATTGTTAATCAAGGGATGATTAGTTGTTTTTGATATGCCGGACACATCTTACATATACAACCAGGCTATAGTTATTGCTTCATCACCTTTTTACAGGCTCCTTATAATATACTATTCAAAAAAAGTAGGGGATATTTGATTTGGGGGGCATAATACTAAAACATGCAAATGACTACGAAAAAAGTCACTATAGAACCTAACAGAAGAAACATTTCCAGTTACATGTGACGCCCAAACGCACCAATAGCTACCGCATGGAATGCAGGTGATGCCTGGGATCATCATGGGGCTCCAACCCAAGATTTGCACGACTCTGACTTTGAATGTTACAGTCATTGTGGCATTGAATTCCAGGGTGGAAACATCAGTTTAATTGTTTTAGTGACCAGAAAACAAATTACGTGCCCTTGGCATGCTACAGATCGGCACAACACGATGAATGTTTCTCAGTCTTTCATAAGCAGGCTATGGTCCAGATACCGTGATACACAATCTGTACAGGACAGACCACGCTCAGGTCGACCAAGGGCGACAACTCAAGCCCAGGATCGATTTATCCGTACCTTGGCCTTGAGAAATCGTGTCATCACAGCAAATCAGATCAACGCTCGTCTTCAAACATACACTGGTGTGAGAGTGAGTGCCAGACGATTCGGAATCGATTGCATAGGGGTCACCTTCGCGCCCGACGTCCTCGCGTGATCCCTTGTTTGAGAGATCATCACATTCAGGCAAGACGTCGTTGGTGTAGGGGTCGTCAACACTGGAATAATCGACGCTGGAGCAATGTGATGTTTTCAGATGAGTCAAGGTTCACTGTTGATTTTTTGGACAGACGTAGGAGGGTGTGGCGTTGTCGAAACGAGCGCTTCCAAGACCTTAACGTCATCAGACATGATCGATTTGGGGGTGGTTCTGTTATGGTGTGGGGAGGCATCACTGTTGCTGGAAGAACGGCTTTACATGTTGTTGCAGGGCGTGTTACAGGCCAGTACTACCGGGACAACATCTTGGCAGTACATGTTGTGCCGTTCGCACGACGTCATGGCCGCCGTTTCATCTTCCAGGATGACAACGCAAGATGTTACAGGGCCAGGATCGTTACAGGATACCTCCAACAACAGAACATCACCACATTACCTTGGCCAGCACTGAGTCCCGACCTCTCCCCCATCAAGCATGTCTGGGACATGCTTGGACAGAGGTTACGTCAACGTCAACAACGTCCTGCCAATGTCCAAGAGTTGCTACTGCGTTGCAACAGGAATGGGACAATCTGGACCAAAATGACCTTAGACGTCTCATTAGGAGTATGCCACGTCGGATCAATGCTTGTTTGGCAAACAGAGGAGGATTTACCCGTTACTGACTTTGTTGTGATGCTGTGGTAACTTTGCTGTTTGACCCCGGGTATCATTTTACCCTTATAATGGTCAGTCTGTGCCTTACTTAGTCTAACGATCATTTGGAATAAATCGATGAATGAGAACTTCATTTCATTTTGTCATTTGTTTCTTCAGTTTCATTAAAAATCAAATATCCCCTACTTTGTTTGAATAGTATATATTTAAACATACTATCTGCTAATTACAGGTCTTTCTTTAGCCCTGAAATGTTACCTAAATTATTAATTAACGTATCCAGACCATAATCATCTCTCCATGTCATCGCAAGCCAACGATATTTACTGTATTAGAACCCGATCAGCTGCGGCTGATTAAACCATAAAATAGATAATCGAGACTATGTTTTTTTATCTTACCGAGGCAAGACGCAAAATTCAATCTAGACTCGACCAATCTGACTGAAATTTTCAGCAAAGTCCCTTTACATTATCTACTTTTCTAAAACTATTATAGTGATAACTACCAGATCTAATCTAATCTTCCAAACTGTATCTTTAATATAATGTATGAGAGTTTACAGTATTTTAATAATTATATTTTTACATGTTTTTCCCATTTTTTAATTTAAAACATTGAACTATATAAATTTTGTTGTTTACATTATAAGGTAACGTTCGAATATTAGAGAATGAAACTAATAAACTGGTTAACACTACGATTGGTTCTGATGCTACATTGAATTTGAAGATAATCGGTTATCCACGTCCAACATTTGCATGGTACAAGAAAATAGGAGAAACTGAACGTCAGTTGAATGGTTATAGGATTGAGGGTATAGATGGTCCCACACTAAAGATAATAAACGTCCACCAAATTGATGAAGGGGAGTATACAGTGCGAATAACTAGCGCCGGGTCGGATGCATTCATATTTACATTCAAATTGAATGTGTTTCCTAACGGCACCAGTCAGAATGAAGATGCAGAAACCATTCGATCAGATGACTTACCGCTAGGTGTCGGTGCATGGATAGGCGTCGGTGTAGCTGTTGGTATAGTTGCTTCCCTTATTGTGTTCGGTGTTGTCATGGTGATCGTACGAATTAGAAGACCTCCAAGTAAGTATTCAATGCGGGTTAAATTTATGTTAAAAACCACGGCGTGTAACGTTCAAAATTTATTTTCAGGCTTTAAAACAATTGCCAAAAATCTTTTCTTATTTGTGTAGCGTTTCTTTTCATCTTGAGTTAAAGCAACATAGCACTGGAATCTCAGAAAGCCGATTTATTTTTTTTTTAGAATTGATTGAATAGACTGACTGCACACTTGGTCAGATTTTATTGCAACTGCTTATGTTAGGTACGGTTAATACGTCACTTTTAATACACCTGCTAAATCACAATAATCAATGTGGGGACAAATTGTTGATTGGTCTTATTAGACGACTGTTTTATAATATAGTTATGTGGTTATTTTATAATATAGTTATGGCTGTTTTAGAATATAGTTATACATGGTGTCTGTATCATAATATAGTTATGGCTGTTTTTGAATATAGTAGTTATACATGGTGTCTGTATTATGATATAGTTGTGGCTGAATATAGTTATACATGGTGACTGTATTATGATATAGTTGTGGCTGTTTTAAAATATAGTTATATATTGTGGCTGTTTTATGATATAATTATAATATAGTTTTATATGAGTTGGCTGTTTTATAATATAGTAATGTAGGGTATCTGGTTTATAGGGTAGGGGGCGTTGGGGTGGCCTAGTGGTCTAGAGTGCTGCGCTTCGACCTCTAGCTGACCGGTCACCTCTGGCTTGCGGCTGTGGTTTCGATCCCTGTGGCATGGAGATAGGGGCGCCTTCTCAACCTCGTGGGTTTCCTCCGGGTACTCTGGTTTCCTCCCACTGCTAAAGACCCTACGCGCATGGGAATTATTGAAATAAAATTGAAATCATATGTTAGTCCCAAAATGACCTAGTTTGTGTCGAGAGGACGTTAAATCCCATTTCTCTCTTTCTCTCTCTCTCTCTTATAGGGTAGTTCTATGTATACAAAACTTCTACTTAGAATATCTAAGTTTTTAATTTGTAAATGTTTCAAATATGTTTTTAGTTGAAATCATTTGCTGATATGACAATATTATGTTTGTCTATAATATGTTTTTATTATTTGTAGTGCATGATACTGCCACTAATTACGATAGGTAAGTAATATTAACTAAACTGTACTCATTTCGTAAGAAATATCTTTTATCCAGAATCACGAAACTTTGCACATAGTTTCTTATTGATGTATTTGATACATTAAAACAACAATATTTTAGTTAAGCAAGACAAACAGTTTTGAGTAAATTCTTAACTTGATTCTGACAATACTTTATGAACCCGGGTCCAGGCTTTGTCAGGCCATTTCTCGGTTGTATATCACTCTTATCGCTTGTCTATATTTAATTTTATTTCGATAAACGTCGTTCGTTACACATCTATTGATACTTATTTATGATCTCACAGTGTCACAGTTGTGTCTTAACATTCGTGACTTCTCGGTAGATTCCATGCACAGGCACTTGAAGGGAATCAAATAAAACTACTACTGCTTGACTATATACATGTATTAGAGAGTATCTTCAAGGTGTCTCGGTAGATTCCGTACACAGGTACTTGAAGAGATTCATATAAAACTTCCTACTACTTAATGACAATATATAACAGCATATACAACGTCTCTCAACCGCCATCTTGTTTTCACTCCTTCAAGACATTCTGTCTGCTATCATCTCACAACACGAAGTTGATAATAATCGCCAAGTGATAGCATTTTAAGTTTAATTTGTAATTAATAACGCTGTAAAATGACAAGGCGAAGGCGAAAAATGATCAAATAAAGTCTCGTATGCAATAAAAAAGATGGGAAGTGTTAGACCTGGTGAGTATTGTGAGATGATAGCAGACGAAATGTCTTGAAGGCGTATAAACAAGATGGTGGATGAGAAAACTTGAAGAAACTGTAATATGTAGTTAAGCAGTAGTAGGAAGTTTTGTTTGAATACCTTCAAGTGCCCGTGATTCCGTTGCTTGTATTGTACGCCAGGTTATTAGGATAGGCAAGTTCATTTCCATGCCAGTCCTCGTAAATGACTCGCTATGTTTTGATTTGGATCCCAGAATCCAAACAAGAAGACAAACATTAACTGCTACTGAAAGGGGAGACCCCTCCCCCCTTAGCCACAAAAGACAAACTACTATTGAATATTTTCTTTACTAATTTATAAGGTACAGATTTAGGGCTAGGGGTATATACATGTATATTGTACAGTCAAATATAAATAGCTGGTTTCCTTTTTATTTCCAGAACTACACAGAAGACAAAGGCAGACGGTAAACATGGAATTTATATTTCTTTTATCGAAATACAAATATAAGAGAGAGAGAGAGAGAGAGAGAGAGAGAGAGAGAGAGAGAGAGAGAGAGAGAGAGAGAGAGAGAGAGAGAGAGAGAGAGAGAGATGGGGTTTAACGTCCATTCGACACAAACTAGGTCATTTTGGGACTAACATATGGTTTCAATTTTATTTCAATAATTCGCTTGCGCGTATGGGTCTTTAGCAGTGGGAGGAAACCGGAGTGCCCAGAGGAAACCTATGGGGTGGAGTAGGCGCCCCTATCTCTATGCCACATACGCTCACACCAGGGATCGAAACCACAGCCGCAAGCCAGAGGTGACCGGCCAGCTAGAGGTCGAAGCGCAACACTCTTTTTTTTTCATTTGATCAATAAATACATCATACGGAATGTACATTTGAAATAATTAAAACATTAAAATATCACAGATAAAGCTAATAAAATTGGTGTAAATTCCTAGAATCATTTAAAATACATCAATTCCATTTTCATCACTAAGTTTAATAAATAAAGTTTAATAAATGTGCACGGAATGACAAATTTGAAAATAAAATAATCCAAAGGATACTGATTTTGTGATTCTGATATACTTTGTTTAAAAATAGCTTTATATAAACAAACAATATCTAAGCCTACATGCTTATTGTCTAGAGCAAACATTCTTCTACGGTAAATAGTCAGTCTTAGAGTACTGAAAATAATTGCTCATAATTGTACAGGTTTATACTTGTCATCCCAAATAAAACCCAATACCTAAACTGCTCAATAGTATAACCTTCCCTAAAAATATCTATGATCTTATCTTCAATAAAATCAAATAAACCCATAAAACCCTGAGTTCTAGACAATCAACAAAAAAATGAAGCAAAGTTTCAACGGTGTTATTACATACTGGACAAAGATTATCATTCATACAAATACAAATAAAATACAACTTGTGTTTAATAGTCTACAGATAAACCAGTATTTAGAATCATAGCAGAAATAAATATATTAAACTTCCAAATAGAATGGGGGGTGTATGGCCGAATGATAAACAAGTGCGCGCTGTATTATAAAGTCTGTCATTGTGTTAACTGGTGTGGTTTCGATGTCCCCGTTTTACGTGACGGGAGTAGGTCGCCTGTCCAATCTCGTGGGTCATGGGTTTTTTCCGGGCCCTCCGATTTCACCCCACTGCTAAAGACCAAGGGAATTATTGAAATAAAATTGAACCATATATTAGTCCCGAAATTACCTAGTTTGTGTCGAGTGGACATTAAACCCCATTTGGAATAAGTAAATGATACTTCCAAATGGAATAACTAAAGGATACTTCCAAATGGAATATATAAATAAAGGATACTTCCAAATGATATTTCCAAATGAAACTTGCAAATGGAATCGATACACGAAACTCCCAAATGGAATCGATACACGAAACTCCCAAATGGAATAGATACACGAAACTCCCAAATGGAATAGATACACGAAACTTCCAAATGGAATAGATACACGAAACTCCCAAATGGAATAGATACACGAAACTCCCAAATGGAATAGATACACGAAACTCTCAAATGGAATAGATACACGAAACTCCCAAATAGAATGAATAAATAAATAATACTTCTAAATGATGCTTCCAAATGGAATATATAAATTTATGATACTTCCAAACGATGTTTCCAAAAGGAATATATAAATATATGATGCTTCCAAATTGAATGTATAAATGATGCTGACCATAGAATAAATAACATAATCGTAAGAGTTACACAGTTATTATGAAAGGGTAGCACCTTGCCAAACTGATCCCGCAGTGAATATTCGCTTGGCCGCTACAATCACTGATAAGCATGACATCGACGCGACTTAATGAGTTCGGCATATTAACTTTTTTACTCCGACAAATTAAATTCTCAAACATTTTTTTGAAGTATAAGAAAAATAAATAAAGACGTTTGAAGTATTTGTAGCTTAAAATATTTCCTATTTAGTGTAAATGGGTTAAAAAGACTAAAAAGCATTATTTGCCTAAAGCAGTTAGGTGTTGTGTAAACAATGCACGAGCCGTTGAGCCAATGACTGACGCCACGTGAAGTCAATGCACGTGTTGTGGACAGTCATCTGTTACAGAGATAATTGGTAAGTAATTCTCTGTGAAACAGATTGATACTTTGCCTTGAGTCTTGTGTACATATTAGAGTGTAATCTAAATAACCCTTTAAAATAAATACGAGTAGGTCGTAGCGTCGTTTGTTATGCTCATTTAATCATTCTGTGTTGTTAACAAGGAGATTAACCCCTTCCAGTACCGTGTTTAAACGGCAAATTCATATTTTTTTAGTTATATTTTAAAGATATATTAAAATAAAGCCTTAATATAGATGGTATCTATAAACAGGCCTACCTTGTTAAAGAATAATCCTATTAATCCTATAATTCACTATTGCCAGTTGAGAAATTGGCAAAAATATCATTTTCAACTTCAAATGCAAACGTTTGAAGACAGCTATACCATGGGGGAAATTGAAAAATAAGGGAGGCAATTGTGTTATTATTTCCAATGAGAAAGATGTTTAAGTGTGGAAAAAATGCCTATGATTGTATAATAGTGAGTTGAAAACCTATTGAGCAAAAGACATAGAAATAAATATGTTTTGACTCTTTTAGAAAATATAAAATTATCACTTTAAATGGAAAGCTAAATGTTTCCATCACTCTACTCTTACATGCCATGGCAAACCTATGGAAGTATATCTGCTTGTTTTAAATGGAGTGCTAAATATTTCCCATCACTGTAGCCATGACAAACTTAATGGAAGTATATCTGCTTGTTTTCAGACTACGAACTCCGGAATAAACGCAACTCCAAGCGTCCGGTTCAAGAGGACTACGAACAACCGATTGAGCACCAAGAAGTTTACGAAGCCGTGGAATAAATATAAGTGTGAGATGGTGAAAATAGCACCCTTTTTAAACTGATTTTTATTTTCTTATAAACAGATTTTTAACATTACGTGGATATTGATTATTGTATTCGCACAGTTTTAAAGACTTAGATTTATGCTGACTGATTCTAGGGACTGTCGCGTTTCTACGATGTATTCGCAGGTAAATAAGGTTAAGTGACAACCCGAAGACAAAAGAATCAATCAGCATAAATTTAAATTCTAAGTCACCCACAATCCAAGATAGGACTCAGAATTAACTCTGGCAGTCAACCCTCCCTTTCAACAGACCCGTATTATGATCACTTATGTTGAACAGCAGATCGCATTCAAATACAGTACATATCATAGGCTAGCGGTGACTTATAGAGTTAATTAATGTCTAATTAATAATTTAAACAACATTTAAGGCCCAAAGAAAATCCGCAACAGGCCGATATGTTTAAGATTAGTGATCACCTTCTAAGTTCATCACTATGAATATTTTTATCATGTTTATTATTTTCACCGTTATAAATTATATCATCTTCTAAGAGAGAGAGAGAGAGAGAGAGAGAGAGAGAGAGAGAGAGAGAGAGAGAGAGAGAGAGCTGGGGTTTAACGTGCAATCGACACAAACTAGGTTATTCCGGCACCAACATATGGTTTAATTGTATTTCAATAATTCACCTCACTCGCGGGTAGGGGTCTTTAGCAGTGGGAGGTTAGAGAGGCGACCATATTCCATGTCACTTACAACCGGGGATTCCAAACCACGCCAGTTGACTCAATGACAGGGCGTATGTTATCGTTCTGTTATTGTCCATTTATTAATATTCCACCTGCTGTTATTGTCCATTTATTAATATTCCACCTGCTGTTACTGTTCTGTTATTGCCCATTTATTAATATTCCACCTACTGCTATTGTCCATTTTATTAATATTCCACCTGCTGTTACTGTTCTGTTATTGCCCATTTATTAATATTCCACCTACTGCTATTGTCCATTTATTAATATTCCACCTGCTGTTACTGTTCTGTTATTGCCCATTTATTAATATTCCACCTACTGCTATTGTCCATTTATTAATATTCCACCTGCTGTTATCTTTCCGTTATTGTCCATTTATTAATATTCCAACTGCTTTTATCGTTCCGTTATTGTCCATTTATTAATATTCTGCCCGAAGTTACCGTCCTGTTATTGTCCAGTTGTAAATATTGTTGTTGCTATTACTAGTTAAGCACGCCTGGATATAAAACAATGCTTATTTAGTCTTTGTAAGACGGATGCA
Source organism: Patella ulyssiponensis (assembly GCA_963678685.1). Classification (NCBI taxonomy): domain Eukaryota; kingdom Metazoa; phylum Mollusca; class Gastropoda; family Patellidae; genus Patella; species Patella ulyssiponensis. The sequence continues at coordinate 57,659,452 of OY783232.1, read as the reverse complement.
TTATCGGATAAAATCCACACGAATAATAGTAGTGTATGTTTTCAATAGGGTTGTCATTCGTGGCGCCCTGAGGGCAGGGTTGGAGGGGGGGGGGTACTCTTTCGGTAATACGTACCGGCAGAGGTATTGAGGCCATGTCAAGCTAAACAAGAAGAAATGAAATTCAATTGATATATAACATTCACAATTCTTAGAAATTCGACTTTATATTGTACATTCAACGAAAGGTATTAATCGAGTTGAATGAATACTAGTACCTTGTGAATTCGACCGGGTGGAGTGAAGTCTGTGGGATTATCCTAGCATTTTATAAAAGTTGGAAACTCTGTGGCAGTTATGTGCGAAAATGGTTAGGATTAGAATGAAGTTCCGTCAAGTATTCCATAACTTTGTTTGTTCGACGCTATTTCGATTAATGCATGTGTTTATAGCTTTGACACCCCCCCCCCACTCATATGACAAATATCACGTATTTTCAATGTGTTTAGAGAGAGAGGGAGGGAGAGGGCGGGAGGGGGAGGGAGAGAGAGGGATTGGGTGTAACGCCCACTCGACACAAACTAGATCATTTCGGGACTGACATATAATTCGCCTTCACGTAGGGGTCTTTAGCAGTAGTTCGTCTGTTTATTGGAATTCTATCTCTGTCTCTCCCCCCCCACCCTTTTACATGCCCATTTTTGTTGATTTTTGGGGCTAGAATAGACGACGAGGGATTGAATTAACATTTTCTGCTAGGTTTGGGTAAATATTCATGGTTTTGAGGCGGAAGTAAAAAGCCCAACGAAAATTAGGCGAACAGTTGGAGGTGTGCAAAGAGGCCAGAAATAACAATGCAGTCAATGGCATAACTAATGTTGGTCTGCCTCCATGTAACTTGACTGCAGGCTGGTTAATGTTATTACTTTCAAGGAACGTATAAGGCACACTAGCCTCGATCTCATAATGGTCGAAATATCGCTAAGAAAAGGAATATTATTTCATGGTTGAGGCCGAATGGTTAGCCCGCGTGCGTTGTCTCATAGAGTCCGTCATTGCGTCAACTGGCGTGATCACTCGGCAAACCTCGGAAGATTTCGGGCAATCTAAACTCGGCTGTATGATGAATTCCGCCATATTGGAACTACTTTAAAGGTCCCGGATGAAACATGGCTGCGCCCATACCGAACACAAGTTGGCGACCTATTTGGCTAGCGACCTATTCGACCGATCCAGCTGAAAGATAATGACGAAATTACACTTCTATTCTGAGCTAAAGGAATGGATACAAAATAATATATTCTACTTTCATTTGATAGACATAACGTTGGATTTTATTGGTTGATAAATAGATGAGTTAAGGCGACTGTTGTCTTTATTCTAAATAGGTTTCCAACGAACAGGTTGCAGCTCGATCGGTCGAATAGGTCGCTAGCCGAATAGGTTCCCAATTCGTGTAATAGCATCAAGTTTTCCTGTTAAAGTAAACCAGTAGCCGCATCGCAAATGTATGGGCGTAGGTACATATCACTTACTGTCATACAGCCGAGGCTAGATGTAGTCTACGAAATCTGCCGAGATTTGTCGAGTGCTGGCGTGATTTTGATTCACCGGTTGTACTTGACGAGGAGTAGGGTTAAGGTTAGGCTTAACCCTATCCCCCGGTTTCCTCTCACTGCGAACGATCCTTAACTCGTAAGCGATGTTTTGAAACAAAATTGTATCATATGTTATTGCTCTTCACGTTCTGTACAGTTAAATCCATATATGTGTTTAGCTCATGGTGATGTTTAGCCGATGTGGTCTCTCTTTCCTTGGACAGCTCATTTGTTCGACCGCTTGCAAGATACCACACGTATTCTCGGCTCTCGTCCAGTGGACGGCTCAGTTGACATTACGTTGTTCGACCGCTTGTGAACTTTTCGGGATGGAGAACAGTACTGGTGAGGTACACGTATGGTCGTTCGGATAGCACAAAAACCAATATCCGTGTACAAATTGCCGTACATGTTCGACCTCCGATAGTTGAAATTAGATATAAGCCATAGCGCCGGTGTCTGGGAATAATTCTCCACGTAGGACACTGTATGACGTATGCCCGTTATCATAAGCGTAGTAGAGATGAACAGTAGGATGTAAAACTCCATTTCATTTCACCGACAGGCGCTAAAATTATCTTAGTGAAAAATGGACAGAAAAATAGAATAAATGACAACATTATTGATAAAACAAAGTAGAAGACAAAGTTAAAATGAAAAAAAAAAAATATTTGATTTGAGCAGAAACCTAAATTGTAGATTCATTGGATTTTGTAAAATCAACTTTGACACTTAATCTTGTTTTAATCATTGGAAAGAAAAAATGATCTGATATTCATCTGATGGCAACATAACCACCGCATCCACCCAGTGGCGGCGCCTGTCGGCGGTGATTGGAGGGGCAAAGCTTGGGCGTCCGAAGTAAAGGGAGCAAAGGCGCGGGATTCAATTAGGGGTGTGGGAGGGGGGAGGGCTCCCCCAGAAAATTTTGAAAAACAGGCTGCCGGAAATGCGGCCTGGCACTATTTCATGCAATGATCGTCGAGATAAATAGAGCTGAACAGATACTGCATGTCGCCAAATCACTAGTTTATCCGACCAGAGTGGAAAGTGTCAAACGGGCGGAGTGAGTGACTCAAAGTGAATGAATATTTTCGCCACTATATTTTGTGAAATGACCGGACTTGCGAAACCCAACGAATTCCCCAATAATTTGAAAAGTAGACGGCCCGAAATGCAGCCTGGCAGTATTTCAGGCATTGATAAATAGAGCTCAACAGATGTCGCCAAATCACTAGTTTATCCCATCAGAGAAGAAAGTGTCAAACGGGAGAAGTGAGTGACTCAAAGTGAATGAATATTTTAGCCACTATATTTTGTGAAATAGACTGCCGGGAATGCAGCCAGGTAGCATTTCAGACACTGGTTGTCGCGATAAATAGAGCTGACCAGATAATGTTCGTCGCCAAATCACCAGCTTATCCGAACAACGAGGTAGGTGTCAAACGAACGGATTGAGTGTATCAAGTGAATGCATATTCTCGCCGCGTTGAACCTATACCGAAAAACTTTGAAGATCGTAAAAAGCACTTCTCAAGTAGAGTTTACAGCAGGATGGGCTTTGTAAGAAATTACTTCACATGCAAGTCTATGACTGAGTGGGGACGTAGAAAGTATTGATTACCAAGACGTATCACAATTTTTTTTTATTTTCCAAAATTATTGGGGGTGGGGGGGGACAAACAGAGGGCAGACCAGATTTAAGGGGGGGGGGGGGGGCAAATCACCGTAGAAAGTATTGATTACCAAAAAGTATCACAGTTTTTTATATTATTTTCTAAAATTATTGGGGGGGGGGCAAACGGAAGGCAGACCAGATTTATGTTGGGGGGGGGGATGCCCCCCCCCCCTGGCGCCGCCACTGCACCCATGATATTAAGCCATCCCACACCCATGTCACGACATCCCACCGCCCATGTCACGACATCTCATGCACCATCCATGCACCATGTCACCAAAACCCGCATAGTAGTATGTAAAGAAACAAATTAAAATATATATATATATAGAGAAATGGGGTTTAACGTCCACTTGACACAAACTAGGTCATTTCGGGACGAACATATGGTTAATTCTACTTCAATAATTCGCTTGCGCGTAGGGGTCTTCAGCAGTGGGAGGAAACCGGAGTACCCGGAGGAAACCCACGAGGTTGAGAAGGCGCCCCTATCTCCATGTCACATTCGCTCACACCAGGGCTCGAAACCCCAGCCGCAAGCCAGAGTTGACCGGCCAGCTAGAGGCCGAAGCGCGGCACTTTAAACCACTAGACCATCCCAACTCCCCTCAAATTAAAATAAAATAACATGTATAACACGATATAAACACGCCTTCACGGTGTTTTGTCTTTATTCAATAAGCGATAACAGGAGCGGATAATAAGGGCCTTTTGCATCAGTACGAAAACGAACACCAAAACGATTTCGTATTCGTATCCTCTAACAGTAACACGAATACGACGTTAGGTAATAGATAGATGGCGTTAATTTCCATGCCATGAACTTACTGTCCAGACTTATTACTGTCCCGGCAAAGTTTTCAGTTGATTTCTAGGTAGATGTACAACAAATCAAGCAGAATACTGCATTTGAGCACAGTCTACAGACTCTACACTATACACAAGGCCTCGAAAAATTGTGGAAAATTCAATATATTCGTTTGCATACCTACGTAAATCCAACTCCACACGCGAAACGTTTTATACTGACCGAACACTCATTGCGGAATGATGTCACAAGTACACACGAATTAATGACGTGTTCCTCCTTTTCATATTCGTTTTCGTACCGATGCGAAAGGTCCCTACTAGAGATATCGTACCGATGATTGGGTGGTCAGAGGGAGATATGTGATATCATCCCTGGGACTATATCCCATATCACCCCCTGAAAACGACATATTAAGGAAAGAGAGCGAATGCATTTTATTTAGTTGTAAAGTTAATAGTACACTTAGTAGCATAAATGATGGGATTAGAATCGTTTTCTGTAGATGTTTGTCGACAAAGCCGTTTTGTTAAATTTTCGGCCTCGTAATTTTTTCTGGTGTCTTCCTCGTCTTGTACGTTCTTGTTATGTCCATATCTTCTTTTCTATTTAAAAATCTACAATGTATTTCCTATGACAATTTAACATTTCTTATCAAATATAATTACATGTACATGTATATGTTCTACTGTGGGTGCAAAGGTTTAACGCACAGGGTGGGTCCCAAAGTTTTATCGCGTGCGCGCTTGATCACAAGTTATACAAGTCAAATGGCGTGATTTCAACTGATGCCTACCCGTGAGGTTTTCCGGGTTCTCTAGTGTCGACCCACAGCTACAGACCCCACGCTGAAGCGAATTGTAATAAATTTGGACCGAAAAGAACTATTTTGTGTCGGGTGGACATTAAACTCCATCTGACCCTATCCCCAGGGCTTGTGTGAAGAGCATGTGCAACAAAATGTCTACAATGACGCGAAACTTTAAAATTTTGTAAAAAAAAAAGTGACTTAAGATTTACAAAATTAGACTAGGGTGACCTGTGTTATATTGGTATGTTTTAAAAGGCAAAACGTCATGTGTAAGTTGTAGTCATTATGTAAAGGTGGCAGCCATGTTTACTGTATGTTTTTCATGGATTCGGCTATATTAAGAGAGAGAGAGAAATGGGGTTTAACGTCCACTCGACACAAACTAGGTCATTTTTGGACAAACAGCTATATTAAAGGAGCTAAATCACTCAAAATGAAATGAAATAGGGTTTATCGTCCTACTCTTCTGCACTTAACCTGTTCTAATGGATGGCTGGTATACACCATACAGTGTGCTATGAGGGAAATTATGCCCGTCAGCGGTGCTACGGTCTACTCTTTATATCGAATTCCAACTGCCAAAGGATCTTTTACGTGCACGCCAATGTGTACACGGGACCTCGGTTTTTCGTACAACCCCAACAACTAGACAATTGTCCTTGTCGGGACCTCCGTTCTGCATCACTGACAAGGGGAAACCACGCCGGAAAATCGAGATGAACTTTCTCGGCCAAGACAGGGATCGAACACCCGACCTCCAGGTTAGCGAGCCAGCGCCTTACCCACTTAGCCACGTGATCCCCCCTAAATCGCTGAAATTAGGGAACTAGAAATTGACACAAATGGGTCGCAACGCATAAAATAATGCAATATGAATGTATATAAACTGATTTACATTCAATCGTTTCCGTCCTTACTCTAATTTCAAATCAGTTATGTTTGGCGAAATACGCCAGAAATTTCAATCTGGCATCTGGCTATTCCAGTCTACAAAGTAGATAAGAATGGCCTTACCATTTGACGTAACTTCTAGCCTCGTTCTTTGAGTCACTTGTTGCAAATGATACTGAAACGCATTATGGTACACATTTCGTGTACCAATGGCAAAGCGTATCTTTTCCTGGTAAGATCACAGCATAAATGTTGATTTAAATTGACAAACCCTTCGTCTTTTCAATGATGAAGAATTAGGATGTTTTTGAGTTAGAGAGACTTAACTCCTTTAAATAACAACAACAAAACACGTGGAAAACAGTTACTAGGGTATTTTAGGCGACGTTTCGTAGAGTATTCTTGCAACGTTATCAAGCTAATACACCATTACTGTATTAGTTTGATAACGTTGAGAGAATACTCTTGCAACGTTATCAAGCTAATACACCATTACTGTATTAGTTTGATAACGTTGAGAGAATACTCTACGAAACGTCGCCTAAAATATTCTAGTAACTGTTTTCCTTAAGTATGTGTTTTGTTGTTACTCTACCCAGTTACTAAATGCCATTTAAAGATCATTACTTTAAATAATGTAACATATATAATCAGATAATCTAATAATAGCAATGACTGTGGTTTGAACGTGTTTAATTTAACAATAAGGGAACAAACATTCAACCTCTTTACAAATATAATGACCAACACATCACACATATCATACTGTAATCTTTACGACCATAGTCCAACTTTACGTCGGGGTTGGGATGGCCTAGTGGTCTAGAGTGCCGCGCTTCCACCTCTAGCTGGCCGGTCACCTCTGGCTTGTGAGCGTATGTGGCATGGAGATAGGGGCGCCTTCTCAACCTCGTGGGTTTCCTCCGGGCACTCCGGTTTCCTCCCACTGATAAAAGACCCCTACGCGCAAGCGAATTATTGAAATAAAATTGAAACCATGTTAGTCCCAAAATGACATAGTTTGTGTCGAGTGGACGTTAAACCCCATTTCTCGCTCTCTCTCCAGCTTCACGTCTGCCTCCATCGATCTGTGCTGATAGTGTGGTATAACATGTCATCCTGTAAGATTTGTATGCTAAAACTGATTTTTTTGTTGTTTTTGATTGATGCCAACCCCGTCTATGATACACTTGAAGCGAATGGAATTAGTTTCCATTGACTTCCGGTGGGGAAATAGAAATTTCCGGTGTCAAACTTGGATTGATTTCAGTCGATATTTTTTGTATTTTTCCCACCAATTTCAAGTGTCAAACTCGGGTCGATTTCAGTCGATAATTTTTGGATTTTCATGATCTGAAGTTCATTCTGGGGTTCGTTCATCACGTGGACCCCTCTGACTGAGTCCATGGCTATCCCTGCCAACAATGGTTGGATTTTCATCATAATCTGAAGTTCATTTTGGGGTTTTGTTATCATGCCGATCCAATCTATGATACACTTAAGGCAAATGGGAGTAGTTTTCATTGAATTCCAGTGGGGAATAACGATTTCCGGTGTCTCAGCCAAACACTTTTTTTTGGCTTTTGAGGCATAGTAAAATAATTAATATGGTCACTTCTGGAAGACTGGAATGCTCCGTCATGAGATTCAAGACATAGAAGAATCTTAACAAGCAAGAAGTCGCCAGAAACGAAAAAAAAAGATCCCATCTTGGAAGTTAATAAATCAGGTATTCATTATATACTCGTCCTTCTAATCATATTGGTACGGTCCGTTTAAATCATGACCAAAAAGATGTACCCGTGCAGCCCGTTTTGTGAGTTCGGTTGCAGCACGAAGGGCAGGCAGATCAAGTGGAAACATCTCTCTCTCTCTCTTTCCCAAGTTTTCTTAACTAAACAATTGCCATCGAAGTGCCGGTTGGTTTAATGGAACAGGTGAAGATTGACGAGTAGACAAATCTCCCCAATTCCTTGACCTCGGAAGGCAAGTCACCCTTGACCAGCTCAGTTGAGATGACACATTCTCAAAGCTTCTTGAAACAGATGATAGCGGGGTCATCACCATCAAGCTTAATGTCTGCACCAGCCCTTGTTTTTTGTGATGCCCACAAGTTTATCTTTCAAATCAGCACCAGAGAAGTTGAGAAGCCCAATCAGACCTTGAGACTTATGACTTCCAATGACACACACTTGCTCGGTCACATCTATATCTAGAGCTCTGTATTTTGCGGTCTTCTAGGTTACAACCCTCGAAACCTGAGATGACTGCGAATACCGAGACGACCCCGGGAGACAAGGTCCATGAGAATTGTGAGGGTATCGGCATCACGCGACAAAATAGTTTTTCCCGACAGTAACTCTCAGCTCCGATGCAAGATCTGAAAGTTTCTCAATGATGAGAACCCTGTGTGACGTAGCCTTTGCTGTAACAAACAAGCTAGGTTATGCTGTTGAAGGAGCAAAGGCTCAAACAGTGTCATATGCTATCCTGGTTTTTTACAGCACAGGCTAGACCACCCAAAGTTCTCATCATTTATGCTATAGCTGTACGTCAGGGTATGGAGAAAACATCAATCATGCCTAAACTCTCTGGTCTACAAGACTCCATTCTTGTTGAATACCGTTGAGGACACATAGTATTTGGTCACACATGAATAGAATGACACACTCATACCTCACCAAGTCCTTGCATCTGTAGATTATGGCGATGTTCTCACAATTCCCATTTACCTTGTATCTCAATGCTTTAACTGCGGTGGTCATCTCGGAGAACGCTAGATCGGAGACGGTCCTACGCATTTTATGACGTCACATGTGGATTGTGGGTTAGGGTAAGGGTTAGGCTTGACCCAGGGTTAGGGTTAGGGTTAGGGCTAGCCCTGTTTACATCTCGAGACTTTGAGGTCCTAGTCCCTAACCCTAACCCACAATCTATATATGACGTCATATGTGCTAAAATGCGTAGGACCGTCTTCGATCTAGCGTTCTCCGGTCATCCCAATGCTTTTACTGCGGTGGCCGCAAAATACAGAGAGCTACATGTGAACTAAGTGGCTGGCAGATGGACAAAGGCATGTATGTTCCTCCGCAGAATCTTACTCTGTCTGACCCTCAAGCTTTAACTGAACTAACAGAAAGCGGTTTTAGAACAGGCTGTACGGGACGGTGCCGTTTCTGGAATAATGGTCGATCTTGTATATCTCGGTGCAAGATTATTGGCTTAAAATCGGAAATTGGTATTCCCCACTGTAAGTCAATGAAAAAATACTTCCAATCGCTTTAAGTGTATCATAGATGGGATCTGCATGACAACGAAACACGAGAACGGACTTTAGATCATGAAAATCCAACCATTATTTGCGGAGATAGCCATGTTCTCGTTCAGACGGGTACCGAATACAAAAATGCCCCTCACAGAGCGGTCAAGGGGTCGGAAAATTTTAACCCCAACATATTTGGATAGCTTGGTCCCTAATCAACCCAAAACAACAAATCCCACGGGAGCTGTTTTTATGACATGTCATCCCACATAATGAGCTTTCCGTCTCCTCTCTGGTGAGCTTCCAATCCCAGCTCATTTGTATCAAAAATTGTAGCCAATTTATACGTGGGGTATAAAGTTAATTAAAGTTACATTATGGGAGATAAGATAAAGAGATGGCAGTTCTCGCTATAATAGTTAAAAACTAGATAGTGTAAAGGTAATTTGCTGAAAATTTCAGTCAAATTGATCCACTATTAGCCGAGAAAAAAGCGTTTGAAATATTCACATAGCCTCGGTCATCATTACTCAAATCATTAATATAAACAGCATAGTCTCGATTATCCACTTGATTGATTTAATTATCAATGGCCATTAAGTGGCATATAGGAATTTAATCCGCCAACATCGAAGGCTAGCCTTGACATCAAGAGTTTATTATGGTCTGGGATATGTTAATTAAAGTCTAATTGATTATTTAGATAACATTTCAGGCCTAAAGAAAGGCCTGTAATAAGCAGATTTTGCTCTGGCATAATGCTATTTTAAGTATACGTATACATATATTATTGAAATAACTATGAACACTAGTAAATGTAATTAAAGAAAGGTCAGCGGATTCTCGAACATGACGATGTTGGTGACAGTAGAACACTAGTAAACATAGTTAGCGGTGAGCGGATATAGTGGCCAAAAGAACATCGGAGATTTCATCCTATGTAACAATAACGATTTCCCATTATGGCAAGCACTGCAAGTAAGATAAACAGACCGACACGACGACGATATATGCCCACATGAACACATTAATGCTCGCACCAATTTAATGTTGCTCATGGTTCTTTTTTTTATTTTTTAGATGGTGTGGTGTAAAACAATAAGAACCAAACACACCATGGAGTGGCGAATTCTAAAAGTGTTCTTCTGCATTATTCTGTTTTCGTGTATATTTCGAATATTTTATTGGAGCTTCTGGACAACGATTCCGACTGAAGTATTCCCCATTTTGTCGCCCGGTTTCTTTGTGAATACAACCGGGTGTAAAATACCGGATTATAATCCATTCAGTATTTCCATTAAAAGGTTCCTTAAATATCGAGTGAAATATGGCTGCACGATGACAGACACATACACAAGTCAGGAAGGGCTTACCCTAAGATTATCGGAAAAACTGATGAGTTTCGCAAGGTTTTCTCATTGTGAATACAGAGGTATAGAAAGGGATTCTAATTCCGATCGCAAAGTTATCTTCACCGAATCAACCAAATTCACAGACAATGTAAATGTCACACATGATCAAGTCAAAGTCACATGTTTTGATATAAATGGAGTTGTATTTTATAGAAATTACTACGCGTTTATTATACCCAAAACAAAACGAATTAAGGAATTGGATAAGCAATTGGACCAACACAAAGTGCGAAATAGACCAAGTGAATTGATGAATGTCTGGATGATTGGTATAGAATCTATGTCCAGACTCAACCATATCCGAAATATGCCTAAAACAAGAGATTTGTTACTAAATAAACTCGGGGCATTTGACTTTCAAGGTTACACAAAAGTGGCTTCCAATTCTTTTGTCAATATGATGCCGATATTAACGGGACATTTTGCCGAAGAGGAATTTGAAAGGCTGAATATCAAAGAATCCACGAAAACACCCGCAGATGATCTTAATATCGTTTGGAAGAATTTCTCTCAGGCTGGATATTCAACACTATTTGGGGAAAGTGTTCCAGATTTTGGAACATTCCATTACACCATGGGTGGTTTCCAAAAACTGCCAACTGATTATTATTTACGACCCTTAACTATAGCACTTGAAGACGCTTCGGGAGTATGGAACAATGGCCATAACTGTGTTCGTCAGCGTTCAGAAAAAAAGCATCATACTTCAATACGGTTTAGACTTTTTTAAAACGTTTAGAAATCGACCAGCGTTTGCCCTTTCATTCGCAGTACGCCTGACCCACGATGACGCAATTAAATACGCATATACCGCCGACGACGATATTTTTGAAATCTTGAACAAGGCTCTAAATAATGAAATTTTTAACAAAACTGTGTTGGTATTCTTTGGTGATCACGGCTTTCGTTTTGGAGATTTTGTAAAAACGTTTATAGGTAAATTGGAGGAACGAATGCCCATGATGTATATCGCAGTTCCGCAGTGGTTTCATCAAAAATATCCCCAAATCGTGAATACTCTATCGCATAATACAAGGCGATTGACATCAAACTTTGATATTTATGAAACTTTAAAAGATATTTTATATTTTTCGGGTAAACCAAAGGGGAATATTGACGCCACAAGAAAAAGGGGGATAAGTTCATTTGAAAAAATCCCAGACTATAGAACGTGTGACAATGCTGGAATCCTTCCACACTGGTGTGTCTGTAAGTTAGAAGAAGATGGACTAACTAAAAACTCTGAATTTCGCGATAGAAGTGTTCAGTTATTCGTAAATGAAGTTAATAACAGATTAAAGTATTATAAAATGTGCTCAAAAGTTCAACTTGGTAAAATAAATGACTTCAAAATATTTAAATCCACAAGGACAAATCGCGATAATGTTTCTGCTCTCTCTAATGGTTTGAAAATATACACAATTAAAATTTCTGTTTTATTAAATCCGGGATCGGGCGAGTTCGACACCACCTTAATTTACAACGCTCACTCTCAAACATTTGATACTTCCGGAGCAATCAGTAGAATTAATAAGTATGGCCGCACGGCGGATTGTGTCAAAGGTGAACAAATCCAACCTCTATGTTACTGTACACATTAATTATCACGTTTCCCCTGAAATGGGAGTTGTGGGTTCATCTAGGATTGAAAATTTATGCCACAGGAGAGAGAGGGAGAGAGGGGCGGGATAACGTCTACTCGACACAAACTAGGCAATTTCAGGACTTACATATGGTTTAATTTTATTTCAATAATTCGCTTGAACGTAGGGTCTTAAGCAGTGGGAAGAAACCAGAGTACCCGGAGAAAACCCACCTGTTTGGACAATCGTTCGTACTCCTTGTCGCGTGCAACCGGGGATTTGAAACCACGCAAGTTGACTCAGTGGCAGGCTGTATGATACAGCGCGCACACGCTAACCATTCGACCCCCCCCCCTTATGCCACCGGGTGTGTATTTCAGAAACACCATGGTCATGAAGTGTTCCTTACAACCCCGCCAGATGCTAATTGTCTTGTTTTTCTTTTCCTGTAAGGTTTTCTCTCGGTATTAACTGACTTCATTTCGAGATGACGGGCCAAGATGTCATGAATTCATATTCCGCTACGCACTACTTAGCCTGAACCGTTTTTGTGTTAGGACTTTTGTCTAATGGTTTGGATTGTTCGCCCTTGGTTTTATTTTATATATCAGTTATAGTATTTCTCCGATTTGTTTTAGGTTGGCACTGTTTTGTAGCTGTGTATATTGTGGTTCATTCACCGATTGCATTATCTTTTATAGTGAATAAAACTATATATCCGTTAATTGTATTGTAAATATTTTATCATTGTCAATATATCTCTTTAATTTGAAACAATGTGATGGCTGCATATTCCTGAAGCAATGGCCCGAGAATTCCCTCTCTGGCCATTGCTGGATTAGCTTCTGATACTTAAACTTTTGAGGGGTGTGTCTATTCTTCCCGTTCAATTACATCTACCCCAAGTACAGCCACATGGCAGCCCTTCGTTTAATCTGGGGTCTTCCTTAAAACTTTGAACAGTGATTTAAGGTATTAAAAACGGGAAAGGCGTTGTTCGTCTCAAATCAGTATTGTTTACATTTTATTAGATGGAAGCCTCGTTTGTCAACCAATTAGTTTTTCTGCGATATTCTGCTATGCACTGTATTGGGCATAATAAAATCGTGAGTCATGACGTAACGTTATGTAAACATATTTGGTCCAATGTGGAGCTCTGTTACACAGTTAGCCATTGGTTGTTAATCGGACTATTGACAATGTCATACTTTGGAACAAGAATTTGTTTTCGTTACAGCAGTGAGTAGCGGAGTTAGTTCTAATCAAACTAACCTTGGCGAGGAGTATGTGATGGTTGTAACAGTATCCAGATTCAGACCTTTTCCCAATCGTTGATTCTAAAAATTCGTAATCAAGATATTATAGCAAGTAAAGCTTGTTATTTTGATGCGTTAACCGATCTAAAGTTTAGTACAAATGTCGGCCGTTGACATTAATCTTATCATAAACGCATATCATAATCATTGACCACAAGGGGGTGGGGTGGATTGCAGAATGGTTAGCACGTGCGTGCTGTATCATAAAACCTTTCGTTGAGTCAACTGGCGTGGTTTCGAATCCCCGGTTGATTGTGACAAGGCGTAGGGTCGCCTGTCCAACTTCGTGGGTTTTCTCCGGGTCCTCCGGTTTCCTCCCACTGCTAAAGACCCCTACGCATAAACGATTTATTGAAATAAATGTTAGTCCCGAAATGACCTAGTTTGTGTCGAGTGGACTGTACTCTCTCTCTCTCTCTGTCTCTCCCTCTCTCTCTCTCTCTCTCTCTCTCTCTCTCTCTCTCTCTCTCTCTCTCTCTCTCTCCCTCTTTGACTTCATCGGGTAACAATTCCTGTCGATATGCAGGTTATGGTGCATATCTTTTCCATATTTTTTAATTTTGCGGTTAACAGTCTATGTAAGCAATCAATGAAATGAAACGAAATGAAATGGTGTTTAACGTCCTACCCCTTTGATCGTAAACTGGGCTAATGAAGACAGGCTTATGCCATACAGTGGGCTATGAGAGAAATTTAGCCCGGGTAGCGGCGAATCGCGCCTACTCTTATATAATTATAGAATTCCAACTGCCAAGGGATCTTTTACGTGCACGCCAATGTGTACACGGGACCTCGGTTTGTCGTCCCATCCGAACGATTAGACAGCTGTCCTTGTCTGTCTCTCCGTCCTGCATCACTAGCAAATCTGGATGAACAAAAGCAAAACCGGGGCTCAAATATTAACTTTATCTACGATATCACCGTTGGAGGAATTGGACGTAAAACTCCAGGAACAAACGATCAGACACAACAAACAACGTGGGTTTTTTTTAGCTTATTTGATCCCGAGAGAGTCAGGGTGCAGAAATTAATTATCAGCTAACTAGCGTGGAGTGGGGTTAAGGGAAACGCATGCTAATTTTATATTTTCAAAATGTAGACTTTTGTGCAACTGTTTTGACATTAAACAAATACGATGACACATATTTTATTTGATTTCCGTGCCAGATCGACCGCGAATGGAACGGACCAAACATGGAAGAAAATCCATGGAAACCAGTTATCAAAAGAACTCTGCTGCGAAATTAGATGGAAATATTCACAATAGGGTAAGTACATTCTATTTGGAAAAATTGAAAATGTAATTTTGTTAAATCAGACCTGAATAATGTTTGGGAGTTAATTTAAGATCATATTTAAATAATATGATAGGAGTTAAAAGTATGGGAAATAAAATTTATTCAATATTAAATTTAACCATTTTGTTAGGCCCGAAATGACCTAGTTTGTGTCGAGTGGACGTTAAACCCCATTTCTCTCTCTCTCTCCCCCCTCTCTCTCTTCCTATAAAAGTTTGCCCAATTGGGTATATATTGAAATTATAGACACCCAATCTTACTAGGAAAGTACTGGATTACCCGAAAAACGTCCGTGGGGAAAGCACTGGGCAAAAATGTCAGGGTATCACTAACTGTCAACCCGACTGTTATCTGCCTGCTTATTGTGTGCCACCTGAAGTGAGGGAGCGGTTATTATTTCTAGATCAAATGGTTAGGGGGTTTTGGGAACATTGGTGGGCCTGAACGTACAAAATGGAAGCCTCCCGCAATGAAGCTACATTGACAGACATTGCGTTTAACAAAAGCTTACTTATAGCAATATGGTGGGCCTGAACGTACAAAAGACTCTGCAATTAAACAGCGGAAAAGGTTGGACGGAAATAATTAACAATTTACTTAGGCCTCAATATGTATGGTAAATGTACCGTAAGTAATGATAGATACATTCTCAAAAATGGACCCTCCCACAATAAAGCTAAGTTGACAGATATTGCGTCTAACAACAGCTTACTTATAGCTATAGGTATCCCCGGCGATTACAAAAAGTTTTGAGAGGGAATGGAAGCAAACCTTTGATGGATTGGTTACTTTAAATATGGTTTTAGTCAAAATATATCATCATATCACGTTTGTTACCCTGGAATGTATCTTTAACGTAAACAAATTATCAATTTAAAGTAGACATAAAGGTGGTAGGTTAATAAACTTAATGGACAATATTGGTGTCAGTCATTATCACACAATGTGATATAACTGGTTAAACACATTCCAAATATAATTTTAACATAGAGAGCATTACTACGATATATGTGTAATAAAGGAGTAGTAAGAAGAAATCCGTCCATGTATCTGTTATCAGTGGTCACTTCAGTCAGTTGGACACAGATCATTAAATATCTTTACGCCGGTACCAAATTGTAGATCCAAGTTATTTTAGTCTTTCTCTCTCTTTCCATTTCCCCCCTTTTGCATGTCGATTTTTGTTGACTTTTTGGTGTAGAATCGAAGAAAAGGGTTTGAAAATACATTTTCTGCCAGGTTTTGGTGAATACTTATGATTTTGAGGCGGAAGGATACAAGAGTTGTGAGGTTGGTTACATTGAAAGGGAGGGCCGGAAATTGCTTGTTTAGTTGTCTCGTCTTCCAGCTTGTGTATCTCAAGTTTTTCAATGTGAATCTCATACATGCTTTTGGGCAAGAGTTTACCACATGTTGCTCCATGTGTGGCAGAAGGCGCTCTACTCAACGAATATTTGGGAAAAAGGTACAGCCGGTCTAAGAGACGAGAATTAACATTGAAGTCAATGGGGAAATAATTAGTGATCTGTGGCCAGTTATATAGCGGGATACCGCGTGTTTTCCTTTTGCGTTCGTCACTTCCGGTTGTTGAAACCTTGGTAACTCATCTATCGTAACAATGATCTCTGTGTTAAAATTATATTTTGAAAGTAATACTCACGCTAATATTGTCCTTTAAGTATATAAATGTAATGGAAAGGGAACAAGTTGATATCGTTGACTAGAGAATCAAATAACTTTTATAAATGAATACATACGACACAAGCACAACAAAGACGTCATTTTACCAGGAGGCAATCATTAGGCAGAATTCATTAACCGGGTGTTATGTTATGTCACTAAGGTGTTAAAACTGTGAATACAAAGAATATCTCATATTTTCGGCCCTCCTTTTCAATGTAACCAACCTCACAACTCTTGTATCCTTCCGCCCCAAAATCATGAATATTCACCAAAACCTGGCAGAAAATGCATTTTCAAACCCTTTTCTTCGATTCTACACCAAAAAGTCGTTTTTGATAAAAAGTCGATAAAGTTAAAAAAACAACGAGGCTTCCTTACATGCTCAAAAAAATAAGTATAATTGCTTGCTATAGAGAGAGAGAGAGAAATGGGGTTTAACGTCCACTCGACACAAACTAGGTCATTTTGGGACTAACAAATGGTTTTAATTTTATTTCAATAATTCGCTTGCGCGTAGGGGTCTTTAGCAGTGGGAGGAAACTGGAGTGCCCGGAGGAAACCCACGAGGTTGAGAAGGCGCCCCTATCTCCATGCCACATACGCTCACACCAGGGATTGAAACCACAGCCGCAAGCCAGAGGTGACCGGCCAGCTAGAGGTCGAAGCGCGGCACTCTAGACCACTAGGCCATCCCAACCCCCCTGTTTGCTATAGATTTCACGTTTACTAAACCTGAATACAGCAATTCAATTATTGCAAAGTCCTGTATATTAATCCAGTGTTTTCATCAAGGTCGTTCATCTCGATTTTCCGGCGTGGTTTCCCCTTGTCAGTGATGCAGAAGGAGGGTCTGACAAGGACAGCTGCCTAGTCCCGTGTACACATTGTCGTGCACGTAAAAGATCCCATGGCAGTTGGAATTCGATATAAGAGCAGGCCGTAGCGCCGCTGCCCGGGCACAATTTCCCTCATAGTACACTGTATGGCGTATGCCCGTCTTCCATTAGCCCAGGTCAGGTACAGAATAGTAGGACTTTAAACTCCATTGCATTTCGTCAATTAAATAAAAACATGTAGTTTTAAGTAAAAATAAATGTTACTTTTAATAAAAAAAAAATGAACTGTTCTTTGAACTGACCAATCAAATTCATGTAAAGCGATATCTCCTGATTGATTATAATTTAAGAGATATATCGGGGGTTATTTATAATTAAATGAAGGTTTAATTTTAAATAAGCTTAAGATGTAAAAAAAAGTCAGTCTAATATTTAAATAAAGTTTTGCATTAAGAATAATTAATTCTTGGTCTGATGGCAATGACATGGTTTGATTGACAGATATATGTCGCAACCACTCATCAATGAAGATTTGCTTGACGTTCTTGGAAGCAGGGCTTGTAGTAGACACTTCAAACTAGGCGAGAAATCCGAAACAACTTACTTTTGCCCTTTTGTAAGGAGGTAGGTACATAGTACCGCAAGTAAAACATCAACGACAATCTACCTAGGACGATTTAGTTTTGGTGTCCGACTTCAAAATGAATGGGGGGGGGCGAATGGTGAGCACGTGCGTGCTTTATCATATAGCGTGTCATTGAGTCAACACGCGTATTTTTGAATCCCCCGATGTCCGTGACAAGGAGTAGGGTCGCCTGCCAACCTTGTTGGTTTTCTCCGGCTCCTCCCACTGCTAAAGACCCTTACGCACAAGCGAATTATTGAAATAGAATTAAACCAATGATAGTCCCGAAATAATCTAGTTTGCGTCGAATGACCGCCGTATTGATCTCGTGAATTGTATTATTTAGGGTATACGAATAACATAAAAAGCGTAAATAATGAATATAGCCAATGTATGACATGTTTTAGTGAATAGAAGCTTAAAACAGATTAAAACCCGGGTATTTCATTCAAATGAACGGTTTGGTAATCAAATTGAAATTATCATTGTGTTGATAACATTCTATTATGTAGTCGTCTAAACAAGTTGTTACCATGGGTTACAACTGCTAAAGAACTCAACAGAAACACGTAAAGTATTATAAAAGAAACTGTTTCTAAAGAATACCTCACCAAATGAAGATTACACAACAAATTTCAGGTACACTGTAAAAACTAAATTTAAAATTACCGTGACAAATATGTAATTTCTTTAACATAACACAATAAAAATACCACTGCATGTTTTTATTCTATACATTTACTGTGTTAGAGAGAAATTAAACATGGGATCACTGTAAAAATTAAATGGTAAATTAACAATAAAAGTGAAGTTTTACAAGTTAGAACTGTATTTTTGTAAAATGTAACCATGTTGGTAAAAAGTGTTGTTTTAGAAGTTAGAACTGTATTTTTATTACATGTAATCTAGTGTTGGTTAAAAGTACATGTATGTTGCACTTTGACTGTTTTAAGGATAATTCTACTGTTCCATCATGTTTAAGAGAGAGAGAGAGAAATGAGGTTTAACGTCCACTCGACACAAACTAGGTCATTTTGGGACTAACATATGGTTTCAATTTAATTTCAATAATTCGCTTGCGCGTAGGGGTCTTTAGCAGTGGGAGGACATCGGAGTGCCCGGAGGAAACCCACGAGGTTGAGAAGGCGCCCCTATCTCCATGTCACATACGCTCACACCAGGGGTCGAAACCACAGCCGCAAGCCAGAGGTGACCGGCCAGCTAGAGGTCGAAGCGCGGCACTCTAGACCACTAGTCCATCCCAACCCCCCTCCATCATGTTTAAACATAGGATATGAGTAAAATTTACAAGAAACGTGTAATTCTACATTGCATTTGAACTTGATAGACCTTTTAAGGCTACATTACTGTACACTATTGCTTCGAATTGTCCATAAGAACATCATCCAGACATGGTGAAATGGACAATAAACCCCGATGAATTCGAAGCAAGAACATATTTATCGATATTGTAGCCCTAATACACTCAAAGTCATTAAAAATGCAATGCCAAATTCAAAGTTTATTTACTGAAACAATTTTTAACATATGTACATAACAATTGACAAAACCGAGAGACCCAGCACCTGTGAATACATTTTAACGGACGAGCCACATTAGCCGATGCACAGGTTGTTTTGACGATGTGGCTGGATTTGCTCACGTAAGCATCTGTGGAGTGCAGTCTAAACAAACACGAGACTGTTTTACGCTCAGATTAACGTAACAAAATGTACGTATAAATGCAACACTACTCGGGTCGTTTCTCCAATGCGAAATCATTCTACTATGAAATGTAACGTGTGGCACAGAAAGGGATAAATGGAAGAGCAGGAAGTATTGTCACATTTCGCCTGAGGCGACTACGATAATAAATACTATTTGTTCACATTTCGCTCCACAATATTCGACAGAAATGTGATGTAAGTGACTTATTAGCACCTTTCCGCGGTGTATCGGTGAAGATCAGGAAGGTTTTGGTTGGGCGCCGCGGCTGGGCCCCTCGACTAAAACTGTCCTGATTTTTACCAATACGTCTCGGAAAGTGTGCTAATACCTACTAAATATAGGTTATATAACCCCAGATGTATATATCAGAAGGTGGTATAACCCAAGATGTATATATCAATAGGTCGTATAAACCCAGATGTATATATCAATAGGCCATATAAACCCCAGATGTATATATCAATAGGCCATATAAACCCCAGATGTATATATCAATAGGCCATATAAACCCCAGATGTATATATCTGTTGGCGATATAACCCAAAATGTATACATCAGTAGGCGATATAACCCTAGATGCATATATCAGTAGGCGATATAACCCTAGATGCATATATCAGTAGGCGATATAACCCTAGATGTATATATCTGTTGGCGATATAACCCCAGATGTATATATCTGTTTGCGATATAACCCCAGATGTATATATCTGTTGGCGATATAACCATAGATGTATCGGTAGGGGATATAACCCTTCTATTCCATTGTATTACCCTGATTATTCGCCTGATATAAACCAGGGAAAAAATACAAATTTTTCGTTAACCAAGTCGTGGTGTTTGGTGTTTGATTATCTTTAAAACCAAATTGTTGAACGAGATTGATCACCTGAAATAAGAGAAAAAAAAAAATTTCACAAATGTACAGTCTTAACTTGTAGTTATTCCTCCTTGGCAGTGGTGCAGGGCAGAGGGTCTGTAAAGGGAGAGGTATAGTAGTTCGAAAGGGGCAAACAATCGGGTGCACGTAAAAGATCCACTGGCAGTTAGAATTTTGATATAAGAGTATACAGTAGGCTTTCCCTCATAGCTAATGTATGGCGTATGTCTGTCTTCATTAGCCCAGTCCGAGTAGAACAGTAGGAAGTTGAGCAAAAGTTCATTTCATTTCGCAGAGAGAAAATAGGTTTAACGTCGACTCGACACAAACTTGGTCATTTAGGAACTAAGTTCAATTTTATTTCAAATATTTGCTTACGCGTAGGGGTCTTTAGCAATTGCAAGGATTCGAAGGACCCGGAGAAAACCCACGAGGATAGACAGGCGACCCTACTCTTTGTCACGCACATCCGGGGAATCGAAATCACGCCAGTTGACTCAATGACAGAACTTATGATACAGTGTGCACGTACTAACCATTCAAAATCAAGGACGATATACATCCAGTATATAACAGTGGAATTAATTTATTACTGCTTATTGAAATTTGACCTACCATTTCATGATAAAAAAAATAAACTGAATTACCTTCGTCGATAGATCGATCAGATGATTTTTATGTGAGAATTTCTCTATGACGTAAATCCACGTGAAGAGAAACCAGGAACCATACACAGGGTCTCTTAAAGACTGGTAATCTGTGAAAAGAAGAAAACAGAGTAAATACTGTTATTCCAACTTTAGCGTCAAGCGAACATAAATTGGCGGGAAATTGTTACACTCACTCCACTGTGAGGCTGGTCATGGTGATTGGGGCTTCTCCACTGGTCATTTTATCCGTATAAGGTATCAGAAAGGCAGAAGCGTGCCTTATGGTATTATATTGGTTGAGTTATCTCCGGGAAGGGCTTTGTCTTACACTATTCTATTACTTGAGTTACATCAAGAAGGTTCTTGATTTATACATATTCTATTACTTGAGTTACATCGGGGAAGGGCCTTGTCTTATAGTATTCTATTACTTGAGTTACATCGGGGAAGGGCCTTGTCTTATAGTATTCTATTACATGAGTTATATTTGGGAAGGGCCTTGTCTTATAGTATTCTATTACATGAGTTATATTTGGGAAGGGCCTTGTATAATACTATGTTATTACTTGAGTTACATCGGGGAAAGTCATTGCCTTTTCTGTTTAGTACTGAATTTAGTATGTTGCATTTTTGTTAATGGGTGTAATTGCTGTGGGCAAATATTTGATAGATGAAACTTGCAGATCATACATTTTTCAATGAAAATCTTCACATCGTCCCCGTCATGTTAAAATGGATCGTTTATCGATGCGCAATTGTTCAAGGAACAGGCTTACCAAGTTTCATTTGGACCGTACTTTAATTGTTGGAGCGTTTGGTCTACTGTATCGATTCTATTTATGGATTGGTCTACTTTGTTGGGTTTCTTTATGAATTGGTCTACTGCGCGGATTTTATTTATGGATTAGTCTACTGTATGGGTTCTATTTATGGATTCAATACCACTGACAAGACAGATAATCATCCCAGGGTCTTTATTTAAAAGTCTGTAAATGAAATCCCCAAATATAAGCTAAATTGAAGATTCACCTGGCATTGTACACACACTGGCGAAGAAATCCCCTTCATGATTTCTCTGGGTATTTAAGGAATCTCTTCCCGAACTTCTCTCGTCTTTACCTGTCATTAAAATAAGTAAGTATTTAGTTGGGAGAGGCTAAGTGGGTAAATGGCTGGCTCGCTAGCCTGGGGGTTGGGTGTTCGATCCCTTCATGCGCCGATAAAAGTCATCCAGATTTTCCGGCGTGGTTTCCCCTTGTCAGTGATGCAGAACGGAGGGCCTGGAAAGGAAAGCTGTCTAGTCGTTCGGATAGGACGAAAACTCGAAGTCCCGTGGACACATTGAAGTGTACGTAAAAGATCCCTTGGCAGTTGGAATTCGATATAAGAGTAGGCCGTAGCGCCGCTGTCCTGGCAGAGAGAGAGAGAGAGAAATGGGGTTTAACGTCCACTCGACACAAACTAGGTCATTTTGGGACTAACGTATGGTTTCATTTTATTTCAATAATTCGCTTGGGTGTAGGGGTCGTTAGCGGTGTTAGGAAACCGGGGTGCCCGGAGGAAACCCACGAGGTTGAGAAGGCGCCCCTATATCCATGCCACATACGCTCACACCAGGGCTCGAAACCACAGCCGCAAGCCAGAGGTGACCGACCAGCTAGAGGTCGAAGCGCGGCACTCTAGACCACTAGGCCACCCCCCCCCCCCACCTTGTCCGGGCAGAATTTCACTCATAGCACACTTTATGGCGTATGCCTGTCTCCATTAGCCCAGGTTAGGAGCAAAGCAGAAGGACGTTAAACACTTTTCATTTCATTTTAGCTGAGAGAGAGAGAGAGAGAGAGAGAGAGAGAGAGAGAGGGGGGAGAGACAGAGAGCGAGAGAGAGAGAGAGAAGAGAGACTGGGGATGGGAGTCGGAGAGAAAGAGAGAGAGATAGAGAGGGTGGGAGAGTTTAACGTCCAATCGACACAAACTTGGTCATTTCGGGACTAACATACGGTTCATTTTTTTATTTCAATACCTCGCTTGCGCCTATGGGTCTTTAGCAGTATCGTCTTAACGGGGATCCCGGCGAAAACCCACGCGGTTGGAAGGCGACCCTACTCCTAGTCACGTACAACCGGGAATTCAAAACCACGCTAGTTGACTCAATGACAGACCTTATGATACAGTGTGCACCTGCTAACTATTCCCCCACCCCTCCCTTGATCAATGGGCGCGGTTTCCACATCCCAAATTATAAATAATGACATGACAATAATTAGACTAATCCATAAAACATCTTACCTCCAAAACAAGCTTGAATAAGGAAGATCTTTGGTTTGTTTTTTAAAGTTGGACAATGTCCATGATCAAAGTATTCATAGACGTCTTCATGTGGTATTGTATGACGATCTGCACCAACTATTCCACCATCATCACCATGGGATGCTATGATACAGATGAAGCAATCATACTGCGTGTGGTTCATCTGACTATATTCAACCAATGTCTCTCGCATCTCCTGTAAATATCATTTACCAACAACAAAACAAGAAAAAGAGTAAAATCCCGTTATTTCGATCCTCCCGAAAACATGGGTGTAACATGCGAAATATAAGAGGTTCGAGTTACCCATCAGAGTCGCCATTGCATGATAATCAATCTATTAAATGTGTGTAGAGAGTTTAGTATTGATTAGGGAATATATTTCATCTATTCACGTCGTTCTAGACCTGATGAATCCGAACCTGTAACACAAGATATTTTGGGGTTTATTCTTTAATTTTTTTGGAGGGGGGGGGGATGTGTCTTGTTGAGCTCTTAAACTGATACATATTGGATCCGGCAAATAGTATGTAAATTAATCAAGAGTACAAACAGTTTATCTATTACATCACATTTAACAAAATAAGACTTGAATGAATGAATGACTGAATGAAATGTGGTTTTATGGCAAGTCAGCACCAACCGGTCCATATTGCGCCAGAATAAGACTTGAGCACCAATTACAATTTACATTATACTGAACAGATGGAATATTTGCCCTGTATTATTTCACACCAACAATCGAGGGAATATTCGCCGCGTGTAATTCCACATCAATTACAGTGGGAATACGACCGATGTGTTATTCCACATCACTAAAAGAAGGAATATTAGCAGTGCGTTATTCCATATCAATAACAGAGGGAATGTTAGCGATGTGTTTGTTATTCCACATCAATAACAGACGGAATATGACCGGTGTTTTATTCCACATCAATAACAGAGGGAATATCACCGGTGTTCTTATTCCACATAGTGGGGTTGGAATGGCCTAGTGGTTTAGAGTGCCGCGCTTCGACCTCTAGCTGGCCGGTCACCTCTGGATTGCGGCTGTGGTTTCGATCCCTGGTGTGAGCGTATGTGCCATGGAGATAGGGGCACCTTCTCAACCTCGTGGGTTTCCTCCGGGCACTCCGGTTTCCTCCCACTGCTAAAGACCCGTACGCGCAAGCGAATTATTGAAATAAAATTGAAACCATATGTTAGTCCCAAAATGACCTAGTTTGTGTCGAGGGGACGTTAAACCCCATCTCTCCCTCTCCCTCTCTTATTCCACATCAATAACAGAAGGAATATTAGCAGTGTGTTATTGTAATTTCACATGCAGGCGGTCTGTGATGCTACGTTCATCAGATATGTGCATGTAAATTATTTGAACCTATTTTACCTGAGCTGTTAAATCTGATCGTACATCGACAGTAAAATTCAGCTGTTTAAATAGAACCTGTATAGCTGCTACATCTACATCTGACCCATGTCTTGTCATGTCCTGTCCCTCGTCATTAGCAGGGAAGTTTTTATTATTTATAACCAGAACATAACCCCGAGTTGCTGCTGACATCTTATAGATCTATAGAATACATTATATGTAAATATATATATATGAGTGAAAAACTACAGTAGGCTTAGGTGGTGGTGGTGTGTGTGTGTGTGTGTGGGGGGGGGGGTAGCAGAGTTAAATAAATACAGTAAGCTGAGGTGCTGTGGGAGGATCACGAAGGTAAATAAATACAGTAGCCGCAGGTCATGTAGCATACGTAACTACGTACGAAAATTACATGGAAGTTGGCTTTTTTCTCGCACGTATACAATGAATGGCCATATTGCGCAGTAATCCCAGCCAGAATTTGGCTATTTTTTTTAAAATTGCGTTAAAGTTTTAAATTTTTGTTTAGAATTGAAATAAATTAGTCAATCCACACGCTAAAAACCTCAACAGAATTGATTGTCTATATCTGAAATAGACACGACCGAAGCACAAAATAGTGCCAATATGCCGACGTCAAATCTAAATTTGTAATGTTATTTTTGTGAAAAATTATTGGAAGATGCGATAAGACGTTATGGCTGTACGGATTATATAGTCCTAAAGGCTTCAAGAAGGCTATTGTTTACAATGTAACATTGTGTTGACATTTGTTTGTTAACGTGACCTCATGACCTGTGACGTTTAGATAACGTCATATGGATATCATGGCTATTCACTGTGTCAGAGTCACTTCTCTGCATCTCTGCAGGTAGGGTGATTCTGTCGTTCAGATTGGTCATGTAGGTGGTGCGCGAGTGTGTGTGTGAGAGAGAGAGAGCGAGAGAGAGAGAGAGGGAGAGATAGAGATAGAGAGATATGGGTTTAATGTCCACCCGAAAGAAACTAGGTCGTTTCGGGACACATGGTTTAATTCTATTTCAATAATTAGTTTGCGGGTAGGGTCTTTAGCAGTGAGAGGGAGTTGGACAGTTGGACAGGCAATCTTATTCCTTGTCACGCGCAATCAGCGAATCAAAACCATGCCAGTTCACTCAATGACAGACTTTATGATACTGCGCGCACTTGCTAACCATTCGGCCATCCACTCCCCCCCCCCGACTCTTACGGAAAGAATTGTCTAACCTGTTTATGGTGGCCAGTTGATGATGAATTGTATTTATGTATCATATCTTTACATGTATCTGTGCTAACTTGGATATATTTATAATAATTCGCATGACATCGCTCGGGTAGTGGCCATTCTGAAATACAAAAATACCGTCATTGTTGATTACTGTTCCAATGCTTATAAAAAAATACTAAGTGCATAATTGACAAAACTTTAACTATTCGGCTCGTTGACAACCAAGTGAACTTAGCAATGTGTGTTCAATTATTACATAGTTAACCAAAATTATGAATATGACTCTTTTTAAAATTCTGTGCATGGAACGGCTTCCGAACGGCCAACCGTTGTCATTCGGAGCAATTTGATTAATACACAGATCCTATTTGTTTTGTTTTTATAGTTCAAAATTTCATTTTACTACACTAGGATCTGGAAGAGTTGTTATATATTAGTCGTTCTTATTGAGAGAGGGAGAAATGGAGTTTAACGTCCACTCGACACATACTAGGTCATTTCGGGACTAACATATGGTTTAATTTTATTGTAATAAATCGCTTGCGCGTAGGGGCCTTTAGCAGTGGGAGGAAACCGGAGGACCTGGAGAAAACCCACGAGGTTGGTAGGCGATCCCACGCATTGTTACATACAACCGGGGATTCGAAACCACGCTTGTTGACTCAATGATACATCGCGCATTTGCTAGCCATTCAGCCATCCACCCCCACCCCCTTGTATGGAAGCTCATTCTTCAGTTACAAGAATGCGCAACATCATGCTATTTTTACCTGTTGGAAGATCGGAATATACAGACTCGATCTTATCACGCCCAGCATCACCTGTATTTCTACGTCGTAAATGTGCTTCATATCCAGCTGTTAAAGCTCGTATTTGCTTTTCTCGTAATCGGAGATCATTTTCCACTTTAAATTCTTTCTCGGCCTTAGCCCTGGCTACAGCTCGAGCTGTGTAACTGGCTTCATATCGTGTGACTTCTCTGTGGTTATAACCAATAAACCGCGGTGATAGCAAATCATCAGCGTCATCCTCCACTTCAACTAACTGAATGTCGTTTGGTTTAAGTAATGCTGCTGCAGTTTTATAACCGTGTGTTTTTAGTATTTGGTAGAAGATATCAAATGATTTATCACCAGATGTTGCCAGAATATCCACCAGTAGAAATATCTGCTCATGTTGTGGAGATTGGCACTGAAGATAAAATATTCGGAATAATTGTTTTTAAAAACATATGATTCTCACGGCTCATGTTTAAAATTAGAGTCTAGACCAATACGGTTATTTATAGTATTATCAAGTAGGCTACACCAACGTCATGGAGGGAGAACGGCTAAAGGCCAATATATACTAACTGAAACGTTTAAAAACATCCAATATGACTCTGCTGACAATCCCCGTGATCACTATACTTGATTTGATAATGATGTATCAATGCTTCTTGGAGTCTATTAATGACGTGGAGAGTAGAGACCAAGCAGGTCTCCCAAAGTGAGAGAGCGAGAGAGATAGAGAGAGAGAGAGAAGGAGGAGATACTAACCAATATATCACCCCTCATATGATTACTGATAACTTGTTGTTGAACCAAATCTTGTAAAACATTGGGGAAATCAATTGTATTCAATAAAGCTGTTAAACTTGTCTTCTCTTGTTGTAGGATTTCTTTATGTTCTGATAACATCTTTATCTATCAATAATCAATCAATATCTGTAATAATCAATATTGGTGATAATCAATCAATATCTTTAATAATCAATATCGGTGATAATCAATCAATACCGGTGATAATCAATCAATACCGATAATCAATCAATATCTATTAATAATCAAATAAATATATCATTAATCATTCAATAATCAATCAATATTCGTGATAATCAATATCCGAGATCGATCGATATCTGTGATAATCAATATCGATGATCATTAATCAATATCTGTGATAATTAATCAATATCAGTAACAACAATCAGACTTATTGAAGACTTTAATTAAATAATAGCTAGTATGAAAATGAAATGAAATGAAGCTTAACGTTCCTTTTCTTTTCAGGTAACGTTTAAATGGGGAGAGTCATTTCTATATTTGGCAAACAAACGACGTGCATACCCCCGAATTCAACCTGCCAAGGGATCGTTTACGTCAATGTATACACGGGACCTCGGTTTTTCGTTTCATCCGAACGACTAGACAGCTGTCCGTGTCAGGTCCGTCGTCCTGTAAGACTGACAAAGAGAAATAGCGCACTGTATGACGCTTGCACGTCTTTATTAGCCCAGTTCGGAGCCGAAATGAAATAAAATGGGGTTTAACGTCCTACTCTTCTGCACCTAACCTGGGCTAATGGAAGACGGGCATACGCCATACAGTGTGCTATGAGGGAAATTTTGCCCGGGCAGCGGCGCTACGGCCTACTCTTATATCGAATTCCAACGCCAAGGGATCTTTTACGTGCACACCGACCTGGGACGTTAAACTCCATTTCATTTCAATTCGTATCATAATCATGTGCTATAGAAGGGGGTTAACGTCCACTCGACATAAACGTGGCCATTCCGACACTAACAAATGGCTCAATTTTAAATTCCAACAATTAGCTAGGAGTCTTTAGCAAGATTCTGCAGATTGGCGACTCTAAACACTGTCATGCGCAAGTGTAGCAATCGAAACCGCATCCTGAAGCGCACGAGGTAGACTAACCACTCGACCCCTTTAAAATTATAAAATAAACGATGGTATTTAATTAAATTAGAAGTATTAAATACACAAACGATAAATATTATCAGACTCAGTCGTAAATAATATCAATATTTTAAAATACTACCTGTAAGCCTATAGTTCAATGGACGTCGATCGTGTGTAACTTAGACTAACTATGCGTATTGTATTCTATATATAAATAGAGAGAGATCAGATATATATTAATATGTTTGTTGACTGTCGAGTGTTGGTATTCATATTGTAATAGAAGTAATTGTCAGCGTTAAATAGATAGAAAGTGTTTTTTGTCATACAAATGAGTATTGTATTCAACAAGTCAACAGGCTTATGTGTGCATTGTGTTTATAAAGTGGTTTTCTTGTGTTGTATGTTTTATTCTGGGAGTTCGCCGTTAGCTCGCTAGGTCAGAGGTCTCTTGTTCGATGTCGGCCAAGGAAGTTCATCGTGTCACTGACGTGGGATGGATGGTCTGGCATGGGACACAATATAGTCGGTCATATGTACAAGAGACCGTGCTTTCGTGTATATGGGGTTTAACGCCCCACTGTTCTGCTCCTAAGCTGGGCTAACGAAATGAAATGAAATGGGGTTTAACGTCCTACTCTTTTGCACCTAACCTGGGCTAATGGAAGACCGACATACGCCATACAGTGTGCTATGAGGGAAATTTTGCCCGGGCAGCGGCGCTACGGCCTACTCTTATATCGAATTCCAACTGCCAAGGGATCTTTTACGTGCACTCCAATTTGTACACGGGACCTAGGTTTTTCGTCCCATCCGAACGACTAGGCAGCTGTCCTTGTCAGGCCCTCCTTCTGCATCACTGACAAGGGGAAATCACGCCGGAAAATCGAGATGAACTTTCTCGGCCAATGCAGAGATCGAACACCTGACCTCCAGGCTAGCGAACAAGCGCCTTATCCACTTAGCCACCGTGACCCCCTGGGCTAACGAAGACGGGTCTAGTAAAGGAAGCCTTGGCAGTTTAAATTCTTAAATAGAGTAGGTCGTAGCGCCATTGTCCGGGTATAATTTCTTTCATCCCTCATAGCACACAACATGGCGTATCCAAGTCGGAGCAGATGAGTAGGACGTTCAACCCTATTTCATTGTATTCTGTGGTAAATGTGAACAAGATTACCGATACATTTCAAGCGAGATTGAAAACTTACTTAATATTTGTATATAATATTTGTCACAAGAGTACATTATTTTATACGCCAGTTAGTTTATTCTGGAAATTCCCATTTGCTAACATTTGTTTTTTTAGGTATTTTTGTATGAGAGGAAAAGATATGATTTCTTTTTTTCATCGTTTTCTTTGGCGTGTTAAATTACCCCAAAACACCAAGCAGCTCCAAAATAACACCCTATACCCCAAAAATTCAGACTTTGCAACCATAAAATAACAATTTTGTTGAGGAAACGTTTGCTTTGTGCCAAAATCTGAGTTTCACGCGCATTCATGTAAAGGGACATAACTCTCGTATGTGAGTTTGACTCCGACAAGCAATTATTTGTTCATTGACTTCAATGTTAAATGGCTGTAACATCATCACAGGTTGTAGCCTTTTGCTCAACATTCCGTTGGTTCCAATCTTTAAAGGGACAATCATAAATTTGTTGTGCGTTGAACATTTTAGATATTTTGGGGCCTAAATCCCACAATAATTGCTCTGCTGAAAGACACTTTACACCTTCTATCCCTCCACTGTGGTATCACCAGTATCATTTGATCCCTTTTTTCCAATTCTAGACCAAAAAGTCAAACAAAAATGCAGGAACTGGGGAAAAATGTCTTTTTATAACTCACACTACATCATGCTGAAATGAAATGGGGTTTAACGTCCTACTGTTCAGCTCCTAACCTAGGCTAATGAAGAAATAATTACTTGTCTGGGTCCAGTTAAGGTGACCGACGACCATTAATTTACCTCATTGACTTCAATCTTAATTGTGTCCCTTTGACCGTCCCGATTGCTTTTCTCTACGGCAGACAGAAAAATAAGTAGTCCTGTCTTCGCACCAAACTTGAATGAGGTTAAATGACATAATAAACCTGATGTAGCATACTAAAGACATGTAACTATTCGCCTTACTTATCATCATAACCAACCCGTAAACTATGTCATCCGTCCGCCTCTAAATCATACATTTTTACCAAAATGTTAATTCAAACAATTGTCGCCCAAGACCAAAATATCAACAAAATTTGGCATGCAAAAGGTTGAGGGGCAAGGGAATTGCTATAAATAGACGAACTAATATATAAATTTGAGGAATTGAATGGTGGTCTGCATCCTTGTGATGATAAGAACAATCATGTATTTTTGAGCAGATTATCGCATAGAAACCTCGACTGACCCTTTCAATGACGTTTATATATTAACTAGACCTATGACGCTCGGTTGCTCTTGTATGTCAAGACTACTATTTCACCAAGTATAATTCACTAGTCCGAATGGGAGCTAGTTCGGGAGTCATCAAATTGGACGCAGCGCTCTTCAGTGAGATGATTCAAAAGGAAAGTTTGCTTTCTCAAAACTTGAAATGACCAAATCAATTTTTGTTTGTAGACCAGTACCCGGAACGGTTGCCCTACACTGCAAAACCTGTACCAAAATATGTCACCACGATGTCAAGTAAGTCTGCACACTGAATTCTCTCAACAACCAATAAAATAAACATACGCCAACTCAATATTCAGGAGAACGCTAGATGGGAGACAGTCCTACGCATTTTATGACGTCACATGTGGATTGTGGGTTAGGGTAAGGGTTAGGCTTGGCCCAGGGTTAGGGCTAGCCCTGTTTACATCTCGAGGCTTTGACGAAATCTACAGGTCCTAGCCCTTACCCTAACCCACAATCTATATATGACGTCATATGTGCTAAAATGCGTAGGACCGTCTTCGATCTAGCGTTCTCCCAATATTCATGGATTCCTAATTGTAACTTATTCGTTCTGGGCCCTGTTTCACGAAATTTTAACTTAAGATAAAATCCAATTTTAGTAGATACTTCAATTTTGATTGGCTAAGCACTAAAATCAATCTAATATTATCCAATCAAATTACTAAAATTGGGATCTTATCTTAGTTAAAATTTCGTGAAATAGGCCCCAGGTCCTACTCGGCCAATGAAGAGGGGCATATGCCATGCGGTGTGCTTCATGACATCAGGGAAATTGTGTCCAGTCAGCGGGACTACGACCTACGGGCATGTCAATGTGTACATGAGACCTTGGTTCGTCAACCCATCCGAATAGGCAGAAGAAAGGGGATTACATTAACTATAGATATATTCTGGAGAATCGATACACCATACTCCTCGCGGGGTGTTGGGATGGCCTAGTGGTCTACAGTGCCGCGCTTCGACCTCTGGCTGGCCGGTCACCTCTGGCTTGCGGCTGTGGTTTCGATCCCTGGTGTGAGCGTATGTGGCATGGAGATAGGGGCGCCTTCTCAATCTCGTGGGTTTCCTCTGGGCACTCCGGTTTCCTCCCACTGCTAGACCCCTACGCGCATGCGAATTATTGAAATAAAATTGAAACCATATGTTAGTCCCAAAATGACCTAGTTTGTGTCGAGTGGACGTTAAATCCCATTTCTCTCTCTCTCCATACTCCTCGCAGTGTTTCGTTTGATTACAGCTAATCCCACTTAACACTGTTGTAAAAGAAATTAATTTCTGTTCCAAATTATGACTGGTGAATGGTCTGATTCACAACCAATAGCTTATTGCTTAACACTATTTCTACTCTTTAAATGGAGCACAAATTTGCGTGACAAACGAGGCTATCAACACGCGTGCAATATAAACAATACATCACTGTTCAAAGTTTTAGGAAGACGCCAGATTAAACGCCGAGCAGACGCATTGAGCAGAGAGGGATTTCAAGGTCCATTGCCTCAAGAATGTGACTTTGTCTAAGCTTTAGTTTATGATTTTTGTTTTGTTTCAGACACCATTACCGGTTGTCAAAATATACTTTATATTTTACTTTCGTTTTACTTGTCTTTACTACACTAGGATCCAGAAGAGTTGTTATGATTGGTGTGTTCTGAATGATGCAAGTAATCCTGTGAGTTATTAGTCATTGAAACGGTCTCTTACGGAGAGCTTTGGATGTGTTTAGCACGACACTGTGTGTAATCCACTGGCAACATCACTGACAACTCAAAAATCTATGAAAGAAATTGGACATCTACTTGGCTTTTCATCTCTACCACTCAGGGGTTTCATTAAGAGCCGGCTGTCGACGAATTTCCCCGCCTACTTCGCTCGTTGCGACGGCTATATTTTGATTCCATCCGACAATTTTTTTTAATTTCTTACATCATAAAAAGGTTGTAAAATGGAGTAGGTCTCTCAGTATATCTGCAGTGGTAGCCCAGCGTTTTGCTACATATAGAACGGGTAGTCAGCGAGTTTACACACTGCACGCCCAACAATAAACAGCGTCTAAGTTATTCGCCACTGTGGGGCCTATTCGGGTTGAAAAGTGCGACGCGATAATCAAGAAACAGACGGTACATGTATTTTGTACCTCCTTTCAAAAAAAGTTACCGGTGTAATTTAATATCGTGCCTTCCCTTTTTTCACCGACTCGACTTGAAATTACATTTATACTATACCAATATAAAAAAAATGTTAAGAGGTTTATCTGTTTATATCTGACTTATTTCACATACTTTCTTTCGAAATCTGTCATTATACCGACCAGGTTACACGCATTATTTATGATCGGTAAACTGGTATGGAATAAATTCCGTTGGAACTAGCCGACCCTACACCCAATAATAATAATAATGTCTGAAAAACTAGAGGTTAACGCTCGCCCTATTTCAACAAGAAACATAAAAAAGGTGATAGGCCTATTATTGAGTGCATTTTCGGTGGTACATAAATCGAATCGTCCAACTGACAATTTTGGACACAACCGCATCCACCTGCTGTAATGGTTATCACTGCCCTGTAAAAAAATGTACAGCCGGGTCGTCTGCTTGACCTTCATCAATGACATTTGACTAGGGCCTTCGTCCTTCAATCACTCCCATTCCGACTACATGTCTTATTCAGTGAAATATTTCAATGGTGATTTTTTGGGGGGTGGGGGGGGTGGTCAGGATTTGGGGAGTAATAAAATTTGTAGTCCAAATGGTTGGGGGGGGGTCAATTTATTGATCAAATAAATAATCCTCATTATCCTGCCCTCATTCACATTGCCTCATACAACATACATTTGAAATGTGAAATAAAAAGTATTTTTTATCAACTTTCAACCATTTTTGAGGGGCCAGAGTGGTGGTCCTATTTACTACGTGTATTTCTATTATCCACGGGGATATAAATTCTATGTTTCTCTTGCTCTGTAAAAATCCAATAAGAAGGCCTACCCTATTAAAACAAAATAAATATATTAAAAAAAAAATCAAACTCTACTTACTGGTATCAAAATAATTTTTTTTTTATTTTGATGAGAAAATAACAATAGGCCTAATTATTTTTCAAAATAAAGGATCTAACCTTTGGGCTCCTGCAATTGTATTTTATTTCATTTATTTGGATGAGAAAATAACATTTTTTTTTTCAAAGTTACAATTTTATATGTGTTAGGCCTACATACTGGTAACCCCCACAGTTCAACAACCATTATTCCACTTAGCTGCTGTGGGCGTATATTTCTGTGTCTGGTAATCTCTCCTTGTTTCAGATGACAGAGCTGAAGAATCTGTACCTATTATTCCACCATCATCATCATCACCAGATTGTATGCCTTTGGCTTTAATTCCATCATCCGTACATAATGTACCTGATATTCAATCAGCATTATCACCATCTATGCCTATTAATCTGTCAACATCATCTATGCCTATTAATCTGTCATCATCATCATCTATGCCTATAAATCTGTCACCATCATCATCTATGCCTATTAATCTGTCATCATCATCATCACCATCTATGCCTATTAATCTGTCAACATCATCATCTATGCCTATTAATCTGTCAACATCATCATCTATGCCTATTAATCTGTCATCATCATCATCTATGCCTATAAATCTGTCACCATCATCATCATCTATGCCTATTAATCTGTCATCATCATCATCTATGCCTATTAATCTGTCAACATCATCATCATCATCATCTATGCCTATTAATCTGTCACCATCATCTATGCCTATTAATCTGTCAACATCATCATCATCATCTATGCCTATTAATCTGTCATCATCATCATCTATGCCTATTAATCTGTCATCATCATCATCATCATCTATGCCTATTAATCTGTCATCATCATCATCTATGCCTATTAATCTGTCATCATCATCATCATCATCTATGCCTATTAATCTGTCATCATCATCATCTATGCCTATTAATCAGTCATCATCTATGCCTATTAATCAGTCATCATCTATGCCTATTAATCCGTCATCCTCATCAACAATGGTCATAAATCCATCATCTATCATTCCATCGTTATCTTCACCCGCATATCCCCCATTAAAATAATTTAATTATGACAATGTCTCTAAAATATTTCCTGAAAGGAAAGTGCATAATTATATGCTATGTACCAATCAAAACTGTTGTGAGTTGTCTTTTGAGGAAAAGAACCATTTCAAATCAAAGAAAGACAAATTTCAACATTAATGGGTTATGAATAAACATAGAGCTTTTTGTGAAATAAGTGGTATTTGGTGACTGTTGTATGTTGAGAAATGTGGAATGTGCTGTTTACTGTGTCAAAAACCTAATGCAAAGAATGAACAAAATAAAAATGAAACATTTTCAAATATCCCACCAACACGGTTTAAAGCCAGCACTACTTTCGATCATTTAAATTCTAAAAAACAAAAGATTCTGTTGAAGCAGAAATGTTAAGTAGAGTTTCTTGTTTCCAAAAGGAGTTAGATTTAAGGGTTGAATTGAAGGAAGTTGTGTTAGAGAAAGTATTTCAGTCTGTTTATTTCCTTGCAAAGGAAAATATTGCTAATATGAGAGCCCCATCATTAATCCAATTAATATAATCTTTGAATGGCATTTAGCGATTTAACGTAATATAACACAAAACACAGTTCTATGGATAACAATCACTATATTATACACACACGACGTTTCGACAAGAATTCACTGGTCGTTATCAAGCATACAAAAATTTTTGTATGCTTGATAACGACCAGTGAATTCTTGTCGTTTTGTGTTAAATCCAATTATTGCAAAATAGTGGCGTTGATGAACTAAATCATTTTCAACATACTTCACCTAGTACTTACAGATTTTTTTTAACATTAGGCGAGCCTGTTGCATCTGAAATTCTTGATAAAGCTAGGTCTGTAGGATGTTACGGTCTGCTTATTGATGATTTAACTGATTGTTCTGTAATGGAACAAATGATATCATTTATACAGTTTTTTGATCCAGTGAAATTTGAAGTCAATACCAGTTTTTTATCCATTTCGAACGTACTTAAACATTCAACAATTGCAAACAGTGAAACATTGTTTAAAGTCCTTTGTCAAACTCTTGCAAAAAAAGTCCTTTGACAGATAGTGCAGCAGTCATGATAGGGAACAAAAATGGTCTTGCAGCAAAGTTGCGAGAGGTAAATCCAAACATTATTAGTGTTCACTGCATCTGCCATCGTCTTGCTCTGTCATGTGGACACAGATCACTAAATATTCATGGGCCGTCACCTACGAATGTAGGGCGAAAGTTATTTTTAGTCCTTCTCTCCCTTTCCCCTTTTCCATGTCGATTTTTGTTGACTTTTTGGTGTAGAATTGAAGAAAAGGGTTTAAAAATACATTTTCTGCCAGGTTTTGGTGAATATTCATGATTTTGAGGCGGAAGGATACAAGGGTTGTGAGGTTGGTTACGTTGAAAGGGAGGGCCGAAAATTGCTTGTTTAGTTGTCTGGACTTCCAGCCTGTGTATCTCAAGTTTTTCATGGTGAACCTCATACATGCTTTTGGGCCAGAGTTTGCCACATGTTGCTCCATCTGTGGCAGAAAGCGTTCTACCCAACGAATATTTGGGAAAAAGTTACAGCCGGTCTAAGAGACGAGAATTAACATTAAAGTCAATGGGGAAATAATTAGTGATCTGTGGCCATGTACAGATACGATTGCTTCCCTTAGTTACTTGGAGGAAGTCCAACTAATAGTGACACAACTTTAGAAAATGTTGGAAAATTCGCCCCCAAAAATGGCAGCATTTCTTAAATGCCAGTTTCACATTAACCAAATATTAAATCCAGATGATACGGTCTCGAAATCCCAAAAACTAAAAAAAGCTTGTAATACAAGATGGTTGTCTTTTGGAAATGCTGTGTCTTCAGTGTTTGCAAATATTCCCGCAATTCTACAAACCTCGTTAGAACTTCAAAAAAATCCAACGGCCTTTGGGCTCCTGAAAAAAATGAATAATTGTAAATTCATAGGCACAATTTATATCTTACATGATGTTCTCCCTAAACTGTCCCTATTAAGCAGAGTTTTCGAGAAGGGTGTAATAAATTATGCCGACATATTGCCATTTTATCAGTACACACTTGATTCTCTGTTGACAATTCATAACAACAAAGCCCCAATAAGTAAATTTATGGAAGATTTAAATTCAACATTAAATGTTCTTGAAATAAAATAAAACCAAGTACGAACAATCCAAACCATTAGTCAAAATTCGAAGTCCAATAAAAACGGTCGAGATTGAGTGAACATGACAATACCTACCTGGTTAATTTACCTGAACAATACACTAGTGCTCTATCCGAAAATATTGTTAAGAGACTTGGTTCTGCCCTTCCGGTCTTGTCTTCTTTCGCCATATTTAATCCTAATAATTTACCATCTAGAACAGAAAACGGGTTTGGGGTGCATATGGAGTCATGGAAATAAATATATTATTCAATCATTTTTACAAAGACTCTGACCAAGCTCTCTTACAGGATATTACTGCGGAGTGGCAAAAACTCAAGTATAATTTACTACAATGGAAAGCAGACATTCCGTCAGATATTAGTACTAATTCATCGGACATTGTCCAGTGGGCAATATTAAAAATTATGAAATTCATAGGAGTTTCATTTTATCCAAAACTTGGGGGACTTTTGGAAGTAATACTGGCAACCCCAGTTTCAAATGCTTGGCCCGAAAGGGGAGTCAGCAAAGTTGGGCTGGTGAAAAATAGGCTACGTAGTTCCTTAAGAATGACACCCTTAATGCCTTGCTTAACATAAGCATTAATGGCCCACCCATGTATTCCCCTGAATACTATAATGTTATAAAAAAAAATCTGTTAACAACTGGTTAGCATCAAAGAACAGGAGGAAACTGCCTTCAGCTTCAGCCAACATCAATACATGTATTTCTGATATCAGTGACTCTGATTCTGACTTTTGAATCTGGCTAGAAAACTAAACTTGTCTTGAAATTTGGACAAC
This sequence comes from Patella ulyssiponensis, assembly GCA_963678685.1. Taxonomy (NCBI): domain Eukaryota; kingdom Metazoa; phylum Mollusca; class Gastropoda; family Patellidae; genus Patella; species Patella ulyssiponensis. The sequence goes on along the minus strand of OY783232.1, from coordinate 57,621,314 downwards.
TGCATCATGATAAGTCAACTGTGGCTTGTTGATGTTGTTCTGACCTATTATGACGAATAAAAACAACAAAACAGATTATATGTGTTCTTTTCATAAATTTACTAAAAATAATTTATAAAAAAATTATTTCTATATAAATAAAATATTTTGATATAAATAATTTATAAATTATTTTTCACATGTCATATCAATCATAAAATAGTTCTGATAATGGAACCCTTTCTTCATATCAACGTGCGCCTACGAATTTAACACGGACAATACGATAATAAACATTATAAAAATCCAGTAAACTAAAAATGCGTCAACTAGTAAACAAAACTGACTCCTTGTTCTTACCTTTATCAGGATAATATTATCCCCCTGTTTATTTTAAAATATATGAAGTAGGTTCATTTTGTCATACAAAAATAACATGTCAAAATCAGTCTCGCCGTCAGTGTGGAAGCAATTTTCGGGGGCGTAACTCTGCGTGTTTTAGTGGTGGCGCTTGTAGTTAAACTGCAAGAACGATCATTTATCACAGTCAATTGTATCTCGACCGATATTTTCTTGTTTATTTTTTTGTTAGCGAAAATAAACATGTTAGCCGTCTACTCTGACGATTTACCCAGCTACAGTAATATTTAGTGAAACCCCATATTATGGAAGACAAAATTTACCTAGAACGTTTCTGGACTTCTAAATCCAAATTTATGTTCTGTTTCATATCTCATCAACAACAGCTACAAATAGCAAATGACATTTCGCTCTCGGGTGCAGTATTATGATGTTTATAACATATTTTCAATGGTCCTATTCTCATTATATATATATCTGGCATGCAATGGACAGACATGTTCTACATTGAACATTTAGTGATTGTGTTATTTATAATGTATCCAACGTAAATCCCCCATTTAAATAAAGCATAATGATTAATCCTAGATATAATGCAATGTTCTCTTTTGGTTTATCCAATGGTCAACGCTAGGGGAACAGGAAAGGAGTATAAGAAATGGTCGAAATGAATATAGGATAGAGGGTGTCATTGGTTACGCGTATAATACTAAGCCATAAATCCAAGGAAGATTAAGATTATATAAACAAAATGAGATACTCACCCATTCAGTTACAGGTATTTATTTTTTTTTTTTTTACCAAATTTCAATAATAATAATATGTGCATTTATGTAACGCTAGTACTTCATGCACAACGGCATGCGTATAACAAATACAATTAAATTAATTCGACTAATTCCGATAACATTTATCAAAATAATGGGTTATAAGTCTTGATTAATAACAAGAATTCGTTTAGGATGATATGATGATTTCTTAAAGATTGCTCCACAGTTTAAATGCATTCACTGGGAACAATTTGTATTCCAATGATTTTAGCTTCCACCTTGGGCAACACAACTAATACAGTCTATTTTACCGGAGGTTACGCAAGGGAACATGTATTTGCTTAAGGCCGGATAACTATTTTGGAGCGAAGCAATTTTCACATATTGATAAGTCAAGGACAAAATTTTGAAGATACATGTAGTTCTTTCATGTATTGAAAGCCAATGGGGGGATATCAGTCCAAGAGTTATACGAGAGTATTTTGTTGATCTGTTAACAATTCGAGCTGTGGTATTTTGCACAAGTTGACGTATTTTTCAATCCCCGAGAATATTAAAAAAAAAATCATGGCCAATGTTCCCGCGTTGAAAATATTATTTTCGACCATTTTCACTAATGTGACTGACCATGCCCAGATTGGACCCTACGAGGACGCCCTAGGGTTTTCGCAATGTCTGGTGGTGCCATTATTGCCTCTTCTATATCCACATCATTTGAAATATGAGTATTTGGACCAACTTAGATACATTCTGCTTTACTGTTTTTTAATTTCAACATGTTTCTTGTCATTCAATCTGTAATGTCACGTGTACATAATTTGATGTCAGAATAATTAGAGGATGAAACTTCCTTTTTAAATAAAGTGATTTGCAATCAGCTGTGTATCATCTGCATCGTCCTTGAACAAGTTTATCGATTAGTTCTCTTTATTTATTAGTATACATCACAAATAGGACAGTTCCAAGAACTGATCCTTGTGGAACTCCACAGTTTATCTGAATCTGGTCTGATTTCACTTTATCTACTAGAACAGATTGGCGTCTATTAGTACCAAAAGAATCAAATCAATTTGATATGATACCATCTAGCCCAAAGTCGTGTTTAAGGCACCCAATCCGCCTGTCATAACTGATTGTCCAAAAGGACATCATTTTTCACTCTTTAACACCCATGTTTCAATGTTGCATCCAACACGATATGCGGATTAATGATGAACAAAATGCTCCATAACAGCCTTCCCCAATAGAGAGAGAGAAATGAGGTTTAACGTCCACTCAACACAACTAGGTCATTTCGGGACTAACATATGGTTTTTAATTTTATTTCAATAATTCGCTTGCGCGTAGGGGTCTTTACCAGTGGGGGGAAACCGGAGTGCCCGGAGGAAACCCACGAGGTTGAGAAGGCGCCTTCCCCAATAGCTTAGAAAGAAAAGATAAATTGGATATAGGGCGGTAGTGCCACCCGACGATCTAGAAATGTTATCATAGGTTTAGCATGTGATTAAATGTCTCAATAATAATCTATTACAATTGAAGCAAAATAAAAACATGTAACGGACATGTAAATAGTTTTTTGTTTTTATGCAACAGTACTGATTTTATATAAAACAGAACATAGGCAAAAAATAAAAAATCAATAACTGTCTCCCAGAAAATAATTGTAATACTAAACAAGCGGTTGCCAAGCACAATATGCGCATATTTTTCGAGAGATGGACAGAGAACAAGCTAAAAGCGTGATTTTGTCAGACAATCAGCGGCCATAATCCATGAGCTGGGGTCCGATACATGTCAATATCGAAAAGAACCATGATTTGTGAACATAATCTAATATTTCAAGTTTAGTCAACGTTGGATGCACATTGTGTCCTGAAGGGTGTCCACAAACAAAATCGGAATGGGAAGACAGGTTTGACAGATGACTATACTCCTTGTCACGTACAGCCCAGGGCCCAATTCCTAGAAAGTTCTTTAGCTTAAATTCCAAGTAGACTTTACATTTAAGTAAACTTATGGCACTTTGTGTTCCCGGAAAATTCTTAAAAACGTCCTTGTGCTTTGATTTTAAGTAGACTACAGTATAAGCACAAGTATGTTATTATGTGTTCTTAGAAAACACTTAAGCGCAACTTTGTTCTTATACCTAAGCACAAGTCCCAAGCACGATATAGAGGTTGCTTACCAACCGTAAGTGTGTTTCTGCTTCAAACAAGATGGTTGACAGTTATTCCACGGCTTTTCCTACATCTTTTGATACGCAAGAGGCAATTTAAAGATACTCAAGAGGCAATTTAAAGGCAAAGAAAATCCTTTAGAAACATATTCTCGAGAAGTATGCTATAGAAAATTTCGCTTCTACCCTGAAAACATTATAGTTATTTACCAATTCGTAAACAACACAAACACACGGGCTACTTTAAGATCACGCGCGCCCGCAATTTTTCAGTGTGCTTGCGTTTTTTTAAGCTTGTGCCACATTTCATGATATAGGGGACATGTCAAATGTATCTAGAGCGAACTTTTGCCGGGAAGCAGACGACAAATTTATGACGTAATTCGCATACCAAAACTGGTTTTATGACGTTTGAGAGCACAATAGTCGCATATTACCAGTCACAATGTGCTTAGACTCATACTTGACTTGTACTTACGTAAGAACGGTCTTTAGAATTTTCTAGGGACGGTATTTTATTAAGAGATTCTTACGTAAGAAAAGGTGAAGCACAACTTTGTGCTTAACTTTAAGAATTTTTCTAGGAACTGGGCCCAGGATTCGAAACCAAGCTAATTGACTCACTGTAAGACCGCATGATACAGCCAGCCAACAATTGCCTCCAGATGTACACGCACTGCCCGTGGAGAGGGTGTATGACATGTGTAACTAGGAATGACGGATGCTCTGTCGTAGAATACATTTTCAAATTCATTAAGGTACTTGAAGTCCATCTTTGCATTTCCAGGTTTGGCACTATAATCTTTAACCTTCTTGTATCTTTTTTTAAACGAGTTCTATTTATTTACGATTTGATTCACAGTTAACATGGAAGTAAAGCCTACTTTTTTCATCTTTCCTGCTGCCAAAGAATGTTGTGATTTTTTTCCCCATTAACAAATAATTTTTCCATTGGTAACCCTAAAGACAGTAAGCAGTTCTCTGCTAACTCCAAAATGTGTAGAAAGCTGGGCGTCAGATTTAGAAGACTGTAACTGACGACTAGTACTGGCACTACAGGTAGGCTTATTACCCTCGACCCTAGGTTTGGTGCACACATGCAGCTCGTCAGCATTAGGCCTTCTAGTTTTAGTTACCGGTACTTTTTTCGGGGGGTCACGTGGGTAAGTCGCTAGCCTGGAGGTCGAGTGTTCGATCCCTGCATTGGCCGAGAAAGTTTCCAGCGTGGTTTCCCCTTGTTAGTGATGCAGAACGGGGGGCCTGACAAGAACGGTTGCCTAGTCGTCCGGATGGGACGAAAAACCGGGGTCCCGTGTACACATTGGAGTGCACGTAAAAGATCCCTACACCGTAGTGCCGCTGCCCGGGCAAAATTTCCCTCATAGCACACTGTATGGCGCATGCCCGTCTTCCATTAGCCCAGGTTAGGTGCATAAGAGTAGGACGTTAAACCCCATTTCATTTCATTTATATACTTTTCTGTCTTAAAATTTCATGTTGTTCGACATCACCTGAATGAAACACAACAATAACATATATGTACGTACGGTAACAGTAGGAAATTTGGAAATTAAACTAAGATATTATGTGCTCAATCATTTTCCAATTTCACCTCATTTGTTGTTCTTAGTGTTTAACTTCGAATGTGATGTCGCAGACAAGTCTTTTTTTTCATTTCTATTTTCTTAGCGCACGCGTAGGGGTCTTTCCTTCGGGATGAAACTGGGGTACCACGAGTACACTCACGAGGTGATCGGCAAGCTAGAGAAAGATGCCATCACTAGGCCATCCCAATCACCCCTATCATCACACTTTCTAAAGTCCATCTTTTAAAGACTAGGATGTACGTCTTTTACTCAATGATATTCATATTATTCAACAATGTTTAATTTAATCAGTAGTGAGCGTATGGGCTCCTGATATCCAAATCAGTAAACATAAAGGTGCATTTTTGAAACAAAATGTCAATTTGGCATTAAAATAATAGTGGTTTGGGCTAAATCGTTCTACTAGAGGACGGTGTGTGAACAACTTCACAAGTTGTCCAAGACAACCAATCACCGAGAGACTTGACCTAAAACATTGAATAATAAAACATGATTAGCGGCTCTATATAATATTGAAACCACTTACTTATTCTGTCTGAATTTAAGTAATTGGCCAACTCTTTAGCAGCGTTCGTTCTGTACGTTTTGTTGTCAAACGTGTACATGTATTGTAACACCACATGTGATGATTCCCGGGTGGCTGTATTTAATTTGACTTGACCAGCCACAACCGACCTCGAAAGGTGGGGGGTAACCGTGATTTTGCAAACAAGAAGTTGTAACCTCTGTAGAGCTAAAACGCGATTATTCGTTCAACCAGGGGCCATAATCCATGAAGTTATGGTCCGATACATGCCATGCAATATCGAAACGAACCGAGACCTATATTCCAAATTTCGTCAAAAGTGGATAAGAGTTATGACCTGTCGAATGTCCATAAAGAAAGTTTGAGCAGACGGACATGGGTGACGGCATAATACATTGTACATCCACATGTGTCGGCCAGGTCGATTTGTCCGGTTGAGTGGCAGCCTACTGCAACTCTACTTTGGGGATTGTTGGTTTGTTGAATGTTGGGCCATGTCCATTCTTCCTTCCATTTGATCTTGTTTTTAACACATGATCGACCGTGAAACGTTAATGCAGGGGATGCGGGAGGTGTTCACATCTTTGTCAAAGACAACATTCCTTTCAACTGATAAATATTAAGTCAAACTAACAAATCTGGTGATCAGACATCACATAATTAATAGAATCGGTTGAACACGCTCCAAATATAATATTAGCACAGAGATCATTGCTACGATAGATGCATTATGAAGTTTTCGTTTTGAGTTCGTCATTTCACTTTCTTAAAAGCTTTATAACGCATCTATCATGGTAATGATTGCTGCACGAACATCATGTAGAACTATCTAGAAGGATGTGGCTCTTCCCACGTTACAGCGGTAGGGTCAGTGTTTTAAAGGATATTCTACTCAGACCGTGGATAGTTTAATACATATAATTCCTAAAGTAGCTATAATAGATGTTGTAGTTTTCCTGTATTTAACTTTTGTAGTTTGCTGTATTTGATATATAAACTTAACAACAACATAAACGGTGTTCCAAAGTCAGTTAATTGATGATTGATATAATTGATCACACGGCGTGAAGATAATGAAAGTCCTCGACAAATAATGTCACATAATTAGGGATTGAAAATTGGTAAAAACACAAATAAAAAAGTCCTTGTACATTTAAAAGGCCATCTTCAAATACACTTATTAACATCGCTGTCGTGGTACAAGAGAGCGAGAAATGGGGTTTAACGTCCACTCGACACAAACTAGGTCATTTTGGGACTAACACATGGTTTCAATTTTATTTCAATAATTCGCTTGCGCGTAGGGGTCTTTAGCCGTGGGAGGAAACCGGAGTGCCCGGAGGAAACCCACAAGGTTGAGAAGGCCCCCTATCTCCATGCCACATACGCTCACACCAGGGTTCGAAACCACAGCCGCAAGCCAGAGGTGACCGGCCAGCTAAAGGTCGAAGCGCGGCACTCTAGACCATTAGGCCTTCCCAACCCCCCGTGGGACAAGAGGGATGGTCATCTTGACCCTTTGTCAAAATAAAACAAGTTATCTGTCCAACTGACAGATGTTTGGGGTCATCAGTGCAGAAAGAAAAAAAAAACTCGGGGGGAAAAAGAATCTTAACAGGAAAAGCGAAACACTCGCGCTGAAAACCACATAGCTGACCGGTGGATACCTGTAGTAATTATTACCAATATGCATATTATTTAATTAAACAATATAATTTATAAAATATATATTCTTAAAATACATAAGCTGCTGTATGTATAAATACAATATGTGTGTATATTCTTGCACTGTTACAATATAGGTTATGTCGTACACACTAATGTTAATTGTACTCCTCTGTTATTTTTTGTATAAATAAAGTAACCTCGTGTTGATTGGCAACATGTTGCTTGAAGATGTTTGAACAGAGCTGCTTAAAGATTCATTAGTTTATTAAAATGTGTGTCTATAGTAATTCCAAAATAGATGATAGAAAAGGCCAAATTGGTTGGAGTAGAAATAGGCATCAACACGAGAATTGCCGATCATTTGAGTGACAGACTCCACCCCTATATTCTCGATAATCAGGTAACATTCTCAATGGCTATGATACCCTCGCTTGAAAGGCTTGTCAATCCGAGTCTCCGGTAGTGACTAAAGGTAAACTCACCACGCTGACTGAAATGAAGGCCATGTCTAAAGTAATTTCACTTAAATCTTCAAAATTTTCCTTTTCCATCATCTTTTTGTGAGTGTGGCCAACTTTTGATTAAACTCTGAACTAATGTATCTTTACCTGTTTATGTTACCGTAGTATCTGTTTCAGTGAGGTAGGGGGGGGCGTCTAGAGTGCCGCGCTTTAACCTCTAGCTGGCCGGTCACCTGTGGTTTCGATCCCTGGTGTAAGCGTATGTGGCATGGAGATAAGGGCGCCTTCTCAACCTCGTGGGTTTCCTCCGGGCACTCCGGTTTCCTCCCACTGCTAAAGACCCCTCCGCGGAAGCGATTTATTAAAAAAGAAAAATTAAAAAACCATGACCTAGTTTGTGTCGAGTGGACGTTAAACCCCATTTCTCTCTCTCTTTCAGTGAGGTAGGGCTACGTCTATGGTCTATGGAGGCTATAATCAATCTAATTTGTGTTTTGCAATATTAATTTTCATTTATTTGCGGGATACTGACCCGGAAAATGCAAACGGATGAAGTGAACATGAGCACAAAGTTATTTTGTTCTTATAAACCCGTTGAATCTAGCATACCACACTCAAATTTTAACTGCAAATAACCCGATTCGGAATAATTGTTCCAGATTGAATTCAAAAAAATATACGGATGAAGACTTAAGACTCGATCCCGGATTGGTTGTAAACACGCGATTTCTCGGCGTGGTTCCTCCATGTCAGGGGTGCAGGACCAGGGCCTAGTTGAACATGCCTTCAGCCATACCCGTGCTTTGAAAATCTGAAATGCCTGCCTTGAAAAATTGTTTTGTAGCCTTCTTTGTACCGGGAAACTGGGCTATTTTGGTTATAAATGTGTAAATTGATGTCGTGTTATCCAAGCTTGAATTCTGGAAATGTTCACGGACCCCAAAACACTGGAAACCGGAGGAGGTTAAAACCCATTTCAATTCATTTATCTAAGTACGTGGATAAAGTCAATAATGCATAATGTAATATATTGTATGCCGTCATATGACAATCGGTGTCATTATTAATACTCCTCTCTAAAGCTAATCATTGAAAACTATAACGCACCAATTGGCCGAAACACAAACCCATATCGAACCGTCTCGTTTAAGATAGGAAGATAATAATTCAAGTGGCTTGTTAGTGATTGTTTTTTTTACTGCACTGGTTGGCACTAGTCATTACACTTTAATGAAATAAAAACCTGTCCACACTCCTTCAATCCATGTACTTGTCCCTATTGATGATTTTTAATTATAACAATAAAATGAAAGTAGGGGTGATCAGTAATGATTATTGTATTGCTGACGTAATTGTTTCTCACTAGATTCAAAAGGGATATTGGGATTCGACCTCTAGCTGGCCAGTCACCTCTGGCTTGCGGTTTTGACCCCCGGTGTGAATGTATGTGCTTGGGCGCCTTCCCAAGCTCCCTAACGTCAGTGGAAGCGGACGTTAATTGCTAAGAACAACAACAACATTCAGATTCAAATTACTGTCGGATTGAAATAATAGAGAAGACGCATAACATCGCCCAGCTTCCGCCGTCTTTGTGGCTTCCCCTGACAAGTTTCTTGGAAATGCTTGTCTACGAAATCACCCATGGTGGAAGTGGACGTTAAACTCCAGAAACGAATGAAAGGCATATTAATTTCAGTTTTGGATTTAATGATTTATACCAAATATTTGTTTAAGAATCCATTAGAAACTGTAGCCAAGAAATTTTACGGATTTAACGTTGATGTGAATGACGAAAGAATTACAAATCGGCCGAAGAGTTATATTCCTCTATTCCGAAAATTGGCTGGAGGTTAATAGGCCGCAGTTATCAAATAAGCATTCTGAATCATAAATTTCTTGGTTGTCGTAGACAAATTGACATACATTCTGGTAGTTCATTGAGCCAATCAATATAATTGAATAGATATGTCTCTAATTTTAAAAAAATCGAAGTAATTATCAGGTTCTTATTCCCAAAAGAACTAGAAGGTAATGTCTGTAATTATCATATCTAATTGGCTTATTATATGCAACGTTTCGATACTCTTACATGTATATATGTTACAGTCAATCTGTGTAATCAGTCATTTCGCGTAATGACTAAACGAATGAGTCATTTCACGAAGAGCCTGTGAGCTCCAGGCAATACGTGTAATGACTGAAAATTACATAAAGATACCTATAAGAGTAAAATCTGATTAAATCCAAAATCCTATTTCGTTTGTTTTTATAGTTTAAAATGTCGTTTTACTTGTGTTGACTACACTACGATCTGGAAGAGTTGTTATCATTGGCGTGTTCTGAATGATAAGAGGGATTAGCCAGCGGACCAGTAAAACCAGCGGACTATCAAGGGTTCTAACACTGTGTACGTCAATGTGTACAATGGATCTCGGGTCCTCTGACAGGGGGGTTGGGATGGACTAGTGGTCTAGAGTGCCGCACTTCCACCTCTAGCTGGCTGGTCACCCCTGGCTTGCAGCTGTGGTTTCGAGCCCTGGTGTGAGCGTATGTGGCATGGAGATAGGGGCCTTCTCAACCCCGTGGGTTTCCTCTGGGCACTCCGGTTTCCTCCCACTGCTAAAGACCCCTACGCGCAAGCGAATTATTGAAATAAAATTAAACCATATGTTAGTCCCGAAATGACCTAGTTTGTGTCGAGTGGACGTTAAACCCTATTTCTCTCTCTCTCTCTCCCTCGGTTTGTTCGTGCCATTCGAACATCTGCACCACGAGGACTAAATATTTGTAACACCATCGTATTGATAACAGAGATCAATTTCGTACATATAGAGTTTATTTACATCGGACTAGAATATAAACAGCTACATGAATACAACAGGAACTAAGTTGAAACCGGAATATACTCGATAACATTAACATAGTACATTACGACAATCATTCTGCCCTTCTACCACGGCAGTGGCTGATCTCGAGCGACAGTCCATACACCGGTTTCCTCTCCTGCTCTCCGCGCGTCTCACGCCCCTCTTCTCTCCCTAACATGTAGGATTCATTACATGTTTAAATATAACATAGCCAATTTGAGTATTAACAGGAGTATATACAGGGTTGAAAAATCAATATGTTAGTCCCGAAATGACCTAGTTTGTGTCGAATGTGCGTTAAGCCCTATTTATCTTTCTTTTCTTGAAGCATAAGAGTAGGACGTTAAACCCCATTTCATTTCATTTCTTTTCTTGAAAAGTCAATATCAAAAACCACCTGGGGGTCAATAAGTTCTATTCACCTAAATGCCTTTATATAATAACCAGGCTATACGTTTATATAATAACCAGGCTATACGTTGTGGGGTCATAAGAAAGATCTGACCCCGAGTTCACTAAGCATTCTCTGACTTAAATTAAGAATTTACCCAAAATTGTTCGCCTTATTTCAATAAACTATAGCCCTTTAAAAAAAACTATATCAAAAATATCAATAAGAAACTATGTTCTAAGGTTGGCGTATATGGATTAAATATATTTCTCGCAAACGGAGATCGAAAGCTGAGCAAATTCTTTACGTAAGTCTGAGAATGTTTTGTTAACTTGGGGCCTGGAATAACCCAATTTAGGTCGTACATTTAAGTAGAATATCTACACCAAGAAGACCAAATACGTCTTCTATGGGGTTTAGCGTCCAAATAATAGGAGATGCCTTTATATAGTGTACGCACTAAATTTGATTCTTAACGTTCAAGTCTTTTGAAATACTTATCGAACTTAAAGTGCTACTCATTGTTCCGCTTGATTCGACTTTTCTATGGTCATCTCTTCTATGTTTCTGTCGGAAGCCACACAACATCTGAACAAGGATATCTGAAAACTTTTTGTTCATTGCTATGTAAACAACAAAATTAGCCGAGGAGTTCAAGACCGAAAGAAACGAAGATATGGAGCTAACTGCGCGTAATTCATTGCGAAATTCTCCACGCGCTGTGAACCTTCTGTCTATCAGTGATGTAGTGATGGAAATACTTCCAGGAAGAAGGCATATGATATATATAGAGATAATAGTCATCAACATCTTGGTCATTGCTTGAAGGTCTTTCTCTTTATTTGAGTTTTGTGTAGCATGTGTTACATCTTTCAGCCATTTCTTCCTTCGATGCATCTGGGCGATAATGGTTATAGTCAAAATTGTTATAAGAAACATGGGCAAAATTCGCAAAACTACGGCTAGAAAGACATTGTTGTAAATGTTAAAGAATTGTTGGTTCTTCAAATAAAATGGTTGATATTTTAAACGAGCCATGGTTCTGTTCTTTGTGTTGTCATAATAAAAGCTAACAGTCAAATAAGTAAAGTTTACAGCGACAAGTCCAATTACGATAACTGTAACAGCTACTACAGAAAATATCATCCGCTTAGGAGTAACCCACAATTTCACTTTCATAGGTTTGAAAACGGCAATAAATCTTTCACAGCATATAACCAACGACAGCAAACTGGATGTACGATTGGTGATGAACTCCAATATTAAAGGTGCACCTAGCATTACATAATCAATGTTTTGAGCCGTGATTGGATCAGCTTTAGCTACAAGACACGGCATCTTTCTCATAAACACAATCAACAGTAGCAATGTATCTATAAATGCCAGATAGGCAAGAAGAATGTTGGTACTGAACTGTCGCATTTTCTTGCCACCAAGAATAATCAAGCTCAATACGTTGCCAATCACTCCGAACATGACAAACGGTGGAATTAAATAACAATTTAACACCGATCGAATAGCATCTGCGGTAACCTTTGTAATGAAGCCCCCACTTCCGGCAGTATAACTGCTGTTAGAATACTGGTCACCTACTGTAGAATTCATCTGATTGGCATTCATTTTGGTGAATGAACTTCCAAATGTTTCCAGAGTATTTAATGTTGTATTAAAAGCCATGATTCTAAATTGGAGAACTACAAAAGAAATAAAAAAAACCCAAATAATACGTTAATATATACATGGAATCAAATAGCAGGAAATGGGTCTGTGGATAATCTTGCACGCATCTCACTCAACCACTGCGTCCAGGAATTTAATAGCATTGTTAACACTAAAATTAAATCAAAATGGAAAAATGATTTTAGATTTAAATTGAATACAGATCTAGTTGTAAAGACGGAGGTCAATCACCCGCCGCGCAAAATTTGTGGGTTAATCACAAGATTGAGAACTAAAGATGCCGTCACGAAATACTACCTCTCAAGAAATTGCAATATACTCTCAAAAAACCTCGGTTTTCGTGCCATCCGAACGACAAGACAGCTGTCCTTGTCATGGCCTCAGTCCTGCACAACTGACAGGGAGGTACCACGTCTGAAAATCTGGATGAACTTTCTTGGCAAATGCAGGTATCAAACATGCGACCCAGCGTCCTACCTACTTACAAAAAAAAAGAAATGAAATGAGGTTGAACATATTACATGAAGACGGGCTGCTAGAAGGGACACTTTTCCATTTGTGTTTGGTGTGTGTGTTAGCGAAGATATGATTATGTCGAAAGTAGACATCACGCTACACTAGTCAACACTCTTCAACTGCCGCTCTCTAAAGGGGCGAAAAGAGAGAGAGAGAAATAGGGTTTAACGTCCACTCGACACAAACTAGGTCATTTTGGGACTAACATATGGTTTCACATTTATTTCAATAATTCGTTTGCGCGTAGGGGTCTTTAGCAGTGGGAGGAAACCGGAGGAAACCCACGAGGTTGAGAAGGCGCCCCTATCTCCCTGTCACATATGCTCACACCTGGGATCGAAACCACAGCCGCAAGCTAGAGGTCGAAGCGCGGCACTCTAGACCACTAGGCCATCCCACCCCCCCGGGGCGAAAAGAAGAAATAACGAATGGTTATTACTTGTTTCTATATTTTTGTGATATAAACAGATATTTCAAATTTCATGAAAATCTGTATAGTGACCATTTTGACGAGACGCTTCGCTCCTATTGTCACGACTAGAATCACGTGGTTAGTTGGGTAACGCGCTGGCTCGCTAGCCTGGAGGTCGGGTGTTCGATCCCTGCATTGGCCGAGAAAGTTCATCTCGATTTTCCGGCGTGTTTTCTCGTTGTCGGTGATGCAGAAGGAGGGCCGGACAAGGACAACTGTCAAGTCGTTCGGATGGGACGAAAAAACGAGGTCCCGTGTACACATTGGCGTGCACGTAAAAGATCCCTTGGCAGTTGGAATTCGATATAAGAGTTGGCCGTAGCGCCGCTGCCCGGGCAAAATTTCCCTCATAGCACACTGTATGGCGTATGCCCGTCTTCCATTAGCCCAGGTCAGGTGCAGAAGAGTAGGACGTTAAACCCAATTTCATTTCATTGGATTTACTGTCACGAAATGCGAACTCAAACGTAGTTATTATATAACGGTGATATATTTGAACGGGTTTTTAAAATTAGATAAACATTTGTAAGCTGTATACGGTCCACAGGCTGAAAACGTGATTTGTCGCACTATCAGTTACGGTCCGGTATGCGCCAATACCGACATAAATACTTCGAACACCTTTACTTATTTTTCTTATGCTTAAAAAAAATCTTCTAGAATTTAATTTGCGGAAAGAAAAAGTTTATAATGGGAGCTAATTAAGTCATACCGATGCCATGTCTGTCAGTGTTTATTCCCGGTGTGGTTTCCCCTTGTCCGTGATGCAGGACGGATCGCCTAAGAAGGCCAGCTGTCTAGTCGTGTACGTAAAAGATCCCCTGGCAGTTGGAATTAGATATAAGAATATGCTGTAGCCCCGCTGCCAGGGCAAAATATCCCTCATATAACAATAACAGTGTATAGCGTATGCCCGTCTTCATTAGCCCAGTTTAGCAACAGAACAGTAGGACGTTAAACCCCAGTTCATTCCCGTCAGTGACTGTAGTAGCGGCCTAACGTATATTCAATGCTGATCAGTGTATAAAGCTGCTTGAAATATATACTTACCTCTTCAGTTAAATAAAATTGTTACTCCTCCAACAGAACCCCCTTTAGTCTTTGTTCAATCTGATACTAAGTTTTAAAATGAAATGTTTTATATGTTTTGTAGTTTTGTACTAGCCAATGGGAAGCATGTGTTTATGATTATAGCGTGTATGATTCTAGGCTGCGGCGTCAATATATAAAATCATTATTAAACACGCATTATGCAAGAGCTAAATCTGCCTATTACAGGTCTTTCTTTAAAGATACATTATGGGAGATAAGATAAAGAGTTGGCACTTCTCACTGCAATAGATAAAAACTAGATAGTGTAAAGGTAATTTGCTGAAAATTTCAGTCAAATTGATCCACTATGGGCCGATAACAGGGTGCGTGAAATTTCAGAATAGCCTCGGTCATCATTACTAAAATCAGTAGTCTCGATTATCCAATGTTGTGATTTAATTACAATGGCCGTTGTAATCTAGTTTGAATCTAATCCAGGTTACATCGAAGGCTAGCCTTGACAACGAGAGTTTATTATGGTCTGGATAAGTTAATTAATGTCTAATTAATAATTTAGGTAACATTTCAGACCTAAAGAAAGACACGTAATAGGCAGATTTTACTCTTGTATAATGCAAGTTTAAGCCTGACATTTTATCTAAATTATTAATTAGACATTAATTAACTTATCCAGACGCTAGCCTTCGATATTTACTGGATTACAATCCTATACGTTGATTATTAAATCAAAAAATGGATAATCGAGACTATGATTTTTATCGCTCTGACTTTAGTAATGATGGTGGAGGGTGATGTGGGAAAGTCAATCGCTGAAATCTCGGTTCATAGTGGATCAATTCGACTGAAATCTTCAGCAAATTACCTTTATATTATGTAGGTTTTAACTATTCAACTTTGGAATAAGTTACCTTCTGAAGTTAAAGATCCCCCTTCCTTGCCTGTTTTTAAGAAAAAGTTTAAGACACACCCCTTTAAAAGCCATTTTAGTCGTTAGATGCTCAAACGTTTTCAGAGTTTCCTTTTTTATTTTTACACACCATATTTTATTCTAATTGTGCAATGTTGATATTGGTGTTTCTTTTTTCCTTCTAAACCTTATTTTTGAGATGGTTGATATTTTGCATTTTTACCATAATGTAATAGCACCATAGAGCAATCAAAACACTGCTTAAGGCGACCTGAACGTCGGTCATGCACTGTATAGACCTCTAAAGGGACGGGAATCGATTATCAGGTAACCCAACAAAAAAATTGACCCGGAATCTTAAAAGGGTTACGTGTCCGGATAAGCAGTTTTGATGTTCACATCCAAACAACTCCTATTTAAATTTTGTCGAGATCTCGAGTTAATATCAAACCTTTTATGATAATACGTTGTGAAACAACCATTGGCCCAATACTTCGCACCATCTTTGATACAAAAAAATACTGTTACGTAGGAAAACTGCTAACTAATGAATGAATAAACGGACAATACTAAGGGTACCCATGATTTACACTAAATTTGAAATATGATTTCAATCAATAGGTTTCATCGTCTTATAGTCCCAACACTTCACACCAACTATGAAATTCAAAACTCTAACACGTTAGCTTTAATGTGTGAAGCATTGAATTACAGACATGCTTGTTAAATTATTCCAATTTAATGTGTGTGCGACGCTTAATTGAAAATGTCATTTTTTGCATGGTTTTCAGAGCAAATTTTTTTTTTGAATAAAACTAGACAAGATTTTATTGTCTTGTAGCACAAATGCCTCGGAGCAGATTTTAAATAAAAAGATCTTGAAAAACCCTGGGTTTAACCGCGTCCACAAGGTTTACCGGAAAATAGGAATAACGCCATAACAAAACGTCAGGAAGCGCTGCAAATCAATAAGGTTCATTGTTCCGCCGAAAATAAATACGGTTCCTCTGCTTATGGCACTACTGATTCAAAAAAAATTTAAACGATAGCCATGCAAAGTGTGGAGATACGCCCACGCAACATCTATGCCTCAGAAAACCTTATATTGCTGAAAATTAACAGGGGTCATCCTTTTCGTAGAACACTGAATTGCGAAAATCCGTCAAAACAATGTGTTCACAGAAGGCAGAGTGTAACTCCGGAACGGAAGATCACTAATCATTGAATATCAATGGCCCCAAAGCTTCACACAAAATTGTAAACGTGAAGCCTCTGTGACCTGAACAAAGCTTCAAGGGAGCGGGTGTTTGTGTGTATGAGTGTGTGGTGTGTGTGTGTAGGGGGGGGGGGGTTATTAAGGAACAGAAGATAACAGAATGATGAATAACGGACAAAGAGGGTAACTCTCGAACATAAATTTGCAGAGTACTGATAAATTCGAAAGACCTCAGTGCTTCACAACTCATTTGAAAAACAAAATCATTTAAAGACTGTAGTCTCTTTTACGTTAACAAGTTTTTCGGAATAGGGGAACAGCTCGAGAACGACAAGGTGCACTAGACCCGACAGGGGTCGTCCCCTCATGACACCAATGCTTTACACTAAATTTGAAACAAATCCGATAAATATGTAGGCTCTATCGTGCTATTAAGGTTTTCGGGAAAGTGGGTGTGTGGGTGGGTGTGTGTGTGTGGGGGGGGGGGGGCTAAACGACAGGTAGTGGGGCGCTGAGAATACGTTACAACTACGCGCACGCATAAATATACCTGAGACCCCGAGAAAATTTACACGGGATTGCAAGATCCCGAGAACATTATCTCGAATTCTCGAGATAGTTAACACAGGATGGGAGATTCTCGAGAAAATTATTAGGGGATTTCGAGAACATTTTATTGAGATCTCGAGAAAGTATCACAGGATCGCAGGATCTCGCGGTCTTCTACAAAATTTTGCATGACCCCTACACGCTTCCGTAAAAATTGACTTGGGTGAATATTAGAAAAAAATAAATGATATTAT
The DNA here is from genome assembly GCA_963678685.1 of Patella ulyssiponensis. NCBI lineage: Eukaryota > Metazoa > Mollusca > Gastropoda > Patellidae > Patella > Patella ulyssiponensis. The sequence continues at coordinate 57,603,862 of OY783232.1, read as the reverse complement.
TTTTATGTCCCTTATTAATCATCGTAATTTTAATGTAATTCTTTTTACAATTTCCACCCAAGTAAATTTTAATATAGTTTTTTTAAAATTTAATTTCCATCCAAGTCATTTGTAATATATGTTTTTTATATATATAATATGAATATAATTTCCTTTTTGATAATTTTGCCGAGGTAAATTATTTTGATTTTCAAATTGAATTACAAATTATGGAAGCATATAGGGGTCATACAAAATTTTATAGACGGTCTCGAGATCCTGAGAAACTTTCTCAAAATCCCGTGATCACCTGGTAATTTTCTCGAGATCTCACTGGCAATTGTCTCGCAATCCCCTGATAATTGTCCTGAGATACTGACATCTTGTGGAAATTTTCTGGAGAATTGGAGTTAATGTTCTCGAGATATTGACATCCTGTGTAACTTTTCTCGAGATCCCTAGTAACTATGAAACCTTATATGATAGTGTATCCATGTTGTGAAGCAGCCATTGGCACCACATTTGATTAAAAAAATATCCTAACATAATAAACGGATAATTTGAAATACGATTATAATCGATAAGGTTCATTGTCTTATGGACCCATTACTTCACACATTATATAACACTAATGATTCAAAAGAAATTTGAACGATAGCCACGCAAAGGGTGGAAATACGTCCACGTGGCATCTATGCCTCAACAGCGGATTATTCGTAAGGAAAGCTTGGATGTTTAATAAATTCAATAAGGATATAGCAATCATCAAGAAACCTAATCTCTATCGTGATCACGTGCTATTTTTCTGGGAAAGAAAACCTTATATTGCTTAAAATTAACAGGGGTCATCGAAAATCCGTTAAAAACAAGGTTTTCAATGAATGGAGAGTATAACTCCGGAACGGAAGACAGCTAACCATTGAAAATCAATAAAGTTCATGGTCACAAAGCTTCACATAAAATTGTAAAAGTGATGCCTCAATGACGTGAACAAGGCTTTCGGGTAACAGGCCTGTGTGTGTGTGGGGGGGGGGAGGGGTATATTAAGGAAAAGCAGGTCACAGAATGCTGAATATCGATAGGGTACGTCCTCTTCTCGCACATTTTTGAAAAAAATATACGGACAAAAAGTGAACAGGAGTTTTCGGAGTACTGAAAATTGAAAGATCTTAGCGCCTTACACCACATTTGAAAAACAAAATCAGTTAAAACCTATAGCCTTTATTGCGTTAACGAGTTTTTTTCGGAAAAGAGTGATAACTCCAGAACGACAAGGTGCGCTAGAAGCGACAGGGACCGTTCTCTGATAACACCAATACTTTACACTAAATTTGAAACAAATCCTTTAATAACTGTAGTATGTGTGTGGGGGGGTTAGTAAATTCCGAAATGACAGGTTATGGTGCGCTGAGAATACGTTACAACTGTGCATGAATAAAAGTACCCGATATCTCGAGAAAATTTACACATGATGGCAAGATCTCGAGAACATTAACTTGAATTTTCGAGATCGTTAACACAGGATCAGGATGGCAGATTCTCGAGAAAATTATTAGGGGATTTCGAGAACATTAAATTGAGATGTCGAGAAAGTATCACAGGATCTCGAGACCTTCTACAAAATTTTGCATGACCCCTATATAATTAATTTCACTCGGATGGGAATTATAAATAAAACTCACTATATTACAAAGGACTTGGGTGAAAATTATAAAGAAACAAATTATATAAAAATTGACTTGGTTGAAAATAATTTTAAAAAAATATTACCTAAGAAACAGAACACAAAAAGTTGCTGTCTGAGGCACACCAAAATCGAATTACTCCAAGATCGTTAGATCCTTAACATATATTTGAAGTTTCTATCGGACAAATACTTGAGTATTCCACAAACTTTGCACATAATTCACTTTTTAAGTAAAATGCATTGGTCATAACGCAAGACGTTACGGTCCGATATTATAAGCTTCATTAACATTTGATATAAATTGTGACTTATGTAGGCTTTTCAAAACAAATGTGAACGGAAAGACGGATGGGGAAAACGACATAATACGTCAACATAATCAGCTTAGTTAGCACGTGAGAAAGAAAAGCACATGTCATGCCACTAAAGGTATTTAGGGACCAACACTCGTCCGTATTTAATATGTCCTGTTTATTATATCACCGCCAATACAAATCATATTATGTTATAGTTATTCATATTCTGCACCTTTCTTCTCTGTCATATTCATCTATAGGCTATAGCTTCTATTTCTATCACTATGATTCATTACTCCACTTTCAGTTTAATACGTCCTGTCTATTATAATATTCAATAGAAGTTATTGACACTATAATATTTGTGTATAAACTATTGGTAACCACAGACCAGCTTAGTTCTGACTTGGTTACTCCTTTATATAACACGGACTGCTTGCTTGTGCATAATATCTAAAGTGTGGTAATTCTATAAATCTGTTTGTGTCAACCGTTTAAAAGGTTAATTATTACACCGAACAGGTAAGTTATAATTAATTATTATGTAATATCTTTTATTTTATATCAACTCTACTATAATCAGAACAACCATAGATCTCACGCGCTACTACGTGAATTTCCCAGTGAAAAACGTTCATTCATCTAAAACCCGGTGATTATAATAGTTTCGAAACAAAGCATAAACAAGAAAGCAGTTATGTTTTCAATTCGGAACATCATATAAACTTAAGACAGATTAATTACCGCTGAAATAAGGGCGAGGTGAGATATACAAGTTGAGAGACTATGATTCAAGATGGCTGATGAAGGAAGTAATATAAAATCAACCAATATAAAGTCAACTAAATATCAAGGCCACCCACCTTAAATCTCGTGACCTTGACGAAATCTGCAGATGGCCTTAATATCTAGATCGAACCATAGAGACATCTTTGAATGCACAAAAGACATTAATAGTAAGCTAATGGGGAACTGGGCTACATGCACAAACCCGAAATAAAAAAGACAAACAACACAAACTTTGTAAGTGAAAAAGAGCAATTATCAAACCAATGATGGAGAAAAAACATTTCAAATTTGAACAATTTACCGTTAGATGTGACGGATTTCGTGAAGCATTGTAAAAGAAATACAAAATTGTTAAAATCGTGACAGACATGTCCACCTTTAAAATAAAATGGGGTTTAGCGTCCTAGTTGTTTTGCATATTACACACAGTGCTACGAGGAACAGTGTGCCCTGACAGTGGCGCTACTGCCTACTCTTATTTCGAAATATAACACTGTCACTGATTCTTATACGTATACGCCACCGTGTACACGTGACCTCCATATTTCGTTCCATCTAAATAACTGCCTACTATTCTCACGACCTGGAATTACCTCAAGTATTATAAACAGACAAATAAACAGAAACTTGTATTTATTAACTTTTGTGCTTTTGTCACAATATATAGCGTTTTTAGTATTCACGAAATCTCCGGGAATCATAAATCGCATGCCACAATCTGCAATAAATGGTTTCGGCGTAGGGGTATTTAGAGTTCCGCGGAAATCGTAGTACGCAATGAACCGGGCAAGTTTTAGCAGGAGACCGATCTTACTATTTGTTTCATATAAATAAGGGAGATAATTTATTCCTTGTTTAGACAACAGACCTTATGAACTGAACACGCCCATAATAATGAATACGTTGACAAATAAAAACCCGGTCCGACAAACCGAACGAAAAACATAGAGAATCTTTGATTAATTTCACAGTAAATTATTTTAATCATGTACATATACAGCTAATAGATTACACAGTATTTTATTTTCAATATTTCCAAAATTGATCACTAATTGGACGGTGTAATATTTTATACTGAACTTGAAGATAATTAATTTGACACACCTTTCATTTTATATTTTAATATATACAAAATGCTAATTAAGTACACAGAATATTTGTGTTTAAATACAAACAATAACATTATTTGCCTCAACATACTCAAGATGGAAAAGGGCAATCTCGAAACCAGAAAAATTTTTGAAGAAATTTCTCTGGTGAATCGGGGTAGCCATTTTCCCGGAAAATGATATGTAATTCCTACGCGCGAAAGTTCTCGTTTATTAGCGTCGTACGCCCCTGATTTTACAAGCCTGGATGACCGAATCACTTAAAAATATACCCACGCGTAGAAAAATAGATCTTTACAAAAACTTGAATTTGTTCGTTTAGGATCCAATCTTTTATGTCAGTGAGTAGACTTTGACTCAAGGATCATTTTACAACAAACGAAACGACGATCCGACCTCTAGTTTTCAAGAAATCGACCCAAAAAGATTGGCCAATCAGAGGTCAGAATGGGCGGGGCTTAGGTTTGAAAAAAATTGGAAAAAATGGACGGTCTAATGTGCCAGAGGCCTTCGGCTCCGCGGCTGCCTCTGGGAACGATATTGGGAAAAGGGGTAGGACAGTGTATTTGCTTCAACATAAAAAACAAAATAAATAATTCATTACAACGTGTTTCTTTAAAATATATACTGAAAAGTCACAAAATATTATATTTAACACACGTCTTCCCAATTACAGAGAAGAAGAAAGTATTTATTAAATTGTCACACGATGTTTAAAACTTACTTAAAAAGAACACCGCCCGACGATGATGGCATATTGGACACTGAATATTTCTATAATACAGATTAATATTAGATAAAATATCATGTTATAAAATAATATCACATATCTTTTAAAAAACAGGGATCGCCTTTGAAACATGCCGAAAATAAAATTGCATATCATACTAGGGTTGTTATCACTAGACAAACTACTAATAACTTTCTCTTTAACAGAAATTTTATACAAATTTGCGTCTTTCTTATGCATTTCTCTAAAAGGTCCATAACGAAGGTCGGAATACATTTCTCATTCTATTAATAAATGGGATTATGTCTCAATTTCTGAGCAGAAGGGGTAGAGAGAGAGAAATGGGGTTTAACGTCCACTCAACACAAACTAGATCATTTCGGGACTAACACATGGTTCGATGTTATTTCAATAATTCGCTTGCGCGTAGGGATCTTTAGCAGTGGGAGGGAACCGGAGAACCCGGAGAAAACCTAGAAGGTTGGACATGCGACCTTACTTCTTGTCACGTACAACCCAGGATTCAACACCACGCCAGTTGACTCAATGACAGACGTTATGATACAGCGCGCACATGATAACCACCCGGCCATCCAACCCCCAAGCAGAAGGGACATAATCGAAAAATGAATGGGGTTGGGGGATGACTGTATCTCCGTTTTTCGATCATTAGATCAGCGCTACCGCTGCGTAATAATGACGTGGCCTTACGTACATGGTGTAGATCCAACAGGCCATGACGAATTAATTAACAAGGTGGGGTTGAAGTATAGTCTATAACAAATTTGTGACACTTCAACAAAATGATTTAAACAGTATTTAGAGAAAAAAAAGATTACATGTACAAACAACATATAATATGGATTCTTATATTAAACCATTTCCAGAATTTTAATACATATATAATATAATAAATATATGATAAGTAATAAGCGCATTGTTGGATTAAATAAATACATTTTTATAGTATAAATATATAGTAAATATATAATACGTAATATGTAGTAAGTACATATATTAAAATGAGTAAAAAAATAAATATTTCTAGTAAAAATATTAATAAACGGTTTGATAAACATGACAATTTACATTCCAACAAAATTCATGGTTGAGTTATTCAAGGGGTGTGTTGGCTCCAGTGATTAATAATTTCTTCTCTTCTACGATTCTCTCATCAAGGCGGCGGTACTTTCATCTTTTGGGATCAAGTCTGCCCCCAGATTCTAGTTGTGTGATGGTTAGTTCAATATCTTCCTGTTCGGTCTTAATCAAGTCTAGGAACTTGTATATATTTGGATGGCCCGGGCCAAGGTGCTTCAGTTTACATTGCCAACCTTCCACATGATTAGTTTTTTTTCTTGGCCTCACAGTGGCGAAATGGTTCCCGATTTATCTGTCGCCATCGATTCACTGCTTTGTAACATAGTCGGCATATTTCAACTTGATTATTACATCCAAATAGCTCACAATTGAAATTTATAAGTACACTTATATCACCGCACTTTCCCCACATTTGATTGTTTTGATAAAGGATTAGGACTGTGGATGTTGGACTATAGTCTGTTCTAATTAATAAGTATCTCTGGTGTAAACTTCTCTATTGTTACCGGTGATCACATCCCAATATCAGTAGATTGGGCAAATTGGTGAAATCAGTTTACTTTACATTGTGGGCTGTTTTGATGTAATAATTAATTAGAAATATGCTGACTATGTTACAGAGCAGTGGATCGATTGTGGCAGAGAAATCTGGAACAATTTCACCACTGTGACGCCAAGAAAAATCAATTGGAAGGTTGGCTCGGGCCATCCAAATACATTGCTAATACTAAAGGTGGTCAGAATTAAGTGCTAGATGGTTTTAAATTCAGAGTGATGGCTAGTCGTAATGGTATAATATAGGAATCCATATCATATGTATTTTTTCATGTAATCTCTTCCACTAATATTATTTATTTCATTTTGTTGAAGTGTTACAAACTTATTACAGACTATACTTTAAAACCCCCTTTGTTGATTAATTAGTCATGGCCTGGTGGACACAATGACACTACTTAATTAGAACAGACTATAGTCCTACACCCACAGTCCAGTAACCTCATAATCCCCTAATAAAACAATCAGATGTATACAGAAACGTTAAGTTTTACTTTTTAGATACACACAGAATAGATAATAATGACACATACTAATTAATTAAAGATTTTCATTTAAACATACAGAAAAGATAATTAATTACACGATGTATTGATTTAAAAATACAGAAAATATAATTAATTACACAGTGTATTGATTTAAACATACAGAAAGTAAATGAATTAATCATTGTATTATATACAAGGACTTTTAAACATGTTTCTATTATGACAAAGGGAGAAGATGACCCGCCCTCTCTTCTCACGACAGCGGTTTTATAAGTGTGATTTAAATTTACTTTTTAATATACAAGGACTTTTTATTTTGTGTGTAAACCAATTGTAAGCTTATGTTTTTACCAACTTTCAACCATAAAGTGTAAATAATTTAATTTAATCAACCTGTCCATAATATCATAAATGTATTGGACGTTAAATCAGTAACAAACAACAACAACAACATTATTTTTATCATTATTTATTAGGCTGGTAGGAAAACATCGGATTTACCTGCGCTGGGGAAAAATTCAAAACAAATGATTCTTGCTTCTTAAGGAATGTCTATTTAAGTGCAACTTCAGGGAAAACTTCTTTACATTCAAATGCACGTAAGGAAACCATAGACAAATTACAACACAATCATAAAAACATAAACTGTCTCTTGTTCGGATCCACAAATTACTGCACCGATGTAAACAACAATATTTTTAATCAAGTCCACAAGTTTATTGACATGTCAAATAGATTTAATCTAGCTCATTATTAGCAGTTTTATTTTACAGTATTGGTTTTAATTAACGTGAAGATTTAAACAATAATATATATTGTACATTGTCATCTTTCTTTTTATATATGTATTTACATATATTTAGGTGTGTGTTTGCCATTTTAACTCTGTATATACACCCATTTTGTTCCTAGGGAGAGAGGTTTTACATAGGCTAAGCCTGTTCCCCAATCCCGTTCAGACATTCTGAATAAAATATTGTTTATAAAAAAAAAACTTCAGGAAAAAAACCCATATAAAAATAGTTACAGGCGTTCTGGTATTCGTACCCGTTCGTCTTGCTGTGTGGAAATTTTTCTAATTTTTCGTCATTTTTGTAGGTATGCTGAAATAATATTTGTGCATCACAAATGCTTTTCCGCTATTAGATCATCGACGAAATCAGTAAATTTCCATGTTTGGAAAGACTAATTGCAAAGACGTCTATAACCACCCCACCCAAAAAGCTAAGCTAGATCATTACATTTTCAAACTGCATGAAATTTGTTGCACAATGTTCAGCATCGTGACGTACATCAAAAGTGACAACTGTCAGACATTTTCAGTGGTGGATAAACTCGTCAGGCGTCCCTAGTTGCCCACTCAACCCCACTAGCCCATTTACTAACCACACACAACATGCTTCAAGATGTTTATCAAATGTACATGTATCCAATTTGGGGTCCTTTTCATATTGCATCCTAGTCACGCCCTCTCCTTCAATCTGTACCTTACATCTAACCATTGGCTGGCCAGTTAAGCCCACAATGACGTCGGTGAAAATTTAATTTGACTTGGGTGAAAATTGTAAAAAAAAAAAAAAAAATATTAAAATTGACTTGGGTGAAAATTAGAAAAAAAAAACCAAATTATACTACAAATTAGTTTGAATTTCGAGAAAATCGGGCCACAGCTGCCGGACAAAATGGCCGCCCCTCGTACGCAAATGATAATAACAACTGGTATATCAAAGTTGATAAAACGTGAAATATATGTTTATTGCCCAAAGATCTTAGTTCCTATCGGATCGTACTAAAAATTACAATTTTAGCCTGTGGTCTCTGTTGAGGTCACAATTTTTATCCGATTTAACAAAAACGTATGGATATTTCACACTTTTGGTTCCTTTTGATAATCGCTCATATCCCAACGTAACTTCCTGGATTATGGCCACTGAATGTTCGAAAAATTGCATTTTTTGCTCGCAGATTCTCTAGATGTCACAACTTTTTTTTCCGATTTTAAAAACCGTTTAATTACATCACCATTCCACCATAATGAAAGTTGAATTCTATTTTCGGGAAAATTGAAATGAAACAGCCGACTTTTATCTGATTTTGGTGAAACTTAAAACATATCTTTTTATCCCAAAGATCTCAGTCCCTTTTGATATTTGCGCATTTCAGATTATAACTTTCTTGGTAATTTCCCGCGATTTTACAAAGAAATCACGTTTGTGTTTAGCTTGTTCTCTATCCATCTCTTGCAAAATGTAGGCGTGTCCTGTATAGCAGCCGCTGTTTTTTTAATTTTAACCAAATTAATGTTAATATAATTTTATATATATATATATATATAATTTTCACCCTTGTCAATTTTAATTTCCGCCAAAGTCATTAGTAATATATTTTTTTTGTTATTTTCACAGAAGTTAATTTGAATATAATTTGTCTTTAATAATTTTCACCGAAGTCAATTTTGATTTCCAAATTAAATTACAAATGACTTGGTGGAAATGAAAGTTGACAATGGTGATAATTATAAAATACAAATTATAATCAAATTGACTGGGATGGGAATTATAAAAAAACAAATTATATTACAACTGACTTGGATGAAATTATAAATAAAACAAACTATATTACAAAGTACGTGGGTGAAAATTAAAATTGACGTGGATGAAAATTATAAAGAAACAAATTATATTAAAATTGACTTGTGTGAAAATAATTTTAAAAAATATATTACAAATAGCTTGGTTGGGAATTAAAATTGACTTGGGTGAAAATTATAAAAAAAAAACCCAACAAATTATACCGAAATTGACTTGGGTGAATATTAGAATTTGATGTTTTCGAAATTCCCTAATAATTTTCTCGAGAATCTGCGATCCTGTTTTAGCGATCTCGAAAATTCAAGTTAATGTTCTCGGGATCTTGCGATCCTGTGTAAATTTCCTCGAGATCTCGGGTACTTTTATGCATACGCAGTTGTAACGTATTCTCAGCGCCCCATAAGCTGTTATTTTGGGGTTTACCCCCCCCCCCCCGACGCACACACTACAGTTATTAAAGGATAGAGGGGGGGGGGGAATTATGAAAAAAAGAAATTATATAAAAAATGACCTGGGTGGAAGTTATAAGAAAACAAATTATATTAAAATTGACTTGGATGAATAATAAAAATAAAATAAAATATTTTATTTCATGTCCCCCATGTTCACATCCAGCGATATGTTTAATACAACCCGAATTCGATATGCGATTATATATTACATAACATATCTGTTGATTATACATTACATGACATATCTGTTGATTTTACATTACATATCATATCTGTTGATTATACATTACATTACATATCATATCTGTTGATTATACATTACATATCATATATTTTGATTATACATTACATATCATATCTGTTGATTATACATTACATATCATATATTTTGATTATACATTACATAACATATCTGTTGATTATACATTACATAACATATCTGTTGATTTTTAGACTATTTAAGTTACATTTATTGAATTATATACAGATTGTGGTCAAATTGTGTATACTCGTTCTTAATTTTAATCCTGTATTTTTAGACTTGACTGTATCGACAGAGACATCATTTTAGTCTTGTCATATCAGTGTAACACAGGCTTAGAAAAGTAACAACCGCCGTTATAAAATGAAAACTAATGCGACAAAGACAATACAATGAGTTATTTTACTCAGTAAAGACCGCCGAGGGCAGAATCAAACAAGCAGAACACCATTTCCACCTTCCTTTATATATCTATAGATGTATCACCACCTAAGTTTCCCATTCAGATGAAGAGAGGCCCTAGATTATCCCGCTTGTGAGGCCCCTTCCAACCCCCCGCCGTCGTGACTACGTGAAGATGTAAACGTGTTTTAGACAGAATAAACTTGAGCGAATCCGAGGATAATGACATATGTTGAAATTTCATCATTAAGAAATGTTAAAGGAGCATAGCAGTGTCAAAATATTATATCACGTCTTGTCCGAGGTACCTGTAGATCGTGGGTCCCTTTTAGTAAGATGCACGCTTTGTGTCTTACAGTCAATGCATGTCATGACGTACGCTTTAGACAAAGTTTATTTTATAAAACCATACTCGTTTCTATTGAGTTGTTTTACAGAAGTAACCCGTGACAACAACATATTGAGACAACTAGATAACAGAATAGGACGATTCAATGTTTAATAACACAAAGATAATTTTAATTTTATTGTCAACCCTTTCACAACACATGAATGAAATATCCCGCATGAGGTGTTAATCTGTTTTCAGTTTCAATTCTAATTCAATAAAACATTTCTACATGTCTTGGCTTTATTCATTATTTACAATTTATTACGTTATTCGTATATTTTAAATAATACCATGCAAGAGATCAAATCATTTCGATATTCAACGTTACACGTAGACCTAAATGTATTTTTGAAACATGTACAGACATGTAAGCTGGTAGGTGAACTTCGGATTTACCTGAGCTGGGAAAAAGTCCGAAAACAAATGATTCTTGCTTTATATCAAAATCTACGGAAGGGTATAGGGGTCATGCAAAATTTTATAGAATGTCTCGAGATCCTGTGAAACTTTCTCGAAATCCCGTGATCACCTGGTAATTTTCTCAAGATCTCACTGGTAATTGTCTCGCAATCCCCTGATAATTGTCCTGAGATACTGACATCTTGTGTAAATTCTCTCGAGAATTCGAGTTAATGTTCACGAGATATTGACATCCTGTGTAACTTTTCTCGAGGTCGCGAGTTAATATGAAACCTTATATGATAGTGTCTCCATGTGTGATGCAGCCATTGGCCCAATACTTTGCAACAAATTTGATAAAAAAAAAATATCCTAACATAATAAACGGATAATTTGAAATACGATTAAAATCGATAGGGTTCATTGTCTTATGGTCTCAATACTTCACACAAAATATAACACTAATGATTCAAAAGAAATTTGAACGATAGCCACGCAAAGGGTGATTACGTGCTTATCATATTTCTAGGAAAGAAAACCTTATATTGCTTAACATTAACAGGGGTGATCGAAAATCCGTTAAAAACAAGGTTTTCAATGAATGGAGAGTATAACTCCTGAACGGAAGATAGCTAACCATTGAAAATCAATAAAGTTCATGGTCCCAAAGCTTCACATAAAATTGTAAAAGTGATGCCTCAATGACGTGAACAAACAGGCGTGTGTGTCGGGGGGGGGGGGGTATATTAGGGAAAAGAAGGTCACAGAATGCTGAATATCGATAGGGTTCGTCCTCTTCTCGCAAATTTTTGACAAAGAGTGAACAGGAGTTTTCGGAGTACTGAAAATCGAAAGATCTTAGAGCCTTACACCACATTTGAAAAACAAAATCAGTGAAAACCTATAACCTTTATTGCCTTAACGAGGTTTTTTCGTAAAAGAGTGATAACTCCAGAACGACATGGTGTGCTAGACGCGACAGGGGCCGTTCTCTGATAACTTCAATACTTTACACTAAATTTGAAACAAATCCTTTAATAACTGTAGTGTGTATGTCGGGGGGGGGGGGGTAAACTCCGAAATGACAGGTTATGGGTCGCTCAGAATACGTTACAACTGCGCATGCATAAAAGTACCCGAGATTTCGAGAAACTTTACACAGGATGGCAAGATCCAGAGAATATTAACTTGAATTTTCGAGATTGTTAACACAGGATGGTAGATCATCGAGAAAATTATTAGGGGATTTCGAGAACATTAAATTGAGATGTCGAGAAAGTATCACAGGATCGCAGGATCTCGCGGTCTTCTATAAAATTGTGCATGACCCCTATATGCTTCCGTAACAAATGACTTGGGTGGAAATGAACGTTGACAAGGGTGAAAATTATAAAACACAAATTATAATTAATTTCACTCGGATGGGAATTATAAATAAAACTAACTATATTACAAAGAAATTGGATGAAAATTAAAATTTACTTGGGTGAAAATTATAAAGAAACAAATTATATAAAAATTGACTTGGTTGAAAATAATTTTAAAAATATATTACCTAAGAAACATAAAACAAAAAGTTGCTGTCTGAGGCACACCAAAACAGGGCCCTGTTTCACAAAAACTTAAATCTCCTTAAAATCGTCTTAAACTAAATTTCATCCTAACTTAAGATAGACGAGTTTCACGAAACGATTTTAAAGCCCCAATAACACTCTTGTTGTAATTGAATAATATGTCCCAATCTTTATTCTGGCCAACAAATTGTATTATTTTACAATATTCAAATCAATTGATGATACAAATTTCATCTTAACACACCTAATTTAAAGAATTGGAAAAATTCAACTACATGATTTGAAAAGGTTAACGTAAACCTTTTCAAGTGTGACTTGGATTTTAAAATATTTTCGAACCCTCTGAACAAGTAAAATATGATGTAATGGATAATTTACACAACAGGTAGGACAAATAAACATCTAGTACTTAGAATAAGACTATTATTTATTTTCTAGAGCTGCCAAGCCAGCAAGAGTGTTATTGTCCCTTTAAGCATTTTAGTTAAAATCCACTAAAATAATATTTTAATTCAAATCTAATCTTAACTTAAAATAGTGGTGTTTCACAAACCCATTTTAAGGACAATTTTAACTAAAATCAATTTTAACTTAGGATAGCTGTCACCCTGTCCTATCTTAAGATCAAGACATTAACAGACATTGATTAAAACTATATTGTTACATATATTGCGATAGATATAATTGGAATAATGATAATATTGTGAACGGCCCGGGTCACATAATTTTAATATTCCAACCATCATTCACAAAAACAATTCTCATTCAAATTCTTTTCACCCGTTTATCTTATTAAGCATTTGGATGGTGCTCCATTTTAGAACTCAAAAAACCTCAAAACAAAACAAAAAATAACAGCAAAATGTGCGTGTACAATGGTTTAAAATGGCCCATTTCTTGGTTTTAGAAGGCCTAAATGCCTATAATACTAGGCAAACCATATGTAGTATTTACGTGTACTTTGGGTGGTTATGATGAAATGTAAATACTAAAGAGATAAATCAATAATCTCAAATGTGTTTATTGAAAAATGTTATAGGCCTATATGAAATTAAATTTTAATATAAATTTATTATGATTTCTTAATGAAGTCTTACGTTAATAAAACAACAAAAATAATTGGCATTTTAGGAGCCAAAGCTATTTTATCTTGGGGAAAATATCGTTTAATTAAGTAAGCATCATTTTCAAAGTATCATTGAAAGTAAAAGGGGGGGGGGGTCTATGAGAATGACATAACAATTCTAGGCATCGGAACATTGGCTATTTGGTGTATTAATTTCAAAGTTGATAAATATTTTTAAAATGCGACCTAGATTAGCCGTTTGAGTCAGAAATATAATAATATGTTTGTGACAATTCTCCATAAAACTACAAATGCATTGGATTTAGTTTATAGATACACATTATTTCCATTGAAGCCTGCGAGTAAATCAAATTCCCATGTCACGAATCCAATGCCAAGTTCAAGGCCAACTCACCGATACATTTGGAATCACATATTACGCAGTACAGTCATTTATTTCACCTCTCTCCGAATGTCTGACCGTGTGCAAACCTTGCGTCAACGTATAAAACCCTCCCCATTGATATTGCAACCGTTATTTCAACCTGCCAACAGTTTTCAGTTTCGAAGCGTATTTGCTTTCACTGTAAGTACCCGCAGTGGAAATGTGGACTGCGCGGGCGCAAGCGATTTTAACCAAAATCTATTAAAATCGCATTTTAAGTTACAATCAATCTTCGTGAAACGCATAAAATTTTAAATTTCATTTTGATTTTAGTTAAAATCTATTTTAGAGATTTAGGTTAAGTTTTTGTGAAACAGGGTCAATACAAATCATATTATGTTATAGTTATTCATATTCTACACCTTTCTTCTCTGTCATATTCATCTATAGGCTATAGCTTCTATTTATATCACTATGATTCATTACTCTACTTTCAGTTTAATACGTCCTGTCTATTATAATATTCAATAGAAAAAATTGATACTATAATATTTGTGTATAAAATATTTGTTATCACAAACCAGCTTAGTTCTGACTTGGTCACTCCCTTATATAACACGGACTGATTACTTGTGCATAATATCTAAAGTGTGGTAATTCTATAAATCTGTTTATCGTGTCAACTGTTTAAAAGGTTATTTATTACACCGATCAGGTAAGTTATAATTAATTATTATGTAATATTTTTTATCTTATATCAACTCTACTATAATCAGAACAACCATAGATCGCACGCGCTACTACGTGAATTTTCCAGTGAAAAACGTTCATTCATCTAAAACCCGGTGATTATAATAGTTTCGAAACAAGGCATAAACAAGATAGCAGTTATGTTTTTAATTCGGAATATCATATAAAATCAATACAGATTAATTACCGCTGAAACAGGGGCGGGGTGAGATATACAGGTTGAGAGACTATGATTCAAGATGGCTGATCAAGGAAGTAATCTAAAATCAACCAATATAAAATCAACTAAATATCAAGGCCACCCACCTTACATCTCGTGACCGTGACGAAATCTACAGGTGGCCTTAATATTTAGATCGAACCATACAGACTTCTTTGAGTAACTAGAAATCATTAATAGTAAGCTAAGGGGGGGGGGGGGGCTGGACTACACACACAGACCCGAAAGGAAAAAGACAAACAACACAAACTTTGTAAGCGAAACACAGGAGATATCAAACCAAGTGATAGAGAAAAACGTTTCAAATTGGACAAATTTACCGTTAGATGTGACGGATTTCGTCAAGCCTTGTAAAAGAAATACAAAATTGTTAAAATCGTGACAGACATGTCCACCTTAAAAATAAAATGGGGTTTAGCGTCCTAGTTGTTTTGCATATTACACACAGTGCTACGAGGAACAGTGTGCCCTGACAGTGGCGCTACTGCCTACTCTTATTTCGAAATATAACACTGTCACTGATTCTTATACGTATACGCCACCGTGTACACGTGACCTCCATATTTCGTTCCATCTAAATAACTTGACGCTGTTCTTGTCAGGCCTTACGTCCTGCACCACTCACGTAGGAAACTCGACTGGAAACCCCCGGAAACTGGGATGTTGTCCAATCACGACTCTCATTGGACACTGACGTTTAATGACGGTAACGTTCTTTATGCTGCTTTGATTGTCAAGTCACTCCAGTGAACATACATAGGAAGGCGAACATTGTATTTAACTTTTATTCATTTGATATATGCGCATAAACATTGTAACTGTTTAACATGCGCTTAGCAACTAGGTCATTCAAAGCTATTCTCACGACCTGGAATAACCTCAAGTATTATAAACAGACAAATAAACAGAAACTTGTATTTATTAACTTTTGTGCTTTTGTCACAATACACAGCGTTATTAAGATTCACGAAATCTCCGGGAATCATAAATCGCATGCCACAATCTGCAATAAATGGTTTCGGCGTAGGAGTATTTAGAGTTCCGCGGAAAACGTAGTACGCAATGAACCGGGCAAGTTTTAGCAGGAGACCGATCTTACTCTTTGTTTCATATAAATAAGGGAGATAATTTATTCCTTGTTTAGACAACAGACCTTATGAACTGAACACGCCCATAATAATGAATACGTTGACAAATAAAAACCCGGTCCGACAAACGGAACGAAAAACATAGAGAATCTGTGATTAATTACACAGTAAATTATTTTAATCATGTACATATACAGCTAATAGATTACACAGTATTTCATTTTCAATATTTCCAAAATTGATCACTAATTGGACGGTGTAATATTTTATACTGAACTTGAAGATAATTAATTTGACACACCTTTCATTTTATATTTTAATATATACAAAATGCTAATTAAGTACACAGAATATTAGTGTTTAAATCTATACAAACAATAAAAGTATTTGCCTCAACATACTCAAGATTGAAAAGTAGTAGGACAGTGTATCTGCTTCAACATAAAAAAAACAAAATAAATGAATAATTTATTACAACGTGTTTCATTAAAATATGTACAGAAAAGTCACAGAATATTTTATTATACACGGGTCTTTCCAATTACAGAGAAGAAGAAAGTATTTATTAAATTGTCACACGATGTTTAAAACTTACTTAAAAAGAACACCGCCCGACCATGATGGCATATGGGACACTGAATATTTCTATAATACAGATTAATATTAGATAAAATATTATGTTATAAAATAATATCACATATCTTTTAAAAAACAGGGATCGCCTTTCAAACATGTCGAAAATAAAATTGCATATCATACTAGGGTTGTTATCACTAGACAAACTACAAATAACTTTCTCTTTAACAGAAATTTTATACAAATTTGCGTCTTTCTTATGCATTTCTCTAAAAGGTCCATAACGAAGGTCGGAATACATTTCTCATTCTATTAATAAATGGGATTCTGTCTCAATTTCTGAGCAGAAGGGGTAGAGAGAGAGAAATGGGGTTTAACGTCCACTCAACACAAACTACATCATTTCGGGACTAACACATGGTTCGATGTTATTTCAATAATTCGCTTGCACGTAGGGATCTTTAGCAGTGGGAGGGAACCGGAGAACCCGGAGAAAACCTACAAGGTTGGACATGCGACCTTACTTCTTGTCACGTACAACCGAGGATTCAACACCACGCCAGTTGACTCAATGACAGACGTTATGATACAGCGCGCACATGATAACCACCCGGCCATTCAACCCCCTAGCAGAAGGGACATAATCGAAAAATGAATGGGGTTGGGGGATGACTGTATCTCCGTTTTTCGATCATTAGATCAGCGCTACCGCTGCGTAATAATGACGTGGCCTTACGTACATGGTGTAGGTCCAACAGGCCATGACTAATTAATTAACAAAAGGGGTTTGAAGTATAGTCTATAACAAGTTTGTGACACATGATTTAAACAGTACTTAGAGAAAAAAAAGATTACATGTACAAACTACATATAATATGGATTCTTATATTAAACCATTTCCAGAATTTTAATACATATATAATATAATAAATATATGATAAGTAATAAGCGCATTGTTGGATTAAATAAATACATTTTGATAGTATAAATATATAATAAATATATAATAAGTAATATGTATTAAGTACATATATTAAAATGAGTAAATAAATAAATATTTATAGTAAAAATATTAATAAACGGTTTGATAAACATGACAATTTACATTCCAACAAAATTCATAGTTGAGTTATTCAATGGGTGTGTTGGCTCCAGTGATTAATAATTTCTTCTCTTCTACGATTCTCTCATCAAGACGGCGGTACTTTCATCTTTTGGGATCAAGTCTGCCCCCAGATTCTAGTTGTGTGATGGTTAGTTCAATATCTTCCTGTTCGGTCTTAATCAAGTCTAGGAACTTGTATATATTTGGATGGCCTGGGCCAACCTTCCAAATGATTTTTCTTGGCGTCACAGTGGCGAAATTGTTCCAGATTCCTCTGTAACAATCGATCCATTGCTCTGTAACATAGTCAGCATATTTCCAATTAATTATCACATGAAAACAGCTCACAATTTAAATTTATAAGTCACCAATTCGCCCTTCTACTGATAGTGGTGTAACATTAATTAGGGTGAGAAGTTTACAGTTACTGATACTAACTAATGAGAACAGACTATAGTCCTACACCCACTGTCCAGTAACCTACTAACCCTTTATCACAACAATCAGATGTGGGATAGTGAGGTTAAACCAAATATATACAGAAACGATAAGTGATGAAATAGTTTTACTTTTTAGATACACACAGAATAGATAATAATGACACATAATAATTTTCATTTAAAAATACAGAAAATATAATTAATTACACACTGTATTGATTTAAACATACAGAAAGTAAATTAATTACTCATTATATTATATACAAGGACTTTTAAACATGTTTCTATTATGACAAAGGGAGAAGAAGGCCCACCCTCTCTTCTCACGACAGCGGTTTTACAAGTGTGATTTAAATTTACTTTTTAATATACAAGGACTTTTTATTTTGTGTGTTAACCAATTGTAAGCTTATGTTTTTACCATCCTTCAACCATAAAATGTAAATAATTTAATTTAATCAACCTGTCCATAATATCATATTAAATGTATTGGACGTTAAATCTGTAAAAAAAACAACATCAACATTATTTTTATCATTATTTATTAGGCCGGTAGGAAAACATCGGATTTACCTGCGCTGGGGAAAAATTCGACACAAATGATTCTTCCCAGCTAGCAGTCTTACGTTGGGCCAATGTCGGCAATGGTTGGCCAGCGATGGTGTCGCACGGCCAACGTCGGGCCAACGTCATATGGCCAACGTATTCCCATTCATTATTTGGCCAACATTGGACCAACATTGGGCCAACATTGTTCATACTCTGTGTAAATTTTCACGTTAATTATCACTTTAATGCGGCAGTGGCTAAACATCACACTCGTCCTTGCTGCTTCTATTATAATCAAAAGTAGAACGCGTTGCTCCATTTCCTGAACTTTGAATTGGAAAAAGCAACTACAGGGACTTTGTTTGCTGTCTTTTGGGGCCAAATTCCAGAACCAGAAGTGCAATAGGTCTGAAACTTGTGGCCTTGGCCTAGAACGGCCCACAAACTGAGCCATATAGTTCATTGCCCCCAACCTCGGTCCAGTGTGGCTCCAGTGCACCCATTGGTCCTATTTCAATCATTATTTTTTTTCTTTTTTTTCCGATCTTCCGCGGAACTAGTTCTTGTGGCTATCGTCATTAAATCGACCCTTGTGCGTCACGTGGTAACTTGAAACCTTCTACGGAGACTGGAAGTGGGTCAAAATGGTGCATAATGGTCATTTTACCTTGACCTTGACCTCTGATTGTCAAACCAAGGTCACCACGAGACTCCCAGGGGTCAATTTAGTTTAAGTGGCCGCGACCTCAAGGCCATCGTGTCCTATTCGGGATGGGCGAGTTATCTGCCCTTAGACCACATCGCTTCACTGCTCAGCTGTTTGACTTTGTAGGGAAATTTGCCCCAAAAATATCTTCCGATCGCGCCAGGATTTGGTGACACGATAGACTGACCCCAAATTTGTTCTTCATTTTTTAAAATCGTCAACCAAAAGTCGTGACCTTGACCTGCTAGGGCCCCCAGAAGTATTTTGGTTTTTGCCGCCTAGGGACCCAACAGATAAAGTCAGTATCATGGAACCTTGACCATTCACAATGTCTTCTCGGCCCACGTGACCCTGTAGGTTAAGGTCATCTGACAGGGTCAAGGTCACCAAAATATCTACTGAGTCGGGTGCCCCCGGTCTCTTGGTGGGGCCCCTGGTCTGCGTGGCAAATCAAAGGTCATGACCTTGGATGGGCATTTCACTTTCCTTTCGAATGGGACCTGGACCTTTGACCTGACCCTTGACCTTGGGATCAAAATAGTCCCAAAACTTCATGTACTACCCAGACTTTCGCCATGAAATTGCCTGACACTCCCTGCTCCCGGCGGCAATTAAGAATTTAGGTAAAAAGTCACATTCTAAATCCCTAGAGCGTGTGAAAGCAGAACTTTCAAAATATTATTTGGAAGAAAATATTGGCTTTCTTGTCAGTAAAATAAAGGATCCGAGTTCGATGACTTTTAAGTATAATAAAACATTTTCACTTTCTTGTCATTGAACACGTTGAATTTGTATTGCATTGGTTGTGGGTTGAAACCCTTTGTCGGGTCCCACTCGGCGGTGTGCGACATCGATCATTTATTTGTTTTATAATTTTTTCGGGAATCATAATTTCGGTTAATGCATTAAAGTTATTGGTGTAATAAATAGGCGATACCGGCCTACTTTCATGTTGCTGTAGACACGGGTTGGGCAAGCAAGAAAAGGCGTAAATATTAGACAAAATGTGTAATTAACTGTAAGCAAGATGCCTCTCCCGAACCTAAATGTCACGGCTTATACATTTGTCGTTTTTCAATTGAAATAATAACACAAAGCACAGAAAATGGTGATTAATGTATATTGCGTTGCTGTGCATAATACGGGCCTAAAAAGGGAATTGCAATGCGCTTATCTATAGAATTCGACGTATGATCTCGGATACAGTTGTAATGGTTAACCACGAAGATCGAGATTTAATAACACAATACAAACTGCAATACATTTTAATTAAGGCTTATTGTAAGACTGACAAATATCCCGGTTAATTCTTCAGTACGTATTCTGGTAACACTAGCGTTTTATTTTGCTGCGGAAAAAGATCACGTGACTATTATGTTGCCGCGAAAGATGCTTTTGGGACACCAAATTGGTTTTTTGGGTTCGTGCCGAAGGTAAGTTCAATTATTTTAACCCTCAACTGTGTATGTGGGAAAGGATATAAAAATCGTCAATTGCATCTTCTAAGGCTATAAAACAACAAAAAGACCAACTATTTGAACTATTTTTATATGTATGTAAAACACGCACATCTATATATACATCACATAGTAACACAGACTAATTATTAAGCTGAATATGAAAGCACCTCGAATTTGATTAAGGTCTATACAACTAATTAGGCTAACCGAGAACTTGTGTAGGCATGGACTTCGTTATATTATTTAAGTGTGAAACTTGGCCATTATTTAGCTAATTACAGGTCTAAGTGAATCCCAGCAATCACAAAATATCAAAAAAAACAACGTTTTTTTGGTTTGTTTGTTTGTTTGGTTGGGTTTTTTTTTATTGTTTCTAAAAGGTTATGTAAAAAAAAATTATTAAACGTTTTTTAAATATTTTAAGTGCAAGGTTTTCAGAAGGTTTCGATAGATATTGATAAAATGTTCAATATATATGTTTAAATAACGTTCATAATTGATGTTTCCGTACAATTTTTTTTAATGTTTCCAATGAAACGTAATGCCGTAAATATGATTTTTTTTTTGAACGTTTATGAACCGTTTATAAAGAACACGCAATAAATAGGTAAAAATTACCCAAGAGTACGCCATTTGAAAAAAAAACAAACAAATTTTAAAAATATTTATTAAACGTTTAATACAGCTTTATAACTTAATTGCAAAATATCTATATTTAGTGCGTATAAAAAAAACTAATAAGGGTCAAGATTAATTATCTTACACATATTTCATTTTAAAACACACCCAATATGTTGACAGTTGACCCAACCAAATTTAAACATCTTTCCGCCAAAAAGGAATCACAGCCAAACCTGATGGCTGCTTTTTTAGAGTTGTGTTCAACTATGGAGTTTTATAGGATGCTACAGGGTTAAAATTGAAAATTTAGGTATGTAACGATTAATTAATATTTTGTGTCCATTTAGAAATAATTAGATAAAGGAATTAATTGTTTGTAGATTATTTTCTACTGGTGTCATTTCCACGTAGCCAAAAGTCTATTGTCATTTCATTATGGAACCCTCCTTAGTCCTTGCAAAGTAAATTGAGTATTTTAAGTATGTTTTATTACCTCTTAAATGAATGATATAATAAATGCATTTGTCTTGCATCTACATGTATATATGTTTTATTTTAGTTGCATTTTAATCATTTAGAATGTGGTTAATTGCTACGAGCCATTTTAATGTCTGAAACTGGAAGAGGCCATTTCAATAATTGTAGTATTGTATAATGGACTGTTCCATTATCTATTATCTTTAAATTCCTAGGGTTTCCAATTTCATTTATATTGTTTTGATAAGTTCATATCTCCTGCCCTGTAGTGGGTGCTAATAATAATGTAATGTATACAAAACTTCCAGCTGGAATTAAAAAACCTTAATTTTCCGTGAGATATTACAAATGACGAGTGGTATATGAACTATTTATATTTATATGGTCATTAGTGAATGAAAACATTGTTTTGGCGACATCCTGGTTTTGTAGGTCGAATATCGGTTTGTTTTAACCGTTTCACCAGTGTAATCAAGTCGCGATAGAAAATCAAGTGTACGATCTTTATAAAAAAGAACGGTTGACAGGCAACAAAACATGCCTACATATTGAAATGAAATGGGGTTAAACGTCCTACTCTTTTTGCACCTAACCTGGGCTAATGGAAGACGGGCATACGCCATACACAGTGTGCTATGAGGGAAATTTTGCCCGGGCAGCGGCGCTACGGCCTATTCTTATATCGAATTCCAATTGCCAAGGGATCTTTTACGTGCACTCCAATGTGTACAGGGGACCTCGGTTTTTTGTCCCATCCGAACGACTAGACAGCTGTCCTTGTCAGGCCCTCCTTCTGCATCACTGACAAGAGGAAATCACGCCGGAAAATCAAGATGAACTTTCTCGGCCAATGCAGGGATCAAACACCTGACCTCCAGGCTAGCGAACCAGCGCCTTATCAACTTAGCCACCATGACACCCCCCCCCCCCTACATATTGAAAATTAAATCTTGTACCTTGTCGGACAAGAGGATATTAATACCAGGCTAGTGCCCGACAGTAGACTACTAGCCCTGGGCTCGTGGATTCAAATTTTTGTTTACGTCCCTGACTGTTAACCCCACAACCAATTGTAGGCCTCTTTTTAGTCATAATTGTAGGTTGATACTGGTGGGTTTTAGATTTAATTCAAGTCATGGGTAATTTGTTTAGTAAATGTACAACTTCAATATTCATCAGCATATACCTGCATAATTGAACTGACCGTGATTGTAAATATTACAGTGATTGAAATATAATAATATACTAGACGTCTTTCATTTATTTCCTGTTATAGGTTATCCATCTGAAAAGCATTGGTGGTTCCAGCGTAGATGACATGGTCAAAAGATCCATGTCCTCTGTTTTTTTCCAATGCGCTGGCCACAAAATATAACTGGAAGGGAAGGGGTCTAAATTTCCCTTCTCAGGCTTAATCTTGTCAAAGGCTGTAATTGGTAAGTAGATATCTAAGTTTTTATATATCTATGGAGTTTTCAATGGCAATAGCTATTGTTATGTTTGTTTTTGTGCATATTTAAGCTAACAACATTAGAAATATTACTTGTAGTGAGACTAAAATATTATTTTCATTTTACGTCATTGATAGACCTGGTTTGACATCATGCACTTATCTCATAATAAAGTTTTAGCATTTGATAAATTTTCATGTCTGTAGCACTAAAGGAAATGATTCCTGAAATTTATGAACAATCACGAACTGCATGTATAGTACTGTAAAATATTGTATTGTTTCTAATCATTGCAATCTTCCAGGACAACTGTGCTGTCTCCCCTTATCATCACACTTCATACTAAAGTTATATGTCTAGACTGATTTTAAATATGAAACGGGTCAATTAAACGTAAATTAAAGAATAAACTTCACTTTTACTTCATTTATACAGTTATGAAAAACACTGACACTACTGGCAAATGATACATGAATCACTATCATTTACCAAAGTGTCAGTGTTTTTCAGAACTGCATAAATGAAGTAAAAGTGGCGTTAATTCCTTACATGATAAAAGTATATGATGACCGTAGGATGCATTATGTGAGAGCAAAATATGCCTAATTACAGATTTTTATTTTGCTTCAAATGTTTTATAGATTGTTAATTAGACATTTATTTACACGAAAAGCCTATAATGAACTCTCTAGATCAACAGATGGCGCAGATGTAAATGGATTAAATACAATCGCCATTTAAAGATTTCATTTAAAAATGGAGAAGCAAGACTGACCCTTGATTAACAAGAAAAATTGCTTAGATAATAAGCATATCTATCAAAACTCCAAACAGTGATCAAACCTCTAGCCCAGCGTCTTACTCGCTAACCCAGTTTGGGTCTAATGAAATGGTATAGGAGCCTTAATTTCATATATTATTTAAATGCTAAAATAAATCATTGTTGATATTATTACACATAAGTTTGTGGTAGTAATTATATTAATCTAAATCATTATCTATTTGTAGCTACTGATTTTGAAGATCTGCTTTTCTCTGAAGAAAATTAAATTTATATTATGGAAGATTAGAAAATGGACTTAATATAATAGTTAAAAAGTGTAAAGCGTGTCGTCAACAGTACAGACTGCAATTATTAACTGATCCTCCTGAAAGTTTACATATTTACTCAGTTATACCCTAAGGATCACTCCTGTTGTTTGTGGTGCATGCCTGACCCCCAGCCAGGAGCAGAGCTAAGTCCATTTTTTTCTATTTGTGTATCGTTTAAAGGACACAGCAGTAGCGATGCTCTAGTTGCATATAATCATCAGTGGGCGTTGAACAGCAGTTAAGATTCAAATTGATTGAAAATCACACACATATGATGGCATTGAGGGTTGATTGTAGTCATTTGATGTTAATACATTTAAATATCTAATTAATATTTATGTAACATTTCACGTAAAGAGAGACCTGCAAATTGCCAGATATAGCTCTTGCATAATGCATTTTTCATTTTAAAATAAACAGAGATATATTAATAATCTTTGGCGGTTTTTTTATTTATTCAAGGAGTGAAAATTTGTCTTTGAGAATCACATGTAAAGTATGAATGCACAATTCTTGAAGAAGCATGCCAAGTTTCATGTTATTGTACTTTAACTGTGTGAGGCGTTCGCTTTTTTTAAGAGCCCACCCAAAAGAACAATAAAACAAGTAATGTGCCTTGGGGAGGTTGATGGGGGGGGAGGATACCTAATCTACCATTATTTCATTTCATATCAAAATAATTCATATTGATTTTTGATGATATATTGTTCTTTATGCCAATTTGTTATTTTTCATTTTAAAAAGTAGCATTTGTGTGACATCAGTTGAAAGAATGGTAGATTTTGGTATATTTAGGTGGCTTTGAGGCCTTATTGTGCTGCCGTACATGCATAAGGAGGTCTAGGCTATTTTGAAAGGGGAGGGGGGCTGTAAGTAGGCCAACATTGGCCCAATGTTGGGCCAACAAATGTAAATATACTGGATGCAATGTTGGATCGATGTTGGCCCAATGTTGGTCCAATGTAAGTTTGGCCAACAATGGGCCAACATTGGGCCGATGGACAAAAAAACATTGGACCAACGTTGGACAATTACGTTGTGCCAACGTAACCGCATACAGTGGGCCAATGTTGGCCCAACGTCGGCCTGCTACCTGGGTTGCTTCTTAAGGAATGTCTATTTAAGTGCAACTTCAGGAAAAAGCCCTTATAAAAAAAAAGTTACAGGCGTTCTGGTATTCGTACCCGTTCGGCTTGCTGTGTGGAAATTTTTCTAATTTTTCGTCATTTTTGTAGGTATGCTGAAATAATATTTGTGCATCACAAATGCTTTTCCGCTATTAGATCATCGACGAAATCAGTAAATTCCCATGTTTGGAAAGACTAATTGCAAAGACGTCTATAACCGCCCCACCAAAAAAGCTAAGCTAGATCATTACATTTTCAAACTGCATGAAATTTGTTGCACAATGTTCAGCATCGTGACGTACATCAAAAGCGACAACTGTCAGCCATTTTCAGTGGTGGATAAACTCGTCAGGCGTCCCTAGTTGCCCCACTAGCCCATTTACTAACCACACACAACATGCTTCAAAATGTTTAGCAAATGTACATGTATCCAATTTGGGTGCCTTTTCATGTTGCATCATAGTCACGCCCTCTCCTTCAGTCTGTACGTTACATCCCGCCATCGGATGGCCAGTTATTAAGCCCACATTGACTCTTCTATTGCTTGTCTCGAGACTGAGTTGCCGCGGTGGATCAGGGCACGTAAAAGAGCCCTTGGCAGCTGGAATTTGAAATTAGGGTAGACCGTAATGTCACCTTTGCTCATAGTACCCAGCATAGCGCATGCCTCTCTTCATTAGTACAGTCGGTACATAACATTACGACGTAAAACCACATTTCGTTTCATTTCCATATTGAGATTGGCGGTCCGTCTGCTCTACGACTAATTCCAAGTGTCAGTTGATCAAAAGGCAACAACAAACAATGATATTACTCCTTAAAGATAGTATGGCAAATTTGGTATATATAGAAAGTATAGAAACACAATCTTAGTGGAAAAATGCTGGATTAACCGAAAACCCCTTTTGGGCAAGCACTGTGCAAAATATCATGGTATCACTAACTGACAACCTGACTGCTGTCTTCAAGCTTATTGTGTCTTAGCTTGACTGAGGGAGCGGTTGTTATTTTTTGACCAAATAGTTGTAAGTTTTGGGAACATTGAGGGTGTCAACGTACAGACTCTGAAGTTGACAGGAAATAATTAAGAATATACTTTGTCCTCAATATTTACGGTAAATGGACAGTAAGTAATGAAAAAACATTATGAAAAATGGACCCTCCCTCAAAGAAGCAAGATGACAGACATGGCGTCTAACATCAGGTTATTTATAGCTTGAGGAATCTCCCAGCGTATACAAAGGTTTGATAGGGATTTGACACAAATGTTTTGATAGATTAATTAGTTTGAACATTACATATATCATCAAATCACGCAATTTGCACACGGGAAAGTATCGTTTTTAGATAATGCCCATGGACCGCATTACGTCTTGAACTTTGATAACTTTATGAATTATAGGCTAATAGCTTGTGAATCATAAAAATACGTCTACCAACATTTTGTAAATTAATCCCTGCACATAGCCCAATTTCAATATTTGCATGTTGACTTAACATGTATATACTAAGATTCTAGATAAATTAACAATTACTAGCATGATACTCTTTGAATGGCATTTAGTAATTTGGAATATAATCAAATAACTCAGTTGTTATGGAATAACAATTACTATGGTTTATTTCACTTGGACGTTTCAACAAGATTTAAAATTCACTAAAACAAAACATATGAGATTACAAATGACGTGGGTGGAAATTATAATTGACTTGGGTCAATATAAAAAAAAATAAGTATATTACAGATGAGGTGGGTGAAAATTGAAAAGAACAAATTATATTACAGATGACGTGGGTGAAAATTTAATTTGACTTTGGTGAAAATTATAAAAAAAAACAAAATATTAAAATTAACTTGGGTGAAAATTAGAAAAAAAACCAAATTATACTACAAATTAGTTTGAATTTCGTGAAAATCGGGCCACAGCTGCCGGACAAAATGACCGCCCCTCGTACGCAAATGATATTAACAACTGGTATATCAAAGTTGATAAAACGTGAAATATATGTTTATTACCCAAAGATCTTGGTTCCTATCGGATCGCACTAAAAATTACAATTTTAGCCTGTGGTCTCTGTTGAGGTCACCATTTTTATCCGATTTAACAAAAACGTGTGGATATATCACACTTTTGGTTCCTTTTTATAATCGCGCATATCCCAACGTAACTTCCTGGATTATGGCCACTGAATGTTCGACAAATTGCAGTTTTTGCTCGCAGATTCTCTAGATGTCACAACTTTTTTTTTCCGATTTTAAAAACCGTTTAATTACATCACCATTCCACCACAATGAAAGTTGAATTCGATTTTCGGGAAAATTGAAATGAAACAGATGATTTTAATCTGATTTTGATGAAACTTAAAACATATCTTTTTATCCCAAAGATCTCAGTCCCTTTTGATATTTGCGCATTTCAGATTATAACTTTCTTGGTAATTGCCCGCGATTGTACAAAGAAATCACGTTTGTTTTTAGCTTGTTCTCTGTCCATCTCTTGCAAAATGTGGGAGTGTCCTGTATAGCAGCCGCTGTTTTTTATTTAATTTTAACCAAATTAATGTTAATATAATTTTTTATATACATATATAATTTTCACCCTTGTCAATTTTAATTTCCACCAAAGTCATTAGTAATATATATATTTTTTTGTTATTTTCACAGAAGTTAATTTGAATATAATTTGTCTTAAATAATTTTCACCGAAGTCAATTTTGATTTCCAAATTAAATTACAAATGACTTGGTGGAAATGAAAATTGACAATGGTGATCATTATAAAATACAAATTATAATCAAATTGACTCGGAAGGGAATTATAAAAAAAAAATTATATTACAATTGACTTGGGTGAAAATTATAAATAAAACAAACTATATTACAAAGGACATGCTGGGTGAAAATTAAAATTAACGTGGGTGAAAATTATAAAGAAACAAATTATATTAAAATTGACTTGGGTGAAAATAATTTTAAAAAATATGTTACAAATAGCTTTGTTGGGAATTAAAATTGACTTGGGTGAAAAGTATAAAAAACAACAATTGTAGCAAAATAGAATTGGGTGAATATTAGAATTTAATGTTTTCGAAATCCCCTAATAATTTTCTCGAGAATTTGCGATCCTGTTTTAGCGATCTCGAAAATTCAAGTTAATGTTCTCGGGATCTTGCCATCCTGTGTAAATCTTCTCGAGATCTCGGGTACTTTTATGCATACGCAGTTGTAACGTATTCTCAGCGCCCCATAAGCTGTTATTTTGGAGTTTACCCCCCCCCCCGCCGCACACACTACAGTTATTAAAGGATAGGGGGAATTATGAAAAAAAGAAATTATATAAAAATTGACCTGGGTAGAAGTTATAAGAAAACAAATTATATTAAAATTGACTTGGGTGAATATTGAAAATAAAATAAATGATATTATATTTCATGTCCCCCATGTTCACATCCAGCGATATGTTTAATACAACCCGAATTCGATACGCAAATATACATTACATAACATATCTCTTGATAATACATTACATGACATATCTGTTGATTTTTAGACTATTTAAGTTACATTACAGATGACGTGGGTGAAAATTTAATTTGACTTGAGCGAAAATTATAAAAAAAACAAATTATTAAAATTGACTTGAGTGAAAATTAGAAAAAAAAAACAAATTATGCTACAAATTAGTTTGAATTTCGTGAAAATCGGGCCACAGCTGCCGGACAAAATGGCCGCCCCTCGTACGCAAATGATATTAACAACTGGTATATCAAAGTTGGTAAAACGTGAAATATATGTTTATTACCCAAAGATCTTGGTTCCTATAGGATCGCACTAAAAATTACAATTTTAGCCTGTGGTCTCTGTTGAGGTCACCATTTTTATCCGATTTAACAAAAACGTATGGATATATCACACTTTTGGTTCCTTTTTATAATCGCGCATATCCCAACGTAACTTCCTGGATTATGGCCACTGAATGTTCGACAAATTGCAGTTTTTGCTCGCAGATTCTCTAGATGTCACAACTTTTTTTTCCGATTTTAAAAACCGTTTAATTACATCACCATTCCACCATAATGAAAGTTGAATTCGATTTTCGGGAAAATTGAAATGAAACAGACGATTTTAATCTGATTTTGATGAAACTTAAAACATATCTTTTTATCCCAAAGATCTCAGTCCCTTTTGATATTTGCGCATTTCAGATTATAATTTTCTTGGTAATTGCCCGCGATTGTACAAAGAAATCACGTTTGTTTTTAGCTTGTTCTCTATCCATCTCTTGCAAAATGTGGGCGTGTCCTGTATAGCAGCCGCTGTTTTTTTTAATTTTAACCAAATTAATGTTAATATAATTTTATATATATATATATAATTTTCACCCTTGTCAATTTTAATTTCCACCAAAGTCATTAGTAATATATTTTTTTTTGTTATTTTCACCGAAGTTAATTTGAATATAATTTGTCTTTAATAATTTTCACCGAAGTCAATTTTGATTTCCAAATTAAATTACAAATGACTTGTTCGAAATGAAAATTGACAAGGGTGAAAATTATAAAATACAAATTATAATCAAATTGACTCGGATGGGAATTATAAAAAAAATTATATTACAATTGACTTGGGTGAAAATTATAAATAAAACAAACTATATTACAAAGGACATGGGTGAAAATTAAAATTAACGTGGGTGAAAATTATAAAGAAACAAATTATATTAAAATTGACTTGGGTGAAAATAATTTTAAAAAATATATTTCAAATAGCTTTGTTGGGAATTAAAATTGACTTGGGTGAAAATTATAAAAAAAACAACAATTGTACCAAAATAGAATTGGGTGAATATTAGAATTTAATGTTTTCGAAATCCCCTAATAATTTTCTCGAAAATCTGCGATCCTGTTTTAGCGATCTCGAAAATTCAAGTTAATGTTCTCGGGATCTTGCCATCCTGTGTAAATCTTCTCGAGATCTCGGGTACTTTTATGCATACGCAGTTGTAACGTATTCTCAGCGCCCCATAAGCTGTTATTTTGGAGTTTACCCCCCCCCCCGCCGCACACACTACAGTTATTAAAGGATAGGGGGAATTATGAAAAAAAGAAATTATATAAAAATTGACCTGGGTGGAAGTTATAAGAAAACAAATTATATCAAAATTGACTTGGGTGAATATTAAAAATAAAATAAATGATATTATATTTCATGTCCCCCATGTTCACATCCAGCGATAATATTAATATTAATATAATATAATATTTTATTTATTCAGTATGGAGATCTTACGATCTATAGATACAAATAACATTTGAACATATATACATAGTGATATTTTCAAGCAATTATACAGAATTTAGTGTATATTGATGGCTACTTTATAATGAGACACTGTTTAGTAAATAGGTTTTGAGTTATAAATATAATGCAATATAATAATATTATTGAACAATGATAAAATAGTATTCTATTTACAATATACAGCTTGGTTATTATCCAACACAGCCTTAAAGTTTCACTATTTACAATTAAACTGTCTAGTACGTATAGCTTTATTTATATAACAAGATATCGAAACAAGTGTATTTATATCATAACTGTTACATAACTGGTGGAATTTTGCTTTAGTTGGGGGTGGCTGATATACTGATCAGGTATATAAATTGATCGTAAATGTTTATAATGGTTACACTCAAGAATAAAATGAAACAAGTCTTCAATAATACCACAGTTACATTGCGTACAAATAGGGCTATTGCTTTGGTTGCGTCTAAAAAAATTGTGGGCTAATGGAAATAAATTAAGACGTAATTTTGTAATATTTCTTTTTACGTTTTGATTTATGTTAACTGTCAAGTATGATTCTTTGCTTAGATTGGTTTTATATATGCAATAGTCCTTTAGACTTTCACTGTTATGAATTCTGGCCGACCATTCTTGTGTGTTAATATCAATTAGTCTTTGTTTCAAAATTTCTAGAAAGAGCTTATGATCACCAACTTCATCCATCAACCAAACATACGCGAAACCAATTGAGCTCAATAGTAGTCTAATCCTAGTTGCCCAGGTTACCCTACCAGCAGAATCGAGCTTTCTTAACATCATATATACCTGTTTTGGATATCTTTGATTTGACATTACAGTGAGTTTAAGCCAGTATTTTATACAAGCTAACATATAGTAGACCGATATGTCGTACCTGCCGCATTCTCCCTTTGCAGCTACGGAAGAACTGCTCTTGTGTATTTGAAGAACAAATTTACAAAACTGAGACTGCACATTTTCAATATCCTTCCTATATTCAAATCCCCATATTTCAGCACCATATAATAAAACTGGCTTTACAATTGCGTCGAATATTTTAAAACTAAATGAATAGGGTATTGACCTGGTTTTCCGAAGCAAAGCTTGTATGGGTAGAAGTGACTTTTTGGCTTTGACTGATAAACTATACACAGCCTTGCTCCAGACTAACCTGGACGAAAAAAGTACACCTAGATAATTATAATATGAAACACATTCTATCGTATTATTATTGTAGTAAAATGGTTCGTTTTGCGTACAACACCCCCATTTCTAAATACTACAACCTTTGTTTTTGAAGTATTGACAGTAAGATTGAAATCAGTACAGAAAGTATGTAAAATATTTATTTTCTTCTGGAGATCACCCACAGTATCAGATGGTATACCTAAATCATCAGCATATAATAACATAAGAATATCTTTGGCCTCTTGATTAGTGAATATCCCTCTAACGTCACCGCAGTTCATGTAATCCAGCGATATGTTTAATACAACCCGAATTCGATACGCGATTATACATTACATAACATATCTGTTGATGATACATTACATGACATATCTGTTGATTTTTAGACTATTTAAGTTGCATTTATTGAATTATATACAGATTGTGGTGAAATTGTGTATATTCGTTCTTATTGTTAACCCTGTATTTTTAGACTTGACTATATCGACAGGGTGGTCATTCTAGTCTTGTCATATGTTGTGTATATATCGACTATTTCATTCAAATATCATTGTATCACAGGCTTAGAAAAATAACAACCGCCGTTATAAAATGAAAGCTAATGCGACAAAGGCAACACAGTGAGTTATTTTACTCAGTAAAGACCACCGGGAACAGAATCGGACAAGCAGAAACGCCATTTCCACCTTCCTATATATATCTATGGATGTATCACCACCTACGTTTCCCATTCAGATGAAGAGAGGCCCTAGATTATCCCACTTGTGAGGCCCCTCCCAACCCCTCGCCCTCGTGACTACGTGAAGATGTAAACGTGTTTTAGACACAATAAACTTGAGCAAATCCGAAGATAATGACATATGTTGAAATTTCATCATTCAGAAATGTTAAAGGAGTATAGCAGTGTCAAAATGTTATATCACGCCTTGTCCGAAGTACCCCTAGATCGTGGGTCCCTTTCAGTAAGATGCACGCTTTGTGTCTTACAGTCAAGGCATGTCATTACGTACTTTGTAGATATAAGTTATTTTATAACACCATACTTGTTTCTATTGAGTTGCTTTACAGAAGTAACCCGTGACAACAACATATTGAGACGACTACATAACATAATGTTTAATTCAGGAGATCAAATCATTTCGATATTCAACATTACACGTAGACCTAAATGTATTTTTGAAACATGTACAAACATATAAAAATTAAGCTGGTAGGTGAACTTCGGATTTACGTGAGCTGGGAAAAAGTCCGAAAACAAATGATTCTTGCTTTATATCAAAATCTACGGAGGCGTGTAGGGGTCATGTAAAATTTTATAGGTCTCGAGATCCTGCGATCCTGTGAAACTTTCTCGAAATCCCGCGATCACCTGGTAATTTTCTCGAGATCTCACTGGTAATTGTCTCGCAATCCCCTGATAACCGTCTCTAGATACTGACATCTTGTGTCAATTTTCTCGAGAATTCGAGTTAATGTTCTCGAGATATTGACATCCTGTGTAACATTTCTCGAGATCCCGAGTTACTATGAAACCTAATATGATAGTGTCTCCATGTTGTGAAGCAACTATTGGCCCAAGGCTTTGCACCAAATTTGATAAAAAAAATATCCTAACATAATAAACGGACAATCGACAGGATACCCATGTATTACACTAAATTTGAAATACGATTAAAATCGATAGGGTTCATCGTCTTAAGGCCCCAATACTTCACACATAATATAACACTAACGATTCTAAAGAAATTTGAACGATAGCCACGCAAAGGGTGGAAATATGTCCACGTAGCATATTTGCCTCAACAGCGGATTATTCGAAAGGAAAATTTGGATGTTTAATAAATTCAATAAGGATATAGCATTCATCAAGAAATCTAATCTCTATCGTGATCACGTGCTTATTATATTTCTAGGAAAGAAAACCTTCAATTGCTTAAAATTAACAGGGGTCATAGAAAATCCGTTAAAAATAAGGTTTTCAAAGAATGGAGAGTATAACTCCGGAACGGAAGATAGCTAACCATTGAAAATCAATAAAGTTCATAGACCCAAAGCTTCACATAAAATTGTATAAGTGATGCCTCAATGACGTGAACAAGGCTTTCAGGGAACAGGCGCGTGTGTGTTGGGGGGGGGGTATATTAAGGAACAGAAGGTCACAGAATGCTGAATATCGATAGGGTTCGTCCTCTTCTCGAAAATTTTTGAAAAAAATACGGACAATGAGTGAACGGGAGTTTTCGGAGTACTGAAAATTCAAAGATCTTAGTGCCTTACACCACATTTGAAAAACAAAATCAGTTAAAACCTATAGCCTTTATTGCGTTAACGAGTTTTTATACGCCCACATTTTCATGTGGACGTATATTGTCGTCGCCCCTGTTCGTCCGTCCGTCCGTCCGGACGTCCGTCCGTCCACAATTGTTTGTGAACAGTCTACAGGTCACAATTTTTATCCGATTTCAATGAAACTTAAAATATAGGTTTATCACCCTAAGATCTCGGTTCCTTTCGATATTGGCATGTATCGGACCGTAACTTCATGGGTTATGGCCCCTGATTGTACGAAAAATCACGTTTTTTAGCTTGTGAACATTGTAGAGGTCACAATTTTGAACCGATTTGGATGAAACTTGAAATGTATGTTTATAACCCAAAGATCTTGGTTCCTTTCGATATTTGCGCCAATCGGATCGTAACTTCCTTAATTATGGCCCCTGATTCTCCGAAAAATCGCCCTTTTTAGCTTGTGGTCCCTCTGGAGGTCAAAATTGTTATCCGATTTAAAAAACCGTTTGATTATATCACCGTCCCATGGTTATGAAGGTTGAGTTCGAATTTCGTGAAAATCGGACCAAAATTGACGGACAAAATGGCCGCCGTTTGTACGCGAATAGTGTGAAAATATGTTATATCAAGGTTGTGGACCTTATAGAGGTCACAATTTTGAACCGATTTTGATGAAACTTGACATGTATGTTTATAACCCAAAGATCTTGGTTCCTTTCGATATTTGCGCGCATCGGATTGTAACTTCCTGAATTATGGCCCCTGATTGTCCGAAAAATCGCCCTTTTTAGCTTGTTGTCCCTCTGGAGGTCAAAATTGTTATCCGATTTAAAAAAACGTTTGATTATATCACCGTTCCTTGGTTATGAAGGTTGAGTTCAAATTTCGTGAAAATCGGACAAAAATTGAAAGACAAAATGGCCGCCGTTTGTACGCGAATGGTGTGAAAATATGTTATATCAAGGTTGTGGACCTTATAGAGGTCACAATTTTGAACCGATTTTGATGAAACTTGACATGTATGTTTATAACTCAAGGATCTTGGTTCCTTTCGATATTTGCGCCCATCGGATCGTAACTTCCTGAATTATGGCCCCTGATTGTCCGAAAAATCGCCCTTTTTAGCTTGTGGTTCCTCTGGAGGTCAAAATTGTTATCCGATTTAAAAAAACGTTTGATTATATCACCGTTCCATGGTTATGAAGGTTGAGTTCGAAGTTCATGAAAATCGGACCAAAATTGACGGACAAAATGGCCGCCGTTTGTACGCGAATGGTGTGAAAATATGTTATATCAAGGTTGTGGACCTTATAGAGGTCACAATTTTGAACCGATTTTGATGAAACGTGACATGCATGTTTATAACCCAAAGATCTTGGTTCCTTTCGATATTTGCACCCGTCGAATCATAACTTCCTGAATTATGTCCAAAAAATCGCTTTTGTTAGCTTGTGGTCCCTCTGGAGGTCAAAATTATTATCCGATTTAAAAAACCGTTTGATTATATCACGGTTTCATGGTAATAAAGAGAGAATTTTAATTTTGTGAAAATCGGACCAGAGTTGACGGATAAAATGGCCGCCGTCTGTACGCGAATTGTGTAAGAATATGTTATATCAAGGTTGTGGACCCTATAGAGGTCACAATTTTGAACTGATTTTGATGAAACTTGAAATACATGTTTATAACCCAATGATATTGGTTCCATTGCATATTTGCCCATATCGGGTCGTAACTTCCTGAATCATGGCCCCTGATTGTACGAAAAATCACCCTTTTTAGCTTGTGGTCCCTCTGGAGGTCACAATTATTATCTGATTTAAAAAAACGTTTGATTATATCACAGTTACACCGTAGTTATGGGTGAGTTTGAATTATGATTTTCTGATGATTACTCAAAATGCAACAACTCTTGTTGACTGCCCGGACGAT
This sequence comes from Patella ulyssiponensis, assembly GCA_963678685.1. NCBI lineage: Eukaryota > Metazoa > Mollusca > Gastropoda > Patellidae > Patella > Patella ulyssiponensis. The sequence continues at coordinate 57,567,231 of OY783232.1, read as the reverse complement.
TTGGCTGCTGTGTGGGCGTATGTTTCGTTGCCTGGCAACCTATTTTTTTCGGAAAAGAGTGATAACTCCAGAACGACAAGGTGCGCTAGAAGCGACAGGGACCGTTCTCTGATAACTTCAATACTTTACACTAAATTTGAAACAAATCCTTTAATAACTGTAGTGTGTGTTTCGGGGGGGGGGGGGGGTAAACTCCGAAATGACACGTTATGGGTCGCTGAGAATACGTTACAACTGCGTATGCATAAAAGTACCCGAGATCTCGAGAAAATTAACACAGGATGGCAAGATCCCGAGAACATTAACTTGAATTTTCGAGATCGTTAACACAGGATGACAGATTCTCGAGAAAATTTAAGAAGGGAGAACATTAAATTGAAATGTCGAGAAAGTATCACAGGATCGCAGGATCTCGAGACCTTCTACAAAATTTTGCATGACCCCTATATGCTTCCGTAACAAATGACTTGGGTGGAAATGAAAGTTGACAAGGGTGAAAATTATAAAACACAAATTATAATTAATTTCACTCGGATGGGAATTATAAATAAAACTAACTATATTACAAAGAAATTGGATGAAAATTAAAATTTACATGGGTGAAAATTATAAAGAAACAAATTATATAAAAATTGACTTGGTTGAAAATAATTTTAAAAATATATTACCTAAGAAACATAAAACAAAAAGTTGCTGTCGCACACCAAAATCGAATTACTCCAAGATCGTCAGATCCTTAACATATATTTGATAAGTTTCTATCGGACAAATACTTGAGGGTTCCACAAAATTTGCACATAATTCACCTTTTAAGTAAAATGCATTGGTCATAACGCAAGACGTTACGGTCCGATATTATAAGTTTCATTAACATTTGATAGAAATTGTGACTTTTCAAAACAAATGTGAACGGAAAGACGGATGGTGAAAACGACACAATACGTCAACATAATCAGCTTAGTTGGCACATGTGAAAGAAAAGCACATGTCATACCACTAAAGGTATTTAGGGACCAACACTCGTCCATATTTAATATGTACAGGGCCCTGTTTCACAAAAACTTAAGATAGACGAGTTTCACGAAACGATTTTAAGCATTTTAGTTAAAATCCACTAAAATAATATTTTAAGTTAAAATCTAATCTTAACTTAAAATAGTGGTGTTTCACAAATCCATTTTAAGGACAATTTTAACTAAAATCAATTTTAACTTAGGATAGCTGTCACCCTGTCCTAACTTAAGATCAAGACTTTAACAGACATTGATTAAAACTACATTGTTACATATATTGCGATAGATATAATTGGAATAATGATAATATTGTGAACGGCCCGGGTCACATAATTTTAATATTCCAACCATCATTCACAAAAACAATTCTCATTCAAATTCTTTTCACCCGTTTATCTTATTAAGCATTTGGATGGCGCTCCATTTTAGAACTCAAAAAACCTCAAAACAAAACAAAAAATAACAGCAAAATGTTCGTGTACAATGGTTTAAAATGGCCCATTTCTTGGTTTTAGAAGGCCTAAATGCCTATAATACTAGGCAAACCATATGTAGTAATTACGTGTACTTTAGGTGGTTATGATGAAATGTAAATACTAAAGAGATAAATCAATAATCTCAAATGTGTTTATTGAAAAATGTTATAGGCCTATATGAAATTAAATTTTAATATAAATTTATTATGATTTCTTAATGAAGTCTTACGTTAATAAAACAACAAAAATAATTGGCATTTTAGGAGCCAAAGCTATTTTATCTTGGGGAAAATATCGTTTAATTAAGTAAGCATCATTTTCAAAGTATCATTGAAAGTAAAAGGGGGGGGGGGTCTATGAGAATGACATATCAAATCTAGGCATCGGAACATTGGCTATTTGGTGTATTAATTTCAAAGTTGATAAATATTTTTAAAATGCGACCTAGATTAGCCGTTTGAGTCAGAAATATAATAATATGTTTGTGACAATTCTCCATAAAACTACAAATGCATTGGATTTAGTTTATAGATACACATTATTTCCATTGAAGCCTGCGAGTAAATCAAATTCCCATGTCACGAATCCAATGCCAAGTTCAAGGCCAACTCACCGATACATTTGGAATCACATATTACGCAGTACAGTAATTTATTTCACCTCTCTACGAATGTCTGGCCGTGTGCAAACATTGCGTCAACGTATAAAACTCTCCCCATTGATATTGCAACCGTTATTTCAACCTGCCAACAGTTTTCAGTTTCGAAGCGTATTTGCTTTCACTGTAAGTACCCGCAGTCGAAATGTGTACTGCGCGGGCGCAAGCGATTTTAACCAAAATATATTAAAATAGTATTTTAAGTTACAATCAATCTTCGTGAAACGCGTAAAATTTTAAATTTCATTTTGATTTTAGTTAAAATCTATTTTAGAGATTTAGGTTAAGTTTTTGTGAAACAGGGTCAATACAAATCATATTATGTTATAGTTATTCATATTCTACACCTTTCTTCTCTGTCATATTCATCCATTGGCTATAGCTTCTATTTCTATCACTGTGATTCATTACTTTACTTTCAGTTTAATATTTTGATACTTTCTTAACTAATTGCGCTCAACCAATTAACGGGAAAAATTTGGTAAATTAGATTCAATTTGGTGCATTCTGACGTACTCCTGGAGGGTAAATTCCAAAATTACAGGTCTAAAAATCGCCAATAAAATCGCATAGATTTTAGTTTCAAATTTTCAAGCCTGAGCAGGGGGGGAGGGTCCGGACCCCCTGGACCCCCCCCCCCCCCGGATCCGCGCCTGACCCGAAAGAAAAAAGACAAACAACACTAAACTTTGTAAGTGAAACACAGCTATTATCAAACCAAGTGATTGAGAAGAAAACATTTCAAATTGGACAAATTTACCGTTAGATGTGACGGATTTCGTGAAGCATTGTAAAAGAAAAACAAAATTGTTAAAATCGTGACAGACATGTCCACCTTAAAAATAAAATGGGGTTTAGCGTCCTAGTTGTTTTGCATATTACGCACAGTGCTACGAGGAACATTTTGCCCGGACAGTGGCGCTACTGCCTACTCTTATTTCGAAATATAACACTGTCACTGATTCTTATACGTATACGCCACCGCGTACAAGGGACCTCCATATTTCGTCCCATCTAAATAACTTGACGCTGTTCTTGTCAGGCCTTCCGTCCTGCACCACTCACATAGGAAACTCGACTGGAAAACCCCGGAAACTGGGATGTTGTCCAATCACGACTTTCATTGGACACTGACGTTTAATGACGGTAACGTTCTTAATGCTGCTTTGATTGTCAAGTCACTCCAGTGAACATGCATAGGAAGGCGAACATTGTATTTAACTTTTATTCATTTGATATATGCGCATAAACATTGTAACTGTTTAACATGCGCTTAGCAACTAGGTCATTGAAAGCTATTCTCACGACCTGGAATAACCTCAAGTATTATAAATACACAAATAAACCGAAACTTGTATTATTAACTTTTGTGCTTTTGTCACAATACACAGCGTTATTAAGATTCACGAAATCTCCGGGAATCATAAATCACATGCCACAATCTGCAATAAATGGTTTGTTTCGGCGTAGGGGTATTTAAAGTTCCGCGGAAATCGTAGTACGCAATGGACCGGGTAAGTTTTACCCTTTGTTTTATATAAAGAAGGGGGATAAGTTATTTCTTGTTTAGAGAGAGAGAGAGAGAAATGGGGTTTCACGTCCACTCGACACAAACTAGGTCATTTCGGGACTAACATATGGTTTTAATTTTATTTCAATAATTCGCTTGCGCGTAGGGGTCTTTAGCAGTGGGAGGAAACCGGAGTGCCCGGAGGAAACCCACGAGGTTGAAAAGGCGCCCCTATCTCCATGCCACATACGCTCACACCAGGGCTCGAAACCACAGCCGCAAGCCAGAGATGACCGGCCAGCTAGAGGTCGAAGCGCGGCACTCTAGTCCACTAGGTCATCCCAACCCCCCTTTCTTGTTTAGAAAACAGACCTTATGAACTGAACACGCCCATAATAATGAATACGTTGACAAATAAAAACCCGGTCCGACAAACGGAACGAAAAACATAGAGAATCTTTGATTAATTACACAGTAAATTATTTTAATCATGTACATATACAGCTAATAGATTACACAGTATTTTATTTTCAATATTTCCAAAATTGATCACTAATTAGACGGTGCAATATTTTATACATGCACTTTAAGATAATTAATTTGACACACCTTTCATTTTATATTTTAATATATACAAAATGCTAATTAAGTACACAGAATATTAGTGTTTAAATTTATACAAACAATAAAATTATTTGCCTCAACATACTCAAGAAGGAAAAGTGGTAGGACAGTGTATTTGCTTCAACATAAAAAACAAAATAAATAATTCATTACAACGTGTTTCTTTAAAATATATACTGAAAAGTCACAAAATATTATTTTTAACACACGCCTTTTCAGTTAAATATATGGGAGTAAGTCTGCCCCCAGATTCTAGTTGTCTGATGGGTAGTTCAATATCTTCCTGTTCGAAATGTTTTTTCTTGGCGTCGCTGTGGTGAAATTGTTCCAGAATTCTCTTGTCACGATCCACTACTCTGTAACATAGTCGGCATATTTCTAATTAATTATTACATCAAAACACTTCACAATTTAAATTTATAAGTAAACTGATTTCATCAATTCGCCCTTCTACTGATAGTGTGAAGTGTTCACCAGTAGCAATTATTAGAGTGAGAAGTTTACAGCAGTGATACTAATACAATTAATTAGAAGAGACTATAGTCCTACAACCACAGTCCGGTAATACTAATCCCTTATCAAAACAATCAGTTGTGGGATAGTGAGGTTAACCCAATTATATACAGAAACGTAAAGTGATTAAATAGTTTTACTTTTTAGATACACACAGAATAGATAATAATGACACATAATAATTAAAATTGCATTATGCAAGAGCAAAATCTGCTTATTACAGGTCTTTCTTTAGGCCTGGGATGTTATCTAAATAATCAATTAGACATTTTAATTAACATATCCAGACCATAATAAACTCTTGATGTCAAGGCTAGCCTTCGATGTTGGCGGATTAAATTCCTATATGCCGCTTAATGGCCATTGATAATTAGATCAATTAAGTGGATAATCGAGACTATGCTGTTTATATTCATGATTTGAGTAATGATGACCGAGGCTATGTGAATATTTCACTCGCTTATTTCTCGGCTAATAGTGGATCAATTTGACTGACATTTTCAGCAAATTACCTTTACACTATGTAGTTTTTGACTATTATAGTGAGAACTGCCATCTCTTTATCTTATCTCCCATAATGTATCTTTAATTAAAGATTTTCATTTAAACATACAGAAAGTATAATTAATTACACGATGTATTCATTTAAAAATACAGAAAATATAATTAATTACACGATGTATTCATTTAAAAATACAGAAAATATAATTAATTACACAGTGTATTATATACAAGGACGTTTTAACATGTTTTATTATGACAAAGGGAGAAGAAGGCCCACCCGCTCTTCTCACGACAGCGGTTTTACAAGTGTGATTTAAATTTACTTTTTAATATACAAGGGCTTTTTATTTTGTGTGTTAACCAATAGTATGTTTTTACCAATTTTCAACCCACGAAGTGTAAATAATTTAATTTAATCAACCTGTCCATAATATCATATTAAATCTGTAAAAAAAATAACAACATTATTTTTATCATTATTTATTAGGCTGGTAGGAAAACATCGGATTTACCTCCGCTGCGGAAAAATTCAAAACAAATGATTCTTGCTTTTTATGGAATGTCTATTTGAATACAACTTCAGGAAAAAAACCCTTGGAGAAAAAAAAGTTACAGGCGTTCTGGTATTCGTACCCGTTCGGCGTGCTGTGTGGAAATTTCACTAATTTTTCGTCATTTTTGTAGGTATGCTAAAATTTTATTTGTGCATCACAAATGCTTTTCCGTTATTAGATCATCGACAAAATCAGTAAATTCCCATGTCTGGAAAGACTAATTGTAAAGACGTCTATAACCAACCCATCCCAAAAGCTAAGCTAGATCAACACATTTACTAACTGCATGAAATTTGTTGCATAATGTTCAGCATCGTAACGTACATCAAAAGTCACAACTTTCAGACATTTTCAGTGGTGGATAAATTCGTCAGGCGTCCCTAGTTGCCCCACTCAATCCCACTAGCCCATTTACTAAACACGCACAACATACTTCAAGATGTTTAGCACATGTACATGTATCCAATTTGGGGGCCTTTTCATACTGCATCCCAGTCACGTCCTCTCCTCCAATCTGTACCTTATACATCCCGCCATCGGCTGGCCAGTTATTAAGCCCACATTGACTGTTCTATTGCTTGTCTCGAGACTGAGGTGCCGCGGTGGATCAGGACACGTAAAAGAGCCCTGGGCAGCTTGAATTTGAAATAAGGGTAGACAGTAATGCCACCTTCCCCTATAGTACCCAGCATAGCGCATGCCTATCTTCATCAGTACAGTCGATACATAACAATACGACGTAAAACCACATTTTTCTTTTCATTTCTATATTGAAATTGGCTAGATGACAGGCATGGCGTCTAACATCAGTTTATTTATAGCTTGAGGAATCTCCCAGCGTATACAAAGGTTTGAGAGGGATTTGACTTAAATGTTTTGATAGATTAATTAGTTTCAACATTACATATCATCCAATCACCCGATTTGTACATGGGAAAGTATCGTTTTTAGATAATGCCCATGGACCGCATTACGTCTTGAACTTTGATAACTTTATGAATTATAGGCTAATAGCTTGTGAATCATAAAAATACGTCTACCAACATTTTGTAAGTTAATCCCTACAAATAGCCCAATTTCAATATTTGCATGTTGACTTAACAAAAACTAAGAATTACTAGCATGATACTCTTTGAATGACATTTTGTAATTTGGAATATAATCAAATAACACAGTTGTTATGGAGTAACAATTACTATGGTTTATTTCACTTGGACGTTTCAACAAGATTTAAAATTCACTAAAACAAAACATATGATATTACAAATGACGTCGGTGGAAATTATAATTGACTTGGGTCAATATATAAAAAAATAAGTATATTACAGATGACGTGGGTGAAAATTGAAAAGAACAAATTATATTACAGATGACGTGGTTGAAAATTTAATTTGACTTGGGTGAAAATTATAAAAAAAAACCCAACAAAATATTAAAATTGACTTGGGTGAAAATTAGAAAAAAAAAAAAATTATACTCCAAATTAGTTTAAATTTCGTGAAAATCGGGCCACAGCTGCCGAACAAATTGGCCGCCCCTCGTACGCAAATGATATTAACAACTGGTATATCAAAGTTGATAAAACGTGAAATATATGTTTATTACCCAAAGATCTTGGTTCCTATCGGATCTGTTGAGGTCACCATTTCTATCCGATTTAACAAAAACGTATGGATATATCACACTTTTGGTTCCTTTTGATAATCGCGCATATCCCAACGAAACTTCCTGGATTATGGCCACTGAATGTTCGACAAATTGCATTTTTTGCTCGCAGATTCTCTAGATGTCATAACTTTTTTTTCCGATTTTAAAAACCGTTTAAATACATCACCATTCCACCATAAAGAAAGTTGAATTCGATTTTCGGGAAAATTGAAATGAAACAGCCGATTTTTATCTGATTTTGATGAAACTTAAAACATATCTTTTTATCCCAAAGATCTCAGTCCCTTTTGATATTTGCGCATTTCAGATTATATCTTTCTTGGTAATTGCCCCGATTGTACAAAGAAATCACGTTTGTTTTTAGCTTGTTTTCTATCCATCTCTTGCAAAATATGGGCGTGTCCTGTATAGCAGCCGCTGTTTTTTTTTCAATTTTAAACAAATCAAAGTTAATTTATTTTTTTTATACATTATTTTCCCCCGTTGTCAATTTTAATTTCCACCAAAGTCATTAGTAATATATTTTTTTTTTTTGTTATTTTCACCGAAGTTAATTTGAATATAATTTGTCTTTTAACAATTTTCACCGAAGTCAATTTTGATTTCCAAATTAAATTACAAATGACTTGGTGGAATTGAAAATTGACAAGGGTGAAAATTATAAAATACAAATTATAATGAAATTGACTGGGATGGGAATTATTAAAAAAAAACAAATTATATTACAATTGACTTGGGTGACAATTATAAATAAAAAAAACTATATTACAAAGGACTTGTGTGAAAATTAAAATTGACGTGGGTGAAAATTATAAAGAAACAAATTATATTAAAATTGACTTGGGTGAAAATAATTTTAAAAGATATATTACAAATAATAATTTTCTCGAGAATCTGCGATCTTGTTTTAGCGATCTTGAAAATTCAAGTTAATGTTCTCGGGATCTTGCCATCCTGTGTAAATCTTCTCGAGATCTCGGGTACTTTTATGCATACGCAGTGTTGTAACGTATTCTCAGGGACCCATAAGCTGTTATTTCGGAGTTTCCCCCCCCCCCGCGACGCACACACTACAGTTATTAAAGGATGGGGGGGGTATGAAAAAAAGAAATTGTATAAAAAAATGACATGGGTGGAAGTTATAAGAAAACAAATTATATTAAAATTGACTTGGGTGAATATTAAAAATAAAATAAATGATATTATATTTCATGACCCCCATGTTCACATCCAGCGATATGTTTAATACAACCCGAATTCGATACGCGATTATACATTACAAAACATATCTGTTGATTATACATTACATGACATTTTTAGACTATTTAAGTTACATTTATTGAATTATATACAGATTGTGGTCAAATTGTGTATACTCGTTCTTAATTTTAATCCTGTATTTTTAGACTTGACTGTATCGACAGAGCCATTATTTTAGTCTTGTCATATCAGTGTAACACAGGCTTAGAAAAGTAACAACCGCCGTTATAAAATGAAAACTAATGCGACAAAGACACTACAATGAGTTATTTTACTCAGTGAAAACCACCGGGGGCAGTATCAAACAAGCATAAACACCATTTCCACCTTCCTTTATATATCTATAGAAGTATCACCACCTAAATTTCCAATTCAGATAAAGAGAGGCCCTAGATTATCTCACTTGTGATGCCCCTTCCAACCCCAGGCCCTCGTGACTACATGAAGATTTAAACGTGTTTTAAACACAATAAACTTGATGACATATGTTGAAGGAATATAGCAGTGTCAAAATATTATATCACGCCTTGTCCGAGGTACCCCAAGATCGTGAATCCCTTTTAGTAAGATGCACGCTTTGTGTCTTATAGTCAATGCATGTCATGACGTACTCCTTAGATAAATTTTATTTTATAAAACCATACTCGTTTCTATTGAGCTGTTTTACAGAAATAACCCGTGACAAAACATATTGAGACGACTACATAACAGAATAGGGCGATTCAATGTTTAATAACACAAATATAATTTTATTTTATTGTCAACCCTTTCACAACACTTGAATGAAATAACCCGCATGGGGTGTTAATCTGTTTTCAGTTTCTATACCAATTCAATAAAACATTTAATACATGTCTTGGCTTTATTCATTATTTACAATGTATTTTAAATAATACCATGCAAGAGAACAAATGATTTCGATATTCAACATTGCACGTAGACCTAAATGTATTTTTGAAACATGTACAAACATATAAGCTGGTAGGTGAACATCGGATTTACGTGAGCTGGGAAAAAGTCCGAAAACAAATGATTCTTGCTTTATATCAAAATCGGCATTGGGCAAAAAATAAAATAATTACATTCAGGCTGGGAATCTAGTTGTGCATCAAATATGGTTTTCCGCGATTATCGACAAAAAAAGTAAATTCCGATGTTGGGGAATTCGTATGTAAACACGTGCATAGATGTCCCACCTAAAAGCTAAACTACTAACTAAACACCACTAAATACTACCTCATTATTGCGGGAACCTAACTCAACACTTCGATTATGTTGGGTGGTATTGGGTAAATCCCATGTCCACCTATTCAGACGTTCTATTTACACACAACAACGGCTAAGCCAGATGTGGAAATTTACTTATTGCACAGCATAAGAATAACAATGGCCAGACGCTTTCAATGGTGGGTATCCCAGCCAGAAATCTAATTGCTCCAACCCAAAAGTTATGTACATTACCACATGACTAACATAAAATGTATCTAAACACCATCAACATATTCCAACAAATCATAAACAACCACTGCCAAGAATAGTCAGTGAGGAAGTACCCCTACCACGCGAAACCTACAAACTGTAAATCTGACCGTTGCCTTCAAGAACTGACTAACCGCGCTCACTATAAAACTTTATACGGAGAATGAACGCATCTCTTGATGGCCTTAATGATTCTGATCATGAACCCGTGACAGACGAATTAAATTCTGATTCAAACGAGGACGTATAGTCTTCTTTTTAGTTGCTCACTGACTGTTGGTTGACCTTAAACAGAACATGTCACATGACACAATTGTATAAATCACAGGTTACTAAGATGTTTATTTCTGGCGAAGTGTCAATGCAGATTCCATTGTTGCTATTAGGAAATGAAAATATTAACAGTTATGCAAATAATATTATTTATTAAAATTCATGTTTTATGGTTATATACAATTTGATAATACATTTAGAGTGCGTAAAGTTGAGAATAACGTAAATAAAGCGGTTTTACCAGGGCCATTTGTTATGAGGTCTCAGCAATTCTTACATTACATATAAGCCGTTTGCAGATTAAGTTATAAGTTACATATGTGTAATTAGAATAGTTTATAGTTGTTTGTAAAATTAGGTATTTCTTGTGACGTATCTTGCCTTTACAGATACATATTTCATCTGATCACCTAATGTCTTCTATTGGAAACAGTAGCATTAAAGATCCCTTTATTTTCCCCTGTTTTTTATACTAAATTAATGGAGGAGTAACCGCTAAATATTTGGTTTTATCCTATGTTTCATACCATTCCTATGTTTTATTTGGTTAACCTGAAATCGATTTGTGCTTTGAATATTTTAGAGTGCTTCTCCTCCAGGTATGCCCTTATTAATGAAGGAATAATTATTTGATAGATATCCGTAAAATGTGAATTATTTAATGTACTTTCAATATTAACCCTACCGCCCATTTTCACTTGATAGTTCCCCACTATTCTGTTTTTTAATTTTCGTATGAAATTATTCAGAATATGTCAGAACCATGAATATAGGCTGGAAAATAGTCCATGTATATATTATACAAATTGATGGTTTTAATCCTTGTGTACAATTCTCAATATTTGTATCATTTATAATCTCAATTTAGTCCTACAAAATAGTATGTTTACCTTGTCATCGACATTAAATATTTTGAAGTTAATGCTCATTAACATGTTTTGAAATAATTGTTCATTAACATTTTTTAAATTTAATTTTCATGTACATTTTTTAAATTTAATTTTCATGTACATTTTTTAAAATAAATTTTCATTGACATATTTGCTGAGATCGGGATTTGGATAGAATTAAGCAAAATAAATTCGCAAATAAACATAACGCGTGCTTATGGTCATAACACTCAATTTCGGTTTTATTCCAATAAAATCCAAAATGCAACACAAAATGAAATTTTACGGGACATGCTTATTTTATTGTTTAAACACATAACATAACTGAACATTTACTATAATTTTTATTTAATATAATATTTAAAGTTGGTTTTCTCTTTAGTTGTTAAAGCCGAACAATTTCATGACAATATTAATATTTGTAGACTCTATGAATAAGAACCATCGGGAATTACGTGCAAGTCCTATTTACACATTTCTCAAATCATGACTACCAGATCAGTCAATCTTAGTTGGTACTGTAGAGAGATTTAAAGAGTGTATGACTCTATGATTTGGGAGCTTTGAATATAAGTATGGATGCTGGGTCTAACAGCACCTATTATAGTAATAGGAATGTATAAAAAGTAATTTATATTCAATTTGTTAAAAACATTATTGTAATTATTAATTATGTACGACGAAATACGTGAACAGTCGAAATACTGTACGACATTAGCTTATATTATTATTTTGTCATTTGTGAATCGACCATTACCAAGTATTTCCACATTTCTTGTAGGGTATATTTATTTGTTTATTACAAATGACACCCGACGCCATTGAGTGCACGACTCGCGTACTGACTTTTAAATATTCACAGTGTCTTAAATATTGGATACTAAATATGGACCGAAAAGGACCAATACTGAATTCTAATTCGTGTTTTAAAGTGCGAATAGTATGGCGGATATTGAGTTAGAGATTTTACCTGCTTTAAAATATTGAACTTGCTGAATAGAAGAGATATATACCTTCAGGACTAGTAACTAGTTAAACCCCATTTTATTTTACGCGTATTGCGACGTAGTTCATTAGTATATCCAACCATTAAAAATACATCATTTGTACCATAGAAAACGTTGAACATCGTTACTCACTTTTCCAATGCTCCAGTGATTTATGTCATTTGCATGCTAACGAAAGCTCAGATTTCAAAATAGTGTCATTATTGGCCACTATTAAATAGTTTTAGGGAATTAACCTACATTAGGGACAATGAACAAACTGTTTAATATGTTGAATAACATCAATTATACGTCAGTATTAATATGTTTGTCGGGTAATACAATTTAGTGTATTTCCTATATAACTCAGTCGGATTTAACAATCCAAAATGAAACCCATTTTAGATCTTTTGATGCTTAACATATTTGTTAGCTATTAGAGGGTCTACTAACTTCATACATCTTTCACATTTTGCGTAATAAGCAGGTGTCAATGTTCTAGAAGGAAAAGTCCCATGCCCACCAACATCAATCTCATCTTTTGATCATTAACATATGTTAAGTTCCAGCTGAATCGGACAAAATTTGTACTTATTAACATTTTGCGTACAAATAGGAGCCATAACTCTTAAACGGAAAGTTAAATTAGCAATAAAATCAACCTTACACATGAGTTGATGATCTTTAGTTTTTTCAGTTTCATCAGAATCGGACAATAATTGTGATCTCTGAAGGGTCCACAAACTTTGTACATGTTTAACATTTTGTGCAAAAACACAGGTGGTATAGATTGGCAAGGACTATCTAATGTGCATCAAAATCGAACTCATTCACGATATTTTGATCCCTAATATCAAGTTTCATCTAATTCGGATCGCACCCTCAATGAAGGTATTGCTGGTTCCCGGAACGGTCTCTGATCGGAAGATGTCCTGTTCGTCCCTATTAAGCTGCAATATGAAATACCACTCTACCTCCACCTCTGTTCTAGGGCTATTGTGGAATCCTTACCTTCCACTTTCTATTCTTCTCAGTTCGCCAAGACGAACCATTCTCGCTATACATCTGACAATCTTTTATAATTACTCAATACTATTTTCAAGAAGAATTTCGCGATTCAAAAAGATAAACAAGATATGCCTAGAAGGAGCAACAAGTCCGGTTTCCGTTTGATCTCTCATACATCCAATGATTTTCCGGAATGTCCATATAATGATCTTGTTTCTGCTATATACTTATTGTATAAATCCTGCTGGAGCTGTGAAATTGAGCGATTACAAAACAGAAAAAAGAAAGTTCCGCCATTACCGAATAGGCTCCTGTGCGATACGACCCCACATGGCCTGCTGTATTATTTATATCTTTAAATTGTTTTATGTTAACGACTCTATCTGGGCAGTTTGCATGTGCGAGTCAAAATTGCATATTATGTTTTAAAATAGTCTATATACATTTTTGATTTTATTGGGTTAATTCTGTGTGAAATAAATCAAGATAATATCGGAGCAGGATAAGCGAAATCCAATTTAGAATACCCAGAATTGTTCAAAATAAACAGACAAAATTAATAAAAATAATTGTATTCCTATGATGAAGAGGGACTGGTAATTGTCAATGTTAATGTCAGATGATTCAATAGTTTCAGGTTTCAACTTTGAAATCGAATTTCTACCAGAGTAATTGAGAACGTGTCCAATTAAAAAAAGTATTAAACTTAAAGATGGCGTCCAGGTAGGTTTTCTGTTTAACGGGTGTATGACTCTATTCTTTAGGAAGTTAAAATATACGAAAATGGTCATTAACGCAAATGTGAATGTAAGATAAGTGTATTTGTAGTGATTTGAAATCAATTATGATGGGTGAAATACGTGAACATCCCACACTGAACTGCCAAGGCTTATCCCCCCTCCACCTCCCGATTTGTCCATTTTACACGTTTTATCAATAATTTTCGATAACATGAGATAGAGGTGTAGCTTCTTTAACATCGCGATCTCTTCGTGGTTGCCTTATTATTGTCGGATATTGTCGAGTAAATGACCCAGAAACCATTGTCGACCGACAATGACCCATCAGTTTGTAAACGTTAATCTGGGTAAAGTACAAAATATACACGTTAATACATATTTAATATGAAACTTTTGCTATTTATAGTACACAAGATAAACAAGATACAGACATCCAGAGTAAGTTTGAATATTGTTAATTTCAGAAGGAATAAAATAAAGAAGGGATTTTATAATACCGTGTGCTTTGGGGGGGAAATTTGAAGGATAGTGTCTCTTATTTCCAATTCCTGCAGCCAAGGGTTCGTTTACGTGCACGATCATGCGCAATGTGTATACGGATCCCATCCGAACGAGTAGACATTGCAAGATCATCCATCCTGCACAACTGACAAGGGGAAAGCATACCGGAGAATCCCAAGGAATCCGTGGCCGTCAGGTTTAGAAAGAACACTTAGTATTTAATGTTATGAATCAATTAAAATACAATATCGTCACGTTAAAGTAGCTAAGTCTCTAACTAAATATCGTCCAAAATTTTACACGTTGAAAACACGAATTATTTGTCAATACAAATCAACATTGATGTTGTGATCTTACCGGGAAAAGAGAGGTTTCTGATATCCAATTAAGACAAAATAAACATTTTACCATTGGTATACGTATCGTGTACCATAGTGCGTTTCAGCGTCATTTGTAACACGTAACCAGAAAGAACGAGACTAGACATATTCTACAACTCGTGTCAAACGGTGACGCTAGATCTTATCTGGAGAGCATGCGCGACCGACTGAAATTGCCATTTGATTGAGACTCATGCCGTATTTCGCTGAACATAACTTATTTGAAATTAGAGTCAAAACGGAAACAGTTGAATGTAAATCAGTTTATGTACATTCAGATTACTTTATTATAAATATGCGTTGTGACCCATTTGGGTCAATTTCCAGGCCCCTAATATCAGTGATTTAGCTCCTTTAAATCGAGTTAAATCGAAATTGTTGAAACTAGAATTAAGCTGAAATGACAACTGTTCTGTGAGCGTTATCAGGGTAGCGTGGTCCACGGTACACGGATTTATTCGAAATGCTAGTAGTATTATGTAAGCGTAATGTAGTGTAATTGAGAGTCTTTATATTCCCATACCTTAAACATCAACAGAAAAGTTTTTAGATAAAAACCCGTGACGTAATTTTAGTCTTTCTGATCATGGAACTTTTCCGGTGACCTTGATGTTGCCGTATCGTGTCTCTTAGTGACAATAAATGATTAACCGTTAAGTAAGGATGTTATATAATGGCCATTTTTACATTCGGTATTTTCTCCATGATATGTTTAATTATAATAAGATAATATAGAACATTATACCATGTGTATGAAAGACTAAATCGTTGTATGTTAAAGTTAGTAGTGTTTATAGTAGTAGGCTATTTTCTTGTATTCTATCAGTTATTTGTGATAGATGTAAGCTGTATGTATGCCACATATATCTGATGGTTATTTATTATTAACACGTTTGTATATTCTTACGATCTAGTTGAATCAACAGTTGGAAGAAGCAAGCAATTTTTTGAAGCGAAAATAGATGAACAAAGTGCCTATCGAAGCACGGGAACGGTTAAGGTGAGAATGATACATTTGTTAAATGAGCATATTGACAAACTAAAGTTTCGGGCAGTTTTCACAACATATAAATAATTCAGATATATCATTAAGTGTCCGTCAATAACAAAAAACAAGAGATACATAAATTTTTGAAGATGGTGAGGAACCTAAGATGTGGAATAAGTTACCAATACATATCGAGTTCCAGTGAAGAAATTGTCGCCAATACCACCATAATCAAATATATGTTAAGCCACAGTGGTCGTATTAATGTACCATTTCTCGCACAACATAATATATGCGTCACATCTTGGTGCAATTAAAATAGCTACCAAAAACCAATTTCACTTAATTCTTAACCGATTGAGTTGAGATATATATTGTTAATTCTTCAGAAATTAACGGCAACCAGTGGACAGATTCACTAGTCCATCGATATCTATTATTAAGGTTTGGATAGGGTTAGGTTTAGGGTTAGATTTATTGATACCCATATTTATAGTATTTCTAATAGCAGCAGACTAGTGAACCCGCCGACTAGTGAACCCCCATCCAATTTCTAATCACCCTTTTATTCCAGATTCCATGTAGACAGAAAAGGGGTGATAAAGGTAAGTAGATTCCATTTAAAAATAATAATATTACTTAGTTAGATTACTATTTCGTCAAATCAATTTGTTTTTGGATGGACGATGTAATAAAAAGAGAGTATATAAAGTTTACATATTTAAGACTGTTGACAACAAAGCTATTGTTTGTATTCAGGGCTAATACCCGCAACTGCAGCGTCCAACGCTATTTCCTGTCGTCAAATTCGGATTATAGGGAAAGACCCACAATTTTCGTCAAGCAGACACAATATCCGTCACTCGCCAGCTGTCAAACAAACCACTTGATGTAAACAATTCACAGCGTACTGTTAAATATAAATGAGTAATCAGTAATATCCTAATAAACAAACTTTGATCAGATTTCCGACCAAACGTGTATGCACAGAGAAAAAAGTATGAGAGGTGGTGCGGGCTGGGGGGGGGGGGTGCATGATAACTTCCCCTTATTTACGAAACAGGAAGTGTTTATTTCCTAACCATTCATAATACACTATTTACAAAGAGTGTGATATTTTGGTGGATCTTATTATTATTAGACATATCATATTATGTACTATGAATTATAATCCACCACCTATACGATTTCTTTGATTTGGATTAGATGCTGATGAAAAGGGTGCTAGATGTAAGACATGTGGGCGTGACTTCACGTCTCCGCCTCCCGAAGAATTATCCAGATGTAAGGCATGTGGTCGTGATTGCACGTGTCCCTCCACGTCTCCACCACCAGAAGAATTATCTACAAATCAGCCTGATGTAAGTATATGGGTCCGTTGTATCTGATTTGGTAATATGGACCTGGATTTAAAAGAACAATTAAATTTTGACGTGAATTTACGGTATAGTCAAATGTATACATATTTCGATATTGGAATATGATGTGATATAGAGTATGATGTGGTATAGAATATTGTGTGATATATCCAATTGGGACGTAGATGGTGGGGTATATAATATGGTGTGATATATAATATGGTGTGATATAGAATATGGTGTGATATTCTTAATCAGAGTGCAATCATTTAATTAAATAACCCTGTATTCTGTATTACAGAATCAAAACACAGACCGTTCCACAAGAGGTAACTAACAAGTATATATTTTAATATAAGAATTGTGTAGTTATTAACATTTTTAAGTGAATATTTAATCCACGTGTAAAGAATACTAAATAGAAATAGAAATAGCGGGTATCAACAGAACAATTGTCATCTTTTACTCGATAATTTGTTTATTTATGTCCGTTTCTTTTCAACCGAAATATTGTTTTGACGAGATGTGAAACGCCCATTCCATTTCTTTATTTAGAAGTTGAAACTCACCAAGCACCAGTTGATCATCAGGATGATAAAACCACCACTAATGATATTAGAACGAGATTTATAGATAGTATTGAGCCATCGCCATTATTGGATTTTCTGTATTCAAAGGAAATCATCACAGAAACAGAAATGGTAAGTTGTTGTTTACATCGAATACCTAATAGGACAGTTTTTTCTAGCAAGTGATGAGTGTCTATATTTTGTATCAGTATGTATCAGTGACCAAATCTGTTGACACGTGTGATTTAAATATAGAGCAGTGCTGGTATCCAAGATCACCCCTTAATGTAACGTTACGACTTCAGGGCTCCTGTCCACATGGCCCACTCCTTCGTAACTCGTAGGGGTGTTAAAGGTTAACCAGGACCAAATAATAATTACATAAAGCATAACAGTAACAGTTCATCCCCATCTTTATTATCAACGTCCACTGCACGTGCTCCCCAGATACAATAGCCTAGATAATCTCGACTAACAAGGGAGGTAACTACAATAATACACTTGGTCATCAGACCAACATATTCATACCGTGCTGGTATTTAAAGGAGAACGAACCATAACAATAAATGTAAACCAGAACTAAAACTATGCAAGGCGTGTCGACTTGACATCGCTACAGTAACATGACATACAGGTAACCAGGAAACCATGAATAACAAACAAAAACAAATAAATGTTAGAGATTATATCGTAGATCTGTCGGATAATTAACTTGGATGAAATGACCAAAGTCTGTTGTGATTGAAATGTTATTATATCAAGTGACAAGATGTAATATTAAGTACTTGTTTTAAATTGATGTTGTATCTACAGGAGATGGTTCAAGCTAGAATGAAACTTAGAGGTAGAACGGCTGCAGCAAGTCATCTATGGGATATATTGTCCCAGAAAGGAGGAGAAGATACCGGCTTTAAATGGGTTTCACTTTTAATTGCATACTTAAATCGCAATGATGTAAAACTAAGTGAACTGGCTGAATATATCCAGTCAAAATTCAAAGGTAAGTGTTTATATACTACTCTCTCTCTCTCTCTCTCTCTCTCTCTCTCTCTCTCTCTCTCTCTCTCTCTTTTGTTGTTAAACCAATGTTGAATACAGTTTGTTTCCGTATTTGTTTGAGCTTTTCAGCGTTTATCGTGATGTTCGAAGTGTACTTTGAAAATGTTAAAATGTTGCTAAACCAGAAAACCAGAAAACAGTTTGTGTTTGCATTCGTCGTTTACCGTGAAACAAAGTTGTGACTTTATTTTTTTAGAATCGACTCCAGTGGAGGAAATAATATACCACCACAGAAGGGTAATCCCTGAAGTGGGTAGTCGACTGGATTATCTACAAGGTTAGTTTATGATATATGTATATTTCTGTTGGTTGATACTTCTACCTTCCACCCTATAACAATGATCAACCAATATATTTATTCTTGGATAAACCATTAGGAAATATTAATCAATATTAAAATATTAATATGTGATAGACATTGTTCAAATGAGTTAAAAGTAGTGTAATATGTTATGTATGAGGCAGTGTATGTAAACTCTATATAGAACACTTGATATCACTTTTTATTTACCGAAAGTACTAAGACGCACTGCATTTATGCCATAGTGTATTTGATAATTAGCTGGTACATGGCAATATAACGTTAATGTATTTTAAATTGTAGCCGAAGCTGAAACCTTCCTTTATGACACAAATTTAAAAGATTTTGTGTCAACCAGGGCTTGTCAAGAAGGGAAGCGTATACTCAGTGAAAAATTTGTACTGGGTATTATTGGAGCTGTTGGAGACGGGAAGACCGTAATGTCGCGGATGGTAGCTAACACCTTCTTACAGGAAAACAGAGACTTTGTTCCTGTGGTAGTAAAGTCTCCTAATGATATGAACTCCTTTTCTTGTTCAGAGAACAATAAGTACCTGCTTATAGTAGATAATATGTTTGGTATTTGGACACGAACAATGAAACAACAAATACAAGATTGGCCAAAACATTTCGAATTACTTTACATGAAGATAAAGGAGAAACAACTAGCTCTCATTTATACAGTGAGAAATGATATCAGCCAGGGTTGTTATCATATTCTACACGCATATGAGATCTTTGCACACGAAACGCGAATACATCTGAATGAAAACCATTTCCAACTCAACAAAGATGAAAAAATGAAAATTTTACGTTATCATTTTGGAGATAAAATTGATCACGAACTGTACGAAATGATTAGCGCTGGCTCAGTGGCTGTAGGGTTCCCTTACGTAACATATTTGTGTAGCACATCACGGAAACTACATTTACCGTCACTGGGATTCAGAACAAGCCTATTCGAGTTCTTACATTCAGAGTTTGAAATATTCTGGAAAGAAGACAGAAGAAAGTACCTAAGTTTAAGTCTTGTTTTTTCGTCCCAGCCATTGATTGAAGACGAGCTTAGAGCTGGCGGTATGACAGACAAGATTCAGGAAATTAATGAAATAGCTGGCAAGCCCGTAAAAATTCATGATGTTTTTGATTCCTGTAAATCACTTGTTGGTAGCTTTATAACAGACGATGCTGGGAGCATGTTGTTAACTGATCCGGTGGTAAGAAGTTTTCTGCTTCATCTCTCCAGCCGTTTTATCCAAGTAGCCATAAAACACTGTCCTTTGGACCTACTAATGGATATGGTGACTACGTTTGTACATGAAACCAAATATCATGTTCTGATTACACCTCGTTTTTTCCCCAGCCTGTGCTCAAGATTTCTCCATGAATTGCAGGAAAAAAACGATGATGTGTTATTTCACCAAGCTTTTCTCGACACCCAATTTTTAGCAGTTTACCTGAAACAAGATATGTCCAAATTACTTTTCAATGCCGGGTTAACAATGAATTTAACGATCCACGATTCCAATGACAGGGGCCATTTCCTTCACTATTTATGCTTGTTTGGTAGTGTGGAAAGCCTCCGACTAATTACACGACATTCCAACAAAAGGGTGTTTAAGCTATTCGATGTTTCGACAAACAGGGGATTAGATTTCTATAATCTGGCTGCTGCTTCAACAATAGACCCCATCGAGAAGATAGATTATCTACGTAATCAAAAACGTGGCACAGTATCTACTTCACCAGCATTCCCAATGGACACTGATAAGTTCTTTCTCACTGCTGTCGAGTCAAACAGTATTGAGATAGTACAACACTTAGCCAACGTTACCGGTATCAATATTAAGTCTATGGAAGGCTGTCTTCACCATGCCTGTAATTCGATCTACGACAACGTGGAAATAATACAGTTTCTAGTAGATAAAGGAGCCAAGGTTAATTCCAAAAATAAAGATGGCCGCACCCCATTACACTTGGCTACCGCAAGAGGGAAGGAAGCTACAATAGCCTGTCTGATCAAACTTGGCGCAATCGCCAAGTCTGTCGACAAGTACAACAGATTACCTATACATGAAGCCGTTAGTTGTAATGTGGGAAGACTGGATATTAATACTCTTGGTATTATAAGACAGTTGGTGGAAGCCGGTTCCCCTGTTAAGTCTGCAGATAGTAATGGTAGAACACCTTTATCAGACGTTAATAAGCGATTTGAACCTAGATGTGTTGATGTATTAAAGAGTAAGTCAACTTTAATTATATTCCTAGCTCTTCTTGTTTCGCTTATCTGCTAATGAGAAAGTTTCAGAGACCAGCCTTTATTTATCTTGTGTGTCTGTCGTCCTACATCATTGTTTCACAATATTAACTATCTTTCCAACCCAGCTGACAAAATGGCGTCACTCTGGTTTGCGCGTTGTACCATAGCAAGTAGTTACTGTAAGTAACGGTATTTATATCGGCTTTGGCCTCTAACCGTTACTGGTTTGATCTAAAGGCAAATAATATGAAAGTAAGGCTTTTTCCACATCTCGGTTCTACGGCTAATTTGGAATCCTTACCTTCTAATTTTCACTGTGATTCGACTTCTTTGTTCGCCAAAAGGAATTTTTTCTTGCCACACCCGATACAAATTTATAACTATCCAACATTTTTTTCATGTAGAATTTAGCGATCCAAAAACATAAACAAAATTCACTCGAAATGAAGCGCCATTGTGAACGTCACGTCTGCGCGCATCCAATATTCCAAATTTAGGAATGCATTGTTATCGTAAACGAAAAATCTTGCTGTTCTTCAATTACGTATTAATGGATTTTATGCAATGATTGTTTATGTATGTTGAATACATAAACGTTAGTGGTATCACCATTGTATCGGGTGTGGCAAGAAATGATTCTTTTTGGCGAACAAAGAAGAATTACGGTGAAAAATAGAGGGTAAGGATTCCAAATTAGCCTTAAAACGGAGATGGGGAAAAAGCTTTATGTTCATATTAGTTGCCTTTAGATCAAACCAGTAACGGTTAGAGGCTAAAGCCGATAAATACCGTTACTATAGCAACTACATAGTAATTATATTTCGGACGTCATCATTATTTATACATGAGATATAGATATTGTGTCACTTCAGGATCCAAACGAAAGGACAAAATTTTACTCCCGGGTTTAAAAATGGGTCTATTGTCAAACCTGGAATACATTGAACATAGTTTAATTATAATATTTCTTGATATCAAGTAGTAGTACTAATTAATTTGAAGAATATCTCTCTTCAATGCTCTCTCGCTGTAAACGGTAATTAATGAAAGCTCGATTTACACAAATCTACTTTTATGATGATAAATTTTTGTATTATTTTTTGCAGATGCAGATATATCTGCTGCACAGCAAACAGAAGGAGCATTATTACCAGTAAGATATTACCGTATACATTACCGTAAACATGTTCTTTCGTTAGCCCTGGAATATTATCTAAATTATTGATTAGACATTTAAATTAATTAACTTAACCAGACCATAATCAATTCTCGGTGCCATCGCTAGCCTGCGCTTTTTACTAGATTAGAATCTGATTTGCTGCTCAACTTTCATTTATGATTATATCATGAACTGGATACTCTAGACTATGTTTTTATCGCACCGACTTGGGTAATGATCGAGGCTAGGCGGAAAATTCAATGGCTAAATTTTCGGATCAGTGTGGATCAATTTGGATGAAATTTTCAGCGAAATCCCTGTACATTATCTAATTCTTAACTGTTATATAAGTAGCAGCTCTTTATCTTATCTACCATAATGTATCTTTAATGGACACATATTTCTGTATTCAAAACACTGGATATTGAGGGATAACAATATTTAATATGGCGTCCTAAGATGACGACAATATGTAACTATAATTAATAATGGCGACAATATATAACCACACTTAAAGATGACGACAATATATAAACATCTTTTGACAATCTATAACTATAAATAAAGATTACGACAAATTATAATTAAAAATAGAGAGCGGTAGAGAGAGAAAGGGAGAGAGAGAGAAATGGGGTTTAACGTCCACTCGACACAAACTAGGTCATTTCGGAACTAACATGGGGTTTTTAGCTGTGGGAGGATACCGGGGGGGGGGGCGGATAAAACCCACGAGGTTGGACAAGCGACCTTACTCCTTGTCACGTACAACCCTGGATCCAAAACGACGCAAGTTGACTCAATGACAGGCTTTATGATACAGCGCGCACGTTCTAACCATTCGCCCCCCCCCTTATAATTAAAGGATTTCGCGACTAATGATCAGAGCGACTTGTTACTGGAAGGTTTTATTATCTATTTATCAATAAGACACTTTACTAGAACATTTTATCAACTAATTATCATTATCCATAGCTGCAATTCGTAATAGACGTACTTACTCCTTCTGGAACACCCGATATCAGTTGTCACTTGGATTAAAGACAGATCATGCATCAGGTCCATGTATTCCTCTAGATATATGTATACTCTCAATACTATTTTATATATTGTAAAAAGCTAAAGGCGTCTATCTTAATATTTTACCTTCCTGTTTTATTTCAGGACAAGGAGGATGAAACAAAAACACCAGAGAGTGGTACAGATAAAGTCATCACACTAATTGTGTAAGTTCAACTTTATTTGTGCTAAATTGTATATTTTGTTTGGTGGAAAGAAATGGTAGTTAAGCCATTTGAAAAATGTATGACAATGGTCACAAATAAAATTGATAAATACTTCTGTATAAACATTTTGAGCTATTTAATATTATAGAAGTTTTAGGTTGTTTGCATTTAAATCAAAATACTGTATTTTTAATCGGAGCTACGTTTTTACAATGATTCTCTTGTTTTAACAAGCACAATACTGATACAATTGTTGGCTATTACGAATATAAAGTTTTAACCGTGAGATCCGTCAATGTATATTTTCACATGAGACCTTCGTGTTTCGTTGAGGAATTCCCCTTTTGCGGATTTCCTTTCTTACTAATATTGCTTAGGCTTATATCATAGTTTGCATTTAATCAAATCCACGGAACTTGATAAAGAATATATATAGTGAGTAATCGGACAGTGATCTAATCTTACATGTTTTAATTAATCTTTTGCTCTGTGACCGAGCGGTTCAGTCTTCTATTTAACATTTTTAACGCCCACATTTTCATGTGCACCTAATGATTGTTTATAAAAAAAAAGCCACTAAAATATGGTGTCAAGTTAGAAGAGGAGGTTTAGCTGATTGGTGTTCGGGAGTTACTTTAAGTAACGTAAATTTGTTTCGGCTCTGCTCTCCACTACGTTACTGCCAGTCCTTAGAGACAACTAATATGAAAATAAGGCTTTTCCCCCCATCTCCGTTCTAAGACTATTTTGGAATCCTTACCGTCTATTTTACTCCGTGATTCTGCTTTGGTCGTCAAAAGGAATCATTTCTTGCCAAAAGCTATGGATATTTTACCCTTGACACAATGACAGCTCTTTGATTGGTCGATGATAAAATCCAATCAAAACATGTGGATATATTAGGCATACACTTGATTCTACTGTATAAATAGAACATCTACTTGGTCAATCTGATTAAAACACAGATCCAATTTCGTTTCGTTTTTTATAGTTCAAAATTTCATTTTTACTTGTCTTTACTACTCTTGGATCTGGAGGACTTGTTATTTAATCCGTGTTCTGGCTGAAATGAGGGGTCAGCCAATCAAATGGTCTGTCGAATCGACCGTTTGACCTTTTCATGCGTGGAACTGTGGGTAGATATTACCAGCAAACGACGTCTATACTATAAACACCAGCGGATAGAAATCATAACAAAACAAACGTAGATTTTGAAAAGCATGGCGGTCGCTGATTGGTTAATCGAATGACTGACGTTATCGGGTCAAATGTCCCGTGCTTGATACCTGACGTCATAGAACGTGAGCTTCCACTATAACTAGTTAGATCTACATGAGTGTAGGCCATCGAAAGTATAAAAAAACGAAACGAAATATAGATCTATATTTTAATTAGATTGCTACTTGGTGGAAGTGGAACGGACGACCCTATGCGAAGGGACGTCGAGGACCCTGGGGGCCGTTTTTTGTTTTTGGACGAGGGCCAAAAGTAAACGCCCAGCCCGGAGAGCATTGCTGCACCCACTTACCCAGGATTGACCCACGTTTGGCCCCCGGGCCCACTTGACAGTCATACGAAATCACCCTACACTTAAATTCAAAGTACTCTACCATACATGGCAAAGTGGACCAGACCGCGTCCGCATGCCATTTCCGTCCCGTACAACAACCGGAGCCTCTCCCCCAGATGAGACCAATCATAGCTGTTACCCCGCAAAGACACTGTCTTACCCAAATAGCCAACCCAGCCCTCTTTCCTGTGGCTGGTACAGGCTAGATTCCTAGAAAACAATTTGTCTACGATATCACCTTAGGTGGAAGTGGACGTTAAACCCCAGAAACGAATGAACGCACGGTAACCCCTTTTTATAGCCCACATTTTCATGTGGACGTATTATGCCGTCGCCCATGTTTGTCCGTCCACAATTTGTTTGTGGACTCTCTACAGGTCACAATTCTTATTCGATTTTGACGAAACTTGAAATATAGGTTTATACCCGTATGATCTCGGCTGCTTTCGATATTGACATGTATCGGATCGTAACTTCCTGAATTATGGCCCCTGATCGTACGAAAAATTGCCTTTATTAGCTTGTGGTCCCTCTGGAAGTCAAAATTATTACCCGATTTAAAAAAGCGTCTGATTATATCACCGTTACACTGCAATGACTGTTGAGGTCGAATTTCTTGAAAATCGGACCAAAACTGACAGACAAAATGGCTTGTACACGAATACTATAAAAATATGGTATACCAAGGTTGTGGACCCTGTAGAGGTCACAATTTTAATCTGATGTTGATGAAACTTGAAATGCATGTTTATAACCCAAAGATCTTGGTTCCTTTTAATATTCAACGGATAATATCGGATTGTAACTTCCTGAATTACAGCCCTCGATTGTACGCAAAATTGACTTTTTTTAGCTAGAGGTCTCAATTATTATCCAATTTTAGAAATAATATTAAATGTTTCGTATACTAAACGTTAGCATGGCGCAGAATTTTATAAAAACCAAACAAATTCTAATGATTTTCTGATAATTACTTAATATGTGACAACTCTTGTTAACTGTTAATAAAATAGGGCTTTCGTCCCACTGGACTAATAAATCTGGTAGTATTGACACCAAGCGCAGTTTTAACTGTGAGATCCGTTAATGTATATTTTCACATGAGACCTTTGTGTTTCGTTGAGGAATTCCCTTTTTGTGGATTTCCTTTCTTACTAATATTGCTTAGGCTTATATCATAGTTTGGATTTAATCAAATCCACGGAATTTGATAAAGAAAATATGTAGTGAGTAATCGGACAGTGATCTGATCTAATTAATCGTTTGCTCTGTGACCGAGCGGTTCAGTCTCCTATTTAATATTTTTAACGTCCACATTTTCATATGGACCTATATTGTCGTCGCCTCTGTCCGTCCGTCCACAATTCGTCTGTGGATAGTCTACGGGTCACAATTTTTATTCGATTGTGAAGAAAATTAAAATATAGGTCTATTGCCCACAGATCTCGGTTCCGTGCGATATTGGCATATATCGAACCATAACTTCTTGAATTATGGCCCTTGATTGTATGAAAATTCACGTTTATAGTTCGTGGACACTCCACATGTTACAGTTTTCATCTGATTTTGAAGAAACTTGAAATTCATGTTTATATAACCCCAAAATTTTGGTTCCTTTCGATATTTGTCGGATTGTAACTTCCTGATTTATGGCCGATGATTGTACGAAGTTAAAATCTTAAACTGAAAATTTCCAAAACAATATGACGAATATCAACATTATTACACCAGAGGGCATAATACAGACTATAGAAGTGGGCCCCTGTTGTGTTGACAGTAATTAATTGCATAACAGAAATTAAGCTCGAGACATAATAACAACACAATAAATCCCTCTCTGGCTATTGCTGGATTAGCTACTGATTCTTGAACTTTTGCGGGAGTGTGTCTATTCTTCCCGTTCAAACAAAGCCATCACTTGAGTACAGCAACATGACAGTCCTTCGTTTAATCTGGATCTTCCCTAAAACTCTGGACAGTGATTTAAGGTATTAAAAAACATGATGTCATTGCTGGAAGCAATTCTTGTGGATGAGTGGACCAGAAATGTCAGTCAATGGAACAGAATCTCGAGATCTGTTTTGCAAGAGTTGACAGAACATTTGTACAGTCTGACGTCCCACTCCCCACACACAAGTGGTACTACAAACCGGGCAGTTCACCATAACCGTGGATATGATTGTGCTGTTGCAGTATAAGACAACAGAGGAGTAGAAGAATGTTATAATGGAATCGAGCGCTGAAGGCACCAAAAGATTTCAGATATGTAACCGAGCTTTTAAATTTTTGGGACTGGGCTTGAAAATTTTCTTCAATGTCATGGCGAATGGAACCAAATTCTCGTTAACGAGAGGATAAGAAATGGGACAGAATCTTGAAGCTAATCTATCAATTTGGCCTGTTTTGTGATTGTTTGTTTACCTCATTAATTCATTTAGTCGGCGACCAACTGTAGTGAGTAATTTCTTTTGAGACCGCCTATTTTTCCATTTTCATAGAACAACATACAAAAGAATAACAGTGACAAACATTTGTTCAAACACATGGTTATTTTATACAATAGTTTTGTGTGACTTATGCAATTTAGGCTCATGGATTCACGCAAATACATAGCATTTGGGATCTTTTCTGGTGGTGTTTGTTTATCTCATTAATTCATGAAATCACCGCGATGCATAAGTTTGAGACCGACTGCCGTGACTGCACTGAGACCGACTATTTTTCTCGCTGGGTGAAATTTTGTTCTTGACGAACATACAACAGAATAAGAGCGAAACACAACAATTTTTCAAACATGATAAGTTGGCAAGGTTATTTTATACTAAAGTTTTGCGTGAGGAGCGTGTCGTATGCAGTGAGCACTTATTTTGATACCGACTGGTCCTATTTTAGCGACCGACTGCACTGATTGAAGATAGGTATTGCATGGGGGAAATAGAAATCAAGAGAGGTAGTTGTGTTATTATATCCTGTGTTAGTGATTTATAATGCCTATGACCGTATAATGGTGAGTTTACCGCCTATAGAAAAAAAGACAAAAAAATAATCATGTTTTGACTTTCTTAGAAAATATGAAATTATCGCTTTAAATAATACACAATGTATTAGGTACATTTCGTGGCGTGTACTAGGGAAATAACTTATCAAAACATACTGTAGTTTGATTTGAATTTATCAAGATATATTCTTAGCACATATAAAAATTTGTAAGAACAAAATAGAGATTACATACTGAGATGAATATGTGTTATTCATGATCAAGTATTTAGATTTTAAAAATAATTAGGGGACAAATAATATTCCATTGAGCGTAACCAGACATAAACATATTGAACTTGAACTTTATTACAGGCGAAGCAAAATGTTTTACTGTAGCCAAAACATGTATACAAATATATATATATATATATATAGTAGAATAGTTAATTAAAGCTGCTCTTTGGTAATATATAATTGAAATTAAAGATGGCAAAATAAAACTACATTTTTATGCTAACGTTTTCACCGCGATAGCGGCTCATCAGGCGTTTTATTAAACAATAATTGAATTAACAATAGTCTATGACGTCAGGGTGTCATAGTTACATGATAAAATTATTGTACAGGCAAGGGTAGTTAGTTAGTCTACAGACTAAAAATATTTAATCCCACCACAATCTTTATTTCATATAACTTATATATTCTCTTATTTAGAATTAAGTTTTGGGTGGTACTTCTCAATAAAATAGCTTTCTTTTGCCTCCAAGAGGTCGTTGTTTTTGCTATTAAGTTTATATAAAGGAAAAACACTAAATTTACCCCCACCACATACTTCAAGGTGCTCACTGAGCGGGATCATCCTATATTTTGGTTGAAGTATGTGCTGTCGATGAAGGTTCATTCTAAGCCTAAGCATCATTTGGGTCTTTCCTATATACTTCCCCTTGCATCCCGGACACGTTATAAGGTAAATTACATAGTTCGATTGGCAATTCATTGCCTGTTTGACATAAAATGTATTATCATCATTAATTGTTATGGATGATCCCTCAATGATAATGTCACAGGTTTTACACTTTGAACTACCGCATTTCGAAACTAATGGAATTGAAGCGACTGAATCATATTTAGAAGATGTTATAATCCTAGCTAGATTGGAAGGTTGCTTAAGACTGTTGATTATATTCGTTTTTCTCAATATTTTATGCATTGTTTGGCTACTTTTAAGAATATGGATATAATTTTCAATGATAGATTTCCCATTTTCCTGGGACGGATTGAATGTAGTAACTAAAGCAACGTTCCTTTTATCAGAGTTTACAGGAACTTTAGGTAGTCTTAAGACGCTTTGATCCAGACTCAATGCTCTCTTGTTAGCATCGTCTATTAATTTACCTGGATAGTTTTGTTTTAATAAGAAACCTTTTAGTTCCTGTAATCTCTGAACTTTGACACCTGGATTGGACACAATTGTACAAATTCGTCTAGCCAGGTTATAAGGGATGTTTCGTTTCGTATGAGATGGGTGACAAGAGTTAAAATTTAGATATTGATGTGTATCGGTTTTTTTATAATACACATCAGTTTCAATAGAGCCATTCGCGTGAAGCTTAACTGTCACATCCAGAAAATTTAATGTGGTTTGACTCTGCTCAATTGTAAACTGTATGCTATCATCTAAATTATTTAACATTTTATGAAGCTCTGAGATGATTTCTTGGGATACCCTGAGTATCACAGAACAATCATCTAAAAACCGTTTCCATGATGTCTTAATTAAATCACCGAATTCATTGCCAAACGTTGTTGTCACCCTCTCATACCATATTTCCTCGAGATAACCTAAAGTTAAAGTAGCATAGGTAGGGCCAACTTTCGTACCCATAGCGACTCCCTTGATTTGTGTATAGTATAGGCCATTGAAGAAAAATATGTTATTTGATATCACAAGATCTAATGCACCGAGGATAAATGAATTTGAAAACCGGTCTGGTATGAGGTCTGCATGGTTATTTAACCAATATTCGACAGCTTTTAGTCCCAGATCTTTGCGTATATTGTTATATAAATTAACTACATCAAAGCTGATAATTGTACTACCAGGTTCTACCTGTGCAGGTAGTTGGTGTAGAAAGTCAATATCATCGCGAAGAAAGCTTTTAACGCGAGAACATAATGGTTTCAAGATGATGTCTATAAATTTGCTGAGTCGCTGGGTACTGCTGTTGGGCCCCCCTACGATTGGTCGAAATTTTAAATCTTCTGGACTAAGTACTTCAATAACTTCATCCTTTGAGTGTTTGACAGCTTCTTCTATCAGCTTACTCTTGTGTACTTTTGGTAGACCATAGAAGTAAGCCGTGGTAGGTTCAAAATCCTCTAAATATTCCTCTTCTCCTTTATGTAGAGGCTTGGCGTTTTTGGTGATGAATTTCACTACCTTTTTCTTTGCAGCATTGTTTTCTTCGATGCTCGATGGCTGGTAGTATTCAGTGTCATTCAGCATTTCTACAATGTTCTGTTCGTAGAATGAGCTGTCCATCATTACTATAGCCCCTCCTTTGTCAGCTTGTTTGACAATTATATTTGGATTGCTCTTCATCTCATTTAAAACCTTTAGCTCCCCCTTACTTAAATTTTGTTTGTAGGGTCTTGGTTGAATTTTGTGAGATGCAATGGAAGTAATGAAGTTATCTAGGTGTGCATCTTTTCCTAATCTCGGTGTAAAGTTTGATTTATTTTTTACGAGACACTCCGATTCAGTGACAGTTTCATTCAGGTCATCCTCATCTTTGTGAAAATGATATTGGAGTCTTAACTTCCTGCAAAATTGGGAAATTTCAGTCGCTTCAATTCCTTTAGTTTCGAAATGCGGTAGTTCAAAGTGTAAAACCTGTGACATTATCATTGAGGGATCATCCATAACAATTAATGATGATAATACATTTTATGTCAAACAGGCAATGAATTGCCAATCGAACTATGTAATTTACCTTATAACGTGTCCGGGATGCAAGGGGAAGTATATAGGAAAGACCCAAATGATGCTTAGGCTTAGAATGAACCTTCATCGACAGCACATACTTCAACCAAAATATAGGATGATCCCGCTCAGTGAGCACCTTGAAGTATGTGGTGGGGGTAAATTTAGTGTTTTTCCTTTATATAAACTTAATAGCAAAAACAACGACCTCTTGGAGGCAAAAGAAAGCTATTTTATTGAGAAGTACCACCCAAAACTTAATTCTAAATAAGAGAATATATAAGTTATATGAAATAAAGATTGTGGTGGGATTAAATATTTTTAGTCTGTAGACTAACTAACTACCCTTGCCTGTACAATAATTTTATCATGTAACTATGACACCCTGACGTCATAGACTATTGTTAATTCAATTATTGTTTAATAAAACGCCTGATGAGCCGCTATCGCGGTGAAAACGTTAGCATAAAAATGTAGTTTTATTTTGCCATCTTTAATTTCAATTATATATATATATATATATAAAAAATATACATTGATAATTAATAAAAGTATGAATAACAATAGAGTGTAAATACCCCCACCTCCCTAGGTCCAAATTCATATCACTACCCTAAATACTTCGAAAATTTATGTACACATATATATCTATATATAGGCCTATCAGGGACAAAGACCATAGAATATAATATACTATTTTGATAACGCCCCCCCCCCACCCCAACCCCCCGTTTCGGTTTTTACCAAATAATAATTTAGATAAAATAAAACCTTATACATGTAACTATTACACACGCAAAAATTAACACATCGCCATCATGTAAAAACGAATTATACCCACCCCGTCACTCAAGCATAGTATGATTGACTAAGGTCGATTTATAATTAAAAGTATTACGATTCTAACAATTGATTTCTAATTTTCATTGAATAGTATAAATACTTTCCAAGATTAGCCAGTGACTTTATATTGTTATTACCTTGAATCATCAGGTTTCTGAACTTTTGGAGTGATGGAAAAGACCAAAAATAACGCGAAAAATATTTTCTTCGGAGAGAAATATAAGCGGGACAGCACAACAGAAAGTGGAATTCATCTTCAACAGCTCTAATATTGCAACATTTACATAATCTGTTTTTTCTTTCGATTTTGTTAAAGCGCCCGGTTTCAATATTTAGTTGGAGAATACAACAACGAAAATGTCAGATAATAGTTTTGTATTTCATTTGAATATTCGATTGAAGGTAGCTTTCAGGTTCATGATTAGTCTTGAATAATTTATAACATCTAAGTTTACTTGAGTCTTCCAGTGTGGCAAACCATTCCTGGTAATATTGATCTTTTATGCGTTGTTGTATTAGTGGTAAGGTGGAAAGGTCAGACGCGTCTTGTTGGTCCCAAATATAAGAAAACCCCGCATTATTTAAAAGTAATTTTATGTCAGCAGCCCAGTTTGGAGAGTCATTTAACGCATCGTTATATAGAATAGTATATACCTTATATATTAGTGAATTCTTATTGTTCAATATTTTATACCAATAACTTATTAATCTTATTTTACGGTTAACTATAGCTGGAAGCATTCCTAATTCGCCCAACATTGCAGCAACAGGGCAATTTTTACCTACTTTTAAAATATATCTCATAAAAATATTATGTACTTTATCTATTGATTTGCCCTTATAGAAACCCCAAACTTCACAAGCATAATTAAAAATAGATGAAACCATAGTGTTAAATAATTGGCAGTAAACATTCGTATAAAAATAAAAAGTTTTTGTTGAAGCTAAAAGTGCCCCCACAGCTTTTCTACCCTGAGATGTGACGCGTATTTCTGTTTTTGAGAATTTACCATTATCACATATTAAAAGACAAAGATATATGTATTGTTTAACTATTTTGAGTTGAGTATCATTTATAAACCATTTGAAATTTGTTTGTAGCCTTCCACGGTGAAAGATTACTATTTTGGTTTTCTTAGCATTTATTTCTAAATTCCAAATTTTACAAAAATCGACAAATTTATTTAAAAGTATTTGTAAAGCTTCCGGTTTTGTAGCAAAGGGGCCGTATCGTCAGCAAAGAGTAATGAATATATAATCATATTTTCTAAATGTATAAAATTTGGATTTTCGTTGAATAGAAACTCTCTTAAGTCGTTGATAAATATTAAAAATAAAAGAGGGGATAGTGACTCGCCTTGTTTTACCCCTGAAAAACTTGAAAATGCTGATGATATATTCCACATATATTTTGAAATATTTAACACCAATACCGGTATTACTATAAAAACTGTTGATGTGTTATTTATGTAATGGTATTTAGATTTTAAACGTATTTCACTGAGCGTAGCCAGGCAAAAAATATTGGAACGGCGTACAGTGTCGCTTATGGACGTTCAAGAAGAGTTCAGGGAAAATGTAGGGTCGATAACAAAGTGATAACATTAACGCCAGGTTGATTTACTTTGACATACATTTGTGTGAAGTTGCGATTATATTTTTACTAAAACATGGGATTGATAGTAAAATTCGAGATATATTGTAGCACTATTGTCGTTGCGACATTGTCTAATTCATTGTTACTTTTAAAATCTCTCGAGGTTCTAATATTTTAATCTCGTCCATCCGATTGTCTAGAGGGTTAATTACAGACACGACATGTGGACAAATTCCTAAAACCAGCGGATGCCAGACAGGATACGAGATGGATAGAGAACAAGCTAAAAAAAGTGATTTTTCCTAGAATCAAGTGACATAATTCATGAAGTTAAGATTCGATATGCGTAAATATCGAAAGGACCGTTGGGTCGTAAACATGAATTTCAAGTTTCATCAAAATCGGATTAAAATTGTGATCTCTACTGGGTCCACAACCTTGATATACCATATTTTTACACTGTATTCGCGTACAAGCCGCGGCGATTTGTCCGGCAATTTTGGTCCGATTTTCACGAAATTCGAACTCAATCTTCATTACGGTGTCACGGAGATATAATGAAACGGTTTTCTAAATTGGATAAAAAAAAATGGGACCTCTGGAGAGACCACACGCCAAAAACGCGATTTTTCTTAGTCAGGGGCGTAATTCAGGAAGTTGCGATCCGATATGGGCGAATATCGAAAGGAACCAAGATGTACGGGTTATAAACATGCGTTTCAAGTTTCATCAAAATTGTGACCTCTAGAGTGTCGTACAATGAGTCATAATCCATGACGTTACGTTGTAATACATGCCAATATCGAAAGAAACCGAGATCTTAGGGAGATAAACCTATATTTCAAGTTTAGTTGAAATCGGATACAAATTGTGACCTGTAGAGTGTCCATAAAGAAATTGCGGACGGACGGACAAACGGGGGGGGGACTACAATATACGTCCACATGGAAATGTGGGCGTATAAAAAATAGTTTTTATAACATTTGAAGCCAATATAAAGACCTACAATAGGCGAAATTAGCTCTTACATAATGTATCTTGAAGTATAAACCCGTCTTTGTTCTGTGTTACCTGCATATTGCTTAATCATATTTATTTCTAAACCTGATAGGCCCAAATAAGAATTATATCCATTACGTAATACTCAGAATGTTACATGTGTCACTGTATTGTACTCCTTTAATGATATCATAAGCGTACATTTATGTTTTATATAATATATAATCACGGTTAATTGAATATTTAACATAGTGGTTACAGCTGTATCTTGCTTAGTGACATATATTTACATAATGCAGCTTTAACATGTGCATGCAGTTTACTGGGTAATAAGATCGTTAAATCGATCACGTTTAAGGCAAAGATACATTAAAAACGTGTTAGTTAAGTGAACTACTCTAATGTATGTTTTCTACATATTTATGTTGTTTACAGGGTAATACGATAGTTAAATCGATGACTTTTAAGGAAAAATACACCAAAAACTTGTTAGCTACGTGAACTACTCATATGGGTGTTCTATCAGTATTAGTTTTTTTCATCATTCTGTTATGCATCATGTATGGGATGGCCCAGGATTAACAGCAGTTAATATTAGTTTGTATCATCATTCTGTTATATTCATCATGTATGGGATGGTGAATGGCAGCAAAACGTGGAGCGGACATATCACATAGGATAACAATGAACGGTAACGCACCATTTTCTATTTCGATCGTGATAACCTTGAAAAGAATCTACGGCGAGACGGTAACAAAGATGACAAGAACCAACGCTGATAACGTTGAAAACAGTGGTGATTGACTGAACACACAAAGACAGCTTTCATAAGCTCAGTACATACAAATTACAACCTGACTGTCTTGTCACTTATGCAACCTTCAATGCTAAAATATATATCTTTCAAATTAGTCAAAATAAGCTAAACATACATATATATTTATCTAATTAATATACCAAGATACGAATATGAGAAAATAATCACAAACATAAGTTTTTGGTTTAAACAGGCGTTTATATTATATGCAATTCATCATGCCTTATGAAAGGGCATTTACCCTGCAACAATGTTTGGTACGTTCTACAATGAGTCAATACTGAACTATTTATGAATGTGACATCTAATAAAAGTTCTATAAATATTTTCCCTCATTACTATACTCAACAATAACGTAATAATTAGTGCGCTCATCGTATTTTTTGTCACCCCACAATAGATATAAAACTAAAAAAAACACCACTATGACATTAGCCACGTTCCAACAATGGCGACAGGCCAAGATCCGGTCAACCAGGAAATTAACATAACAATTAACTTAAAGAGTAGAAATGTGGACAACATTTCTTTCCAACTAAACGTTAAGTGTCAAACGAATTATTGATAGTTTGCTTCTTACAGATGATCTAGGATTTTTCGTCTGATTCTATATAAATTGATAAAGCCTCCTTTGATGAAAGAACCATAATGGCAGCCCCTGGTAGAATATTTACGATGCTTTAAATTATGAATTTATAGACATCTATATGTCGCCACCCTGTTCGTCCGTCCGTCAACAATTGACTTGTGAAAGCGATAGAGTCTGGAGTTTTGGGTGGATTCTTTTCAAATTTTATGTGAAGCATTGTGGTCATGATTGGACGAACCCTATCGATTTATAACGTTCGGCGACTTTGCGTGTCGAGGATGTGCCCCGTTTTCCAAAACCTTGTGAACGCAACCGAGGCTATAGTTTTCGACGGAAGCATTGGTTTGAATTATTGTGGTCACGAGAGGACGAACATTACTGATTTCGAACATGGGACTTTTCGTTCCGGAGTTATTCCCCTTTACCGGAAACATTGTGAACGCTGTAGAGGCTGAAGTGCTCGACGGATTTATTTCAAATTCTGCGTGAAGCGTTGTGAACGGGACAGAAGCCATTGTTTTCGGTGGATTGTTTTCAAACATTGTGACAATGAGAGAACGAACCCTACCGCTAATCAGCATTCTACATGTGCATGGAGTCTTTCTTTCTTCTTTTCTGTCAATAACCAAATTGTTTTCACTCTATTAGATTAGATGGAGCTTAAAATAAATGTGCAATAACTAGATATTGTCCATGTTCTTGCACACTTATGCTAGTTTACTTCAGTTTTAGTAGAAACGTGGAAACAAGCATGGAGATTATTATTTCTGTCAATAACCAAATTATTTTCCATGTTATTGCACACTTATGCTAGTTTACTTCAGTTTTAGTAGAAACGTGGAAACAAGCATGGAGATTATTATTTCTGTCAATAACCAAATTATTTTCCATGTTATTGCACACTTATGCTAGTTTACTTCAGTTTTAGTAGAAACATGGATACGAGCATGGAAATTAGTATTGACCGGTATAGTCCCACCCCCATTTTACATGCGAAGACAGTACTAATGTTCCCCTCTAAGATTACTTAATATCGTCCAGTTTAAAAAAGAGACAATTCTTACCTTTACTCACTGCTACTTACATTTCCTTCATTAAAGGAGCTAAACGTCTAGCTTAATCTTTTCCATATTATTTGAAATTAAACTACGAATTAGCATTTAATATTAACACATTTTAATCCAATTCGATGTTCTTATATTACCGTAAAATAATATGGGATCCTAATAGACAATATTCAAGAGAAAATGAACATTTTATAATCAGCACACGAGTCGTGTAGTATATGGTGGTAATGAAACAAAATATATCCTAAAAGACAATGCGGAAGTACTAAGTAATGGCAGATACACAAACGACAAAATGATAAAAGCGCGTAGAATGAATCCTAACCCCAAATCGACCGTGTTTAATTTGGACTCTTCACGTATTACACCGAAAATAATTGAATCGAAGTTTAAATAGTATTATTAACAATTGAATATACATGTAAATGGTTATATACATTCGTATTATATGTGCTTTTAGATCCAGTTCGATCCATTTTAAGGTCTCAATGAATAGCATACGCTTGTTAAATTCAGCTCATCGATCGGACATCAATAAATCAATGATCCATGCAATAACGACCTCTTTGGAAAAATTAAACAAAAAAGCAGTTTTATTTCAATTACTACAATCGGGTTATATTTTGACTTAAACTGAATTCACAATTGGTGAAATTCGCAGGTCCACATGGATTAAGTTATTATATCGCTCAAACAGGCAGATTTTGATGTCTGGAATATTCCGCTTCACAAGGGTGATTTAGGATAACAGAAACAATTTTGTCCACCTCATCTGACTTTACTTTATAGACCATACATGCCTCTCTGGGTAGATATCCAGGACTGTCCATAATGTTCTATTCATCAATTATTCCTGCCTGATACAAGGCCGTTGCTGAAAGATTAGTGTAGTTGACCTCTCTCATAAGTTGCCCAAATTCGTTGACATCCAGGGTTCAATAGTTTTCTATAAATGTGTCCGATTCAAATGGCCTCCACGTAGGTTTTAAAAACTGTATCACCCGAAAAAAAATAACACGGGTAAAGGTCAATCAATATTGTTACACAGCAAAATATTTTGAGTTTGTATCGTTTTAAGTCCGGCATGCAAGTAAGGTTTAAATTTGTCTGATTCATAACAAATTCCACAATTTTAATTCATAAAGAATCATTGACATTTAAGAGTGATGTTGGAGCTTGAAGGGATTACATCTGCAACGACTAGTACATAAACATATTTAACAACTAGACTATGAATGTGTCTAACGAGCATTTGATGTCATTTATTTAGATTTACACCAGCGAGTCGTAGTTCTCGCTTTCAGTGGAACCAGGCTTTTCTATGTATCTCTGAAATGCTATGGTCGTAAAACGCACACTAGAAAAGTACAAACGAAAAATACAAACGGGTACATAAACATATTTAAATATTTAAAACTAAATATAAATTCTTGGATTTTGATTGGTCGAAAAGTGGCTTCGAAAGAGTATAAGAGTCCTCTAAGTTTCTTGGGTCGATAATAAGAACATTTCATTTCAATGCTTGTGTCAAAATTGTTGATATGATGACCATGACAACTAATCAGACTGGTCGAATTACAATATTTCGACTGATGTGACATATTCTAAAAACAAGAATGCTCTGACTGGGGAGAAAAAGATTCACTTTTGGCTTAGTAAAAGTTATACCGTCGAAAAGACAAGTCTTTATATCACCAGTACTCTATACAGTGTTGTACTGGAAATAGGGCCCAACACTTTTAGGGTCTCTGTGTTTCCCTAATCTCTCACTTGGTTCAATAAATCCTCTCAATAATCACCTATGTAATGAAACTAATGCATTAAATGCAATGTATAATGTACATACATATGCTACTGTTATTTATTTTGATATTTTGTATTTGATGGATGGACGCCTGTGTGATATCTTGGCCAAGGGCCCCACAAAACCTTAATCCGGCCCTGACTGAAAGGTTTTAAAAAGATCACCTGATTATCAGTGACGTAATCGATGCTAAAATAATCACTTATTATCCAGCTACCAAAGAGACAACACGTTGATAATACAACTGTTTGGTGGTTCTACATAGTAAGTTACGAAATATTGCAATTGGTTTGAAACGTCAACAAATAACCGGCATAAATGCTTCTTACACTTTATTTAATTTTCTCTGGTATAATAAAAGCGTTCTGAAATATAAGATATACAAAGGCTTTCACAAACTATAGATAAAAAAACGAATTTACATGGGAGACAACTCCTTAAAGCATATCACGTTAGTTTTTTAGTATTAAATGGAGTTACCTCCCCCAGACCAGGTCAAATCGAAAAATGCCTTATCGTGGATTTCTCACCCCAAATTGTCCAAGGAATTAGAATCAATAAAAATGCAATATTCTTGAAGACACATAGATCACAAATATAGGCTTTTAGGCATAAAAGTATAAAATATAATAGATCAATCCTAAACCTAGCATTAGGCCCTACTAATACTAACACATAACACCTTTCATTTTCACTTCTTATTAAATTATTATTTTACGGGATGAAAAGAAAGAAAACTCTGTTAAGTATTTATAAAATAATTATATAATACTACTGCGAAATCTTAATAATTAATATGTACCTGAAGGGTAGATTTACCGATATTTAAAATGACATGACTAGTACACGAAAATGAAATGGTGGTAATTTTACGGGGAGTAATCATGGGAATTAATTATACAGGGTGCACTCATTAAACAAAATAAAATATCGGTTTTCAATGACAGTGTCTGAGTGTTCGTATTTCAAAACAACATTCGCGTCGACGTAAGATTATAGACGCTTATAATAATGTTATTTGAAAATCTATTTTTAAACTATTAAAGCACATTAAAAGTGTTAATGATAGTGACTAAATAACCACGTTTTTCATTTGGATTTAACATTGTCCGATATTTTCTGGAAGTGTATTCCAAACAATTGATGCACTGTACCGAAAAGTTATGGATCCAAATGATTTCAAATTATAGGCAGGTACATCCAGGAGTTGTCCTTCTGGTCTTAATGATCGTTTGGGTTGATACAGTGATACTAGATTTTGAAGGTAACCTGGCACGGATTTGTTTATTGATTGATAGTTTAACGATAAGATTTTAAAGTTGATCCTTTCTCGAACACGGAGCCAATGTAATTTGTTCAAGTCTGAGGTGATGTGTGATCTTGATTTAGTTTTTGTGACAATGTAAGCAACGCGGTTTTGTAATCTTTGGGGTTTTGCAATCTGTTCGTTCGTTATACCAGTTAGTACCGAATTACAATAGCCTATTCTGGACAGGACAAAGGATCGCAAACTGATCCCACAGTGAATATTCGATTGGCCGCTACAATCACTGATAAGCATGACATCGACCAGGCTTAATGAGTACGGCATATTAACTTTTTTACTGCGACAAATTAAATTCTCAAACATTTTTTTGAGGTAAAAGAAAAATAAAGACGTTTGAAGTATTTGTAGTTAAAAAATATTTCCTATTTAGTGTAAATGGGTATTAAAATGAGTAAAATGCATCATTTTGCCCGAAGCAGTTAGGTGTTAAGTAAACATTGCACGAGTCGTTGAGCCAATGACTACGAGGCTGGCAGTCAACGCACGTGCTGTGGACTGTCATCCGTTACAGAGATAATTCGTAAGTAATTCTCTGTGAAACAGATTGAAAGGATCGAGCTAAGGTTGCAGAAGCGTCTTCTGTTAATAGACCCTATTACGAACTGACCCTATCCTTCGGAGATGGAAATGACATATTTTACAGATATTGTTCACATGGTTTTCAAAACTGAGAGGAGAGTCGACAAGAATTCCAAGATTTCTTACAGTTCTAGACACGGGAATTTCGGTGTTTCCAATGTTGATCGATCGAATGTCACATTAGCAGGACCCGCGAGAAGAAACTCAGTTTGTTCATCGTTAAGTTTAATCA
This sequence comes from Patella ulyssiponensis, assembly GCA_963678685.1. Classification (NCBI taxonomy): domain Eukaryota; kingdom Metazoa; phylum Mollusca; class Gastropoda; family Patellidae; genus Patella; species Patella ulyssiponensis. Next base: position 57,525,891 of record OY783232.1, on the reverse strand, counting down.
TATTGGATGACATCCATATTTTGACATAACCGAGACACCCTTCCAGATTCTTGATGACGACATTTTGATCGATCGGAAGTGGCTTGAAATAAGGCTAAACAATGAAATACAGATACAACTGTTTGACTGTGACCCAATATTGATCTTTCCGAGGAAATAATGACTACCGTCATATAAACAGTCCTAAAAAATAAGGTGTGTCAACGTATAATAAGCCATATTTCTCTCATGTTTGAACTAATTGATACAAAGTTTGTTTTCGATTAGAGTAAATCTTGTGTAGGCCTTCAAACGTTTTTAAGGCTACTGGCCTAGATCAGTAGCACCATAAGTTATAATAGCATGCTATCAGTATCAGTATCCCCATTAAAACAATAAATTATTAATAAAACGTCGTAAATTTAATTCAAGATGCGTTATGTAAGATTTAGTTATAGAGCTGGTATAAACCCGTCTTCGTTCTGTGTTACCTGCATATTGCTTCATCATATTGATTTCTAAACCTGATAGGCCCAAATAAGAATTATGTCAATTACGTAATACTCAGAATGTTACATGTATCATTATATTGTACTCCTTTAATGGTATCATAAGCATACATTTATGTTTTTTATATTATATAATCACGGTTAATTGAATATTTAACATAGTGGTTACAGCTGTATCTTGTTTAGTAAGAAATATTTACATAATACGGCTTATACATATTCATGTTGTTTACTCGGTAATAAGATCGTTAAATCGATAACTTTGAATGCAAAAATACATTAAAAACTCGTTAGCTACGTGAACTACTCAAATGGGTGTTCTATGAATATACGTTTGTGTCATCATTCTGTAATGCATCATGTTTGGGATGGACCAGGATTAACAACAGTTAATATTAGTTTGTATCATCATTCTGGGATGTTGAATGGCAGCAAAAGGTGGAGCGGACAGATCACATAGGAATAACAATGAACGCCAATGCACCATTTTATTTCTTTCATGATAACGTTGGTAAGAATCTACGGTGAGAACAGAGATGACAAGAACAATGGTGATTGACTGAACACTCTGTTCTCTGTCCATCTCTTGCAAAATGTGGATTATGTTGCATGGCAACCGCTTGATTTTGTACGAAACAATCACCATTCTTAATCCCGTCCAAATAATGGGACACTGCCCACTATTGGTAGAATATTTTAAATGATGAATTTATAAACATCCACGCATTCCGAATCTGGGTGGTGATCAGGCGTTTGAGGGGGCTTTTTCGAGATATGTGGGGTCTAATAACTACAATGAGCGCATGTGTGTGGTGGGGGTGGGGCGGAAAGACATGTCGACATTAATAAATAAATAAATTTACAGGACTGTCCATCTTTAAATAACTTTTTATGATGCCCTTGAGAATTGTATTGGTTTATGGGGAGGTGGGATTGAGGGAACAGGTGTAGGTGTGCATATGTGGACTGCCCATCTCTAAATAAGTGTTTATGACGCCCCTGGAGAACGGTTTGATTTATGGAGTAGGCCTACTACTATATATAATTACTAAATTAGACTGACACCCAGAAAAATGTAAGCCTTTCATAATCATACATCTGTCAATGAGTTGAATAAGTTATGTCATATCATAGGAGCAGCCACAACTACAGTCGAAATGAAGCCTCCAAAAACAATGATATGATTAGGCCTAGAATATGATGATGATGAGTAGATCTATGTCGATCTTGGGCGTAATAAAAATGGCGCTAATAAAAAAGATTGAATGTTGTCTAGTTTGTATTTCAAGAATCATTTACATTTTTTACGAATGCCAAGAATCAATCTGTGTGAAACCAAGATGAATGCCTACTATATAAACATTACTTACCTAAAACTGCAATGTGTGGTATTGACTGGGCTGGAGAAATTCCTCTTCGCCGCTGACTAACGGTCTTCGCAGTAATGGCGCCCAAGAAGACCGATGACGTCATCACTCTAATTTAATCACGCGTATGTCATATTTTACAGAAGAAATTCTGTATTTCCCAAATAATTAGGACAGACTTGTGTCTGTTATCCGGATGACAGAACTGCGCTGCAGGCGTTTTACAGAAAAAATCTGTAAAAATTACAGAAAAGGCTTACAGTGTAGCAGGGCCATTATAATGAAAAATATAAGAGGTAAAGGATCAACAGTAACTAAATTAATGTTTCGTGTCCCCTTCGTTCACTCTTCAATCGGACGCCTTTAGTTGTATTCACTGCGGATATAATCGAGTAGTCGTTCACATCAAAATCAGTCATTTTCGTTTCGTTGTTATCATATCTAGTGGATTCGATCGGAGTTAAAACATCACACACATCCATTGTATCGTCATTATTATTTATACAATTCTCTTATTTGTCATATTTTGTTCGCTTCGGCACCGGTTTTGGAGGAGACTCGTCTTCACTCGCGTTATGAGTCTGTTCATCACTTGCTAAATGGTCGTTATCACGCACCTTTGTTTCATCACATTTTTCCCGAGTTCTTTGCCTGCTCTATTTCTATAGATTGTGTACAGTTGACATTTGAGTCGATATCCTTGGGCTTTGTGTTTTCACTCGACATATGTTGATCATAATCAAACTCTTCTTCTTCCATATAGCACTGACACTTATTTGAAACATTATTACACGTGTATGAGGACAGGGTTCGGATACTGGATGCAGCGGCAGCTAATGTCGTGAAACAAACAATAAACAAGATATAATTTGATACTTTTTATTATAAATTAAACAACAATGGATTCTGGTAATGTAACGTGTGCCCTTAATTTCTCGACTAACTGATTTGCGCGAAATACTAAAAAGAAATCATGAAATTTATACGCCAAAGTCTATTTCTCAAGCTACGGAATAAATTAACCCACTGTGGTGAATCGATTCATCGATCCTGTACAGTACCTTAACCTACAATTACAAACTAAATCACCGAATTCTTCCTCACGAATCGAGTGAAAAGGCGGCAATGCCTATATCTCTAGTGTCTGACAGTAGAACGCCATGTCTAAACTGCTAGAACACCATTAAAAACGAAATCACCAAATTCTTCCTCACGAATCAAGTGAAAAGGCCGCAATGTCTATATCTCCAGTGTCTGACAGTAGAACGCCATGTCTAAACTGTTAGAACACCATTAAAAACGAAATCACCGAATTCTTCCCCACGAATCAAGTGACCAAATTACGATATGGTTAAGTACGAGTGTCGATTTAGCGCTCCCCACAGCGAAGCGACAAGTAGCTATAAATTATACCATTTTTCCCCGAATCAGAACTATTATCTAATAGTAAGAAATGCTCTAAAACAATTAAACCGAAATATGAAACGGATGAAAATCAACACAATCTGGTTGAGATGAGGCGATTATCGACTCTGACAACCAACCTGTGTCTTAATTATGATAAGGTTACCTTACCTAGGGAGTTGCTAACTGAAACTTCCCCGATGAATGATACGCACCCAGTTTTATAGTCGAAGCATGCACGTGCATGACAGTTGATTGGCTCAAATACGCCAAGCAAGTAGAGAACTTGAAGAGTTTGAAATACATTTAGCAAAAAGGGCGAAACTACGACATTCCCCCACCCTTAAGACTCTGTGTGATGTAAAGTATTGATTTCTTTACGGAACACCTGTCAAAACAAAAATACAAAAGCATTACAGAAATATTTACAAAAACAGTTCTCTGTTACCGAAACGGACAATGTAATGAAAATTTAGTAAGGATAATTCGCGAATTCGTCATCGATATTTGGAGTGTACAGAATCTCTTTACTTGACTGATCCATCATTATGGTCTTTTCTCATCTGTATAAAAAAATGTTCTGTGATTATAGTTTTTCCCAACTGTCCATCTGGTGTCATAAATATATCCTCATAGTCACATAATAACTTTCTAATCTGATCCTTTTGATCCCCAGACAAGTGATTTGAAGTATTGTCAAGAAGAGGATTAAGATGCGGAGGGAGTGTGTCCTCTTCAGAGAACGGATCTCCTTCTTCATCAAAAACCTCACTAACCTTGTGTACTTCTCCTAAAATACTATTAGCGTTTAATTTTATACCATGTGTCCCCGGATTAAGAAGGCACAGGACTAATGACTTTTCGGTTGGATCGAACAGGGATTTTGCAAGCGATAATTTCTTATCCAAAACTGTTCCTGAGGGTTCCACTATTCCCAAACCATCACACAATCCGTCAACACATCCTTCGACAAAAGGTTCCGAACGAGGGTGTATAATAACTGAGTTTTTGATTTTAATCCGCGCACAGTGATTAGTCCAACTCGTGACAAGATCAATCGGCCCCTTTTTAGTTTTCATGACTGATTTTTCAAAGTTTATTTCCCCACCGTTTTCATGAATAAAATCAATGCCCAATATTACTGGCAAGTCAATACCTGCTATTATAAATTTATGCATAAATATAATACCACTAAAATTTACACTTAATTCGATAATCCCTAGAAAAGTTTAAGTTCTCTGCCGTCAGCTGTATTCAGAACAGTTGCTGTTCTTTGCAGCTTAGACATTTCTATCCCTAATTTTTCGAATTCGGTTTCGGATAAGATCGACGCGGAAGAGCCGGTGTCCACCAATAATTCACAAGATAATACATTATTTATTTTACCGCGAGCATAAAAACAAGTAGATTTTAATTTGTGTAACGGATGTACTTCAGGAGCAGGGTTATTCTCCCTAACAGTTGGAGCTATATGCCGATTTTTGAATAAAGTATCCTGGGCTGGTCTGACGGCTTCCACACCAGCCGGGTTTAGTTTAAATTATCGGGATTCGTATTTACACGATTGGCTTGGCTTATATATTGACTAAATTTTGAACATTGTAATCTAATAAATATGACCTAACTCGTTACAAAAATAGCAACGGGGTGGTGGTCTAGAGGGTGGTTGCCAAGCGAAAGTAAATCCGGACCTATCGTTCCTGCTGGCGGTTCGCATCTTTCTATCTATCAATGATTCCACAGCGTCCATATTAATTAAACTAGAAATAACGTCCGAGCGTTGAGGGAAATAATTTCTATTCTCATTAGGTTTTCTGATTTTATCAATTGGTCCCTCTGCAGATTCATATTCGATGGCCAAAGCAATGGCTTGTTCAAGATTGATTGGATGACGACATTGAACGTTTTTCTTTAGGTCATGATGCCCAAGACCCTGAATATACTGGTCAACGACGTGTTCCTCCAAATTGGTATACGGAATTTGCGGAAATGCTCTTTGAGCCAACCGCTTTAATTGGTAGCCAAAATCCGCGACAGATTCACCTGGACCACGCTTACGATTTCGATATTCACATTTATAAGCTACCAGGCGCTCTCTTGGATTAAATCTTTGCGAAAGATGTCGAGTTATTGCCCAATAACTCCCTAATTCGGAAGGGGTCAAGTTACTTAAAAGTTTCTGAGCCTCTCCCCTCAAGCTCATCACCAATTGTTGTGCCATTTCGCGATTGGTCCATTGATTCCACCCCGCTACTTGTTCAAAATGTATTACATAATCGGTCCATTCGCTACTCTGTCTGTCGTATTTGTCGGGTTCTTTTTCTCGCCTAATTGTCGTGTGAGAATAATTCGAACTCATCCGATTTGCTGAAGTCCTTGGGTTGCGCTTCATCGGAGTAGATGCAAGCGTGAAAGGTGAGCTCGGTTGATCAAAGAAGTCGGGTGAACGTGTTGCACGTCCTGATATCTCCCGATATTCATCGATCCCCCGATTACCTTCTTGATCAGACGTATCGTCAGTATCACCCAACGAGGCTACATCCTCCGCAAATGATACCCTATTTCCTGTTACCGGCCGTTCTACATTACGATAATTATTTGACGGACTACTCTGCGTATAATCCGCAGGTTCTTGACATTTCGCGGACGCGTATGTAAACGTTTCAGGTGCGTATCTCGGAGAACAAAGATTAGAAGAGTTGGGATCGACCTCTTGAGAATAAAATGATTTATGTGTATATCCACCCCCACAAACTCGCAGTTCTTGTTCATTAGTGTCAGTCTCCCAGTCCCTAGTAGACGCTTCTTTGAACATGTTTAACTTTCTAGCCCGTAATTCAATTTAGTTAGTTAGGTGTAGACCTGTATCAAATTTATAATATCAGAAATCGCTTGCTCACTACATTTACCGACACAACTGCATCCTGGCAAGCTCGCCAAAAGTGTATTAGGACAGGGTTCGGATACTGGATGCAGCGGCAGCTAATGTCGTGAAACAAACAATAAACAAGATATAATTTGATACTTTTTATTATAAATTAAACAACAATGAATTCTGGAAATTTGACGTGTGCCCTTAATTTTTCGACTAACTGATTTGCCCGAAATACTAAATAGAAATCATGAAATTTCTCAAACTACAGAATAAATTAACGACTGTGGTGAATCGATTCATCGATCCTGTACAGTACCTTAACCTACAATTACAAACTAAATCACCGAATTCTTCCTCACGAATCAAGTGAAAAGGCGGCAATGCCTATATCTCCAGTGTCTGACAGTAGAACGCCATGTCTAAACTGCTAGAACATCATTAAAAACGAAACCACCGAATTCTTCCTCACGAATCAAGTGAAAAGGCCGCAATGTCTATATCTGCAGTGTCTGACAGTAGAACGCCATGTCTAAACTGCTATAACACCATTAAAAACGAAATCATCGAATTCTTCCCCACGAATCAAGTGACCAAATTACGATATGGTTAAGAACTATTATCTAAGAGTAAGAAATGCGCTAAAACAATCAAACCGATATATACTATTCAAAAAAAGTAGGGGATATTTGATTTTGGGGGCATAATACTAAAATATGCAAATGACTACGAAAAAAGTCACTATAGAGCCTAACAGAAGAAACATTTCCAGTTACATGTGACGCCCAAACGCACCAATAGCTACCGCATGGCATGCAGGTGATGCTTGGGATCATCATTGGGGTCCAACCCAAGATTTGCACGACTGACTTTGAATGTTACAGTCATTGTGGCATTGAATTCCAGGGTGGAAACATCAGTTTAATTGTTTTAGTGACCAGAAAACAAATTTTGATATGCGTCGGCTTACCCAAAATGAAAGGTTACGTGCCCTTGGCATGCTACCGTGATACACAATCTGTACAGGACAGACCACGCTCAGGTCGACCAAGGGCGACAACTCAAGCCCAGGATCGAATTATCCGTACCTTGGCCTTGAGAAATCGTGTCATCACAGCAAATCAGATCAGCGCTCGTCTTCAAACAGACACTGGTGTGAGAGTGAGTGGCCAGACGATTCGGAATCGACTGCATAGGGGTCACCTTCGCGCCCGACGTCCTCGCGTGATCCCTTGTTTGAGAGATCATCACATTCAGGCAAGACGTCGTTGGTGTATTGATCGTCAACTCTGGGATAATCGACGCTAGAGCAATGTGATGTTTTCAGATGAGTCAAGGTTCACTGTTGAGTTTTTGGACAGACGTAGGAAGGTGTGGCGTCGTCGAAACCAGCGCTTCCAAGACGTTAACGTCATCAGACATGATCGATTTGGGGGTGGTTCTGTTATGGTGTGGGGAGGCATCACTGTTGCTGGAAGAACGGCTTTACATGTTGTTGCAGGGCGTGTTACAGGCCAGTACTACCGGGACAACATCTTGGCAGTCCATGTTGTGCCGTTCGCACGACGTCATGGCCGCCGTTTCATCTTTCAGGATGACAACGCAAGATGTCACAGGGCCAGGTTCGTTACAGGTTACCTCCAACAACAGAACATCACCACATTACCCGACCTCTCCCCCATCGAGCATGTCTGGGACATGCTTGGACAGAGGTTACGTCAACGTCAGCAACGTCCTGCCAATGTCCAAGAACTTGCTGCTGCGTTGCAACAGGAATGGGACAATCTGGACCAAAATGACCTTAGACGTCTCATTAGGAGTATGCCACGTCGGATCAATGCTTGTTTGGCAAACAGAGGAGGATTTACCCGTTACTGACTTTGTTGTGATGCTGTGGTAACTTTGCTGTTTGACCCCGGGTATCATTTTACCCATATAATGGTCAGTCTGTGCCTTACTTAGTCTAACGATCGTTTGGAATAAATCGATGAATGTGAACTTCATTTCATTTTGTCATTTGTTTCTTCGTCAGTTTCATTAGGTGACTTTAATAACACTTAAAAATCAAATATCCCCTACTTTTTTTTGAATAGTATATTAAACGGATGAAAATCAACACAATGTGGTTCATATGAGGCGATTATCGACTCTGACAACCAACCTGTGTCTTAATTACGATAAGGTTACCTTACCCAGGGAGTTGGTAACTGGAACCCCCCCGATGAATGATACGCGCCCAGTTTTATAGTCGAAGCATGCACATGCATGACAGTTGATTGGCTCAAATACGTCAAGCAAGTAGAGAACTTGATGAGTTTGGGCGACTGGTTTGAAATACATTTAGCAAAAAGGACGAAACTACCACACACGTATCGCAAAATGATTCAGGACACCCATACGCCATGTGACCAAAATGTCCGCACTTATTACATCTAATTTTGGGACACTTGGAAATTAAGTGGTGTGGGGAAAAACATTTAAAACAAACCTTACTCTGGTTATTGTGAAGAACCTTAAAGCTTCTAATTCTCTCGTCTGTGTCGAAATTCACCGCCCACGGTAAGGATGTAATGTGGGGTGGAAACTTGCATTTCACATGCCTCGTCCCGTTTGCACAAGTTTTAAACTTATCATAGAAGTGACGGATAACTGGACCAGCTATTTCTTCCCCATGTGATTCTAGTTTCTGTAGTATAATCTCATCTTCGACGTGAATCGGAATATTCATAAAGGAAACAACGGTATATGGAGAATATAGCATTTCACATTTATAATTTTTTCCACTAACACTGATTCCTTCACACATATTAATCGCATTATCGGCTGTATTTAAAGTTATTTCAATTATACTTGGCTGTCTTGGAACACACCAAATACAACTCCCGTCTCCATATTTATCTTCAACTGCTTGAATACATTTTTAGACTGATAACACAATTAAATATTCCGATCACATTCTCGTAACGTAAAGTTTTAAATCCCAAAAAGCGAGGGAAAAAACAAACACAAAGTCTTATGAACGAGGTCAGTTCCGTTTGACCGCACTTCGGGAGCACATTTAAAACACGTCCTTACGCTAGCGCGTATCAATCCACTCTCTCACGTCGGATTATAACTGACGTGCACCTGATAATAACTGGCTTGTGTCGGATAATAACTGGCGCGCACCGGATAATAACTGGCTCGCGCCGGATAATAACTGGCTCGTGCCGGATAATAACAAGCGCTTCGGATAATAACAAGCGCTTCGGATAATAACTAGTACTAATTAATACATTTCCCATATGAAATGGGGTTTATGGCTCTACTGCACTAATTAATACATTTCCCATATGAAATGGGGTTTATAGCCCTACTGTTCTGCTCCGACTGGCCTAATGAAGACCGGCATACGCCAAATAGTGCCAATGTGTACACCGGACCTCGGTATTTCGTCCCATCCCAACGACTGTACGTTGACCGTATGCGCGCTATCCAGGAGGCCCCTTGTTCCATCCCTCCATTAGCCAAAAAAGTTCATCGGGATATTTAAGCGTGGTTCTTCCTGCACCATTGATTGGCAAGGGGGAACCACGCCGGAAAATCAGGATGAACGTTCTCGGCCATCGCAGGGATGGAACACGGGACCTTCTAGATAGCGAGCCAACGTCTTATTAACTAAACCATTTGGCCCCCTTTCCAATAAGAAGGGTTGGGTAGCCAAATAAGGTCTGACATTGAATCAGGTGACGTGGTGTTGATTCAGTCTTGAACCTGGCAAAAGAAAGGTCAAGTGTTTTCTTGCGGGTGTTCCGGTTTCATCCCACTGCTAATATTTTATAATGCATCAAAATGATTAATTGAAAAAAAATAAATATAATCTTGTCTGATATAAATCTATGATTTATTTATGATTAACATTTAACGTTGTCATGGTTTACATTCAATAATCAGAAAGGGAATTAGTACACAAATCAACGAGGTTGGATGAACAAATTGAACAATATTTTGAACATTTTCATAGATAAACAAAAAATTATAGCGACCGTGTGCATGGTCTTCCGTAAGCGAATCTACGTAAGTAAGCCGATTTTTGTATGCGGTAAAGTTAACAACGCATACTTTTGGTTAATGCAAAATGTATATTTTAAACAATGCAGAATGTATTAGGTATCTTTCTATGCATGGGTCGGGCTTGTGGAATAGGTGAGTAACTTTTAAGAACATAGTTTGGCATGATTTTATCAAGAAGAGCACGCAAATATATTCTTATGACTGATAAATCATCTTTATATATAGATTATTTTAAGCAAATTACATACTACAGAACATGAATTACGTTTTAAATTTGGAAAATATTAAAGTCTGTGAGAAAGGAATAAAAATTACTTAACTTGAAAATATAAACTGAAACAATATTGCTATATATAACACATAAGTAATAATTAATTGGAATGTATTTTATTTCACATTTGCTGGAGTAAATATGTGTCGCTGGAAAGTTACAAATAAACTTTGCCAGGAAAATGTGTATCCAAATATAATGGGCCCATGACTTGACGTTTGAAATATTTAATATCAATACCTGTATTAGTATAAAAACTGTTGATGTTATTTATATGGTACTAGTATTTAGATTTTCAACGTATTTCACTGAGCTTAGTCAGTCAAAAAAATATTAGAACGGTGTACATCGTCAAGTGTAGCCTGTAATGATACTTTTGTTATAACATCGGACTGATAGTCAAATTCATGACATATTCTAACTAAGTACAGCTGTGGACACTAAGTACAGCTCCTGATTTTCTGTTGTTCCAAACCTTGGTCAGTGATGCAGGACCGCGGGCCTGGCAAGTTGGCCTAGTTAGTTCCTGAGACGACCCCTTTTGCTTATTATTTTTGTCAAGTCGTATCTTATAATACGATTATATCAATATGTTCATAATGTTATAAAATAATTGCGAATGACCTATTTATATTTTGTAACATGGACGGGGTATCTTTCTTTGTTCTTGTCTTTCAATAAGCAAATTCTTTTCGCTTTAGTAGATTCGATGGAGCTTAACTGTGCAATAACTAAACATTTTTCTTGTAATTGAACACTTTGCTAATTTACGACAGTTTTAGTAGAAATCATATAGAGAAGTTGGTTGGGTTATCTGTGCAAGAAAAGGAACATTAACATTAGTATTAGCATGTGGAGCCCCGCCACCATTTCACCTCCGAAATAGAACTGATCTTAACGTGTGCGAGTACCTAAAACCGGCCAGTCTATTAAAGAGACAATTCTTACTTTTGCTCACTGCTACTTAGCTACAATTTCATATCTTAAAGTTATATTTTTAAAATGTATTAAAAAAGCCTTAATATAGATTGTATCTATAAACAGTCCTACTTTGTTAAAGAATAATCCTATTCATCCAATAATTCACTATTGCACAAATGACAAAATTATATCAAAATGGTGTGTAGATGGACAAAGCAAACGTAATCGACTGTCGCTCAATTTGGACCGTTCACGCATTTTACTGAACATAATTTATTAGAATTTAGAATAATATTATTATATTATTAGCAATTTAATATAATTGACCACATACATGGATATAAGAATAATATAATATGGAATTCAGATTATCCATCGGACATCAATAAATCAATGGTGCATACGATCGAAAAATAAACAAAAGGAAAAAGCAGTTTTATTCCAGTTCTTATCGGAGAAAAGACTCTTGCTCGCTAGTCTGGAGGCCGCGTGTTCGATCCTGCATTGGCCGAGAAAGTTCATCGTGATTTTCCGGCGTGGTTCCCCCTTGCCAATTAATGGTGCAGGGGCATCCTGGATAGCGAGCCTACATTCAACGTACAGTCGTTAGGATGGGACGAAATACCGAGGTCCAGTGTACACATTGGCACTATTTGGCGTATGCCGGTCTTCATTAGGCCAGTCGGAGCAGAACAGTAGGGCTATAAATCCCATTTCATATGGGAAATGTATTAAATAGTGCTAGTTATTATCCGACGCGCTTGTTTCGCGCTTGTTATTATCCGAGTCCGACGCGCTTGTTATTATCCGGCAGAAGCCAGTTATTATCCGACGCCAGCCAGTTATTATCCGACGCAAGCCAGTTATTATCAGGTGCACGTCAGTTATTATCCGACGTGAGAGAGTCGATTGGTACGCGCTAGCGTAAGGGTGTGTTTTAAATGTGCTCCCGAAGTGCAGTCAAGCGGAACTGACCTCGTTCATAGCATACTGTATTGCATATGCCCGCCATCATTAGCCCACCCGAAGTAGGACATTAAACCTCATTCCATTTCATTTTATTTTTAGAAAACAAATAATTAATCAATATTTTTCTATTATCTCGCAGGGTTGGATGGTCGAATGGTTAGTGTGTGTGCCTAAATAGGCAACTCCGAGCCTTGTTCTCCGGAAAACACACAAAAAACTAAACCTAGCCCTAACCCTAACCCACAACGGAAAACCTAACCCTAACCCCAACCCACGTACACAGAGGATCATGCTCCGGGCTATCTATATTTAGGATGTTTTCCGGTATTAAGGGTGTTTTCCGATATTACGGGTGTTTTCCGGTATTCAGTATAACATGGTGTTTCCGGTTGTTTTCCGTTGGTTTCCGGTGTTTTTTGATGTTTTCCGGTATATAGTATTGCCGCATTTACAACCAACATTTCTACGCCACAAATTTAATATACTCTTGCCTTGATGCCCGCTTTCACCTTGGGTGATATCGCAGAAAATATTCTTATGTTGTATATGCAAAATAATTTGCTTTGGTTTCATATCGCCATCTATATGCCTATACGGAAATATATAATTGATAAATCTGCTTACATCGAAGTCAAGTAAATAAAAAAAAATATGTTTGCTAATAAATAATTATCAAAAAAGGGTTTGCTAATAAATATTGTCTTTATAAATTCAATATAGGACTGGATAAAATAAAATTAATCGATGAATGATAATAATTGGAACTGTTTCCAATCTTTATTATTTCGTGCGCTAGATAAGCAATTAATGGATGAATGATAAAAGCTTCCAGCAATCTTTATTATTTCGTCGCAGTCTACTGTTACATTACTTAACACTGTCTGTATTGTGTTTGATGAGTTAACCTTAAACCCATTCCCTGTCTTTCCTGTCATCACGCTGTAATATTTCTAGTATATTATATATAGTACTTGTCATCATTGTGTAGTATTTATAGTATACAGCGGGATCGCACCACACACAAACAATAACACAATACTTGTCATCACCAATTTAAATGCCAATGGTTTAAAGTGTGAAAATAAATGTGGTCGATATCATTCGAGCGATTCAGGAAAAGTAGAAAATGTAGATCAAACAGTTTGAATCAGTGACAAATCTATCAAATCCGGTTGAAATATATCGGGTAGTTTAGGAGTAAAAAATCAAAAATCTGTGAAAATTCCCGTATTTGCCCCCTCGCGAATAATCCGTCTTTGTGAAATAATTACCTAATAATTCTTTATATTTTTTTTTCATGTTTTTTGAAACAGACGACTGTTGTGAGTATTACAAATTTATATTTTAATTTATCATGCACTAGTTGTTATATTGTGTATAATATACGTCACTGTATCTTATAATCCTGTCTGTTTACCTGACGTCACGTTCAAGTTGAATCAGAACAGTCGGACGTTAAACCCCATTGTATCTGATTTTTTAACCTGATATCACGTACAACTGAATATAATTATAATGATTAGAGTCAAATATCTCATCTGATTTGTGACGTGACAACAGTTTAATCATCGTCGGGAACCAGTTGATGTTCATCATCTATAAATATTACCGTAACGTAATATCGACTGAATTATTGTTGTTTCTATTACCGTTAACATACTCTGCGTAAATGAGATAATTATGTTCATGAATTATTGATCAGTAGAGATTTGATAGGATAACAAAAGATATTATCGTATTATAGGATGAACTGTTGTATCATTGTAAGTCAGATCGACCAGAAACATGTCATATATCATTTTACGGAGTAAAATGCAATTCTGTGCTTGAATTTAAGTAATGCGATATCATGAATATATGAAACTGTTTATTCTTTTGTCTCGTAGCTAATCTTTACTTCTTGATTGACCAATAATATTATTCAGGTCCGTAGCTAGACCAAAATTGTTAGGGGGACAAAGGCATATGGGGCGCCGATCTTTGGGTTTTAAACTTACATTTCAAATTTCATCAAAATCGGATAAATATTGTGACCACGGTCCACAACCTTGATATGCCATATTTTTACACCATTCGCGTAAAAGTGGTGTCTCTCATGTCCCCATCGTACCACGTTCAAAGTTAGATGAATAACAAATTAACAAATGTCTGGCTCGATCCAGTCTGGATGCCCTTATCAGTGATATAGGACTGAGATAGGCCTAATGATATGGAAAATGTCTAGCTGTTCGGATAGGACGCAATATCGAGGTCCTGGGTACGTCACATGTTAAAGATTCCCTTGGAAATCGAAACAAACGAAGGCGGTAGCGACCCTGTAAGATCAAACTTCCGCCATAACACCCTGCTCTGACTCAGAATTAGGACGTTAAACCCCATTTTATTTCATTTTATTTTCAAATAACGTTTAATTTTATTTAAATGAACCCATGATTTCACATATTAATTGAGTTTAAAGTATTCTGGAATCAAATCAGTGAAGCGACAACGAATGTATACTTTTGGTGTGAAAATAAAACTGTTCAACGTTGATTTCAAGTTTAACATGGAGTCAATTGACAAGTCAAGTTTGTTTTGATTTTGACGACAGGTGAAAATGGGATGATAACAATGTACCTAATCTAGGCCTAATATATATTTAGGCTCTAATAGACCCTGTTCGATACTTTGTGACCGTATCTACTTGAATACCCCAGGCTAGATAAGCATTGACATGAACACAATAACATTGAAACCGCTCTTTATTATCTTCCACATGCCCGGATGATAATCCGGGAGATAACTCCAATTAAGGGTGACGGAGTATTATACAACATCCCCCTTTCTAAGAACATTAAAACATAATGTATGAAATGGTTAAAGTTCACTGATGGACAACAATTTGGGAGCTAAAATTACGTCAGTCATTTAACACAGTTCGATGTAACGTTTGGTCTTGTGCCTAACTCTAGTAGACCGACGTTCTTCCTGCACTGGTAACACATTGGCAAGTTTCCTTAATGTCGGTTGGCCACGATCAACATTTACGCCTACTTCTGGTAAACGTACTTCCGGAATAGGTGAAACCAGAGGACGACATGTCGACTTTAACTCCGGCGGTTTTGATGGGAGTATTCTACGTGTCATAGTTCGGTTTCGCCTCACATTTCCATGTCTTGTTTCAATAATGTATGACCTTGGCGATTCATGACTACCGATCACTGTTCCTTCAGTTTTGAGATCAGGTATCCAAACTCTATCTCCTGAAGTAAAAACATCTCCGGATACAACTTTATGGCGACGGTCATATGTTAACTTCATTTTGTCCCTGTAATCCCTTGCCCTCTTTCGTAGAATTTCAAAATCAGGAATTTTGGGTTTAAGTTCATCTGGGTGAACTGGGATACGGGTTTTCAGTCTGCGACACATACTGAGTTCAGCAGGCGAATAACCAGTATGAAGTGGTGTGTTTCGATATGTGAGAAGTGCAAGATACTCATCATCACTTTTCTGTAAAATATTCTTTATTGTCTGGACAGTACGTTCAGCTTCCCCGTTGGATTGGGGGTATCTAGGTGAAGATGTAATATGCTGGAATCCCCACTTTGAAGCGAAACACTTAAACTGTTCAGAAGCATATTGAGGCCCATTATCAGAAAACACTATATCAGGAATACCATGTCGGCTAAATACTTTCTTCAGCTTCAGAATTGTCTCCGTGGTATTAACACTGTTGGACACTAAACATATTTCCACATCTCGACTGAAATAATCTACCACTAAAAGATACATTCTATGTTTGTACTGAAAGAAATCAGTTGCTACACGTGACCAAGGTCTCGACGGAAACTCTGTACCTTTCATTGGTTCAATTTTTCGTCTTCGGTATTTTTCACAAACAGCGCAGTTCCTGACAACTTTTTCAATGTCTCTTGTAATTCCTGGCCACCAAACACTGTCTGGTTCTCGTAACACCTTGGTGACCATCATGTAGGTAAGTTAATATGTTTGGCTGTAACGATGATGGAATTACTAGAAGTTTACCCTTAAAGAGTAAATTGTCATGGAGTGAAAGTGTACTCCGTTCTGTCCAGTATGGCCTCATAGGAACTGCATTATTAAAGTGAGCAGGCCATCCAGTTTGTATATATTGCTTGACTGTTTTTAGGGTATCGTCTTTGTCAATTTCCATGCGAATCTGTTCAAGACGTGCATCACTGGCTGGGAGTGTAACAAGAATACTGTTGATGTAACAATCAATTTCTTGGTGCCGAAAGAAATTTTTATAGGTGAAAAATAAGTCGAAAATTCGCAACATACAAAATACAAACTTTGTTTTATACATATCGGGCAATAAATAATTAACCTATAACCCATAAACTGAAATTAAGAAGGTAAAAAACTTAAAAGTGACCCTGGGAAAATTGGCTATTATTCGACAAGGGAACATGCTAGAAGCCTTTTCTTGATATCAATATGATGGTATTGATTTAATCTTACTGCCCATTAGAGTCAGACGTTATAAAGTTAAACGAATAATAAATATAAATCCCTTCAAAAAAATGTTTCTTTTGAAGGCTTAAAATACGTTTTTTGCAAAAATTACATTACTTCCGGTGATATTGAAAATGTTAACTTGGTTCATAGAAGTCATAAATGGCATAAGGCATCAAATGGTAAAAAAATTATAAAAATCGAATAATAATTGACACTTTTATAGACCAAAAACCTTGAAAAGTGACTTATAGAAGATCGCCTATTTCTCTATAACCGTACAAGTTAGAAACCATTTTGTGGTATCTGTATGGTCGTATGGCTTCATTCTATTCGTTGATGGGAATCAAATATCATAATTTTAAAAATATTATAAGGCAGACCCATTTGAATAAAATATTTGTTTTTTAGGTTAAAAATACAGTTTTTGCCCAAATGACGTCATTTCCGGTCACAGTGAAAATGTAAAATTGGCTTGACCTAATCCAAATTGGCATTACGCATCAAATGGAAAAAAATATTGCAAATCGAATAATAATTCACTCCTTTATAGGCAAAATAACGTGAAAAGTGATGCATGCAAAATTGCATATTTCTCGGCAACTGCTAATATTACAAACTTATTTTCGCATACATTCTCTTCGTCTGGATTATTGCTACGAGTTTATGAAAATTACAAATAAATGTTTCAAAATAAGAAGACGCTGAATGAATTGTAAATAACTGAATTTTACACTTTATTTTACATTTTATTCGAAATTGCCCGAAAATGAAATTGAAATTAAAAAATGTGAGCTAAGGATTTTGTGCACCTTTGCAGGGTGCATCCTTTTAGTTATATCAGTTTTGAAAAAAAATAATATTTGCTTTCAAAAAGTGGTACCTAACTGTCAAAATTGTAGTTTTTGTTAATATTACGTCACTTCCGTTGCCGACAGAAAAATTTCACCGTAACAAAAAAAAAATACAATTTGGACCATGGAGCATATGAACTTTGTTTTATACAAATCGAACAATAAATAATTTTTCTGGGTACGAAAAACTAAATTAGCCGATGGCGGCTAACGCAAATTACCGAGACAATTTTTTTTCTCATTTCTGCTCAAGTACGATGATATTTTAACCCTGTGTAAAATACCATCAAAAAATATTCATAAGTAAAAAAGGTTTTCGTAAAAAAAAAATTTTTTTTTCAAAATATCGGACATTTTTCGACTACTTCCGGTTTTACGATCATTGTCGCGATAGCTTTACGAAGTTATTTGGATACTTAACTTTCTGTACCAGAAGTGTCAGAAACATCCATTGAGTAGTTTTGGAAAAAAAGATAAATTAAAGAGCGTTTCCAAAAATTTAACGATTTTTCAATTTTTTTCAAAGTTTGATGCCATTTTTGGACCACCTATATTATTTCAATGCTTTTCATTTTGGATTCACTATATAGACAACCGATAGGACTTTGAGTAAGAAAAGATTAAGAAAAATATGCGGTGTCGTTTTCGAGAAAAGGGCGTCTCAGAATGTTAAAAAATCGGAAAATACTAGATTTTTGGCATACAATAATTTATGTCCTTACCATCGAAATCGTATTATTTAGATAAGATATGATGGTCCATTAATAGGGCTATCCAACGACACTTTAGTTTTTTTGGTCCGGTATTACCTAAGAGAGAAATCAAGTTTTTCGCAAGTGCGACAATGTTTTTAACCCTTTTTTTCATTTTTTGAATACTTCCGGTATGGTTATTGTTGTCGGAATAGTTTTAATAGCCGGTTTGGGCACTAAAATAGCCACAGGGCTCTGTAATGATATATTACATTATCTGATCAGATAAAATGCCCCTGAGAAATCCTATGTTCAAAAGTGCCAAAAATGCAAAAAATTTAAAATATCGAAAATTAAATTTCAATAACTACATACATATTATACATCGTTAGAATCGTAATTAGGTCAGCTATCTGAATATACAATCTTTTTTTTAAAAATCTCTTAAAATAAAAAAATAGTGGAGCATTTTCCAAAATTTCACGATTTTTCGACTTTTTTCGATTTTCAGTCCGTTATTTCACCTATTCCAGATATTTCAAAGTCTTATTGGATGGCTTCATGCAAAATACCTCTGAAAGGACTCTCGATAGAAAAAATTTAAAAAAAAGTTGCGGTTAAGTTTTCGAGATACAGGCGTCCAAAAATGCTAAAAATCAGAAAATACTTGATTTTCAGCGTGCCATATTTTGCTGCTTGATCATAGTATCCGTATGAATTGGGTATCATACGATAGTACAATCCTCGTGCCACCCAATGGTACCTTAATTTGATTAATCCGTTGATATCGGACGGAGACATGACGTTTTCCCCGAAAACATCCATTTTTTGCATTTTTTTTTCAAAATATTGCACATGGTTTCGACCACTTCCGGTTTAAAGATCCGTGTCGAAATTGCTTTATCAGTTGGTATTGGACCATAACTTCATGTTCCATAAGTTTCAGAAACATCATTTTGGCTGTAAAACGACACCACAGCTCACAAAATGGGTAGAAAATTCGAAAAAAATCGAAAAATAAAGGGCGGTAACTCTGAATGAAACTTATATTACTGGAATCGGATTGACGTCAGATATCCGAAAATCTAGGTCAAATTTCCATATTTTGAAAAATAACAAAAATTGTCTCGTAGGCGACGTGTTTTGAATTTTCGAACGATAGAAGTTAGCGACGAAGTTTCGAAATCGCAAAATGTGAGATTGCTATTGTCTCGGAATAGTCTCAGGCTTTCCAAAAATGTGATTTGTTTGAATATAGGTAGAGAATTGACGAAACCACGGCCGATTTTTAATTTTTTAACAACGTTCAAAATTCGGCTACTTCCGGTCTGTGCAGGAGTTTGAAAATTGCTTTATTGGGTAGCCACCTCCTGGTTTCCCTATAGAAATATGGATTGCAAATCGGTATCTCTTTTCGATCATAGAGAAATAGGCTCCGGCGGAAAAGAATAATAATAAAAAAAACTAGACCTGCAAGCAGCACTGAACCGGCTTTCAGGAATCAGACAGGAAGTTTCTTATACTATAACCGATCCATTGAGCTACCAATGTATACTTTAGTTGTTTTGCTTCAGTGACACCCTATATCATATGTAAAAGTAATATTTGCTGGCGAAAAGACCGGTCAAAATTGTAAATTATGGCAAAATTACGTCACTTCAGGTGCCGAAAGAAATTTTTATAGGTGAAAAATAAGTCGAAAATTCGCAACATACAAAATACAAACTTTGTTTTATACATATCGGGCAATATATAATTAACCTATAACCCATAAACTGAAATTAAGAAGGTAAAAAACTTAAAAGTGACCCTGGGAAAATTGGCTATTATTCGACAAGGGAACATGCTAATAGCCTTTTCTTGATATCAATATGATGGTATTGATTCAATCTTACTGCCCATTAGAGTCAGACGTTATAAAGTTAAACGAATAATAAATATAAATCACAACAAAAAAATATTTGTTTTGAAGGCTAAAAATACTTTTTTTGCAAAAATTACATTAGTTCCGGTGATATTGAAAATGTTAACTTAGTTCATAGAAGTCATAAATAGCATAAGTCATCAAATGGTAAAAAAATTATAAAAATCGAATAATAATTGACACTTTTATAGACCAAAAACCTTGAAAAGTGACTAATGGGAGATCCCCTATTTCTCTGTAACCGTACAAGTTAGAAACCATTTTGTGGTATCTGTATGGTCGTATGGCTTCATTCTATTCGTTGATGGGAATCAAATATCACAATTGTTAAAATATTATAAGGCAGACTCATTTGAATAAAATATTCGTTTTTTAGGTTAAAAATACAGTTTTTGCCCAAATGACGTCATTTCCGGTCGCAGTGAAAATGTAAAATTGGCTTGACCTAGTCCAAATTGGCATTAGGTATCAAATGGAAAAAAAATATTGCAAATCGAATAATAATTCACTCTTTTATAGGCAAAATAACGTGAAAAGTGATGCATGCAAAATTGCATATTTCTCGGCAACTGCTCATATTACAAACTAATTTTCGCATACATTCTCTTCGTCTGGATTATTGCTACGAGTTTATGAAAATTACAAATAAATATTTCAAAATATGAAGACGCTGAATGAATTGTAAATAACTGAATTTTACACTTTATTTTACATTTTATTCGAAATTGCCCGAAAATGAAATTGAAATTAAAAAATATGAGCTAAGGATTTTGTGCACCTTTTCAGGGTGCATCCTTTTAGTTATATCAGTTTTGAAAAAAAATAATATTTGCTTTCAAAAGGTGGTACCGAACTGTCAAAATTGTAGTTTTTGTTAATATTACGTCACTTCCGTTGCCGACAGAAAAATTTCACCTTAACAAAAAAAAATACAATTGGGACCACGGAGCATATGAACTTTGTTTTATACAAATCGAACAATAAATAATTTTTCTGGGTAAGAAAAACTAAATTAGCCGATGGCGACTAACGCAAATTACCGAGACAATTTGTTTCCTCATTTCTGCTCAAGTACGATGATATTTTAACCCTGTGTAAAATATCATCAAAAAATATTCATAAATAAAAAAGGTTTTCGTAAAAAAATTAATTTTTTTCAAAATATCGGCCATTTTTTCGACTATTTCCGGTTTTACGATCGCTGTTGTGATAGCTTTACGAAGTTCTTTGGATACTTAACTTTCTGTACCAGAAGTGTCAGAAACATCCATTGAGTAGTTTTGGAAAAAAAGATAAATTAAAGCGCGTTTACAAAAATTTAACGATTTTTCAATTTTTTTCAAAGTTTGAGGCCATTTTTGGACCACTTATATAATATCAATGCTTTTCATTTTGGATTCACTATATAGACAACCGATAGGACTTTGAGTAAGAAAAGTTTAAGAAAAATCTGCGGCGTTGTTTTCGAGAAAAGGGCGTCTCAGAATGTTAAAAAATCGGAAAATACTAGATTTTTGGCATACAATAATTTATTTCCTTACCATCGAAATCGTATTATTTAGATACCATATGATGGTCCATTCATAGGGCTACCCAACGACACTTTAGTTCTTTTGGTCCGCTATTACCTAAGGGAGAAATCAAGTTTTTCGCAAGTGCGACAATGTTTTTAACCTTTTTTTTTCATTTTTTGAATACTTCCGGTATGGTTATTATTGTCGGAATAATTTTAATAGCCCGTTTGGGCACTAAAATAGCCACAGGGCTCTGTAATGATATATTACATTATCTGATCAGATAAAATGCCCCTGAGAAATCCTATGTTCAAAAGTGTCAAAAATGCAAAAAAATTAAAATATCGAAAATTAAATTTCAATAACTACATACATATTATACATCGTTAGAATCGTAATTAGGTCAGCTATCTGAATATACAATCTTTTTTGGAAAATTTCTTAAAATAAAAAAATAGTAGAGCATTTTCCAAAATTTCACGATTTTTCGACTTTTTTCGATTTTCACTCCGTTATTTCACCTATTCCAGATATTTCAAAGTCTTATTGGATGGCTCCATGCAAAATACCTCCGAAAGGACTCTCGATAGAGAAAATTTTAAAAAAAGTTGCGGTTAAGTTTTCGAGATACAGGCGTCCAAAAATGCTAAAAATCAGAAAATACTTGATTTTTAGCGTGCCATATTTTGCTGCCTGATCATAGTATCCGAATGAATTGGGTATCATACGATAGTACAATCCTAGTGCAGTCTAATGGTACCCTAATTTCTTTAATCCATTGATATCGGGCGGAGAAATCGCGTTTTTTCCCAAAATATCCATTTTTTGCATTTTTTTCAAAATATTGCACACTATTTCGACCACTTCCGGTTTAAGAATCCTTGTCGAAATTGCTTTATCAGTTGGTATTGGACTATAACTTCATATTCCATAACTTTCAGAAACATCAATTCGACCGTAAAACGAAACCACAGCTCACAAAATGGGAAGAAAATTCGAAAAAAATCGAAAAATAAAGGGCGATAACTCTGAATGAAACTTATATTTCTAGAATCGGATGGACTTCAGGTATCCAAAAATGTAGGTCAAATTTGAAAATTTAGAAAAATAACAAAAATTGTCTTGTAGCCGACGTGTTTTCAATTTTCGAACGATAGAAGTCAACGACGAAGTTTCGAAATTGCAAAATGTGAGATTGCTATTATCTCAGAAAAGTTTCAGGCTTTCCAAAAATGTGATTTGTTTGAAAATGGGAAAAGAATTGTTGAAACTATAGCCAATTTTCAATTTTTTGACAACGTACAAAGTTCGGTCACTTCCGGTCTGCGCAGAAGTTTGAAAATTGCTTTATTGAGTAGCCACCACCTGGATTCCCGATAGTAAGATGAGCCGCAAATCGGTATCTCTTTTCGATCATAGAAAAATAGGCTCCCGCGGTAAATAATAATAATAACTAGACCTGCAAGCAGCACTGAACCGGCTTTCAGGAATCATACAGGAAGTTCATTATACCATAGCCGATCCATTGAGCTACCAAATAATACTTTAGTTGTTTTGCTTCAGTGACACCTTCTATCATATGTAAAAGTAATATTTGCTGGCGAAAAGACCGGTCAAAATTGTAAATTATGGCAAAATTACGTCACTTCCGGTGCCGAAAGAAATTTTTATAGGTGAAAAATAAGTCGAAAATTCGCAACATACAAAATACAAACTTTGTTTTATACATATCGGGCAATAAATAATCAAGCTATAACCCATAAACTGAAATTAAGAAGGTATAAAACTTAAAAGTGACCCTGAGAAAATTGGCTATTATTCGACAAGGGAACATGCTAGAAGCCTTTTCTTGATATCAATATGATGGTATTGATTCAATCTTACTGCCCATTAGAGTCAGACGTTATAAAGTTAAACGAATAATAAATATAAATCCCTTCAAAAAAATGTTTGTTTTGAAGGCTAAAAATACGTTTTTTGCAAAAATTACATAACTTCCGGAGACATTGAAAATGTTAATTTAGTTCATAGAAGTCATAAATGGCATAGGGCATCAAATGGTAAAAAAAATGATAAAAATCGAATAATAATTGACACTTTTATAGACCAAAAACCTTGAAAAGTGACTTATAGAAGATCGCCTATTTCTCTGTAACCGTACAAGTTAAAAACCATTTTGTGGTATCCGTATGGTCGTATGGCTTCATTCTCGTCGTTGATGGGAATCAAATATCATAATTTTAAAAATATTATAAGGCAGACTCATTTGAATAAAATATTTGTTTTTTAAGTTAAAAATACAGTTTTTGCCCAAATGACGTCATTTCCGGTCACAGTGAAAATGGACAATTGGCTTGACCTAGTCCAAATTGGCATTAAGCATCAAATGGAAAAAAAATATTGCAAATCGAATAATAATTCACTCTTTTATAGGCAAAATAACGTGAAAAGTGATGCATGCAAAATTGCATATTTCTCGGCAACTGCTCATATTACAAACTAATTTGCGCATACATTCTCTTCGTCTGGATTATTGCTACGAGTTTATGAAAATTACAAATAAATATTTCAAAATATGAAGACGCTGAATGAATTGTAAATAACTGAATTTTACACTTTATTTTACATTTTATTCGAAATTGCCCGAAAATGAAATTGAAATTAAAAAATCTGAGCAGGGTGCATCCTTTTAGTTATATCAGTTTTGAAAAAAAATAATATTTGCTTTCAAAAAGTGGTACCGAACTGTCAAAATTGTAGTTTTTGTTAATATTACGTCACTTCCGTTGCCGACAGAAAAATTTCACCGTAACAAAAAAAATTACAATTGGGACCACGGAGCATATGAACTTTGTTTTATACAAATCGAACAATAAATAATTTTTCTGGGTACGAAAAACTAAATTAGCCGATGGCGGCTAACGCAAATTACCGAGACAATTTTTTTTCTCATTTCTGAGATTATATTTTTTACCCTGTGTAAAATATCATCAAAAAATATTCATAAATAAAAAAGGTTTTCGTAAAAAAATTAATTAGGTCAGCTATCCGAATATACAACCTTTTTTTGAAAATCTCTTAAAATAAAAAAATAGTAGAGCATTTTCCAAAATTTCACGATTTTTCGACTTTTTTTGATTTTCAGTCCCTTTTTTATCGTATTCCAGACATTTCAAAGTCTTATCGGATGGCATAATTCGAATGGACTCTCGATAGAGAAAGTTAAAAAAAAAGTTGCGGTTAAGTTTTCGAGATACAGGCGTCCAAAAACGCTCCAAATCAGAAAATACTTGATTTTCAGCGTGCCATATTTTGCTTCCTGCTCGTCGTATCCGTACGAATTGGGTATCATACGATAGCACAATATTAGTGCAGTCCAATGGTACCCTAATTTGTTTAATCCATTGATATCGGACGGAGAAATCGCGTTTTTCCCCAAAATACCCATTTTTTGCATTTTTTTCAAAATATCGGACATTATTTCCACCACTTCCGGTGTACAGATTATTGTTGAAATTGCTTTATTCCTTGCAATGGTCATTTGGCTTCATGCCTCAGAAATTTCGGAAACGTCGATTCGGCCATAAAACGAAACCCGAGCTCACAAAATGGGTAGAAAATTCGAAAAAAATCGAAAAATAAAGGGCGATAACTCTGAATGAAACTTATATTACTGGAATCGGATGGACTTAAGGTATCCAAAAATGTAGGTCAAATTTCAAAATTTTGAAAAATAACAAAAATTGTCTCTCAAACAACATTTTTCATTTTTCGATCGCAAGAAGTCAGCGATGAAGTTTCGAAATATCGAAATTTTCAACTGCTATCGTCCGAGAAAAGACTCAGGGTTTCCGAAAATGTCATTTGTATGAAAATAGGTACAGAATTGACGAATCTACGGCCGTTTTTTAATTTTTTGACAACGCACAAAATTCGACCACTTCCGGTCTGCGCAGAAGTTTCAAATATAGTTTATCAAGTAGCCAACACATGGTTTCCCGATAGAGAATTAGGTCCCAGATCGGTATCTGTTACAGGCACTGAGAAATAGGCTCCGGCGAAAAAAAAAATAATAATAATAAATAACTAGATCTGCTACTGTCCCATGCAGATATGAAAGCTTTCATATTCATCGTCACGTGTCATTGATTGTATCAAGTATCCTAAATAAAAGGATAAGAAGAAAAAATTATCAAAATTGGTCAAAAACTCGCAAAATTACAAGTCTAAATATAGTATGAAACATTGCACCCAGGCATAACCATAATCTGAAAACTAAAGGGAAATAACCGAAACTTGTATTACTGTAATGAGACGGATGAGAAAATGAAATGAAAATTGCCGGAAAAAAATTAAAAATGGCAGGTTGGACAGGCGACCTTACTCCTTGTCACGCACAACCGGGCATTCGAAAACACGCTAGTTAACTCAATGACAGGCGCGCGTGCTAACCATTCAGCCGCCCAACCCCCCTCTGAAATCAGACACGTGCAATATGTCATATAGGAAGAATAACAAGCCGCTCACAACAAAATGGTAAATTAATGAGTTTAGGGCAAAAAGGCGTCTACAGCACCCGGTGTTCCCAGGCGGTCACCCATCCAAGTACTAACCGGGTCCGACGTTGCTTAACTTCAGTGATCGGACGAGAACTGGTGTTTTCAACATGGTATGGCCGTGGACGAGAGAAGGTGGACAGAACCCGTAGTTATACTTACTTGAATTGACCCGCTTATTGATTTTTTGGGGGGTTTTTGTCGGTTTTAAAAAGGCGTCTACAGCACCCAGTGTTCCCAGGCGGTCACCCATCCAAGTACTGACCGGGCCCGACGTTGCTTAACTTCAGTGATCGGACGAGAACTGGTGTTTTTAACGTGGTGTGGCCGTAGACGAGAGAAGGTGAACAGAACCCGTAGTTATACTTACCTGAATTGACTCGCTCATTGATTTTTTTTTGTTTTTTGTCGGTTTTAAAAAGGCGTCTACAGCACCCGGTGTTCCCAGGCGGTCACCCATCCAAGTACTGACCGGGCCCGACGTTGCTTAACTTCAGTGATCGGACGAGAACTGGTGTTTTCAACGTGGTATGGCCCTAGACGAGAGAGGGTGGACAGAACCCGTAGTTATACTTACCTGAATTGTCCCGCTTATTGATTTTTGGGGCGGTTTTTGTCGGTTTTAAAAAGGCGTCTACAGCACCTGGTGTTCCCAGGCGGTCACCCATCCAAGTACTAACCGGGCCCAACGTTGCTTAACTTCAGTGATCGGAAGAGAACTGGTGTTTTCAACGTGGTGTGGCCGTAGACGAGAGAAGGTGGACAAAACCCGTAGTTATACTTACCTGAATTGACCCGCTTATTGATTTTTTTTTTTTGGGGGGGGGGGGGTCGGTTTTAAAAAGGCGTCTACAGCACCCGGTGTTCCCAGGCGGTGACCCATCCAAGTACAGACCGGGCCCGACGTTGCTTAACTTCAGTGATCGGACGAGAACTGGTGTTTTCAACGTGGTATGGCCGTAGACGAGAGAAGGTGGACAGAACCCGTAGTTATACTTACCTGAATTCACCCGCTTATTGATTTTTTTTTTGTTTTTTGTTTTAGAGTATTTAATTGTTTTAAAGAGACACGTTAAGGGTTGTTCATAGTTAAATGAAAGTTTAATTTTAAATAAGACCAATAAAATTAGGATTTAATAATGCCAGACTAATAAAAAATAAAGTTATAGGTCTAATGCAATGAAATGCTTTGATTTGACGGAGGAAATGTACGATGGGTGTCCACACTATGTGGCTAAGGCGTTGGCCTGCTAGCCAGGAGGTCGGGTGTTCGATCCCTGCATTGGCCGAGAAAGTTCATCTCGATATTCTGGCGCGTCCCCCCATCCGCCGTGTACACATTGGAGTGCACGTAAAAAATCCCTTCGCAGTTGGAATTCGATATTGTTGAATAAGCTCTATACGATGACTAAATGTGCAGATTGTAGCCACCGACACTGCATGTTTTGCTTAACAATGAAAGGGTGCGGTTTTCAATTTTCGATCCTTTTATTCTACTACTCCTGATATTTTGGACTGTTGATCGATGGTTTCATATAAAAGACTACCGATAAGACTCTTTGTAGAAGAAGTTCCCCAAAAATATTATGTTGACTTTAGAGAAAGGGATCTTTTTAAATTGGATTTTCGATCTCTTTTTTCTGCTACCCCAGATATTTAAAAAAATGATACAATGATTTCACACAACAGACTACCTATTAGACTCTCGATTGACAAGAGTTTCATCACCCTCCCTTCATTATAACCGAAGTTATTGTGCCCTAAAGAATCAACAAATCAGCATGCTTATCTCTGCTTACCCTAGGCAGAAAAAGCTCATCTTTGCACTCAATCATGACATTGACCTAGTGAACGTCTACACAAAGATTGAACATTCTAGCTCAATTAGAAGGAGAGTTATTGTGTTTCAAAATCTCGGCCCTTCAAATTGCTACTACTTTTCATATTCACTTCAAAATGGCAACCATCAGTTGACCTAAATCAAAATTCTGCTCCCTACGATTTTTGGGCCATCCTTCAAGGATTCAGAAAATATAACTCCCGTGTCTGTAAGTAAGATAGCAAAAAAGCCTTAGGGATTTTTCATGTTTCAAGATGGTGGCATTTCCGGTTCGATCGACAAACTCCATATTTTGTGTAGGAATCAGTAATTACTTGTCGAGTATCGAAAAACATTTTCAGGTCATTCTGACCTATATTTCGACGATTTTTTTTAAAAAATTTGATCCTTAATTTCACCAAGGGGGGATAATTTAGAAAATTTCTCATTATATTTTTGAAGTCACATTGGTAAGATCTACTTATATACTAAATTTCATGAAAATCGTACAACTATTAAAGAAGTTGTCAAATTGGTCTAAACGTCCGGTTCGAAATCACAGCGACGAATTTTCGAAATTCGAAAATGTGAAACTGCAGATGAAAATGATTTTTTTCAAGGTATTCAAAGAAAAAAGAATTAGTAAAATCGGTCAAAAAATAGCAAAGTTACGACTATGCATTGTCAGTTTTTTCGTTCGTAAAATTCAGTGATTTCGAATTCGCAAAACGTTTTGAAAATATATTTAATCAACAGCCACCACCCATTTTTGGGGGGGTAGGTCAAAGTTTCAGAAACATCCTATGGATAGATTCTGTGAAATCCGATTTGCAGGAAAAACACAAAAAAAAAATAACTAGATCTGCTACTGTCCCATGCAGATATGAAAGCTTTCATATTCATCGTCACGTGTCATTGATTGTATCAAGTATCCTAAATAAAAGGATAAGAAGAAAAAATTATTAAAATTGGTCAAAAACTCGCGAAGTTACAAGTCTAAATATAGTATGAAACATTGCACCCAGGCATAACAATAATCTGAAAACTAAAGGGAAATAACTGAAACTTGTATTACTGTAATGAGACGGATGAGAAAATGAAATGAAAATGGCGGGAAAAAAAAAATAAAAATGGCAGGTTGGACAGGCGACCTTACTCCTTGTCACGTACAACCGGGCATTCGAAAACACGCTAGTTAACTCAATGACAGGCGCGCGTGCTAACCATTCAGCCACCCAACCCCCCTTTGAAATCAGACACGTGCAATATGTCATATAGGAAGAATAAGAAGTCGCTCACAACAAAATGGTAAATTAATGAGTTTAGGTCAAAAGGTTGAGCTACGGTTTTAGAGTACTTAATAGTTTTAAAGAGACACGTTAAGGGTTGTTCATAGTTAAATGAAAGTTTAATTTTAAATAAGACCAATAAAATTAGGATTTAATAATGCCAGACTAATATTTCCAATATGTTTGGTTATAAGTAGGAAATCGTGACGACTTCTTAAGCATGTTTTAAACAAAGGATCATGTTTGTTTAAACAAGAATGGCACTCTGCAATAAAAAAACTGGCCAAAGCAAGATTTCTATGCAGAAATTAAATAATTGCTAGAACCAGAAAAATATTTATCCACTATAATAAATAAGCAACATAGAGAAAATGAAATGAAATTGAATGGGGTTTAACGTCCGACTGTTCTGCTCCTAAAATGGGCTAATGAAGACGGGCATATGCCATAAAGTGTGCAATGAGGGAAATTTTACCCGGGCAGCGGCGGTTACGGCCTACGAGGTTGGACAGGCGACCATACTCCTTGTCACGTACAACCAAGAAATCGAAACAACGCCAGTTGACTCAATGACAGACGTTATGATACAGAGCGCACGTGCTAACCATTCAGCCACGCAACCTCCCTAAAATCGGCAAATTGCTGACCTACAGCGAGAAACATTTCAACCGGGCCAAATTTTCTATTGTAACAGTTTAATTTGCACGGTACCTTTAGTTATCAACCGAATATTACAAAACTTTTAAAAATAAGCTCCACCTGACCAGCTTAAGCGTTCGCAATAAACGTTTGCCCCTTAAAATCGGCAAATTGCTGACTTTAAAGTGAGAAACATTACAACCGGGCGAAATTTTCTGTTTTATCACTTTTACAGTACCTTTGATTACCAACCGATTATTACAAAACTTTAAAAATAAAAGAGAAAGAGAGAAATGCGGCCTAATGTCCATTCGACACAAACTAGGTCATTTCGGGACTAACATATGTTTTTAATTTTATTTAAAAACTCCCCTTGCGCTTACAGGTCTTTAGCCGTTGGGAGGAAACCGAAGGACACGGAGAAAACCCACGAGGTTGGACATCATACTTCATGTCACGTGCAACCTGGAGATCGAAACGACTCCCGTTGACTCAATGACAGACGTTACGATACAGTGCGCACATGCTAACCATTCAGCCATTCAGCCTCCCTGAATTCAGAAAATTGCTGACTTATAGCAAGAAACATTTCAACCGGGCGAAATTTTCTGTTTTAACAGTTTAATGTGCACGGTACTTTAATTACCAACCGATTATTACAAAACTTTTGAAAATAAGCTCCAACTGACCAGCTTAATCGTATGCAATAAACGTTTTCGCCTGAATTGAAAGTTCTGCACGGAGAAAGTTCATCTCGATTTCCAGGCGTGGTTCCCCTTGTCAGTGAGGCAGAACGGAGGGCCTGACAAGCACAGCTGTCTAGTCATTCGGATGGGACGAAAAACCAAGGTCTCGTGTACACATTGGAGTGCACGTAAAATATCCCTAAGCAGCTGGAATTCGATACTGTTGAATAAGCTCTATACGATGACTAAATGTGTAGATTGTAGTCACCCACACTGCATGTTTCGCTTAACAATGAAAGGGTGCCGTTTTCAATGTTCGATCCTTTTGTTCTTCTACTCCTGATATGTTGGACTGTTGATCGATGGTTTCATATAAAAGACTACCAATAAGACTCTTTGTAGAAGAAGTTCCCAAAAAATATTATGTTGACTTTACGAGAAAGACCTCTAAACATGCTCCAAATTGTAAAAATACGACTTTTTGGATTTTCAATCTCTTTTTTTCGGCTATCCCTGATATTTAGAAAAAATAACACAATGATTTCACACAACAGGCTAGCTATTAGACTCTCTATTGACAAAAGTTTCACCGCCCTCCCTTCATTATAACCGAAGTTATCGTGCCCTAAAGAATCAACAAATTAGCATGCTTATCTCTGCTTGCCCTAAGCAGAAAATGCTCATCTTTAAACTCAATCATAACATTGACCTAGTGAACGTCTACACCAAGTTTGAACATTCTAGCTTAATTAGAAGGAGAGTAATTGTGTTCCAAAGTCCCGACCCTTCAAATTGCTTCTATTTTTCATTTTCAATTCAAAATGGTGACCATCACGTGACCGAAATCAAAATTCTATTCGCGACATTTTTTAGGCCTTCCATCAAGGATTCAGAAAATATAACTCCCGAGTCTGTAAGTAAAATAGCAAAAAAGCCTTATTGATTTTTCACTTTTAAATATGGCGGCACTTCCGGTTCAATCGACAAACTCCATATTTTGTGTACAAATCAGTAATTACTTATCTAGTATCCAAAAAAAAAAATCAGGTCATTCTGACCTATATTTCGACGATTTTTTTGAAAATTTTGATCCTTAATTTCGTCAAGGGGAGATAATTTAGAAAATTTCTAATTATATTTTTGAAGTCACATTGGTAAGATCTACTTAGATACTAAATTTCATGAAAATCGTACAACTATTAAAGAAGTTGTCAAATTGGTCTAAACGTCCGGTTCGAAATCACAGCGACGAATTTTCGAAATTCGAAAATCTGAAACTGCAGATTTATAGTAATTGTCTCAAGGTACTCAAAGAAAAAAGATTTAGTAAAATAGGTCAAATAGTCACAAAGTTACAGCATTGTAGGTCAAATGCATTCGTTCGTTAAATTCGGTGATTTCGGATACGTAAAACGTTTTGAAAATATATTTAATCAACAGCCACCACCCATTTTTGGGGGGATAGGTAAAAGTTTCAGAACGATCCTATGGTTAGATTCTGAGAAATCCGATTTGTGAATAAAACACAAAAAAAAAAAATAATAATAATATTAATCTTAACAGAAACAATAAGCTTTCATATGTAATACATATGAAAGCTTAATAATAATCTTAACAGAAACAATAAGCTTTCATATGAAATATGAAAGCTTAATAATTTTAGTAATCACAATAGGCTTTCAGACGAAAGTCTGAAAGCCTAATAAAAAAAAAAAAAAATAATAATAATTTTAGTAATCACAATAGGCTTTCAGACGAAAGTCTGAAAGCCTAACTAGACCTGCATGCAGGAATGACGGGTTTCACTGTTGCCAAGTTACTCTTAAGCATGTCACTTCCGGTGCCAAGTTACCCTTGAACATATGTCACTTCCGGTACCAGCGAAACCACTAAACAGGTTTCCAAATTAACATTGCACACAAATAAAATGGACGCAGAATCAACAAAATCCAGCAATATCAATTCATTTTATACATTTGTTACTTGTAAATGATCTTGACAAAATTAAATTACTCCCGGTGTTAATGCAAATGTTCAATTAGTCTTATGAAATCAGAAATGGCATACGATATCATATAGTGAAAATTTTATGTAAATCGAATAATAATTGCCACTTTTAAAGACCAAAAAACTTGAAAAGTGACTTACAGAAAATCGGCTATTTCTCGGCAACCGTACAAGTTAGAAACCATTTAGTGGTATCTGTATGATCGTATGGGTTCATTCTATTTGTTGATTTGCATCAAATACCATAATTTGAAAAAGATTTCAAAACAGACTCATTTGAATAAAATATCTGTTTTGGAGGCTAAAAATACAGTTTTTGCCAAAATGACGTTACTTCCGGTGATAATGAAAATCTTAAATTACTTGTATGAAATCCCAAATGGCATTAGGTATAAAATGGTGTGACGTTTATGAAAATCGAATAATAATTGACCCTTTTATGGCCCCGAAACCTTCAAAGGTGACCTGTAGAAAACCGTCTATTTCTCGGCAACCGAACAAGTTAGAAACCATTTTATGATATCTATATGACCATATGAGTTTTGTTTATATGTGAATTTAAACCAAAAGTTAAAATTATTAATACATATTAAGTTATTCTTGGTTGAATAAAACATTGATTTAAAAAAGTTTAAAATGCATTTTTTGACCAAATGATGTCACTTCCGGTGTCAATTTTAAATTGTAATCAACTTGATATGACGCTACGTGCTTTTTGAATCAAATGATGTCACTTTTATAAAAATCCAATCATAATTGACTATTTTACAGGCAAAATAACGAAAACAGTGACTTGTACAGAACTGCCCATTTCTTGGTAACTGCTTATATTACAAACGAATTTTAACATACATTTTCTTCGTATGGATTATAGCTACAAGTTTATAAAAGTTACGAAGAAATATTTTAAAATCTGAAAAGCCTGAATAGGTTGTAAGTAGGCCAATTTTACACCAATTTTAGCCTCTTAATCGAATTTGCTCGAGAATGAAATCGAAATTAAAAAAACTGCTTCCTACATTTTTTGCGCCTTGAAAGGGCACACTCTTTGAGTCAAATAATTTTTCCAAAAAATAATATTTGTTTTCGAAGAAGGAAAATAACTGTCAAAATTGTAGTTTTTGGTAAAATTATGCCACTTCCGTTGCCGACAGATAACACTTTTGGTAATAAAAAAAATGACAATTGATACAACGAAGCATATGAACTTTGTTTTATACAAATCGAACAATAAAAAATTAATCTAGGACTGAAAAAATGAATTAGCCAATGGCGGCCAAGGTAGATTACTGAGACAAAATTTTTTAACATTTTTCCACTAGTCAGATGACTCTTTAATTCTGTGCACAATACAACTAAAAAATATTCATAAATAAAAAAGTTTTTTGTAAAATTTTAAATTTTCGAAATTTGGCGCCTAATATCTTCGAAGATTTGCCGAAAATCAAAAATCGAAAGTAGCGTAGCTATGTGCCCTGTCTCAGGCTATGCCAAAATGTATCGAAAGTTAAAATCCAATGATTATTGTTAAAATTACTGCAATATTTTCAAAAACGATAACTTCGGTGATTTCGGACATTTCGCATTGTCTCAGAACGTTCAAAATAGCTTTATCCTCTAAGTCACACCCACTTTCCCAGTAAAACTGAAGAAATCGTAACGATGCGACAAGCAGTTGCTGAGATCTACTCAAAACAAAAGAAGAATAATAATAAGAAGAACTAGACCTGCATGCAGGAATGACGGGTTTCACTGGTGCCACGTTACCCTTAAACATGTCACTTCCGGTGCCAAGTTACCCTTGAACATATGTCACTTCCGATACCAACGAAACCATTACACTGGTTTCCAAATTAACATTGCACACAAATAAAATGGACGCAGAATCAACCAAATCCAGCAATATCAATTCATTTTATACATTTGTTACTTGTAAATGATCTTGACAAAATTACATTTCTTCCGGTGTTAATGAAAATGTTCAATTAGTTTTATGAAATCAGAAATGGCATACGATATCATATAGTGAAAATTTTATGTAAATCGAATAATAATTGCCACTTTTAAAGACCAAAAAACTTGAAAAGTGACTTGTAGAAAATCGGCTATTTCTCTGCAACCGTACAAGTTAGAAACCATTTTGTGGTATCTGTATGATCGTATGGGTTCATTCTATTTGTTGATTGGCATCAAATACCATAATTTGAAAAAGATTTCAAAACAGACTCATTTGAATAAAATATCTGTTTTGAAGGCTAAAAATACAGTTTTTGCCAAAATGACGTTACTTCCGGTGATAATGAAAATCTTAAATTACTTGTATGAAATCCTAAATGGCATTAGGTATAACATGGTGTAACGTTTATGAAAATCGAATAATAATTGACACTTTTATGGCCCAAAAACCTTCAAAAGTGACCTGTAGAAAACCGTCTATTTCTCGGCAACCGAACAAGTTAGAAACAATTTTATGATATCTATATGACCATATGAGTTGTGTTTATATGTGAATTTAAACCAAAAGTTAAAATTATTAATACATATTGAGTAATTCTTGGTTGAATAAAACATTGATTTAAAAAGTTTAAAATGCAGTTTTTGACAAAATGACGTCACTTCCGGTGTCAATTTTAAATTGTAGTCAACTTGATATGACACTTCATGCTTTTTGAATCAAATGATGTCACTTTTATAAAAATCCAATAATAATTGACTATTTTACAGGCAAAATAACGAAAACAGTGACTTATGCAGAACTGCCCATTTCTTGGCAACTGCTTATATTACAAACTAATTTTAACATACATTTTCTTCGTATGGATTATAGCTACATGTTTATAAAAGTTACGAAGAAATATTTTAAAATCTGAAAAGCCTGAATGGGTTGCAAATAGGTCAATTTTACACCATTTTTAGCCTCTTAATCCAATTTGCTCGAAAATGAAATCGAAATTAAAAAAACTGCTTCCGACATTTTTTGCGCCTTTAAAGGACACACTCTTTGAGTCATATAATTTTTCAAAAAAATAATATTTGTTTTCGAAAAATGGTACCTAACTGTCAAAATTGTAGTTTTTGGTAAAATTATGCCACTTCCGGTGCCGACAGATAACACTTTCGGTAATAAAAAAAATGACAATTGAGACAACAAAGCATATGAACTTTGTTTTATACAAATCGAACAATAAAAAATTAATCTAGGACTGAAAAACTGAATTAGCCAATGGCGGCCAAGGAAAATTACTGAGACAAATTTTTTTAACATTTTGGCGCTAGTCAGATGACTCTTTACTTCTGTGCAGAACACGACTAAAAAATATTTATAAATAAAAAAGTTTTTTGTAAAATTTTAAATTTTCGAAATTTGGCGCCTAATATCTTCAAAGATTTGCCGAAAATCAAAAATCGAAAGTAGCATAGCTATGTGCCCTGTCTCCGGCTATGCCAAAATGTATCGAAAGTTAAAATCCAATGATTATTGTTAAAATTACTGCAATATTTTAAAAAACGATAACTTCGGTGATTTCGGACATTTCGCATTGTCGCAGAACGTTCAAAATAACTTTATCCTCTAAGTCACACCCACTTTCCCAGTAAAACCGAAGAAATCGTAACGATGCGACAAGCAGTTGCTGAGATCTACTCAAAACAAAAGAAGAATAATAATAATAACTAGACCTGCTTGCAGGACTGAAGGCTTTCACCTTACCCAAGGCAGCACAAAATGCCCACCACTCACCCCGTAAAGAATACCCACACACACTTAAACAACTCAGATATTGACAGGAAAGTGAAAAATGTAATTGAACAATTTACAACATTATGAACTTGGATCGGTAGAATCCTACAGACGCCAGAAATCTAAATACGCAATCAAAAACGCAAAAATTATAAAAAAAAATTTACAATTTTAGTACATTTTCAAATTTTCAGGAAAAAAAGAGAACTGCGTGGTATTGCAATTCGAACTATATCGCATCCGTAATATCCCCGGCTCTACAAAAATATAACTTTTTCGAAAATCGGTTGGGAATTGAGATTATTAGGACCTATTTTCATTTATGCACGTTAAAGATTTACTTCACTTCAGGTCTGTTCAGAACTTTCGCAATACTTCTAAGTACTTACTGCTTAAAACATAGGAAAAATCATTATTCAGAACTCTATCTGCTTTAGTTTCAGAGATCTACACGAGAATGAAAAAAAAAGTTTTTCGAATGGGACAAAAAAAAAAAAGATCGTGTCAGATCATAACCAAAACCAAGAATCATACCTTTCAACATCAACTTTTCAACTTGTGTCTAGAGGGGTGCCTTCCTTATAAATAGTTTCGGTAAATAGCGTCATTTTCGCTGGTATCATATGATGGCGTCATGTAGACAAAAACCTGGGATAATAATTTCAGGAGTAACTGTTATTGACTAAAATGAATTATTTTCACTCTAGAAGCAGCATTACCAGATATTGGTTACCCGTAAAACACCTTTAGTTCAAATATTGCCTCTTTCAAAAAAAGCTCTCTATATAATGTTTTATACGTAGGCAAAACGTTGCGATTATGACCAACTCGGACTTTTGTCAATGTCACACCAATGTGTACACGGGTCTTTGGAATCACGTCCATATCAACTACTCAAATATGCAACTGGTTCAAAAATTGATTAAATATTCAATGAAATATCTACAATTTTCTGATTTCGTGCACGTTAAAGATTTGACGTCACTACATGTAACATATAAAAATTTAATATTTATTACAGATAGAGTCCATGCTCAAACTGGTTATCTCAACTGAGAACGACATGGTTATCTCAATTCCATCTTTATCCCATCCGCAATATCCCCTGCTGTACAAAAATATAATTTTTTCGAAAATCGGTTGGGAATTGACATAATTAGAACCGATTTTCATTCGTGCAATTTAAAGATTTACGTTACTTCCGGTCTGGTTCACAACTTTCGCAATAGTTCTAAGTATTAAATGTTTAAAACATAGGAAAAATCAATATTCAAAACTCTATCTGTTTTAGTTTCAGAGATCTACACGAGAATAAAAAAAACCGAGTTTTCCGATTGGGACAAAAAAGTATCGTAAGTGTCAAATAATAACCAAAACCCAGAATCATACATTCAACATTAATTTTTCAGCATATATGTAGAGGAGTGCCTTCCTTATAAATAGCTTCAACGGAGAGGTTTATTTTCACTGGTATCAAATGATGACGTCATGGAGACAAAAATCCTGCGATATTAATTTCAGGGGTAACTATTATTTACTAAAACCAATTATTTTCACTCTAGAAGCACCAGTAACAGATATTGGTTACTATTAAAACACCCTCTATATATGCTTTATACGTATGCAAAACGTTCCAATTATGACCAATTCGGACTTTGTCGATGTCACACCAATGTGTACACGGGACTTCGGAATCGCGTTTTCATGTCAGCTACTCAAATATGTAACTGGTTCAAAAATTGATTTTATATTCAATGAAATATCGCCAATTTTCGGATTTCGTGCACGTTAAAGATTTGACGTCACCAACATATAAAAGTTCGATATTTATTAGAAACAGAGTCCACGCTCTAATTACATTAAACTTTCTATGACCGGTGCAATATTCGTACTACTGCACGATACTACTGCAAGATACAACTACAAACTCTTAAAAATTGGATTTGCTTATAAACAGCGCGAGCCGTCGATTTGTGTCGAGATGATTACGGCTATGAGGTAATGTTGGCCAAGGAGAAACAATATTAATTCAAAGACTAATTATTACACACATAAATCAAATATTTCTGCTACAGGGTCACTATACCCTTATTTTGAATAGAAGTAAAGACTCAAAGTTGATATACTTTCTGCCCAAATATCGTCACTGTGAGAGAAAAAGGGACTTTTGAATATGCTCTAAACGTTGCTAATACGTACAGATTGTATCAACTCTTACTGCATGTTTCGCTTAACAATGAAAGGTGACGTTTTCAATTTTCGATCCCTTTGTTCTCATACTCCTGATATTTCTAACTGTTGCGCAATGGTTTCATACCTAAGACTACCGATAAAACTCTCTGTAGAAGAAGTTCAAAAAAAAAATTACGTTGACTTTTCGAGAAAAAGACGTCTAAAAATGCTCCAAATGGTAAAAATACGACGTTTTGGATTTTCAATCTCGTTTTTCGACTACACATGACATTTAGCGAAATTGTACAATGGTTTCACACAATACACCACCTATAAGACTCTCGAATGAGAAAGTTTTAAAAAAATCGTAGGCGGCGTTTTCGAGAAATACGCGTCTAAAGTTGATCGAAATAGCAAAATACCTTACTTTTCAAACTCAGATAACTTTTTTATTTTTTGATAGAAACTTGTCGCTATAGTACCATCTTGTAGATAATTCACGTGGCTATCAAACGATATAATTTTTTAACTACTCGGTTTACAACCAATCGATACATCTTATTTGGCGCACAGGCACCAATTTTTCTGAATTTTGTCAAACTTTGGATACCTTTCTTGACCACTTCCGGTGATTAGAGGATTTTCATTTATAGTTCATGGACTGGTTTGGTCCTTCGACTTCATATTCCTGATGTTTCAGAAAAATCGTTGGAGCCGTTTTAAAAAAATAAGAACTCTACGATTTGACCAAAATGCGAAAAAAAGTGAAAAATCAAAGTTAACATTTCGGAACAAAACTTATATTGTTGGAATCGGATCGATGTCAGCAATCCAAAAATATAAGCAGAAATTCAAAATTCCAAAAAATAAAAATTTTGGAAAATTTTGAAAATTTTCAAATTTTCACAAAAAAAATGAAAGCGACAAAGTTTCTAAATTCGACATTTTTGAACTGCTATCGGCTCAGAAATGTCTCCAGCTATCCAAAAATGTAAATATCAGAAAAATTGGTTGAGAATTAACAGAATTACGACCGATTTTAGTTTTTCGTATTAAACGTCACTTCCGGTGTGCGCACAGATTTCAAAATAGCTTTAAGCAGTAGCTGCACACCACTTTTCCGACAGAAGATCAAATTGCAAACCTCTATCTCTTATAGTTGCTGAGATCTAGCTTCCCCCAATAAAAAAATAAATAATAACTAGACCTGCTTGCAGGACTGAAGGCTTTCACCTTACCCAAGGCAGCACAAAATGCCCACCACTCACCCCTTAAAACACACACACACACACACTTAAACAACTCAGATATTGTCACTTTCTGTGCATGCGCATTACGATAGAAAGAAAGTGAAAAATATAGTTGAATAATTTCCAACATAATGAACTTGGATCGGTAGAATCGCACAGACGTCGGAAATCTAAGCACGCAATCAAAAACTCAAAAATTCCAAGAAATTTTAATTTTAGTACATTTTCAAAATATTCAAGAATAAAGAGAACGACGTGGTATCTCAATTCGATCGTTATCGCATCCGCAATGTCCCCCGCTGTACAAAAATACAACTTTTTCGACAATCGGTTGGGAATTGACATAATTAGGAACGATTTTCATTCGCGCACGTTAAAGATTTACATCATTTCCGGTCTGTTCACAACTTTCGTAGATCTAAGTACTAAATGTTTAAAACATAGAAAAAAAAACAATATTCAGAACTCTATCAGTTTTAGTTTCAGAGATCTAAACGACTATAGAAAAAAACAGTTTTTCGAATGAGACAAAAAAATACCTTAAGTATCAGGTAATAACCAAAACCCCAAATCGCAATTTCAACATTAATTTTTCAACATTGTAATTGAGGGGTACCTTATTTATAAATAGCTTCATTAGAGAGCTTCATTTTCACTGGTGTCAAATGATGACGTCGTGTAGACAAAAAACCTGGGATATTAATTTCAGGAGTAACTGTTAATTACTAAAATGAATTATTTTCATTCTAGAAGCACCAGTACCAGATATTGGTTACCATTCAAACACCCTTAGTTCAAATATTGCCAGTTTTGAAAAAAAGCTCTCTATATATGCTTTATACGTATGCAAAACGTTCCATTTACAACCAATTCGGACTTTTGTCGATGTCACATCAATGTGTTACACGGGACTATGGAATCGCGTTTTCATATCAGCTACGAAACAGCCAGGTTACGAAACAGCTAACATCCATGTAACTGGTTCAAAAATTGATTGAATATTCAATGAAATATCGTCAATTTTCTGATTTCGTGCACGTTAAAGATTTGACGTCACTGTCACCAACATACAAAATTTCGATATTTATTACAAACAGAGTCCACGCTCAAACTACATCACACTTTCTATGACCGGTGCAATATTCGTACTGCTGCACGATACTACTGCAAGATACAACAGCAACCTCTTAAATATTGGATTTGCTTATAAACAGCGCGAGTCGTCGACTTATGTCGAGATGATTACGGTTATGAGGTAATTTTGACAAAGAAGAAACAATATTAATTCAAAGAATAATTATTACACGCAGCAATCAACTATTTCTGTTACATGGCCATTAAACCCATATTTTGAATAGAAGTAAACACTCAAAGTTGAAATGCTTTCAGCTCAAATATCGTCACTGTGAGAGAAAAGGGGGCTTTTGAATATGATCTAAACGTATGTAATACGTACAGATTGTATCAACTCTTACTGCATGTTTCGCTTAACAATGAAAGGTGACGTTTTCAATTTTCGATCCCTTTGTTCTCATACTCCTGATATTTTTAGCTGTTGCGCAATGGTTTCATACCTAAGACTACCGATAAAACTTTCTGTAGAAGAAGTTCCAAAAAAAAAATTACGTTGACTTTTCGAGACAAATGGTAAAAATACGACGTTTTGGATTTTCAATCTCGTTTTTCGACTACTCATGACATTTAGAGAAATTGCACAATGGTTTCACACAATACACCACCTATAAGACTCTCGAATGAGAAAGTTTAAAAAAAATCGTAGGCGGCGTTTTCGAGAAATACGCGTCTAAAGTTGATCGAAATAGCAAAATACCTTAATTTTCAAACTCAGATAACTTTTTTATTGTTTGATAGAAACTTGTCGCTATAGTACCATCTTGTAGATAATTCACGTGGCTATCAAACGATATAATACTTTAACTACTCGGTAAACAACCAATCGATACATCTTATTTGGCGCACAGGCACCCATTTTTCTGAATTTTGTCAAACTTTGGATACCTTTCTTGACCACTTCCGGTGATTAGAGGATTTTCATTTATAGTTCATGGACTGGTTTGGACCTTCGACTATATATTCAGTAAGTTTCAGAAAAATCGTAGGCGCCGTTTTAAAAAAATAAGAACTCTACGATTTGACCAAAATGCGAAAAAAAGTGAAAAATCAAAGTTAACATTTCAGAATAAAACTTATATTTTTGGAATCGGATTGATGTCAGCTATCCAAAAATATAAGTAGAAATTCAAAATTCCCCAAAATAAAAATTTTGGAAATTTTTGAAAATTTTCCAATTTTCACCAAAAAAATGAAAGCAATAAAGTTTCCAAATTTGACGTTTGTGAACTGCTATCTTCTTAGAAATGTCTCAAGCTATCCAAAAATGTAAATATCAGAGAAATCGGTTGACAATTACCAAAATTACGGCCGATTTTCAATTTTCGTGCACGTTAAAGATTTAACGCATTTCCGCTATGCGCACAAATTTCGTTT
Organism: Patella ulyssiponensis; assembly: GCA_963678685.1. NCBI lineage: Eukaryota > Metazoa > Mollusca > Gastropoda > Patellidae > Patella > Patella ulyssiponensis. The sequence continues at coordinate 57,483,424 of OY783232.1, read as the reverse complement.
TACATTTAAGCACTAACTACCACCCAGTTTCCCGAGAGAAAATCAAACTTCAGACCTCTATCTCTTATGGTTGCTGAGAAATAGGCAAAATGGACTCAAATATGTAACTGGTTCAAAAATTGATTGAATATTCAATGAAATATCGTCAATTTTCTGATTTCGTGCACGTTAAAGATTTGACGTCACCAACATACAAAATTTCGATATTTATTACAAACAGAGTCCATGCTCAAACTACATTACACTTTCAATGACCGGTGCAATATTCGTACTTCTGCACGATACTACTGCAAGATACAACAGCAACCTCTTAGAAATTGGATTTGCTTATAAACAGCGCGAGTCGTCGATTTATGTCGAGATGATTATGATTATGAGGTAATTTTGACAAAGAAGAAACAATATTAATTCAAAAACTAATTATTACACACATAAATCAAATATTTCTGCTACAGGGTCACTATACCCTTATTTTGAATAGAAGTAAAGACTCAAAGTTGAAATACTTTTTGCCCAAATATCGTCACTGTGAGAGAAAAAGGGACTTTTGAATATGCTCTAAACGTTGCTAATACGTACAGATTAAATCAACTCTTACTGCATGTTTCGCTTAACAATGAAGGGTGACGTTTTCAATTTTCGATCCCTTTGTTCTCATACTCCTGATATTTCTAACTGTTGCGCAATGGTTTCATACCTAAGACTACCGATAAAACTCTCTGTAGAAGAAGTTAAAAAAAAAAAAAATTACGTTGACTTTTCGACAAAAAGACGTCTAAAAATGCTCCAAATGGTAAAAATACGACGTTTTGGATTTTCAATCTCGTTTTTCGACTACTCATGACATTAAGAGAAATTGTACAATGGTTTCACACAATACACCACCTATAAGACTCTCGAATGAGAAAGTTTTAAAACAATCGTAGGCGGCGTTTTCGAGAAATACGCGTCTAAAGTTGATCGAAATAGCAAAATACCTTAATTTTCAAACTCAGATAACTTTTTTATTTTTTGATAGAAACTTCTCGCTTTCGTACCATCTTGTAGATAATTCACGTGGTTATCAAACGATATAATACTTTAACTACTCTGTAATCAACCAATTGATACATTGCATTTTACGCATCGGTACCCATTTTTCAGAATTTTGTCAAACTTTGGATACTTTTCTTGACCACTTCCGGTGATTAGAGGATTTTTATTTATAGTTCATGGACTGGTTTGGACCTTCGACTTCATATTCCATAAGTTTCAGAAAAATCGTAGGCGCCGTTTTAAAAAAATAAGAACTCTACGATTTGACCAAAATGCGAAAAAAAGTGAAAAATCAAAGTTAACATTTCAGAATAAAACTAATATTGTTGGAATCGGATTGATGTCAGCTATCCAAAAATATAACTCATAATTCAAAATTCAAAAAAATAAAAATTTTGGAAATTTTTGAAAATTTTCCAATTTTCACCAAAAAAATGAAAGCGACAAAGTTTCTAAATTTGACCTTTGTGAACTGCTATCTTCTTAGAAATGTCTCAAGCTATCCAAAAATGTAAATATCAGAGAAATCGGTTGACAATTATCAAAATTACGGCCGATTTTAAATTTTCGTGCACGTTAAAGATTTAACGCATTTCCGCTATGCGCACGAATTTCGTTTTACATTTAAGCACTAACTACCACCCAGTTTCCCGAGAGAAAATCAAACTTCAGACCTCTATCTCTTATAGTTGCTGAGAAATAGGCAAAATGGAAAAAAAAAAGAATAATAACTAGATCTGCTACTGTCCCATGCAGATATGAAAGCTTTCATATTCATCGTCACGTGTCATCGATTATATCAAGTATCTCAAATAAAAGGATAAGAATAACAAACTATCAAAATTGGTCAAAAACTCGCGAAGTTACAAGTCTAAATATAGTATGAAACATTGAGTAATCTGAAAACTAAAGGGAAATAACTGATACTTGTGTTGCTGTAATCGGGATGACTTCCGATTTCAAAACTTTCAGAAAAATGAAATGAAAATGGTAAGAAAACATCGAAAAATTAAATGAGATAACTTTGAACAAAACTAAATATGTAGATTTGGAAAATTATAAAGACATAATATCAAAATCGGTCAAAAATTCACAAAGTTACAAATTTAAATGTAGTGAGAAACATTGCACCCGGGCAAAAAAATAATCTTTAAGCTAAAGGGAAATAACTGAAACTTGTATAGCTGTAATCGGGCTTCCAAGATATGTTATATAATTATGGTTTCCAATATGTTTGGTTATAAGTAGGAAATCGTGACGACTTCTTAAGCATGTTTTAAACAAAGGGTCATAGACTGCAATATACAAGAATGGCACTCTGCAATAAAAAAAACTGACCAGAGATTTCTATGCAGAAATTAAATAATTGCTAGAACCAGAAAAATATTTATCCACTATAATAAATAAGCAACATAGAGAAAATGAAATGAAATTGAATGGGGATTAACGTCCTACTGTTCTGCTCCTACAATGGGCTAATGAAGACGGGCATACGCCATAAAGTGTGCAATGAGGGAAATTTCACCCGGGCACCGGCGTTACGGCCTACGAGGTTGGTAAGGCGACCATACTCCTTGTCACGTACAACCAAGAAATCGAAACAAGGCCAGTTGACTCAATGACAGACGTTATGATACATAGCGCACATGCTAACCATTCAGCCACGCAACCTCCCTAAAATCGGCAAATTGCTGACCTACAGCGAGAAACATTTCAACCGGGCCAAATTTTCTATTTTAACAGTTTAATTTGCACGGTACCTTTAGTTATCAACCGAATATTACAAAACTTTTAAAAATAAGCTCCCCCTGACCAGCTTAATCGTTCGCAATAAACGTTTGCCCCTTAAAATCGACAAATTGCTGACTTTAAAGTGAGAAACATTACAACCGGGCCAAATTTTCTGTTTTATCACTTTAACAGTACCTTTGATTACCAACCGATTATTACAAAACTTTAAAAAGAGAAAGAGAGAAATGCGGCCTAACGTCCATTCGACACAAACTAGGTCATTTCGGGACTAACATATGTTTTTTAATTTTATTTAAAAACTCCCCTTGCACGTACTGGTCTTTAGCCGTTGGGAGAAAACCGAAGAACACGGAGAAAACCCACGAGGTTGGACATCATACACCATGTCACGTGCAACCTGGAGATCGAAACGACGCCCGTTGACTCAATGACAAACGTTACGATACAGCGAGCACATGCTAACCATTCAGCCATCCAGCCTCCCTGAATTCGGAAAATTGCTGACTTATAGCAAGAAACATTTCAACCGTGCGAAATTTTCTGTTTTAAAATTTTAATGTGCACGGTACTTTAATTACCAACCGATTATTACAAAACTTTTGAAAATAAGTTCCAACTGACCAGCTTAATCGTATGCAATAAACGTTTTGCCTGAATTGAAAGTTCTGCACGGAAAAAGTTCATCTCGATTTCCCGGCGTGGTTCCCCTTGTCAGTGAGGCAGAACGGAGGGCCTGACAAACACAGTTGTCTAGTCCTTCGGATGGGACGAAAAACCAAGGTCCCGTGTACACATTGGAGTGCACGTAAAATATCCCTAAGCAGTTGGAATTCGATACTGTTGAATAAACTCTATACGATGACTAAATGCGTAGATTGTAGTCACCCACACTGCATGTTTCGCTTAACAATGAAAGGGTGCCGTTTTCAATGTTCGATCCTTTTGTTCTTCTACTCCTGATATGTTGGACTGTTGATCGATGGTTTCATATAAAAGACTACCAATAAGACTCTTTGTAGAAGAAGTTCCCAAAAAATAGTATGTTGACTTTACGAGAAAGACCTCTAAACATGCTCCAAATTGTAAAAATACGACTTTTTGGATTTTCAATCTCTTTTTTTCGGCTATCCCTGATATTTAAAAAAAATGATACAATGATTTCACACAACAGGCTAGCTATTAGACTCTCTATTGACAAAAGTTTCACCGCCCTCCCTTCATTATAACCGAAGTTATCGTGCCCTAAAGAATCAACAAATCAGCATGCTTATCTCTGCTTACCCTAAGCAGAAAATGCTCATCTTTGAACTTAATCATAACATTGACCTAGTGAACGTCTACAACAAGTTTGAACATTCTAGCTTAATTAGAATGAGAGTTATTGTGCTCCAAAGTCTCGGCCCTTCAAATTGCTTCTATTTTTCATTTTCAATTCAAAATGGTGACTCCCGGTTGACCTAAATCAGAATTCTATTCGCGACATTTTTTAGGCCTTCCATCAATGATTCAGAAAATATAACTCCCGAGTCTGTAAGTAAAATAGCAAAAAAGCCTTATTGATTTTTCACGTTTAAAGATGGTGGCACTTCCGGTTCGATCGACAAACTCCATATTTTGTGTACGAATCAGTAATTCCTTGTCTAGTATCGAAAAAAAAAACTAGGTCATTCTGACCTATATTTCGACGATTTTTTTGAAAACTTTGATCCTTAATTTCACCAAGGGGAGATAAGTTAGAAAATTTCTAAAGTCATTTTTTAAGTCGCATCATTAAGGTCTACTTACATATTAAATTTCATGAAAATCGTACAACTACTAAAGAAGTTGTCGAGTTGGTGTAAACTTCCGGTTCGAAATCACAGCGACGAATTTTCGAAATTCGAAAATCCGAAATTGCAGATTTGAAGTAAATGTCTTCGGATACTCAAAGAAAAAAGAATTAGTAAAATAGATCAAATAGTCACAAAGTTACAGCATTGTAGGTCAAATGCATTCGTTCGTAAAATTCGGTGATTTCGGATTCGTAAAACGTTTTGAAAATACATTTAATCAAGGTTCGCACCCCATTTTTGGGGGGGTAGGTCAAAATTTCAGAAAGATCCTATGGATAGATTCTGAGAAATCCGATTTGCAGAAAACACACAAAAAAAAAAAATAATAATAATAACTTTAACAGAAACAATAAGCTTTCATATGTAATACATATGAAAGCTTAATAATATGGAATAATAATAATAATCTTAGTAATAACAATAGTCTTTCACCATTTTCAATGGTGAAAGCCTAATAATCTTAGTAATAACAATAGTCTTTCACCGAAGGTGAAAGCCTAATAAGAACTAGACCTGCTTGCAGGACTGAAGGCTTTCACCTTACCCAAGGCAGCACAAAATGCCCGCCACTCACCCCTTAAAACACACACACACACACACTTAAACAACTCAGATATTGACACTTTCTGTGCATGCGCATCACGATAGAAAGAAAGTGAAAAATATCGTTGAATAATTTACAACATAATGAACTTGGATCGGTAGAATCGCACAGACGTCGGAAATCTAAGCACGCAATCAAAAACTCAAAAATTCCAAGAAATTTTAATTTTAGTACATTTTCAAAATATTCAAGAAAAAAGAGAACGACGTGGTATCTCAATTCGATCGTTATCGCATCCGCAATATCCCCCACTGTACAAAAATACAACTTTTTCGAAAATCGGTTGCGAATTGTCATAATTAGGACCGATTTTCATTCGCGCACGTTAAAGATTTACATCACTTCCGGTCTGTTCACAACTTTCGCAATAGATCTAAGTACTAAATGTTTAAAACATAGAAAAAAAACAATATTCAGAACTCTATCAGTTTTAGTTTCAGAGATCTAAACGACTATGGAAAAAAACAGTTTTCCGAATGATACAAAAAAATACCTTAGGTATCAGGGAATAACCAAAACCCCAAATCGCAATTTCAACATTAATTTTTCAACATTGTAATTGAGGGGTACCTTATTTATAAATAGCTTCATTAGAGAGCTTCATTTTCACTGGTATTAAAAATGATGACGTCATGAAGACAAAAAACCTGGGATATTAATTTCAGGAGTAACTGTTAATTACTAAAATGAATTATTTTCATTCTAGAAGCACCAGTACCAGATATTGGTTACCATTCAAACACCCTTAGTTCAAGTATTGCCAGTTTTAAAAAAAAGCTCTCTATATATGCTTTATACGTATGCAAAACGTTCCATTTATAACCAATTCGGACTTTTGTCGATGTCACATCAATGTGTTACACGGGACTATGGAATCGCGTTTTCATATCAGCTACGAAACAGCCAGGTTACGAAACAGCTAACATCCATGTAACTGGTTCAAAAATTGATTGAATATTCAATGAAATATCGTCAATTTTCTGATTTCGTGCACGTTAAAGATTTGACGTCACTGTCACCAACATACAAAATTTCGATATTTATTACAAACCGAGTCCATGCTCAAACTACATCACACTTTCTATGACCGGTGCAATATTCGTACTTCTGCACGATACTACTGCAAGATACAACAGCAACCTCTTAAATATTGGATTTGCTTATAAACAGTGCGAGTCGTCGATTTATGTCGAGATGATTACGGTTATGAGGTAATTTTGACAAAGAAGAAACAATATTAATTCAAAGAATAATTATTACACGCAGCAATCAACTATTTCTGTTACAGGGCCATTGAACCCATATTTTGAATAGAAGTAAACACTCAAAGTTGAAATGCTTTTAGCTCAAATATCGTCACTGTGAGAGAAAAGGGGGCTTTTGAATATGCTCTAAACGTATGTAATACGTACAGATTGTATCAACTCTTACTGCATGTTTCGCTTAACAATGAAAGGTGACGTTTTCAATTTTGATCCCTTTGTTCTCATACTCCTGATATTTTTAACTGTTGCGCAATGGTTTCATACCTAAGACTACCGATAAAACTTTCTGTAGAAGAAGTTCCAAAAAAAAAATTACATTGACTTTTCGAGACAAAGACGTCTAAAAATGCTCCAAATGGTAAAAATACGACGTTTTGGATTTTCAGTCTCGTTTTTCGACTACTCATGACATTTAGAGAAATTGCACAATGGTTTCACACAATACACCACCTATACGACTCTCGAATGAGAAAGTTTAGAAAAAATCGTAGGCGGCGTTTTCGAGAAATACGCATCTAAAGTTGATCGAACTAGCAAAATACCTTAATTTTCAAACTCAGATAACTTTTTTATTGTTTGATAGAAACTTGTCGCTATAGGACCATCTTGTAGATAATTCACGTGGCTATCAAACCATATAATACTTTAACTACTCGGTAAACAACCAATCGATACATCTTATTTGGCGCACAGGCACCCATTTTTCTGAATTTTGTCAAACTTTGGATACCTTTCTTGACCACTTCCGGTGATTAGAGGATTTTCATTTATAGTTCATGGACTGGTTTGGACCTTCGACTATATATTCAGTAAGTTTCAGAAAAATCGTAGGCGCCGTTTTAAAAAAATAAGAACTCTACGATTTGACCAAAATGCGAAAAAAAGTGAAAAATCAAAGTTAACATTTCAGAATAAAACTTATATTGTTGGAATCGGATCGATGTCAGCAATCCAAAAATATAAGCAGAAATTCAAAATTCCAAAAAATAAAAATTTTGGAAATTTTTGAAAATTTTCCAATTTTCACCAAAAAAATGAAAGCAACGAGAAATACGCGTCTAAAGTTGATTGAAATAGCAAAATACCTTAATTTTCAAACTCAGATAACTTTTTTATTTTTTCATAGAAACTTGTCGCTATAGTACCATCTTGTAGATAATTCACGTGGCTATCAAACGATATAATACTTTAACTACTCGGTAAACAACCAATCGATACATCTTATTTGGCGCATAGGCACCCATTTTCCTGAATTGTGTCAAACTTTGGATACCTTTCTTGACCACTTCCGGTGATTAGAGGATTTTCATTTATAGTTCATGGACTGGTTTGGTCCATCGACTTCATATTCCTGAAGTTTTAGAAAAATCGTTGGAGCCGTTTTAAAAAAATAAGAACTCTACGATTTGACCAAAATGCGAAAAAAAGTGAAAAATCAAAGTTAATATTTCGGAACAAAACTTATATTGTTGGAATCGGATCGATGTCAGGAATCCAAAAATATAAGCAGAAATTCAAAATTCCAAAAAATAAAAATTTTGGAAATTTTTGAAAATTTTCCAATTTTCACCAAAAAAATGAAAGCGACAAACTTTCCAAATTTGATGTTTGTGAACTGCTATCTTCTTAGAAATGTCTCAAGCTATCCAAAAATGTAAATATCAGAGAAATCGGTTGACAATTACCAAAATTACGGCCGATTTTCAATTTTCGTGCACGTTAAAGATTTAACGCATTTCCGCTATGCGCACGAATTTCGTTTTACATTTAAGCACTAACTACCACCCAGTTTCCCGAAAGAAAATCAAACTTCAGACCTCTATCTCTTATAGTTGCTGAGAAATAGGCAAAATGGACTCAAATATGTAACTGGTTCAAAAATTGATTGAATATTCAATGAAATATCGTCAATTTTCTGATTTCGTGCACGTTAAAGATTTGACGTCACCAACATACAAAATTTCGACATTTATTACAAACAGAGTCCATGCTCAAACTACATTACACTTTCTATGACCGGTGCAATATTCGTACTTCTGCACGATACTACTGCAAGATACAACTGCAACCTCTTAAATATTGGATTTGCTTATAAACAGCGCGAGTCGTCGATTTATGTCGAGATGATTACGGTTATGAGATAATTGTGACAAAGAAGAAACAATATTAATTCAAAGAATAATTATTACACACAGCAATCAACTATTTCTGTTACAGGGCCATTAAACCCAAATTTTGAATAAAAGTAAACACTCAAAGTTGAAATGCCATTAGCTCAAATATCGTCACTGTGAGAGAAAAGGAGGCTTTTGAATATGCTCTAAACGTATGTAATACGTACATTGTATCAACTCTTACTGCATGTTTCGCTTAACAATGAAAGGTGACGTTTTCAATTTTCGATCCCTTTGTTCTCATACTCCTGATATTTTTAACTGTTGCGCAATGGTTTCATACCTTAGACTACCGATCAAACTCTCTGTAGAAGAAGTTCCAAAAAAAAATTACGCTGACTTTTTGAGACAAAGACGTCTAAAAAAGCTCCAAATGGTAAAAATACGACGTTTTGGATTTTCAATCTCGTTTTTCGACTACTCATGACATATAGAGAAATTGTACAATGGTTTCACACAATACACCACCTATAAGACTCTCGAATGAGAAAGTTTTAAAAAAATCGTAGGCGGCGTTTTCGAGAAATACGCGTCTAAAGTTGATCGAAATAGCAAAATACCTTAATTTTCAAACTCAGATAACTTTTTTATTTTTTGATAGAAACTTGTCGCTATAGTACCATCTTGTAGATAATTCACGTGGCTATCAAACCATATAATACTTTAACTACTCGGTAAACAACCAATCGATACATCTTATTTGGCGCACAGGCACCCATTTTTCTGAATTTTGTCAAACTTTGGATACCTTTCTTGACCACTTCCGGTGATTAGAGGATTTTCATTTATAGTTCATGGACTGGTTTGGACCTTCGACTATATATTCCGTAAGTTTCAGAAAAATCGTAGGCGCCGTTTTAAAAAAATAAGAACTCTACGATTTGACCAAAATGCGAAAAAAAGTGAAAAATCAAAGTTAACATTTCAGAATAAAACTTATATTTTTGGAATCGGATTGATGTCAGCTATCTAAAAATATAAGTCATAATTCAAAATTCCCCAAAATAAAAATTTTGGAAATT